>OY776678.1:123661689-124288870 GCA_963675555.1 Leptura quadrifasciata
AGTTTTTTATCTTATCCTTGAATGTTAATTTCTGATCTCCCACAAAGATCTCAGTATTACGCGTGATATATTGTCTATTACTTTCCTTTCCAAAAACAATAACAGCAGACTTAGCTCCATTAATTTGCAAACAATGCTTACGAGAATATTTCACAAGGTTATTAATATCCCGATTTATATTTTCAACAGATTGCCCAGTTCGTACTGGTTCAAAATTGCTATAATTCTGCGTAAATCTGCGTAAAAATGAGATTTACAGGTTGTGAGGGCAGTAAAAAAATCAGCAGTATATAGGATAAAAAACAAAGGCCCCAAAATAGATCCTTGCGGGACACTAGATTCCAGCACTTTCGAGTCAGATACAGAGGTATTCATGACAACTACTTTTTGTTTACGGTTAGTAAAATACGATTTTATCAATTTCAAAGTATTGTTGGAAAAACCGTAATATTTCAATTTAGATAATAATAATTCATGATTAATAGTATCGAACGCTTTGGAGTAGTCAAGCAGCACTAAAGTAGTCATTTTCCCTTTATCATAGCCTCTTATTATGTCGTCGGATACTTTGAGGAGTACGCTCGTGGTACTGTGGCCTACCCTAAAGCCCGACTGATTTTTAAGGATTATTTAATGTTTTGTCGCGTAACTAATGATCTGATCATATATGAGTCTTTCTGCTATTTTTGACATAACTGGTAACAAGCTCATAGGACGTAAATCGGTGAAATTTTCAGCAGAGTTAGTTTTTTTAAGTGGTTTCACAAGAGCTTCTTTCCACGTATCTGGAAACACACCTTGAACAATACATTGATTTATTATGAACGTTAGATGGACTAGTAGATCTGGAAAACATAATAAGAGCAATTTCTTGGATATAGAGTCAAGACCAGAAGCATTCGACTTGATTTTATTTGCAGCGGTATACACTTGCTCTTTCGATACTTCTTTAAATGAGAATTGCTCAGCAATTTGAAAGTTATTCCGATCGAAGTAATTCAACAATTCGTTTCAGGCAGGGGTATATTTACTAGTTAAGGTAAAGTATTCATTTAACTCATTTGGATCTGAGAGGTGTGGTGGTATCTCAGTTCTGTCCTTAGAATTGGTTACATTCGTAATATCTAATGTTCGCCATAACTCTTTAGCGTTCTTCCAATTTTGAGCAAAACTTAAATATCCCTTTTTTTCACGGCTAATAGCTGAGGTCGTAATATTTCTCAAATATTTGTAGAACTCCCAATCCCTTAGACTCTTTGATTGTTTGAATATATCCTCGATTATTTTTTTGTATTAAATTCCTTTTACTTATGCAACTTTTTTTATATAAAATTTCACTCAAAATGGTATTTAAATATACCTATACATATATTTTTTAAGATTTACTTCTAAATTTCAATTTCATAAATTACCTTTTTTTAAATTCATGTTGTAGAATTTAATTATTTATATAATATATTTTATTATTCATCTTAATAATTATTTCTTTTCCTTACCATAAATTTCAGTCTCGTCTATAGGAGACTGGTTTTAAGAGAAAAAGAGACAAATCAACTCATTATTCACTATAGATCGTGTCCAAATAACATCAATTTTTCATTGTCTCTTTTCTCCAAATAAAACAAAAAGGATAAGTTTCACCTGTCTTAAAAGTATTAGAATCCACGACTCTTTGTTCCAGCTAAAACCAGCTAGTCGCCCCCATTTGTTGAATAAAGGGAATAAACAGGTAATAATACCAAATAACAAATATCAATTTTACTGTATGATATAATCGTTTTGAGTAAAACAATACCAACGACACCAATGTATACATTGTTTTTTTTTAAATTTGGGCCGATTTATTCGGCAATACGCGAAAATAATTGATTTGAATATTTTATTAAACATTCCTGAGACTGTTCAAGCTGCTCCTATAACCCCTGGGAGTGTATGTAGAGATTTAAAATGCGGCAATCCAAAACGAGGATTGAAAGTTTTCTCCGCCGAGGTTTAAACCTGGATGCATTTTTCTGAATTATTCGCTTTATTCTATTGTGTTATTTATACTGAATTATATTCCTCGCTGAAGATTCTTTACATATTTATGTAAGAATCGGTGTCCGATATCTAGAAAGGCTTAGCGTAAAGTTACTTTGCACACGTTCGGATGCATCGAGGGAATTCAAGTCTAGTCAGATCATCGCTATTTACGGAGTGGAGCAAATCAGAGGGTGCTATTTAAGTCCCATAGGATACATGTCTTTCGATTCACATCATGGAAAAGTGTGAACTAAATCAGCATTTCTCTATGGCTGAACGGGAATGGGTTCATTCGTTGCTCTATGATACACTAAATCAGTTTACAAGCGACTTGAAAAATAAATATATTTATTAATATACGTGAAAAATTTATTGGTGAATGTTTTTCGCAGAAGTGCACAGATTTTATTTTAAAATGGATATTGTTTAGAAAATAACAAAAAACTGCATCCAGGAGAGATTATTTATTTATTTATTTATTTATTTATTTATTTATTTATTTATTTATTTATTTATTTATTTATTTATTTATTTATTTATTTATTTATTTATTTATTTATTTATTTATTTATTTATTTATTTATTTATTTATTTATTTATTTATTTATTTATTTATTTATTTATTTATTTATTTATTTATTTATTTATTTATTTATTTATTTATTTATTTATTTATTTATTTATTTATTTATTTATTTATTTATTTATTTATTTATTTATTTATTTATTTATTTATTTATTTATTTATTTATTTATTTATTTATTTATTTATTTATTTATTTATTTATTTATTTATTTATTTATTTATTTATTTATTTATTTATTTATTTATTTATTTATTTATTTATTTATTTATTTATTTATTTATTTATTTATTTATTTATTTATTTATTTATTTATTTATTTATTTATTTATTTATTTATTTATTTATTTATTTATTTATTTATTTATTTATTTATTTATTTATTTATTTATTTATTTATTTATTTATTTATTTATTTATTTATTTATTTATTTATTTATTTATTTATTTATTTATTTATTTATTTATTTATTTATTTATTTATTTATTTATTTATTTATTTATTTATTTATTTATTTATTTATTTATTTATTTATTTATTTATTTATTTATTTATTTATTTATTTATTTATTTATTTATTTATTTATTTATTTATTTATTTATTTATTTATTTATTTATTTATTTATTTATTTATTTATTTATTTATTTATTTATTTATTTATTTATTTATTTATTTATTTATTTATTTATTTATTTATTTATTTATTTATTTATTTATTTATTTATTTATTTATTTATTTATTTATTTATTTATTTATTTATTTATTTATTTATTTATTTATTTATTTATTTATTTATTTATTTATTTATTTATTTATTTATTTATTTATTTATTTATTTATTTATTTATTTATTTATTTATTTATTTATTTATTTATTTATTTATTTATTTATTTATTTATTTATTTATTTATTTATTTATTTATTTATTTATTTATTTATTTATTTATTTATTTATTTATTTATTTATTTATTTATTTATTTATTTATTTATTTATTTATTTATTTATTTATTTATTTATTTATTTATTTATTTATTTATTTATTTATTTATTTATTTATTTATTTATTTATTTATTTATTTATTTATTTATTTATTTATTTATTTATTTATTTATTTATTTATTTATTTATTTATTTATTTATTTATTTATTTATTTATTTATTTATTTATTTATTTATTTATTTATTTATTTATTTATTTATTTATTTATTTATTTATTTATTTATTTATTTATTTATTTATTTATTTATTTATTTATTTATTTATTTATTTATTTATTTATTTATTTATTTATTTATTTATTTATTTATTTATTTATTTATTTATTTATTTATTTATTTATTTATTTATTTATTTATTTATTTATTTATTTATTTATTTATTTATTTATTTATTTATTTATTTATTTATTTATTTATTTATTTATTTATTTATTTATTTATTTATTTATTTATTTATTTATTTATTTATTTATTTATTTATTTATTTATTTATTTATTTATTTATTTATTTATTTATTTATTTATTTATTTATTTATTTATTTATTTATTTATTTATTTATTTATTTATTTATTTATTTATTTATTTATTTATTTATTTATTTATTTATTTATTTATTTATTTATTTATTTATTTATTTATTTATTTATTTATTTATTTATTTATTTATTTATTTATTTATTTATTTATTTATTTATTTATTTATTTATTTATTTATTTATTTATTTATTTATTTATTTATTTATTTATTTATTTATTTATTTATTTATTTATTTATTTATTTATTTATTTATTTATTTATTTATTTATTTATTTATTTATTTATTTATTTATTTATTTATTTATTTATTTATTTATTTATTTATTTATTTATTTATTTATTTATTTATTTATTTATTTATTTATTTATTTATTTATTTATTTATTTATTTATTTATTTATTTATTTATTTATTTATTTATTTATTTATTTATTTATTTATTTATTTATTTATTTATTTATTTATTTATTTATTTATTTATTTATTTATTTATTTATTTATTTATTTATTTATTTATTTATTTATTTATTTATTTATTTATTTATTTATTTATTTATTTATTTATTTATTTATTTATTTATTTATTTATTTATTTATTTATTTATTTATTTATTTATTTATTTATTTATTTATTTATTTATTTATTTATTTATTTATTTATTTATTTATTTATTTATTTATTTATTTATTTATTTATTTATTTATTTATTTATTTATTTATTTATTTATTTATTTATTTATTTATTTATTTATTTATTTATTTATTTATTTATTTATTTATTTATTTATTTATTTATTTATTTATTTATTTATTTATTTATTTATTTATTTATTTATTTATTTATTTATTTATTTATTTATTTATTTATTTATTTATTTATTTATTTATTTATTTATTTATTTATTTATTTATTTATTTATTTATTTATTTATTTATTTATTTATTTATTTATTTATTTATTTATTTATTTATTTATTTATTTATTTATTTATTTATTTATTTATTTATTTATTTATTTATTTATTTATTTATTTATTTATTTATTTATTTATTTATTTATTTATTTATTTATTTATTTATTTATTTATTTATTTATTTATTTATTTATTTATTTATTTATTTATTTATTTATTTATTTATTTATTTATTTATTTATTTATTTATTTATTTATTTATTTATTTATTTATTTATTTATTTATTTATTTATTTATTTATTTATTTATTTTTTTTTTTTTTTTTTTTTTTTTTTTTTAGCGACTTCGACTGCAGAGGTCATTAGTCGCATCCTTCATCTTCCTCGCATTGGTTAAGAGGTCTGGTGAGCATATCTGGACAGCTAGTAGCATCTAGTATAACGATGGTAGTAGTTACACGTGATATAGGAATCGTGGTTTCATATGGATGTGGTTTTATAATTGATGGAAGATGCCTATTTCTCTCACGAAACTCAGAGTGTTTTTAATGTTGTTTCCCGAAAGCATATGCGCTAATGTCCCTCTGAGTCCACATCTTCTTCTCACCTCAGTAAGGTTTGGGCATTCCTTAAGAATGTGTTTTACAGTGATGGGTGTGTTACAATTATTACACTGCGGGGGGGCTTCTCTCCTTAACAGATGTGATGACGTTATGAACGAGTGTCCTATCCTTAAACGAGTAAGAACTACTCGTTCCTTTCTTGTGAGTGGCATAGGGGGTTTCCAGGGTGCAACAGATGGTTTAATAGGTCTCAATTTTGCAATTGTGTGATTCCATTCCTGTTGCCAATCACTACCTACATGGCTTGGAACCCATAGAAATGTTACTGTTTTGTTTTTGTTCTGGAGGCTATGTAGGCTAGCAAGTATACACTGGATGAGGGGATCCTTTGAAAATACATGGCGGATACCTAAGATAACACTGAGTGAGTCACATATAATCAAAAAATTCGATTCAGTATTTAGTATATGGAAATAGGACAGGGATTGCCATATCGCGTACAGTTCGGCTGTGTAAATGGACGTCTGAGGTAGAAGAGCCCAAGAGTGCATTTCTCCAGTATTTTCAATGAATGAACTACCAACTCCAGTCTCTGTCTTGGATCCGTCTGTATAGGTTATTATAGTATTCTTATATTCACTTAATATTTCCAGGAACATGGATTTGTACAGAGATGGATGGGTATCTTGTTTATTCATGGAAGTCAACTCCAAGCGACAATGTGGTTGATTAATAGTCCACGGAGGTATCTCGCACCAACCCAGTTTAAGCATTTGGGGAAATTGATAATGCAGACGGTCAAGAGTTTCATGAGTGCGTATTCGAGCCGGTCTGGTTATGGTTTGACGTTGATCGTAGCTGTCTCTTTCTTTATCCATAAGATCATAATTGCTATGGTTAAGTTGGGCTCTTATATTCACCATATATGATAGTATCATACGTTCTCTCCGTAGTCTGAGAGGTGGTGTCCCTGACTCACTGCATATACTACTTATAGGACTAGTTCGGAAAGCACCAGTAGCATATCTAATCCCTGCATGGTGGATAGGGTCCAACCGTTGGAGAACTGACCTTCGAGCTGATGAATAGACTACACATCCATAGTCGATCTTCGATAGGACCAAGGATTTGTACATTCTTAGTATGACTTCTACATCTGCACCCCATTTTGTGTGGGCTACGCATTTAATTGCATTTAGGGCTTTCTTACATCTGGATGTTAAGTCTGCTATGTGATCGGCCCAAGTAAGCTTGCTGTCAAAGATCAGGCCTAAAAATCTGACAGTCGGATTGCATATAATTCGGAGACCGTTAAGGGATAACTGTGGTTCGTCGTGAGGCCGCCGCAGTCTGCAGAAATGTACACATGTTGTTTTCAGTTGAGAGAACTTAAATCCTATAGCTTTAGCGTTGGCATCTACTTGGTCAATTGCACTTTGCAATGTAGTATTAATGTCTGGCATGCTCTTTCCAGAGATAAATATTGTCAGATCGTCAACATATAGACATTTACCGACCAAAGGAGCCAATGATGAAGTGATGTTATTAACTGCAATCGCGAAGAGGGTTACACTTAACGTTGACCCCTGGGGGACACCATTCTCAAACACCCGCAATGATGAAAGACAATCTCCTATTCGGACTCGAAATCTGCGTTCCAGGAGGAAGGACCTTATAAAAAGAGGGAGGTTGCCACGAAAACCCCAACTATGTAGGTTATTTAAAATGCCGTGCCGCCATGTCATATCATAGGCTCTCTCCAAATCGAAAAATACAGCAACAAGGTGTTGTCGGTTTCGGAAACTATCTTGTATAGCATCCTCAAGATGGACTAGGTGGTCTGTTGTGGAATGGTGTCTACGGAATCCAGCCTGATGAGGAGTTAAGAGGTTCCAGGTTTCTAGGTACCATACCAGCCTGTTATTAACCATTCTTTCCAATATTTTGCTGAGACAGCATGTTAAACTTATAGGCCTATAGCTGGAAGGCAATTTAGGATCTTTACCATCCTTCAGTATTGGAATAACAATGGCTTCTCTCCACTGATCCGGATAGAGACCATTCATCCATATTTTGTTGTATAGATCAAGGAGTGCCTCCTTATGTTCATAAGGCAGATGTTCAATTAAACGGTATGGAATTCCGTCAGAGCCAGGTGATGAGTCCTTGACACCACGTAGAGCTTCCTCTAGTTCTAACATCGTAAAGGGTGCATTGTATTCTGGATTTTCAGGCGTGGAGAAATCTAGGGGGAGCTCTCTATTCGCTTTATTACCTAGGAAATCTGGGTCATAATTTTGGGAACTGCTTGTTGTCTCGTAGTGGGAAGCAAATGCTTCAACTAAATTTGGAGGTGTCGTGATTATGGATCCATTTATATGAAGAGATGATGGCCATGTTGCTTGTCTATATCCAGTAATAGAGCGAATTTTGTTCCATATCTCCGTTATCGATGCGCTACTTGTCATAGATGAGACGTACCTGTTCCAGGACGACCGTTTGCTTTCCAGAATACTGCGCCTAGCCTGGGCGCGAAGTTTTTTAAACATGATGAGGTTTTCTTGTGTTGGAGATCTCCGGAAACGATTAAATGCCTGTTTCTTCTTAGTAACAGCGTCTTGAACTTGGTTGTTCCACCAAGGTACCGACCTTTTCAACGGAAATCCAGAACTGACTGGGATTGTCTTTTCAGCTGCCTGTACGATGTTTTTGGATAGGCTCTCTACATCGTCTTGGATGTTACCGTTAGATTCCACCGGGTTTAGATTTATTTTAAAGGCGTCCCAGTTTGCATGATCAAGTTTCCATTTACGAGCCATTGAGATGTTAACCTTTGTTGTATCAGTTGATATAGATATAGGGAAATGATCACTGCCATAGAGGTGATCCATGGGTTGCCATCCTAGGCGCGCAGCAAGCTGTGGGGATGAAATGGAAAGATCGATTGCAGAGAAATCGGCAGACCTGGCATTAAAGCGGGTAGGTAGACCAGAATTTAATAAGACCATATTTTCATTTTCAAGAAGTTGTTCTATAAGAATACCACGAGCATCTCTGTGGGAGGAACCCCACAGAGGGTTATGGGCGTTAAAGTCGCCTAGCAGCAAGAAAGGTGTTGGTAGCTGGTCTATCAATTGCTCTAGGTCGTTGATTTGCCAGTCGAAACGTGGGAGGTAAAGACTGCAGACTGTCATTTCTATTGGCAAGGATATGCGAATTGCCACTGCTTGTAAGGTTGTATTTAGCTCAATTCTGGTTGGGGGTATATCACGTCTCACAAGAATTGCAACTCCTCCCCTAGCTCTAGCATCTGGTGGATCATCTTTCCTGAGTACTTGATAGTCTCGGAGATCATACGGTTGACGTGGTAAGAGATGCGTTTCTGAGTACTTGATAGTCTCGGAGATCATACGGTTGACGTGGTAAGAGATGCGTTTCTTGGAGACAGACACAGAATGGGGTTACTTCAGATAGGATCATTTTCAGATCACAATAGTGGTTAATGCATCCGTTACAGTTCCATTGAACGATTTTATCCATTTTTTTTTTGTTTTTTTTTTTTTTTTTTTTTTTTTTTTTTTTTTTTTTTTTTTTTTTTTTTTTTTGTTTTTTTTACTAGTATAAGGTAGCTTTACCTCGTTCGGTTGCCTGTTGTTACTTTCCGCCGTTTGCCTTTCGGCCATCCACGTTGTTTTCTCTTTGTAGCCACTGAGGAGCTTTGGGAAGCTTCATCCTCAGAGGATGGGGACATCTGTTCGAGGTCATCTCTTACATCAGAAGTGACTGGCTCTTGCTCTGCTATTGATTGAGCTATTTGTTTGTTAATAGCCGGGGATAACGCAGCGATGATTTTGGGTACAAGTTGCTCTATGAGTTGTGAGTAGTCTGTTCTTGCCGGTGATGCTACAGCCGCAGCATACGTGGTGTTAGGAATTGGTGTCCTGATCACAACTTTCCTCTTCGCCTCGATGTAAGATATATTCTCCTTCGTTTTAGTTTCTTGTATAGCAGCCTCCTGTTGATATATTGGGCAGTTCCTTGATCGCGCCGAGTGTGATCCACTGCAGTTAACACAAGTTAATGGCTCTTCGCACGGTCTACCCTCATGTAGAGGTTTTCCACATATACATACCTGCTCTCCGCTACATCGAAGAGAGGTATGGCCGAACTTCTGGCACCTGAAGCAACGCATTGGAGCTGGTATATACAATCTAGTCGGGAGTGAGTAAAAAGCAACTTGTATTCGTCTAGGCAATGTAGGGGTATTAAAAGTCAATACATGGTTAGCCGAATCAATTAAATTTCCATCCCTTTTAGTTTTTATGCGTCTAACTTCAATAACTCCTTGGTCTTTTAGTTCTTCTTGAATATCTTGTAGAGAGCAATTCAGCAAATCCGGGCAGTAGATTATGCCTTTTGAGGTGTTGAGGTTCTGGTGCGGGACTACTTCAACGGGAAATTCACCCAACATTTTCACTTCCATTAACCTTTTCGATTGTGCGGCTGATGCCGTTTCCACTAGCAGACCATCTCTGATTTTTCTTATATTTCTGGCACTTCCAATCAAACTATATAAACACTTTTGAATGATGAAGGGATTCACCTTGGTGAAATCCCCCTCATTTCTCTTCACGACCAAAAACCGAGGGTGGACCCTCGTCTCCTGGTTCGTGTTTGAAGGTTGTTTAAATGGACCTCCATCCATATCCATATTTTTTGAGGTGGACGCCTCACGATTTTTGTTTGTTGTATCATTCATATATGATCCCACGAGTAGGGAAGAAGAAGTGGTCGACTGCAGCAGTGCTCCCTTACTACAGCAAGGCTGTATTCCAACCGGAGGTCGCCTAGTATCCGGAGAGGGAAGAAGAAGTGGTCGACTGCAGCAGTGCTCCCTTACTACAGCAAGGCTGTATTCCAACCGGAGGTCGCCTAGTATCCGGAGGTAGCCGTTTGCGACTCACTAACGCAGAGCCATTCGTCCTTCAGCACGGCAAACACCTTGGATTTCGGATTGTTTTTTCAGGGTTTACTCCCATAGATCCATCGTGTTCTGCGAGAACGGGGTAACCTCTAGTCGGATGTGGTTCTTCACCACGCACGATGGTCTTGCGAGTGCAGAGGCTATGTGTTGCGCGTGACACCTGCCTGGACTCATTTTCGTTTCTCCCCCACGGCCTTACCGGCAAGGGTGGCCCTACCAGGAGCTGAAGCTCCAGCCGGCATTGCCCGCAGGTTCATCGAACCTACTTGAGTATCCTCTACCCCATTTATTTATTTATTTATTTATTTATTTATTTATTTATTTATTTATTTATTTATTTATTTATTTATTTATTTATTTATTTATTTATTTATTTATTTATTTATTTATTTATTTATTTATTTATTTATTTATTTATTTATTTATTTATTTATTTATTTATTTATTTATTTATTTATTTATTTATTTATTTATTTATTTATTTATTTATTTATTTATTTATTTATTTATTTATTTATTTATTTATTTATTTATTTATTTATTTATTTATTTATTTATTTATTTATTTATTTATTTATTTATTTATTTATTTATTTATTTATTTATTTATTTATTTATTTATTTATTTATTTATTTATTTATTTATTTATTTATTTATTTATTTATTTATTTATTTATTTATTTATTTATTTATTTATTTATTTATTTATTTATTTATTTATTTATTTATTTATTTATTTATTTATTTATTTATTTATTTATTTATTTATTTATTTATTTATTTATTTATTTATTTATTTATTTATTTATTTATTTATTTATTTATTTATTTATTTATTTATTTATTTATTTATTTATTTATTTATTTATTTATTTATTTATTTATTTATTTATTTATTTATTTATTTATTTATTTATTTATTTATTTATTTATTTATTTATTTATTTATTTATTTATTTATTTATTTATTTATTTATTTATTTATTTATTTATTTATTTATTTATTTATTTATTTATTTATTTATTTATTTATTTATTTATTTATTTATTTATTTATTTATTTATTTATTTATTTATTTATTTATTTATTTATTTATTTATTTATTTATTTATTTATTTATTTATTTATTTATTTATTTATTTATTTATTTATTTATTTATTTATTTATTTATTTATTTATTTATTTATTTATTTATTTATTTATTTATTTATTTATTTATTTATTTATTTATTTATTTATTTATTTATTTATTTATTTATTTATTTATTTATTTATTTATTTATTTATTTATTTATTTATTTATTTATTTATTTATTTATTTATTTATTTATTTATTTATTTATTTATTTATTTATTTATTTATTTATTTATTTATTTATTTATTTATTTATTTATTTATTTATTTATTTATTTATTTATTTATTTATTTATTTATTTATTTATTTATTTATTTATTTATTTATTTATTTATTTATTTATTTATTTATTTATTTATTTATTTATTTATTTATTTATTTATTTATTTATTTATTTATTTATTTATTTATTTATTTATTTATTTATTTATTTATTTATTTATTTATTTATTTATTTATTTATTTATTTATTTATTTATTTATTTATTTATTTATTTATTTATTTATTTATTTATTTATTTATTTATTTATTTATTTATTTATTTATTTATTTATTTATTTATTTATTTATTTATTTATTTATTTATTTATTTATTTATTTATTTATTTATTTATTTATTTATTTATTTATTTATTTATTTATTTATTTATTTATTTATTTATTTATTTATTTATTTATTTATTTATTTATTTATTTATTTATTTATTTATTTATTTATTTATTTATTTATTTATTTATTTATTTATTTATTTATTTATTTATTTATTTATTTATTTATTTATTTATTTATTTATTTATTTATTTATTTATTTATTTATTTATTTATTTATTTATTTATTTATTTATTTATTTATTTATTTATTTATTTATTTATTTATTTATTTATTTATTTATTTATTTATTTATTTATTTATTTATTTATTTATTTATTTATTTATTTATTTATTTATTTATTTATTTATTTATTTATTTATTTATTTATTTATTTATTTATTTATTTATTTATTTATTTATTTATTTATTTATTTATTTATTTATTTATTTATTTATTTATTTATTTATTTATTTATTTATTTATTTATTTATTTATTTATTTATTTATTTATTTATTTATTTATTTATTTATTTATTTATTTATTTATTTATTTATTTATTTATTTATTTACACTGCTCTACAGATTACAACAATCAAATTACAGAGCAGGAAGTAGTCCCGCAAAATTATAAATAACATACATAAATACCACATATAACATATATAACAACATACATAATAACAATATAGTAAGTACTTAATATAAATCATAGAGGTAGAAGAAGAAAATTTATACATTATTTTAATAGAAGTGATTTTAATATTTTAGGGCTGGTGTGAAAAATATCAATATTCGAACAAAAATTATCAAAATTGTGACATATTTTAGATAATGGCGAAAAGTTTATAGCATTAGTACGGGCATTTGGTGTATAAAAGGTTGCGCGGCATTTACAATGTTAAAGAGAAACATACCCATGCAATAAATTCTTCGATGTTCCAGAGATTTAAATGACCATCTTTCTAGTAGTTGGTCCTGCGGTGTTCCGATAGCCGGGTAAAAACCATCAATTTTAAAACTTAGAAATTTCATTAATCGTCTTTGAATATTTTCTAAATTTTTCATATGAGTCTCATATCCTGGACTCCAAATTATACAGGCGTATTCTAATTTCCATCTTACGAAGATATTGAATAGCATTTTTATAGTATCGATATTTGTAAAACTACGGCCAGTTCTGCATATGAAGCCTAACGTTTTGAAAGATTGCTGGATTATGCGATTCATGTAAGGAACAAAAGATAATTCACTATCAAAGACAACAAACACCTAGATCTTTAAACGTATCAGGTCTGTTGAGAGATATATTGTCAATTTTATAATCGAATATAATTTTTTTCGGACTTTTACTGAAAGTAAGAACATTACATTTTATCGCATTAAGGTGTAAGCCATTGTTTACACACCATGTATTTAATCTGCTGAGGTTACTTTGCAAATTTAGACAGTCAATAGAGTCTCGAATGTTTGTAAATAGTTTCATGTCATCGGCGTAGAGTAGGGTATTACAATTAAGGTCTTTATTGATGTCATTTACAAATATATTGAAGAACAGGGGTCCCAGGACTGATCCTTGTGGAACTCCAGATTCGACTGTTACTTCATGAGATTTATAGTCATTATAGTGTACAAATTGGATTCTACCGCTTAGATATGACTTGAACAGCTAAAGCAGTCCATTAGAGAGGCTATTTAGATCAAGTTTATGCTGTAAGATTTCGTGATCAAATCGATCAAATGCTTTAGGAAAGTCTGTATAGATGACGTTTGGACTCCCTCATCTAATGATTGTGATAAAAATTGGGTTATGCAAAATAGATTTGTTGTGGTAGATCTACCTTTCATAAAGCCATGCTGCTGTGTTATTATGTTTGTTTTACATGATTATCCAGGGTGTTGCATCATGAGAGGGACATAGCTTAATAGGAAGTAGAGAACATCAGTGGTAACCGGAACCTCCCATAGAAATGTCTCATTGGGTCTTCATTACGAAGTTACAGGGTGTTAAATAATTTTTGGCCAAACCTGTTTTTTGTCATAACTTTGACAGGGAATGAAATAACGGATTCATATTTGGTACGGCTAATGTACTAACGAGCCCCAAGAGGTACATGTATATAAAAAAATATATCCAGGTCCGGACTCACTATAATTTATGTTTCTTCTTTGCATCAATAAAACATCACCCTGTATATAATTTTTTGAAATTTCGATACGATATTCGAAAAGAGCAAGAAAAACAAACAAAATGGCCTATTTCATTTTTTGTTACACCTTCGTGGTTATTTAAATACGTTGCTAAATGTGCAAGAAAATGGATTACAGAACCCTATTAAGTGAGAGGCACGTGAAATAAATAGTTTTATAACTAAAATTTGCAAAAATTCTATTGAGCCTAGGTGGTCTGGGTGAATCCTAATTCCGGCACGTTTTAAAGGTCCATTTTGGTAAAAAAAACTGTGGTCCTAATAAGTAATCGGGTATGAAATAACAAAATTTTTAATCAATCACAGTAGGCTTGTTCAAAGTGACAGATAATAAAAAGAAATCTCCTAAACAGTTGAATAATTGTTTGTTAGTAATTTAATGTGTCAATAATCCGCATTTAGTTAGTGAAAACTTGTGAAAATATTTTAACTATGCCAGTAAAATTTACAAACGTGGAATATGCTGACATAATATTCATCTATGGTTTCTGTAATGTAAATGGTAGGTCGGCGGAAAGAGAATATCGGCTGCGTTTTCCTGGTCGTCGATGCCCTAATCATAAAACCTTTAGTACGATGTTCCAGTATGCAAGACAACACGGAAAGTTTCCTACTTCTGCAGTTCTGGAGCGTGTTTTACAACAAGGTGTGCAGGAACAAAACAATATTATAAACGTAGTTCAAGAAAACCCAAATATGAGCACTAGACGAATCAGTTTGGCAACTGGTATTCCTCATTGGCGAGTATGGAGAACCCTAAAAAGAGAACGTTACCATCCATATCATATCCAGCAGGTACAGCGTCTTCAACAAGGCGACGATATCCCCCGCCTGGCATTTTGTCATTGGTTGTCTAACCATCGCCCAGTCATTTACAGAACCTTATTTACGGATGAGGCACAATTTACAAGGGATGGAGTAAACAATTCACGAAATAATCATAAATGGGCACAGGAAAACCCACATGCGGTACGCCAACGCCGTTCGCAACACAGGTTTTCTGTAAATGTTTGGGTCGGACTTGTGAATAGACATTTGATAGGGCCACATTTTTTTGAAGAAAGATTGAATGGTGAAATTTACTTTGATTATCTTCAAAACATTTTACCGAATATGTTAGAAAATATCGGTATAAGAGGCATGTTGTTTCAGCATGATGGGGCCCCACCACATTTTAACCTTCAAGTAAGAGAACACTTAAACAATGTGTATCCTAATAGATGGATTGGACGCGGGGGTCCACATGAATGGCCACCAAGATCTCCTGATTGTAACCCTTGTGATTACTTTTTATGGGGCCACTTAAAAAACGAGGTTTATAGCATTGAAATTGAAAGTAGACAACATTTAATCCAGCGCATCGTTACAACCTGCGACGAAATACGGAATAATCCAGAAATGATACGTCGAGCAATTGGTGACCTTTCTAAACGCGCAAGAAAATGCACAGAATGTGGGGGAGGACATTTTGAAAATTTACTTTAGTGTCAATTACGTTTTATTTTTAAACACATTTAGTTATTGTTTTGTTATTTATTGTTAATTGAATGGAAAATATTTTATTTATTTAGATTTTAGTTTGTTCTCTTTTCCAATTTTTATTAAGTATAAAATGTTGATGATTTTCTTGATCAAAGTAACTGGTTGCTTAGGCCTAAATGGTTTAAATTATCTGTCACTTTTATTCTTTGAACAAGCCTACTGTGATTGATTAAAAATTTTGTTATTTCATACCCGATTACTTATTAGGACCACAGTTTTTTACCAAAATGGACCTTTAAAACGTGCCGGAATTAGGATTCACCCAGACCACCTAGGCTCAATAGAATTTTTGCAAATTTTAGTTATAAAACTATTTATTTCACGTGCCTCTCATTTAATAGGGTTCTGTAATCCATTTTCTTGTACATTTAACAACGTATTTAAATAACCACGAAGGTGTAACAAAAAAATGAAATAGGCCATTTTGTTTGTTTTTTCTTGCTCTTTTCGAATATCGTATCGAAATTTCAAAAAAATATATACAGGGTGATGTTTTATTGATGCAAAGAAGAAACATAAATTATAGTGAGTCCGGACCTGGATATATTTTTTTTTATACATGTACCTCTTGGGGCTCGTTAGTACATTAGCCGTACCAAATATGAATCCGTTATTTCATTCCCTGTCAAAGTTATGACAAAAAACAGGTTTGGCCAAAAATTATTTAACAACCTGTAACTTCGTAATGAAGGCCCAATGAGACATTTCTATGGGAGGTTCCGGTTACCACTGATGTTTTCTACCTCCTATTAAGCTATGTCCCTCTCATGATGCAACACCCTGTATATACTCTCATGTAATAAATACTCGAATACCTTTGCAAAGTTGCATATTATTGTAATGGGCCTGTAGTTGGTAATATCAAATTTGCTTCCTTTTTTAAAAACGGGACATATTTTAGAGTTCTTCCAAACGTTCGGAAAACAACTGCTACTGACAGATAGATTAAATATAATAGTAAGTGGGAGTACGAAAATATGTGAACAATCTCTTAAAATAAAAGCTGGTATTAAATCTGGACCGGCTGTCATTTTTGGTTTAAGTATATTGAGCGACTTTAAAACGTCATTTTCATTGAATTCTTTTATTGTGAGGATATTGTTATTGTATGGAGTGTCATTAGTGATATTAAGATTAGTTGGTTTGGTATAAGACTCTTGAAAGTAATCAGCGAATGCATTTGATATTTCCGCTGGTTCATAAAAATTTTCATTTTTGTATGTAACATAATTGGGTATACCTCGATCACTTTTAAGTGAATTCACAAATAACCAGAATTTACTCGGTTCGCTGCAAATATTGAATTCAACATCATTGATATATTCTCCATGTGATCTTTTTATATCGTTTTTTTATGTTTTGCCTAAGTATTTTAAATTCAGTCAAATACTCTGTGTATTTTGTTGTTTCATACAATTTTAATAATTTCGATTTATGTATAATTTTATTTATTATATCTGTCGTATACCAAGACGGATAATCATGCTTTCTGATAACCGTTTTGGGTACGAAACTTTATTTATTATAAAATGCATCACACGCTTCGTTTACATCTTTCAATTCGCCTAAGAAATCCCAGTTAATTAATGATAACTACTCATAGAGAGTTGCAAAATTTACTTTACGAAAATTATATCTAGGCTCGGCATTTTATGGTTTTTTATTACCAACGTTTTTAATATTTTGTTTAACTATTCTTAACGCAGGGTGATGTAAGTCTTCCTTAAGTAAAACGCAATAACCAGGTCCAGGATTCGATTATTTTGATTTTTCACCGAGTTAAATTGCTTCAAGTCAAAGAAGTTTAAGAAATTTTGCAGTAAGATGTTATGGTGATCCATGACATTTAAAGAAAAATTTGGGATATTAAAATCACCAAGAATCAAGATGTCGGTGTTATAAATATATTTAAGAGAAAAAAAGAGTTCAAATAAATTTTGATATAGAGCAATCGACGCATTGGGTGGAATGTATATCCCAAATATATATAATATTTTGCCACGGATATAAAGTTTAACGGCAACTAGATCTATAGAAATTAAGTCGTTTAAGTTAATCTGAATCGCTTCTGAGTTAATAGTATTTTCTACAGCAATGAGAACACCCCCGCCTCTACTACAATTCAAGTTATTAAAGTCTCTATCATTTTTAAAAACATTATATCTACTTGTAAATAATTCAACATTAAAAACACTGGAGTTAAGCCAAGTTTCTGTGAATGCTATAATTTCATAATTGCAGGAGATAGCATTTAGGAGATAATGCGTTTTACTATTTAACCCACGAGTATTTTGATAGTATATGGAAAGTTGATCATTGGGCGCGTAGATTTGAGCAGCAGAAGTGAGTGAGGGATGCGGTAGTGGCTATTGTATGGAGAGTATATTATTTTTCAGTTTCTCACGTCCATTCAAGAACGCAGGACATTTTGCGTCCCACACAGCATGATTAATATTAATATCCACATTTTGGTCGTTCCTTAAATTTACACAATTACTACAAACTAAATTTGTTTCTTTACAGTCTGACAATTTATGATTTTTACTGCATCGGGGACACACAAGGGCTATCTTTAGTGCATTTGTTTGAAGTGTGATGAAACTCGTTGCAATTGAAACATCTACGAATTTCTATAGCATCATATACTGTACAGTAATCATAACCTACTAATACATACCCTGATTTCATAATTTTACCATATGAACTCTTATCCACTTCTAAAACTGCATTATAAATTCGATTATTTTTCTTTGTTGGACCGAATTTGAGTAGTTCTACTTCCGAGTCAGGGGAGAAAATATTCTTGTTCACCTTCATTACATACTCTAAGAGTGTATCTTCAGACATTTCTTTAGAGATTCCCGCAACTCTCACTCTAGGGTTAAGACCTTTGACCTCCTTCACCTCATAAGTGTGTGATAACTTTTCTTCAACGAGTTTTTTGAACTTCTTGTTTTCTTCCATACTGTCACACCCAACTACTTTTTTAATTTGAATATTTGTATCAAGTGGATTAATATTTTTCAGTATATCTGATTTCGTCTGAGATATTTGCTGGTTGCTATTCTTTGGTTTCACAATGATTGCAGGTTTAGTTTTATTTTTCAAGGCTTTCGTAATTAATGGCTAGGGGTGGAAATTTTTGTTTCACATCTGCGTTGGGAAACACCCTGCAGTTTAAAAGAAGTATGTTAAATATGTATGTAGTACATTTGTATTAAATTTAAAAATTTTCTTAGCAGGTTGCGATGTGGGCCCTGTACGGGCAATGGGCCCGTATTCCATGGAACACATTGAACACCGGTAGTTACAGGCCTAAGTTTTTGTGATTCGCGACAGTATACATACTATTAAAATGAATAATTTACAGTTTACTATTGGATGTCTAATTAAGATATCTACTTCTCTTAATTATACATCGTTATATTTATTGTTGATGTTCCGAAAATATAAATAGAAAATAGTATTTACTTTAGAGAATTGTTACTCAACGTTCAATATTTTATGTCAGATAAACTATTTTATGTTAAAGTATCTCATTTCAAACTTTCTAGAGGAGTTGTTGATGAAATTCAATCACGTTCAGCAAAGGATCGAGTAAATTAATGTTTCCTTCTCCCTTCTTTCCTAGGAAATTATTTTTCAAAATCGCAAGAGTATTTACAATTCGTTAAATAAGTAAAACAAAGATAATTATAAACATAAACGTTTTCCGATTCTAGTAAAACCCGAAACGGCGCCGTCATTTAAGCATTAGCAAATAAATAAGTATACAACTTCCTACGGTACAGAATTAGAATTTCGCATGTCGGATCTTGATAAATGTGGTTATTTAGAGAGCTACGTCAGAAAATGATACACGGATATTTCACAGTGAAAATACATTGGTTGCGGGGCTTAAAATTACTATAAAAGTTAGAGCACTTCAAAGTAGTCATAAATTTATTTAACAGGTATTGCTTAATATTTATACAATAATTTGTAACAATATTTGCAATTGTAATTACAGCGATATTGGAACATGAAATAACGTATTATAATACTGGTTAAGGTTAATGCCATGTATTTTTTTTAACTTCTCTAGAATGTGTTGCTTTATTGTGTTATTTATGTGCTTTAGTATATATGATAGAAACGTACCTAAGATGGGTACACCTCAGTTACATACATACTCACGTATAAATAAACAAAAGCATGGCTATATGTGTGCTATGAAACTGCAGCAAACAAAGAACATGAAATATCTGGGAATTATTATAGATCAAAATTTAAAATGGACAGAGCACGTTCAACAATTAAACAAGAAAATGCACAAGTGGGTTGGTAAATTCTACCATCTAAAAAATATTTTGTCTTTTAACACTTTAGTTTATTTAGAATGAAATCGAAAATAAAAGCTGTAGATAGGTATAAAGGTAGGTAGAATTCCCATTAAAAGTATGGTGTCCCTTGAGGCTTGTAAAATGAGACCAAATTTCTACGATTTTCCTGTGACAAGGTCGACAAGTATGTCTATCAATTATGTGAATTAATTTTAGAAGAGAAAAAATGTTAAGAGTTAAGGCAGATCCATTCGATACAGTTGATATTTACGTTTGTTTAAGAAACGAGATAAAATTATTGTTAAATTAGAGTAATTAGTAATATCTAATGAATGTGATGAATGAAGTAGATTCTTCCGGGTCTTGCCGTGGTCGTCGAACTTGACTTGACGTTTCGCTGATCATCCTGTCAGCTTCTTCAGAAGGATTCTAAAGACTGGAGAAGCTGACAGGATGATCAGCGAAACGTCAAGTCAAGTTCGACGACCACGGCAAGACCCGGAAGAATCTACTTCATTAAACAACGGCCGTGAAAACCTGCATTCTACTAATGTGATGAATGTTAATAAATTTCAGTTGCAACTATACAACAAGATATTATATAAAAAATATCTAACTATTTTTAGTTTTTACATCAAACTTTTGTGCCGTTTTTTATACTACATTGCAATTTTAAGTGTTGTTTTACACATTGTTCTGTTTTATTTATTTTAGTATAATTTCGAAAAATGTTTTAGTAAACCTAAACATTTAAAGTCAATATTTATATCCTTACAAGACGGTAACCTACATTTTAAAGGGACAGTTCAAATTGGCTATATTTATGGGCATCAAAATCAATTTATTAAATGTAGATTCTGCGGGAACTAAATACTTTAATAATTTACTATTTTGATATGTCACATAACTAGAAATTTTACTAGATTATTGAAAGCTTCTAGTATCTGATAGATGTTGCTGTAAAAAGCTGTGGTATATGGATACGCACTGTATAAAAGATCATATGTTTGTATTATGTGAGGAGAAAAAAGTAAGCCCAGATACAATTTATTATGGGAATTACATTTTTTTAACATAAGTGCCGTTACATATGACGTCATCTATAACACTTTTTGGGAAAATACACGTAATTTAGAAAATTTCAACTCAAAGTTAAAATAGGTCTTTCGTCGGTAATTGGATAAAAAATATATATTTTAAACAACGAAACTCATAGCATATTAAAAAAAAATTCATAGACTAAGTTTTGCTACTGGATATATATTTATGTTCTATGTTAAATTGGTAACGATGATATTATGTCTGATTTTAATGACTGATAATTTTTCACCTCATTAGTCATGAGAAAAACAATAAAGATTTTCAAAACGTCGACTCCAAAGAGAAAATAAGGTTTGCTTTTTTATCCAATTACCGACGAAAGGCCTACTCAACATTCATTTTGTGGATACGAAACTTATGTACTAAAAATTTAAATATTTTGATAGTAATATATAACTGTTTTAATTGTAATGCACTCATTATGTCCTCACAAAAATATTATTCCCAGTTTTTAACATCGATCTTCCAAGATACTTACTCATTGTCGTGTTCACCTTTATTCAGATGGGAGATTGAGATGTACTTTTATTCTCGCTAAATAATTGGATAAAAACCATAAAATATATAAATGCTGACATTTAGGGGTCATAGTAGATGGATGTTTGTCCTTCAATGACCACATTGATGGTTTCGAATCTGAATGATTTCAAATTATGGTCAATTATGATTATTTTTAAACTTGAAGTTCCAAAATATATCACCGATATATTCGGCCATAAAACTGAGTTCATTTGAGCTCTAAAATCGGTATAATTATCATGTATGATAGGGGCAACTCTAATTTAGAGCTGCAGGTATGGGCTATTGATCTTCGATTTATCCCCTTCGATTCGTTAAAAGTTATTTTTCGAGGATTTTCTGTTAACAGATCTGCGCGCCAGTGCATAATCTTAAAAATTTTGTTAAACCCTTCTCATCGCATTCATGTATGAATTTTTTAATAATTGTTAATATTTTCGATTGTTCTAAATCGAGATGTTCATAAAAAATTATGTTATTTAAAATGTTTTCTGGCGTCGCTTCTCTTTTCGAATAAATTTCAGATAAAAGTTCATAAGGTATAAAATTTCTTAGAGTAGTTTCCCAGCAGTCAATTATAGTTATAATTACTTAAAAAACGAAGAACACATGACGGCAAATAACACTAGAAGACATTTCTGTCTCGAAAATTGAATAATTGGAAAGTAGAAATTTCTATTAAAAAACTAGAAATTTCTACTTTTGAAAGTAGAAATTTCTACTTTAAACCTAGAAATATCTACTTTGAAAAGTAGAAAGTTCTAATTTAAAACTAGAAATTTCTACTTTTAAAGTAGAAATTTCCACTTTTTTAATTTTTTGCTGTGACCCTTCAGAGCCATCATACTTCTTCTCTTAAACAAATACAAATTTTAATCTTAACCTAAACATAAAACTGTCTGCACAGATCAAATGATGCTTAGAAGTCAACGCTATATCAATTTTTGGTTGGAATATCGACTTTAACCCAGAGAAATAGGCTACAGAGGCAGTTTATGATTTTTTTTCCGTGATAGTGACATAATAAACAGTGAAAAAAGTTTAATAGCCTAATCCATTACGATGATAATTTGAAGGGTGTGTCCCATTTTATTATTGGGAATAACCATTGACTTCCGGCTCAGTGGCTCTTTGCTTACGCGTTAAGCTTGCAACCATGGAGTCCCAGGTTGGAATCCTGGCTAGGGTATAGATGTTTAGTGGTATTTTTCATGTGTTACCGAGTTGGTAACAGTGGAGTGGACGCGGTTGTGTGGGAGACAACACTTCTAGTCGCTGTACCACTCCTGAGTTCGAGTCTCAGCTGGGATAGATGGTAATGTCGTAGGGAATGGTCGTTGTTTAATGGCCTAAGTGTATACAATTCTATTGGGAACATGGTTTCTGTAGAGTGGTGATTAATAAATAAAAATAAAAAAAATATTTTATTTTATTTAACGCCGTAAAAGAACTTATATCAATTTGTTGTTTCGTTAAAGTTAGCTTTAATAAATGTATTAAAATTCTCCATAATAGAGTTCCTTATCTTTTACATTTAATAACGTAAATAAAAATTAAAGCATAATTCCGAGGAAAATGCTTTCTTTTTATATCAAACGCCCATTATATTAAGTAGCACTTAACAAAAATTAAAAGGGAGAAAATCTGAAAGAACTCCTTCCATTGTTCTACTTATTAGCTATTTTTCTCTCCGTTTCATTTTTAATTTCTGAAACAATAGTACACATTTGTGTTGAAATTCTGTACAGCGTAAGCACACATACATTACGAAATACGTCGTTATAAAATAAGTATTTGTTGCATCTTTAAAGAGTTGGTTGAATTGTAGTTTAAAGTGCATATACAGATGCTCTAATTATGTTGAAACTACAATACTCAAAAACTTAAGTAGAGGCCACTCTCAAAATTAAAATGAATTCAAATATTATCTTTTCCAAATCTGTATCGATTTTATCATACTTTACATCTGCGGATATCACATTTTACTGGCTTGAATGTCATGTCGATCTATTCAAGTGTTAAACCAGAATACGACATTAACATAAAACCTCCAGAAAACGGCGCTATTGATACATATTATTTAATTCCATTTTAATGCCGTTGCCAACTTCCGAAAGTAATCCGTTGATTGCAAATTGATATTGCCATAAAATGTGTATTGGTGCCACATTAGCTAAAATAAACGAGGTAACAAAGATATATACGGTATGTATAGAAAGTTTTGTCTAAAATTATGTGAATAATATTATGACACTTTTGAAATGTTAACTATTATTTGTAATCGTTTTGCACGGTACATAACAAGATGTGAAAATTATATATGTAGGAGAATGCATTTAATTCATCATGAATATTTCTCTAAGTCTTCTCTTAAGCTAAAACTACAAGGTGTCCCAATCGTGCGTCAAAGTCCAATATAAGACGTTGGAAAATTATTTCTTTAGGAAAGTGGAAGCGCACATTTAAAAAATATTTTGAAATATACAGGGTGACTCGCCACAGCGAAGTATCTTTTAGGTCAGTTTTTTTGAATGGAACATCCTATATATTTTTACATTTATGAATTCAGCGTAAAACTACCTGTCCAACGACCTCCAGATTTTTGATTTTTGACATGACGTCGCCGAGTTATTAAAAAATATATGAAAATTTTGGTCGGAACAAGATTTAACAAATTAATTCGCTGTGTGTGTGTATTACTATTAATTAAGAAGATTTATTATGCAATTATGTCGGCAAAAGATGTACTACAACGACACAACCACCAAATATTGATTATAATTATACAGGGTGTATTTTATACTAGCGCAAATTCAGGACATTTCAAAGTGAATTTTCTCAATTTTTTCAAGTGGAACACTGCATATTATTGCATTTTTTAATTGGCACTGTTACACGGCCTATGTCCATTTAACCATTTTATATAAAAACTAGTATTTTTGTTTATATTTAGCACGATCTGTGTAACATTTTGATTCAGTTTCTGTAAGTGAAACTGTTCTCAACTAACAGAACTTACTTGTATAACTGCTAAATCATTTCACATTGTTTTATGTACTTATTTTTATATCTTAGGGGCTCAGTCATGTTTTTTTACACTATTATGTATCTCTGTTCTAGTTCTATTACAGCATGTCAGGAAACAATTGTCTAAAAACATTTATTTACATTCAGATGCCTATATTCCAATTTTTATATTTTTCTTTACTATGTAAGTACATATTGTTATTTTTCTTACCTTTAGCTTTCTAATTATCCTGTTAAATAGTATATCCTATAAGATCTAATATATTTGCTGAATCCTCACAAGACGGTTTTACGTTTTACTACATATTACGGTAGTTTATATTTTTGGTTATGTATAGAATAGAAATTACAAATTGTTGCAAACTAAAGGTAACATAATCAGGCCCCACGTCGGGCGCCAATTATGTTTCTTTTTATAGTTTTTTTCGTGCTAAATATAAACAAAATACTAGTTTTATATAAAACTGGTAAAAAAATTGGCACCCAACGTGGGGCCCGATTATGTTACCTTTGGATTGCAACAATTTGTAATTTCTATTCTATACATAACCAAAATTATGAACTGCCGTAATAAGTAGTAAAACGTAAAACTGTCTTGTGAGGATTCAGCAGATATATTACATCTTATAGGATATACTATTTAACTGGATAATTAGAAAGCTAAAGGTAAGAAAAATAACCATATGTGCTTACATAGTAAAGAAAAATATAAAAATTGAAATACAGTTATCTGAATGTAAATAAATGTTTTTAGACAATTGTTTCCTGACATGCTGTAATAGAACTAGAACAGAGATACATAATAATGTAAAAAAATATGACTGAGTTCCTAAGATAAAAAAATAAGTACATAAAACAATGTGAAATGATTTAGCATTATACAAGTACATTCTGTTATTTCAGAACAGCTTCACTTACAAAAACTGAATCAAAATGTTACATAGATCGTGCTAAATATAAACAAGAATAGTAGTTTTTATATAAAATTGTTAAATTTTTAAATTTTAAATGGACATAGGCCATGTAACAGCACGTTAAATCTCTACGATTTTTCTGAATAATATCTTATACCTAAAATCGATATTTCCAGAGATATTAACGTCCCAATTCAAAAGTACAATAATATACAGAGTGTTCCATTGAGAAAATTCACTTTGAAATGTCCTGAATTAGCGCTGGTATAAAATACACCCTGTACAATTATAATCAATATTTGCAGTACAGTCATTTAACGTTAAAAAGGGGCAAAATCTCCGAAATCTGAAGTACTGCTCCGATCTTCTTGAAAATTTAGAATTAAGTTCATCTTACCCTCCTCTTCAAACTTGACTTGGTCGCAAAGTGTGCTATTTGTTTTTAAGGGGTGAAAACTACCCCTTACTCCAATAAATTGAAAACTAATAAATTAACGCAGTAATGGGCTATAATTATGTTCAAATATGTTAAATATCAATTGTTTTTAATCATGGATCTAATATTTCAATATTTTAATAATTAACTACCCTTAAAAACAACCCCTCACACGAAAATTAATAAAAAAATGTGTTTTGGATCGTAATAGGAGAATTTTTCCCTTTAAGTGTAAGAAATTTGATACTTCACTTTTTTAAAGATGCAACCCCCAAAAGCCACCCCTAACAATAAAACTTAGGAAAAATTGAAAACTAATAGATGGAAGCAGTGATAGGTTATCATTATGTTCAAATATGTTAAATATTTCTTTTTTTTTATAATGTAACTAATATTTCGATATTTTACTATGTAACTACCCTTAAAAAGTAGCCCTCGCACAATTATTAAAAAAACGGTTTAAAGAGCATAAAATCTTTTTATTTTGGATCTTGAATAGAAAAAATATATTCTTTAAGTGTAAACGACCTGATACATCATTTTTCAATATGATTCAACCCCTAAAAACCACCCCTTACAATAAAAATTAGGGAAAAAATCCTTTTGAAAGCTCCAAGCAGTGGAATGCGTAATAAAATGAAAATAAATTGCTGCTTAAGATATAATGAAATTTTTCTAAAATTTTCATCCCTTAAAAACATCCCTTTCAGGGAAATTAAACTCTTAAAACTTCACATTGTAATTATAATAAAAATATTTATTTCACAATATTAAGATGATTTTTAACGTGAATATTAATAATTTAATTTTAATTTTCAAATTCATCCTAAATCATAAATGCTCCAAAACGTTCAAAATTTAGGCGCTAAGTAATTTTCCTACGTTATCTCTAGAAAAATGTATTTAATTTTTTAACGATAACTCGGCTTCCTTTTAAGCTTTTTGCATTTACCCACACATAATTTTGTAGGGAATTTCATAAGCTATAAAGTCATGATGATTGCAATATTTCTACACCCTTTCGTTCAGAGAATTTTAAGGTTGAAGGGCTAAAAAGAGGTTTCCTTCGCATAGAAATCAAAGCTTTAAATGCCCATATCTCGCTTAATTTTTAAGCTACATAAATTTTAAAAAGGCATAGTTTTCAGTAAAAAGAAAGCTAAAGAACACTGTTTTGTAAAACCATTATTTTTTTAGTTATTTTGAAAAAACAACGTATTTCTTGAAAAATTAAAAAAAAAATTACTTAAAACAACTTTTTTCAAAATGTACATTCTGTAAACCATTAAAACTTTTGGAACGTGTTATTGGGACATAAATAAAGTTAATTTTTCATGGGCTACGATTAATTATAATTTTGCCGCTCATGGCGCCAATTTTATTGTCAATTTTTTTTCAAAAATTCCAGAGATAACTTATTTTTGTCATAACTTCCTTAATTTCCATGCTAGAGGCTTTTATAAAAGCTTATTTTAAAGGTCTAATAAAGCACTTTAAAAAAGGCTTTGAGCATTTTCTCTGAAAAATTACTCATTTTTCCGTTATTTGAGTCTAAATCTTTAGATAAATTTACGACAAACAAAAATTCGTCTTCAATGACTCATAAGTCGCTTAATATGACCTAAAACATTAAAGAAAAACGAATCGCTTTGTTTTTTTTTATAAGCTTCAATTTTGATAAGAATAGTTTTTCCAGAAAACGTTTAATTTTCGAGTTATTCACGAAAGACTGTTGAAAAACGTGTTTTTTATTGGAATTTTCAATCGCGAATAACTCAGAAATTATTAGGTTGTACAAAAAACTTTCTACTACATTTTCTTCTTATAATTTGATCCTCTATCGATTCCTGGTGTCATTTTGAATTTTTAAATTTCCACTCCCGAGAAAGGGTGGCATTCACCCCCGGGGTGGAAGCACATATCTGCACTAAGTCAGGTTTATTATTTGCATCATTTTTGAGCCACTGTCAAAATTTCAAACAAATCGGTTGAGTTGATCAGATTTCGGAGGTGAATCGGTTCATTGATTGTACTATTGGTGGTTGTGTCGTTGTAGTACATCTCTTGCCGACATAATTGCATAATAAATCTTCTTAATTAATAGTAATACACACAGAGAGAATTAATTTGTTAAACCTTGTTCCGACCAAAATTGGCACTATTGGGATGCTCTGTATATAGTTTCGCACGTAACAAGTGACAACTTAGGACTTACCAATGGAGAAGTCATGGAAGCGTCAGCAACTAGGCCAAGGATATATTGCTCCTTATCGACAGCGTTAATAATTTTGTATTGTAAAGTGTAGTTTCCGTGCTCTTGTCGAAGGAAATCCAAGCTGAAAAGAAAAGAAATGCCTAGATCATATTTAAAGAAAACAGTTGGCGCATAGGCCTCAAGGCAATCTTCGAATACTACATCATAGAGTTAATCACTTGTATCATACAATAATAATTAGGATTTCGGTGGTTAGAAATAATTGGATCAATAGTAAATTTTAACTTTAAACGGGATATCCCTGTCTTGAAACAGAAATTTATCATAAATTCCATTGATACGGTGACAAAGAATACTATAATTGAATATTTTTATTATTTACTGCCATCGAGAATACGTCACTATGCCAAAATTGCAAAACTCTAGGCACCTACACGGGGAAAAATTGCTTTGAAAACTTGACCCAAACAAACAAACAGAGAGCGCGGGCTAAATGAAAACATGTAAAAACACGTAGTGAAAAGGCAAATTTTATTTACCATAAAATAAATAATTATAATATCAAAATGCCATGAGATTTAATGGATAATTTTTGGTATCTTGCAAACTAATCAGAAACTAAGACGAGGAAAACTAACATCCATTATTACACATCGTCGACTTGCCAACTCAACGATCACAACTAATGCTAATATATCTAAATCTCGAGGGTAATTAAAGAGTTGATAGGTATTTACAGACACTCGAAAATAATCAGGAGAAACGTATTGGGATTGGTTATTCAGAGGAATCACTTAATCTGGTAGGTGCATATTCATTTAAGGAAGAGATGATGCTGGGGTAAACACTTCTTTGAAAGAAACTTAAAACATCCTTTATATATTTATAATATTAATTATTAAATTCAATAGTCTTGCAGTTTTGCACACCTTAATGTACCCATTCAATGTATACTAAAGTAGATGCCATAACTAGAACTCAAAGTATTAATAATTACATCAGAAAAACATGTTTGTTTAGAACGTTCTGATCTTAAATTTCGAAAGAAATATGGCATTCTGGTTTTAAAGATAACTGTTCTTTCAGCATATTTTACTGGGCCTTTTTTTATACATGTAATATATGTTCACTTAAATAAAGAGTATGTTTATTTATTTATTATTTATTACTCGGCAAAGCCAGTTACCAATTCTTACATTCTAAAACTTTGGTCTTTATTGAAAATTTTATAATGCATATTTCCATATTTTATTCTCCCCTGTATAATTAATCAAGTATATGTATTGTCAAACTAGTCCCCTATCATTTCCTCAAATGAGTACAGTGTACAGTATAACATCGGTCACGGCAGCAAATCGACATTGTTTCATTCACCAGAATAAATTATCAAAATACAAATGATAACACAAGTATATTATCAAAGGGTTAATCAAGCTCTGGTGTATAGATTTTAGCATGTGTGGTTCTGGGTGTATTATGCTCAGCTAGTAAATGGTGGATAATTGGAATGGTTATTGTTCAATGTAATAATGTAATATTGTTGGTATAAAACGTGCTACTAGGCTTCATACATATATCCGTTCACACAAATACATGCAATGTGCAGCAATAATTAACAGATATATTGAATTTGCTTAGCAGAAATGTTTTACTCCCCTGTAAACAGGATGGTATGATCGTGAGCAAAAAAAAAATAGGACAAGTCTTATAACGGATATTTTGCTAAAATCTAGTTGCGTACAACTTTAATTTTTGTGACATTGTCAGTTAGTTGTCATAATTTATTGCAAGTGTGCAAAAACTAATGTGCCTCATATAAGCGATTTAGTTAAATCTGGAGTTATTGCTAAAGCGGAAGATGGATGGTCAATGAGACAAATTGCACTGTGTTATATTGGCAAAAATTCGGTATGTAACATTTTAAGAAAGTGGAGAACAAACGGTACAATTAGTACAAATCCTGGATCAGGGCGACGAAGGATATCAACTCAACAACAAGATTTACAATTGGTAAATGCTTTAGTAGAAAATCCATTTTGCTCAGTTATTCAGGCTGCTGAAGAAACGAATTTTCCTGGATTGAGTAGTACTGGTCGCCGGTGAGTAAGAGAATCGGAGCTACGCTGTTCTGCAGCAGCACAGAAATACTTACTTAAAACTGAACATAAAGAAGCTCGAGTAGGATTTGCGCTTGAATTTTTAGCGCATGATGTAAATTTTTGGAATAATGTAATCTTTACAGACGAAAAAAATTTCCAGTCAACACACAGCGGCCGTATTCGTGTTTACCGCCCTCCGAATACTCGATTCGATGAGAAATATATATCTAACAATGATAAAAGTGGTAGATTTTCCGTCAATATGTGGGCTTGGATATCGGCACGTGGTCCTGGTGTTTTGCGGCATATTGAGGAACGATTTAATAGTGAAAGGTATATTAGGATTTTAGACAATATTATGCTCCTTTCTGTGTCACAATTTTTTCCTAATAATGAGTTCATATTTCAACAAGATAATTGTTCCGTTCATACTGCTCATACCGTAACTAACTGGTTTCAAGATAACAACATCAATGGTCTTAACTGGCCCAGTCATAGTCCAGATCTTAACCCTGTGGAAGAAGTATGGGGGCTACTCGTAAGAAGTATCCAAAAACGAAATGTGAGACCACGGAATGCCGAAGAATTACTGGAAATAGTAAATAATGCATGGGAAAATATTATTATTAATTATTATTGAATAAGGTTATTTAATTCTATGCCAAACAGACTTATAGAAGTTATAAATAGAAATGGTGCAATAACGAAATATTAATAGTTAGTTTCTTGTTAAGTAAGATATCCTTTGTCCTTTGATCCAGGATTTCTACTAATCGTACCGTTTATTCTCCACTTTCTTAAAATGTTACACATCAAATTTTTGTTAATGTTATAACGCAGTGCAATTTGTCTCATTAACCATCCATCATTTACTATAGCAATAACTACAGCATTAAAATAAAAAATAAATTAAAAGTGATATCTGTTTTATTTCGGCTACTCATTACATATTGAAATTGAGACAGTTTTACATTAGAAAAAAAAATTGTCCTATTTTTTTTGTCTGCTCACGACAGTACTATGGATTTATACTACTAAAAGTGCAATACAACCTCGGGAAGAGCACCACCATGGTGCTCCTCGATATTGAAAAGGCCTTCGACACCGTCTGGATCTCAGGTCTACTCTACAAAATGCACGACTACCACTTTCCGACTTATATCATTAAACTTATTCACTCGTTCCTGACAGGCAGATCCCTGCAAGTCCGAGTGAATAATAAACTATCAACATGGCGGGATATTCGCGCGGGAGTCCCGCAAGGATCGTGCCTATCACCAAAGTTGTACAATATTTACGTCTCCGATTTTCCGGAGTTCCCGAATACTAAGCTGGCCATGTACGCCGATGACACAGCCATGTATGCGCATTCGCACAACGCACAAGCGGCTAATATGCTGCTGAAGGCGCACATGGTTCGTGCCACGGCTTATTACGGTCAGTGGAAGATTCGGATAAACGTCGAAAAGTCAGAGGCGATAGTTTTCACGCGCCGATTCACTGAGAACAAAATTCTGACGCCAATTTCGATCAGGGGACACCAAATTCCAACCGAAAGGTGCGTGAAGTACTTGGAGGTAAGACTGGACCAAAGACTGACGTTTAACACGCATATAAATGAGACAATACGGACGGTCTACTCCTTGTCCAGGAGTATGCATCCGCTCATGGTCAGAGGTAGCAGACTTAACAGACAAAATAAAAAATTATTGTACACAATGGTGATCAAGCCAGCAATCACATACGCGGCGCCGGTGTGGTGCAGCACGTCGGCCACGACAATGAACAAAGTGAAAGTATTGGAACACAAATTTATGCGCTCATTTCGAATTCCAACAGGTACACCTCCCTCAGAGATCTCTATGCACGCTGCCACGACATAACGCCAATAGCGGATTACATCCAGAATATATCTCAAAAATTCTACTCCTTCAAACTGGCTGATAGTCCGCTAACCCAAAATATAACACAAATTAGACAGCATAATGTCCCCTTTCGAATAAAACACACTTTACCTTACCAGACGCTGCCCATCTTCCGGCAACCTCTATAGCCAAACCTTCACCAACTATAACTTCTTCTTTCCCTACCTATCTGTACTGATATTTCATAACTGTTAAATATTTCCTATTACTCTTGGTTTATGTTTGTACATTTTTGTTTTATTTGTTCTTGTTTGTTTTGTTTGTTATATAAATTTATCTCTAGTACATCGTAAAATCAAAATTATATTTAGACAAGCAATTATAGAATACAAAAGATTCAGCAGTAACCCTGCTCGCCATTGGAAATCTTGCAACGGGATCCATCATTATAGGCTTTGGTACCCGCACCAGTAGCACAAAATTAAATAAGTGATATATCATCAAATTTTATTATTAACTGTTTTCAGCTACTTAGTAGTGTATAATTATTATATTACTAATTTTTAATTTTATTAGTAAATAGGAAAATGAGTGTGTTGATTGTGTCTTGAATGCATCATTAAATGTATTCAAGATACAATCAAGAAGATTATAAATTGAATCAGCACTGCTCCGCTGGACCCTGTTACCACCAACGTGACAAACAATATGCGTTGGTTACAGGATCAAATGCGAGGTAGATAGCTGGTTAGATATTTGTTCTGTAATGTGAATAAAGTTATTTTGATTGATTGATTGATTGATTGATTGATTGTAGAGCAAATTATCAAAATTCATACCTGTTATACCTCAGATATAATCAAGAATATTAAATTGAAAAGTTATTACCATAAAACATAAACAAACTAAACTACTTAAGTATTTGTAGCAATTTAAAAGGAGATTAATTATATCGGAAAGCCAAGTCGCATATGAACTATGCACAGAAAGAGCTGAAAGTAAAGATGATTACAATCACTTCGGTAGTTATATTCACTAAAAAAAAACACCATAACAGAATGTCAGGTAAAGTCGTTAACAATGACGCAGTGCTTGATGCTCCTCAACCCATTGTTGATTGAAACAGAAACTTCTCCTAAGTAATTCAGAAGCTATACCTATAAGTTTGTATAACATTCTATTGCAGTCAATTGCATAACGACTTTCAATATTGAGGAAGAATATCCCTTGAAATTTTTATGGTTATTGATATAACTGTATATGGATGGACTAAACCCTTTCAAAAACCCATATCAATCTCATTGAACCTCAGCTTTATTTTTATGTTTCTATGAGCAGTTTTTGGCAGGGTTGTACTGTCGTGAGCAGAAAAAAATAGGACAATACATATTCTCCCATGTATTATCTACTATTTCCAGTAATTCTTCGGCATTCCGTGGTCTCACATTTCGTTTTTGGATACTTCTTACGAGTAGTCCCCATACTTCTTCCACAGGGTTAAGATCTGGACTATGACTGGACCAGTTAAGAACATTGATGTTGTTATCTTGAAACCAGTTAGTTGCGGTATGAGCAGTATGAACGGAACAATTGTCTTGTTGAAATATGAACTCATCATTAGAAAATAATTGTGACACAGAAGAGAGCATAATATTGTCTAAAATCCTAATATACGTTTCACTATTAAATCGTTCCTCAATACGCCACAAAACACCAGGACCATGTGCCGATATCCAAGCCCACATATTGACGGAAAATCTACCACTTTTATCATTGTTAGATATATATTTCTCATCGAATCGAGTATTCGGAGAGCGGTAAAGACGAATACGACCGCTGTGTGTTGACTGAAAAGTTTTTTCGTCTGTAAAGATTACATTGTTCCAAAAATTTACATCATGCGCTAAACATTCAAGCGCAAATCCTACTCGAGCTTCTTTATGTTCAGCTTTAAGTAAGTATTTCTGTTCTGTTGCGTGACAGCGTAGCTCCGATTCTCTTACTCGCCGGCGACCAGTACTACTCGATCCAGGAAAATTCGTTTCTTCAACAGCCTGAATAACTGAGTAAAATGGATTTTCTACTAAAGCATTTACCAATTGCAAATCTTGTTGTTGAGTTGATATCCTTCATCGTCCTGATCCAGGATTTCTACTAATCGCACCGTTTATTCTCCACTTTCTCAAAATATTACACACCAATTTTTTGTCAACATTATAATGCAGTGCAATTTGTCTCATTGACCATCCATCTTCTGCTTTAGCAATAACTCCAGATTTATCACAAAAATTAAAAGTTAGATGTACACAACTAGTTTTTAGCAAAATACCGTTATAAGACTTGTCCTATTTTTTTTGCTCAAAAGTTTCTAATAAGTTTAAATTTATTTTAATTTTAGAAACAATATGCCGACGACGGCTGTTGTTGGGTGCACGAATCGATGGAATCCAAAAAGAACCGTGAGATTTTTTGAATTTCCATCTACTCAAACCAGACGACAAGTAGAACCTGCAAGATTATAAATACGTGCCCGGCCCAGCAGCGCTCTGTAAAGAAGATTTTCTCGAGTCGAAAATAAAAAATAAAAGAATATGTTCCGGAACAATTTATTATGATTATCTATATGATAGTTTTTACATGATATTGTAATCCTAACAGTGAATTTATTTAGTCAAAATAAGATGCATAAATGTTCTTCAAATTTTACTTAGATTGTTCGTAAGGTGATATGTAACATGATGGTTTTCAGTACGCTTTCTTTGCATTTGCAATTAATGTAATGTTCCCACACGTCCAAGCAAATAATAAGCAAAAATTTATAAGCAAAATTGTACACCCTTTAATTAAACACTTAACGCATCAGTCCGATAAAATACATCCGCGCCCTCTAATGGAAAGGATTTGATTAATTTCCCTTGGAATTTCCGTTAACAAAAAAACGGGATTTTCAGTTTCATACGTTATAGACACCAGCTTAGCGAGGGTTCAACGAGAGGATCAACAGTGACTGCAGCAGTTTTATTCCTCGAGGGTTGAAGATACTTTAAGGGCCGCAACTGGAGAAATACTGAAGTTAAGACGAAGATCGCTCCTGTACCATACTTTGTCTCACACAACAACCACTTTTTTGTCACGTATTAAATATTATAAATTTATTTTTTATGGCAATAACGTCTTGCTTTTTACACATAAAATATTAACCAAAATTCTAATTTTATAAGTGTGTTTGTTTATCAACATACAGGGTGATTAAAAATCGTATCTCTTCAAATAACGGAGATATTTGGCCTAGACGTTTTCCGCATTTTCGATATTTTCCGCCATAACTCTTAAAGTAGGCCATGGATTTCAAGTGTCTTTGAACCATTTTGTAGGTTATATAAATCGGCACAATTTTCGTAAAAATAATTTTTCTTGTACGACCGATATTAAGTGAGATATTTTCGAGGGTCCTGATAAAATGGACAGCCTGTATGTTATTAAACAATTAACAGATGATAATAAAATTAACACGTATTTGTTCTGCAATAAATTTTAACAATGAAATGCCAAGAAAATCAATGAAAATATGAAGGAATAGCTCGCTTTTATTTTATTCATGATTTTATATCAACCTTCCTTACCCTTGCCCTTCGGAAAAAATGAAATACTACATTCAAGCCCTTCTTCTTGAGTCGGTTGCTTTTACAAGAACCAGTAGCGTAAATACGTCCAGGCATTGTGGTCTAAAAAATCAGTGAAAGGTTTTAAAATGATAATTAGTTTTTGTGAAAACCACTTACATAAATTCCTATCAGAAAGCTAAAACGTAAAAAAAGTTCAGCAAAATGGTGAAAAAAGCGCCAAAACACAAATTGGGTTGGGAAGCACAGTCTATTAAAATTTAAAACATAGGCTTTTAATAACAAAAATACTGAGTTCACAAAATCCTACTTCACAAATTACAGTGTTTAAAAACCACAAAAAACATTTAAAATATAACAAATAAGAAGCTCAAAACTCAAGAATATATATGGTCTCTTACGGAGAACACAGAATTGAGTACCAGTGGTGCGGTCTGTCATCTTCGGCTAACGGCTAAAGTTGTAGTATATGGAATAAGGTATCCTCTTTATTTGTTTATCATCCTTGCATACGTTGATCGTACTAACCATTGGCGTCGGTGCCGAATATACCTTGCAATCCCTGATCATTGACGGCATTGTCGAATATAATCATGACCTTTAGAGAAGAGCCGCTTCTTACAAAAAAAAAATATGTCCGCTTATGAACGTACAGTACGTACAGTAGTAAGCGATGTCTCCGCTTCTTATCATAAGAGAAAAAATGTGGAGAGTTATAGAGAAACACATGGATGCTCATAGAAAAGCATATCAAGTATTAGGTGCATTGAGCCAACCTCCACCACTCCTCCTTTAAACCATATCTCCTTTCTCTGGCAGAAAATTTGAAACCAGCGCAGTTTACCAGTAGAAATATATACCTATAACATATTTGTATTTCAGATTCATACGACATAGACAATCGCACGTGTATTTATGGTCGATGGACCAATACATTCAGTAAATCATGCCTAAATGCGTTGGTATTTATTGAGATTGTATGAATCTGAAATGTATAGTCTCCAGTGGAAATGCAAAAACCGTTAAAATACTAGAAACGCAGCAAAAGGGGATAATACAACAGTGACAATGGTTTGCACCCCAATTTAGCGCAAACTACCCCGTTATGCAAAAAACCATCCCCTTTTCCGGTTTTTCGGATCTGAGCATGCCAAGGCTTGTCGGATCGGGATTTTCTTGTTCAATTTCAATAAATGGAGCAACTATCAACCACGAGCCAAACCCGCCCGACCCTAAAGATTGGAATCACACCCCCAAAAACCAAAGTACATTCAAAAACTTCAAATCGAACAGACATTGGTATACCCCCGTTTACGAGGACGAGAAACACGATGGTAGTAATATAGAGACTTGTAGGAGGTGTGTCCGAGAAATTGGCAGTTTAATTGTATTTTGTCGTCTAGAATAAGTTCAGTTCAAGCCTATGTAGAATGTCGTTACATTCCATAATATGTGACTTTTAAATAAAGATAATAATTGAGTGAATCTCATTTTGTCTTATCGTTATGCTCTATTTGATTTAATTTTGTTCCAGAACTTAGTCTCTTCCAAAATTTTCATTCCGTGGCAATGCGGAAGCCCCGTAATTGAAAAGTGTACTTCCATAGCGAAGCCAAGGCCAAAGCCAATTCCAAGGTCGAGGCCAAGATAACGGTCACCGCAACTGATCGTCGCGGGCAAGAGCAACGCTCCGACCTTGAAGTAGATACCCGCCTAATGCGACCAATGTCAAAGTCACGACATTGTACGCCGGGCGGGGGAGCGATTTGACCTTGAAGATGAATGTCGCGTGTGCGTGGCCAAGGCCAAGGAGAGGGAATACCTACTTCCTGTGCCGTCATCACTATAAAATTTCTTTAATTCGAGGCATTGATGTGGTTCTAATGTTTGATTTAATTTGAATAGAAAGCGAAAAAATCCATCCACAAATCTTGATTTAATGAATCCGTTTTGAAGATAATAATTGAGTGAATCTCTTTTTCCCTTATCGTTATGGTCCATTTGATTTAATTTAATTCCAGGACTTAATCTTTTTCAAAATATATTACAGTTTTTATTTTAAATATTTTCTCAATATTCAGAATGTCATTATGACTGAAGCATCTTTTTCTTCAATTATCCGGTCCCGATAGAATTTATGACACTTTTCAAACTCCGACAATGTCCCCCTTAGAGATTCTTTATAACGATATAAAAGTCATCATACGGAGAGGCGAAATTTCCTAATAAAAAATCCCTAATGACTGAACCGGTATAAACATCGCTCAAGTATACAGAAGCGAACAAATCTAATAAATGTGCATTTATGCTTTTTGTATTGTCATTCTCATGTAGATGTGTCGGAAGTTCCTCATATTTTTCGCTTTTCTCGAACTTTTTGTCGCCGTAATAAAATTGAATCCGCACACTTCTGAGAAAACTACCAGTTGCGAATAACAGGCTCTCCTAAACTTTTATATCAGGCGATGTAATTGAATAAAGAAAGCAGGTTAACGAAAAACTAGAATTTTAAATTACTTTCCAAGGAGTAATGGCTTACTCGCTTTAATTTTACCGAAACTGGGATAAAGGATATACAAGCATTTCATAGAGGCGGCTATTTTAACTAGGCAATGTAACGGAAAAATCTAATTTACAGGGGAAGCAAACCGTGAGCAGTCCATATTTTATTCTGTTATTGTGCTCAGGTTTGCGCATCAGGCACCGTCGCTATATTACAATTTAAACAATTTGGTGAAATGGGTAGCCCACTTGACTATTCTCCATGAGTTTAAATTATATATCATATAATATTAATTTATTCATTTATTTTAATTTATATCTACCCAACGGTAATAAACCCATTATAAAGCAGGAAAATGACAAACAGTAACAGCCGACTGGTCAGAATCTACTGTGTTCTGGGTTCGATCTCCAGAACTGACAATGCTTGCTATGTCGGTGGGTAATGGACATCGTCTGCGTTTTTTCAAATGTGTGACCCCTTCTAGACAGCCCTTGGCGTTGGATTTGGGGATTGCCTATTATATGCGATGTGTTTATTTATTACTAGTTGTTAAATAGATTTAAAGACAAAGTTATTGACCAAAAAAATACATACCGGTTAACACAGGCTAGTGATTCACACCTATATTTCCTTTATAACTTATCCATTTGAAAGTTGGCGTGCTTAAACTACTAGTCCGGGGTCCCACGCCCCTTTTTGAAAGTGGTTACTAACGGCCTGAATTTTCGTGAGGTGCTTCGTTTTGAAGTGTCTTCCAACTTTTCCCTCTGCGAAAATTCTCGGTAGAGGTAGATAAAGTTCTACGCAGCCGCTAAACATGTTGATCGTGCAACTGACATTTTCATGGCGTAGGACTGGAAAACCGGCCAGAAGATTTGTAGAACAATTTGACCATCCGATTTCAAAAATATTAATTAAACAATAGTGTAAAAATCAGCTCGTTAGTGTAAAAACACAAGGAGCTGCGCTTGTCTTACAAAAGCGATGTAAATATGTAAGAAATATGTAAATATCAAAAAACCCGGTCGGGTTTCGCAGCTAATTTTCGATCGAAACAGGACCTTATTCATATACAATGAGAAATTGGTTTCTGCGCCCTCTGGATATTTCTTTTCTTTTATAAAAAGAACATAATTATTTAATATTGGTAATTATATGTGAAATGAATTGTTTATCGTTTCATCTTTCAAATAAATACCTGGCTTTAACTTCTCATCTTATTACGGCATTACTATTGATGTTTGAATTTTGAGATCTGTCATTCCGGTTATATTTATGTACCAGACGGAAGTATGTCTTCAAAAACGGACGTATGACGTCGACGGATACGTAAGTCGCTTAACTTAATCCTGCGACAGTGACATTTATAAATAACGTGAATATAGACACAAACAATCTAGTATAAACATAACCTAAAATTTTTTAAAGACATAGTGTAGTTAGGCGCGAGCGGTTTCTCTAACTTAAAAATCGAACATTTAAGTAGGATATTTTACAAGAACCCCCACCCCCTGGCCGGGGGTACATAACCTCGAAGAGGTTTAGAACACTTTTTATAGAAAGACAATCCGTGTCCTCCGAGTACAGGACGGGACATTATCTACGGAGATCCGAAGGCGTACTGTCGTGAGCAGATAAAATAGGACAACTTTTTTTTCTAATGTAAATCTGTCTCTATTTGAATATGTAATGAGTTGCCGAAATAAAACAGATAACACTTTTAATTTATTTTTTACTTTCATGCTGTAGTTATTGCTAGAGTAAATGATGGATGGCTAATGAGACAAATTGCACTGCGTTATAACATTAACAAAAATTTGGTGTGTAACATTTTCCTGGATTAAAGGACAAAGGATGTCCTACTTAACAAGAAGCTAACTATTAATATTTCATTACTGCACCATTTCTATTTATAACTTCTATAAGTCTGTTTGGCATAGAATTAAATAACCTTATACAATAATCATTAGTAATAATATTTTCCCATGCATTATTTACTATTTCCAGTAATTATTCGGCATTCCGTGGACTCACATTTCGTTTTTGGATACTTCTTACGAGTAGTCGCCATACTACTTCCACAGGGTTAAGATCTGGACTATGACTGGGCCAGTTAAGAACATTGATGTTGTTATCTTGAAACCAGTTAGTTACGGTATGAGCAGTATGAACGGAACAATTGTCTTGTTGAAATATGAACTCATTATTAGGAAATAATTGTGACACAGAAGGGAGCATAATATTGTCTAAAATCCTAATATAAGTTTCACTATTAAATCATTCCTCAATATGCCACAAAACACCAGGACCACGTGCCGATATCCAAGCCCACATATTGACGGAAAATCTACCACTTTTATCATCGTTAGATATATATTTCTCATCAATTCGAGTATTCGGAGGGCGGTAAACACGAATGTGTGTGACTGGAAAGTTTTTTCGTCTGTAAAGATTACATTGTTTGAAATATTTACATCATGCGCTAAAAATTCAAGCACAAATCCTACTCGAGCTTCTTTATGTTCAGCTTTAAGTAAGTATTTCTGTGTTGCTGCATGACAGCGTAGCTCCGATTCTCTTACTCGCCAGCGACCAGTACTACTCGATCCAGGAAAATTCGTTTCTTCAGCAGCCTGAATAACTGAGTAAAATGGATTTTCTACTAAAGCATTTACCAATTGCAAATCTTGTTGTTGAGTTGATATCCTTCGTCGCCCTGATCCAGGATTTCTACTGATCGTAGCGTTTATTCTCCACTTTCTTAAAATGTTACACACCGAATGTTTGTCAATATTATAACGCACTGCAATTTGTCTCATTGACCATCCATCTTCTGCTTTAGCAATAACTCCAGATTTAACTAAATCGCTTGTATGAGGCATATTAGTTTTCTGCCCACTTGCAATAAATAACTGACAATGTCACAAAAATTAAAGTTAGATGTACACAACTAGATTTTAGCAAAATACCGTTATAAGACTTGTCCTATTTTTTTTTTTTGCTCACGACCGTACAAGGGAGGGTGGGGTAGCATTTTCGACTATACCGACCACGTGGAACCGAATACGATGGTTATTGATTCGATCCGATCACTCCCGAGGACGTTATTCACCGTCTTATCAACGACTTCGGTAATTGATAAACCGAAACAAGTTTCAGGGAAATTCACACGTATGGAAGCTAGAATTTTAAGCAAAAATCTGAACACGAGCACGAACACTTCCGAAGTTTCCCAAAGGCACACGAGGGCGCGGGAGGTATTCGTTACCGATTAAGTCGACCACGAGAAATCGATTCCGATCATTGCCGAATCTATCCGACCAACGGTTCCGGGAAAATGTGTGCTGTGGCCAAACTAAAGGTCAGATATAAGTAAAACGTTACTTGAAGACAATTAGGACCTCGATACACCTTTTGCACCACTTTTGACCGACCACCCAAATTTTGATCGGAATACTTAGTGACTCTAGAAAAAGAAGTTAAAGGCAACGCGATCCCTTGTTTTCGAGCAACTTGAGGTCATAGAATAGATTGCCACCAGTTTCAGTTCGATCCGACCAATTATTCCGGGGAAAAAGTGTGCTGTGACCAAACTAAAGGTCAGAAAGAAGTAAAACGTTACTGGAGGTTAACTAGGACTTCGATACACCTTCTTCACCATTTTTGATCGACCGGCCAAATTTTTACTGGGATACTTATTGAACTCTGGGAACCGGAGTTAAAGGCAACGCGACCTGGGAGATCAAGAAGTGCTAAAACCAAATCAGTAGGTTCTTAGACACCATCGACACCAGTCGTAAGGCACTCACTTTTCTGTACTCCTATCCCAAAAAAAATAAATTCAAGTGGATTCAACTAAGGAGGATACCATGAAAAAATAAGTGAAATTCCCCCCCCCCCTCACAGCACTGCCAATGTATAATACTACAAGCTAATTTTCTATGTGGTTTCCCTGCGCCCCCTGACCAGTATGTAAGAGAAATTCTTTGGGATTGTTGTATGTGGAAAAAATGAGTAGCGCTAATTTTTTCTATTACATATGGAATGTGTTTTGTGCTGCTGCTTTTCTTGTAATTCAATGGATATCCCAGCCAGCGAAAAAGGTACACCTACTGCGGTAGTACTACTAGAAGTAATGACAAAATAGAAAATCAAGTAATCAGTTATTTACCTACATTTGGAAAATAAAGTTTTTCTCCAACAAGTCCCGTGTTAGATTCCAACTGTGAAATACAGGTTCAGATTTTTGATTGTATTGTTATGAAAACAATGTTGAAACATTAACTGTACATGATTTCAACAATTTATAACCTGCAATATTTTGCTTTTGGATGTATTAATAAAATGTATTTCACAATAAATCAGGTTTAAAATAAGCTCTATACGATTTTAGAAATTTCTAGTCTGTAATATTTTATTTTTTACCATCTATCAGTGTATATTAATAGGAAAAATAGAAGAAAAAAATTTAGTTTGTTAAAATGAATAAGGGTAAAAATCAGTTGTACACGATTTCATAAATCTCTAATCTATATTTTATTCTGGTAACAGTAAAGCGATTTTTGTTATACTTTGCTCTTTACCATCAAAAATAAAACAAATAAGGGTAAAAATGAGCTTTATACGACTTCATTAATTTTTAATCTGTATCAAAAAGTAAAACTGGTCAGAAGGTGCAGGGGGCTACGATGACGGTGAAGCGCTTTCTGTTATTGTCTTCCAGTTTGGTTTAAGCAAAGGTTATGTTACTCATCATGAAGTATATCAAAAAGATAAACATGATGGATGGGCAGGGGATGCAGGGAAGCCACATAGAAAATTAGCTTGTAGTATTATACATTGGAAGTGTTGTTATGAAAATAACGAGGTCCGAAATATTATTACTAACGGGTTGATATTTATTTAATTTTATATTTGTTAGTAAAATTTTCTTGAGTAAAAGGTATCAAATTCTTCCGTTTCAACTAAAAATTACCTCAGATACTATACCTCTCTGTTGATAACACTCCTCACGCAGGAGCTAAACAGAAATCATTCGGCAAATTCATTAAAGTGTACTGTTCTGGAATAAACTTTATGCGGTTGCGGTATTATCGGTCGAGCTTCGGTCTTCTGTGTAATTTTTTAATGTAAATAACTGTTCACGTTATGCGACCGTTGTGACCACTGCCAGTCTCATCGTGGCTTTAGAGATATCAGATGCTCCGCATATATTTAAACGGAACCATTTACACTATGCGGCTGAAATTGGAACAGACCAGATTAAACTAGATCCTTCCTCGTTGCCGGTTTATAAATATTTGACAATATACAACTGAAATGGCCAAATATAAATAGAAGACTTGAAACGTAATCTCTAATGAGATACAGGGTATTGAGGTATTGTACTTGATGTGAAAGAAAACAAAGTTACCTCCACAAGATGATATATTTGTTACCGATTAGCGCGTTGAGTACAGTTTTACGGTTTACCAAAATGCATTTATATGCCACTTAATTGAGCAAAATACGGAGAAAAACCTAATTTTCTATTCGGTCATGGTGGTTACGCCCCCTAGCGGCCATTTTAGAAACCCTAAAATTTTTTCGAGGGATTCTTAGTTGACCACCCTCTACACTCTTGAATACAACATTGTTTGTAGCGTACTTTTCCACAATTAAGCACGGATATACCATAATCATAAAACTAACAAAGGTTATACCTTTAAGGCAAAAAATGCCGACAGGCTGGAGGCAGTAATAGCCAACTACAATAGCCTACCGTAAAACCGTAATTTGAAAATTACGCTCATTTACCCATCCCTCGAGAGGTATACGAGAGACCGCCGAAATGCAGACAAAACAGATCAGTCTTATTTCTGTTCTCAAACAATTCGCTTCGTATATTTAAACGTAAGATTCGTAACCACTTTTTGTTAAGTTTTGTTTAATAAATAACTGCTTCTGAAGAACATTTAATTAACTGTACCCACACACACAACGATGACTATGAGTACAAGTACGAGCGAGCGAGTGTTGGAATAATCCGAGGGATAGCGAGTTGTACACTATACTTTATCTACGGCTAATTTTTAGAAATAACAAAACGATACAATTTTTTTTAATCTACGGCACAATGTATATTAATGTTGCTACAATTGATAAATTGAACAGATCATGGAATGTTAACATGATTAGAACTAGTATTTGCAAAAGTAACATTTTTATCATCAGTAGAGTTCGAGGTGGAGGCTTCGGTATTGTACACCTGTCTTGAAATGGTGTCAGCTGTGGTCAACTTATTTTTTAGAGATTAGTCGATGTATCCTTCGGCTACTTGTGTCGACCCAGCCTCCATGACGTTTTAGGTCTGTTATATCGCCACCCCGTCAATGTACAAGGTAGCCGAAGATCTTCGATAACAGCCTGTATATCTATGAGGATTTGGTAGTTTCAAATATCTTGCTATTTGTCTTCCTATGATGGCAAATTTATTTTTACCAATTCGTTATATAGTGCATTTAGATTTTTGGTAATTTAAGAAAAAAGAATTTATTACTACATGAGATGAGCGAATATTCATATACTTTTTCACAATATTATAAAAATGATCATTAATGGTAAATTTTCTTATAACCTTAGTTTTTGTTTTAGGTATAGTTATTAATACTTTGTTGGTAGTCTTCTGATTTTCTTGTCAAAGAAGAACGCAGTTTACTATATTTTTCCATATTCACGTTGTGCTTTAATGTTAAAACCCTTTTCAATATTGAGTAATGTAACCACAATGAAGAAGATTTATATTTTTCTCCTAATGATGGAGTCAGACAAGCATCAAATTTTAGTGAAAAAGGAATTGTTTCCAATGTCATTTTTTTTTAACATGTTAGTTACATCAAATACTGTACGAAATGAACATTTTCTAATTCGATCATTTCGGTCGTTCTCTCTAAATATATTTGAGTATATCTCGGTATGTATAGGTTCAAAAAAAGCGAATCAGTGGTTATGTTAAAGAACACGCCAAAACCCTCGATAAACTTTTCGAAACTGTATTTTATATTTTAAATCATATTTTCGATCTACGGAGTGTTTTTTATGCAAAAATTCAGAAACTCATCAAGGAGTGTCGCTGCACGGGGACGTAATGTCGCCCCGACCACCAAAATTTAGAAAGTGTAACTAAAATCGACTTTAATTTGGAAAATTTCAAAATTAAAGACCCTTTTACGAATCTACGTTGTGCAGCACTGCAACTCATGTGTTATGATAAATATGAGGACAAGTTAATCCAGTCTCTATTCAAAGTATATCGAGAGTTTTAACGAAAATAGCCTTTAGCGACAAGAGTCCCCTATCATTTTCTAGCAGTCGATTTTGACGGGAAAATGATGGGTTTTAACGGGATTTGCCCTAAACCGGTTCCTCAGTGATTCGGTATCAGAAAAGTGTAGTTACCATGTACTCATATGTGCATGGGATCCGCCTTGCCTGAACGTATGAATTTATAATTGCTACAATATAATTCAAAGTCTTTGCGATTCAAGCATTTTTAAGCTCTGAGGAGCGAACCAAATTATAATTGGACTAATAGTACGTAAACAGACAAGCAAGCAAAAGCCCACAAAAAATTTTTAAACATTGAACTTTTCTTGAATCTTTCTTGTGCAATCGTTAGCTATAAACCGCACATTGGATGATAGTTGGTACATTATGAGTAGTTCCGTTCCTCCCTATGTGTTGTACACGGGCCAGACTATAGTTTGTCAATATATTTTTTTTAACCTTTTTGTAAAACATGATTTTTTAAAAGAGATTTAATATACATTTTTTGAACTTTATATTGTCTTTTTCTTGTGTTTTCAAAATTCCCTTTCAGGTTTAGTTTTAAGAAAGTGTCGAAAGTCGTTTTGAACCCCTTTTTGTGAACATTTAATATTCATTTTTGAAAAATATAATAGAAGTCCCTCAGACGCGAAAAGATGGATCGTTCACAGTTGCAATATGAAATTTTTATCTTCACACATAACCTTAAAAAAAATAGAAACTGAAGAAATTGCTAAATCTTGGTTTTTTGGTTATAATTTCGGATGTTTTAAGTGAAATTTGATGGTATTTTCAAAAATTATACTTTATAATGTGAACAATAACTGGTTAAAATTCAAATTCAATTCAAAATATCTAATACAAGTCTCAAAAATTGACTTCAAATTTTAAAATTGATTGGCCAATAACTTTTGTGCATCGCATCGTATGAGGTTCTTTTTTTTTAATGCAGGTTTTTTTATCCACTTTATAATGGTGAGCAAGAAAAATTTTTAAACTTGGAAAAAAGTGAAAAAATCGATTTTTGTACTTTAACGTCAATTTTTTTCGAAAAACTTCACTTGTTTTGATAAAACTCAATTTTCTTTTGCATTATTAATTAATTTTTGACATATTCTGATCTAATTTTTCAAAAAACCATTAAAAATATAAAAAATCAATTAACTATAAAAAATTATACGTATATTTATATTTAGGTATAGCACTATTTGTTATGCAAATGTATATTTATCGTATTTTAATGCTGTATAAAAAAATGAAAACATTTTACTCGAAATTGAAAAAAATATATGTGAGCAATTATATTAATCGCCTTCTTTTTGTCTAACTTGATGAAGAATCAATCCAGACTGATTTTCAGTATCGCTTGAAACATAATTATGAAATGCACCATCATTTTCATTTATATCCATTTCTTGATCAATCGACGTCATGTGCCATCCATAGTTGTATGCAGGCTTACTATTTTCTGGGAACAACCAGTTCTGTATTTGATAATACAATGTTGATTTGCAGCTTGTGAGGTGGATGGTAGCGAAGTCAGCTTACATGCTGTTGATGGAGAATGTGATATTGTAATTGTCGATAAAGATATAGATTTGCTATCAAAATGGTTGATTTTTCACAAAATGGCCGATAACTTGCGTAGCGGCGGTTGCTAGAGGTAGAAAATAGTATCGATGTAACTAACATGTTAAAAAAAATTGATACTAGAAACAATTCCTTATGTTTTGCTTGTATAATTCGGCAAAATAGGCCAGTAATACGATTTCCGAAAATGAAGTTGTCTGTTTTTGAATACGCCAGTCGAAGAAGCTTCTGTACATTATGTCGTAGAATCAATCGTTTTGACTTTTCCGGCAGTAATATGGATATTGTTGCCTTCGCTTCTTGAAGAATATCTGGTGGTGTACAAGAAAATGCCTCTTTAATATCACTATCCACTATGTTTTACATACTTTCCATCTTAAAATCGTACAATAAATAAACACGAATCGCTTTTTGACAATTATTTATTTATATTGTCTATTTTGTTTTAAAATGGTTTCCATGACTGTTTTAGTTGTCAAAGATATTATGATTTAAGTACAGTTTTTATTAATAATAATAATAATAATTTATTCACTATATGTAATGATACAAGAGTATATATTATGGTATGTTAAGAATACAATAAAAATAGCAAAAAGTAATGAATAAATAGATAAAAGAAGTAAATATATTAAACAGCTTAACAAGTCAAAGACAGACAACATTTACTATAAACAGATAAATAAAGAAATAGATAAAAAATTTAAAGAAAACAAATATAAAAATGAGAAAAAGTAGTCTTTACACACACAAATATATATATACATATATATATATACATAAATACATATGCAAACGCGTCACAGTTAAAAAATAAATTAAAATGAGATAAAACAATGTGTTCAAAATCTATTTAAAAATAAATTGATTAAAAAAACAAACAATATAAGAAGTATTTGAAACAATTACGTAAGACTAGATACCAGTGTTAAAGGTTAACACTAAAATATTCTTCGACAGTGTAAATCGATCTTTTTAAAAGTAGTTCTTTTAATTTTGATTTAAACAGTTTTAAGCCAGATATTTCTTTCAGATAATTAGGGAGATGATTGTATATCCTAATGGACATAACTGTTACACCATTATTAACCACAGAGAGCTTGTGTTTAGGCAAAATAATGTTATTCGTGTGTCTGAAACTGTATGGTATATTTCAATCGGGATGCTGAATAAGTTTGTTAATATTAGACTTGATAAATAGACAACATGATAAAATATATAAAGCTGGCAGCGTTAGTATTCTAAGTAATACAAATAAATCCCTGCAGGAATCGGTAGATTGTTTGAACAAAATAATCCTAATTATTTTTTTTGCACGATGAAGAGATCATTAATTTTGCTGGAGTTGCCCCAGCAGAGAATACCGTAATTTAATAGTGACTGTACTTGTGCAAAATAATAAGTTTTCAATATTTCTAAACTCACACAAGAACGAAACTGCCAAATGACATAGCATCTAGTACAATTCTTCAAAAGTCTTCAATATGTTCAAACCAGTTTAAGTTATAATCCACAGTTATACCTAATAATTTAACAGAGTGGCTATTTTTTATTGATAAATTATTTATTTTTACCAATAAGCTATGGTCAGGGGTGTTATTGGCAAACATCAACAATTGAGTTTTTGTCCCATTAAGTTTTAGTCCAAATATGTTGCAATAACTGCTCATTAATGAGGTGCAAATGTTTGCATTTGATGACAGCTCATGTACATTGTGTCCTAGATGCAACCGCCACATCATCGGCAAATTGTGTAACGTGGAATGTATTCGTTGCTTTTAAATGATTTTGTAGATCATTTATAAAAATTAGAAAAATGAGTGGTCTTAAAGTGCTACCTTGAGAAACTCCACTTGGCACCAGCTTATCATCAGATTCATACAGGTTGCCATCAACTTTTAAAATGACTCTCTGGGTACGATGGCTTAGATATGACTTAATCCAAGAGTTTGGTACTCCTCTTATACCATAAGCAGACATTTTGTTTACGAAAGAGAATAACGATCTATTATTCCCTCATCATTACCCTGCGGGAATAATATATGGCATTATATAGCAAAATTGACACATATTAAACATATATAATATATTAGTCGTAGATAAAAGTGTTAATTTATTTATTTAACATCTTGTTATGACTTTTTTAAATTATGAAAATGACAAACATCGTTTTCTATTTTATCACTTTAATTTATTACACAAAAAATACTGAGAAAATCTACAAACAATCGATGATAAAACGGCAAACACTGTTAAGAACCATCTCAGTAACCGTTAAAATTTGTTCCTCGGCGATCGATGCTATAACATTTCCCACTGGTGATAAAAAGCAAAAATAACGAATTTCGTTACACAGAAATTAAAATATGAGCTGAAAGAATATCTTCAAAGTACTTGCACAGGCGAGATGGAAACCGGCACTAATTTAATTAAATCCTTACGCAAATATTTTTTATTTTTTACAACGCAAACGTACCATAAACTTTCATCTCTTAAAGCTTTAATGAGATAATGCAAGGCTCTTTGTTAATAACATCAGTGCAACAAACGGCCAGGCGTTATATGTGTGTGTGTATATATATAGGGCACCAGTATAAAGGATAGCCCAACAGGATGGCTAATGGCAACATAGTTTTACACCTTAATCCCTCGGGGTCCCGACAACTGGAGCAAATTGTCCCAAGACACGTATAAGCCCAATGAAGCGGCGGCCAGCGAGTTAAACTAGCCTTATCTTTACTATTCACTGTCCACGACTCACCAGAGGCGTTTCTTCTTAGGGACTAGCTTGTTCTGAAGATAATTGATAGGCAATGAACACAACGAGAATTCGATGGCTATTGATTTTAGAAAATAAACATAAAAGTTTAAGTAAATCAATTTTAATTCAGATTCACTCCGAGATATTACCTTAAAATTAGGAAACGTAGTAATATATCTAATAAGAATTATTTAACAGAAAAATAAAGTTCACAAAAAATATAAGATTTATCAAAACAAAAATGATAAAAATTATTTACGCTTATTAAGGAGTAGATCTAAATAACTCCTATAAACATGGAAAGCTGGGTCTCCAACATTATCTGGAAGAAAGCTGTACAAATCAGAGTGGGAAATGCTTCTGTACGCGGAATGGTCGCGAGAGGCTGTCCGCAGCGAGGTGTAATATCACCAACACTGCTATGGAACCTCGTTCTTGACAGCCTTTTGTGCCGCCTCAATTCAGAAGGGCCTACACAGTTGCCTACGCAGATGATCTAACAACAATGCTTAAAATGGTGCAATCTCTGTCAATCCCAGGAAGACGGAGATGGCTCTTTTCACAAGGAAACGGAAACTAGGAACACAAAAGGCACCTGTCCTTCTGGATACACCACTAAGTTTCGTATCAGAAGTGAAGTATCTTGGAGTAACGTTCGATAACAAACTAACATGGAATCTTCACATAGAAGACTAAAGGAGGCTTACATTTCTAATAAACAGTGCAGCAAGACCGAGGGGAAAACCTGGGAAATGAAACCCAAAGTGGTCGTGTGGATATACACTGCTATCATAAGACCAATGATAAACTATGGAGCTGTGGTTTGGTGGTCCAAGAGCAAACATACCACAGCAGAGCTAAGGTCAAGCTCAGCCAAGTGCAGAGAGTTGCCTAACTAAGCATAACCGGAGCTATGCGAACAACGCCAACGAGAGCCATGGGGGTGATGCTGTGTTTGTCACCACTAGATATATATCTTGGACAAGTGGCTCTGACAAAATAGTACGCCTCAAATCCGTTGTCACACAACCAAATCTAGGCTGTGGAGTGACCAGAAGTCGCCTGTGTCTGTCAGGAAGACGCCTCTTCTACAGATGTGAACAGATATCATTACTCCCCGGTTTGCCCTTAACAGACCCTACATAATACAGACAAATAGCGAGAACGAGGCTGCTGGCGAGGGTGTGATGAACATCTTCACAGACGGATAAAAAAAAAGAGATTGTTCGTAAACAAACTACGGGCAAAACAATCAGGACCTGCACAGATTGTAGACAATCATTACTAGCTCTGAGAAGTTATAAAATTACCACAGGAGCAGTATGGGAATGTCACTAAGTACTTGTGGGTGCCTCCAGCATGAATCACATACAATATCTTGGGCGAAAAGACATGCACAGTGCCGACAGACTGGCCAAGAAGGCAGCAGGCCTAAGTGTCTTTGGACCAGGCCCGGCCAGTCTGTTACCGATCATGGCGATAACACAACTACTAAAATATCTCAACGATAGTACAGCAATGGACTATCTGGCATACAAGGGGCCCAATGGGGCCTAAATGCTGTGGTTCAATAATTTTTATTGACCACCTTTCCAAGAAATTCCAAATTACAACCCATAAAAACAGATTTTAAAAATATTGTTAAGTCAATAGAGGTCAATATACCTAATAATGCAAAAAAATTGACATTTTTCTTCTGCACAGAAAGGCCATACCAATTTACTATGTGCTATGGAATTTAATGGCAAGTGTGTTCAAGATGGTTATCTGCCAGTTGTCTTCAAATGTCTTTCAACGCGGCTGTAATCAAACTATGTTAAATTTCGAATAGAAGAAGAAGTTCTAAATATTCTGGTTCAGTTGAACAAAAACAAGCGGGCTGGTCTAGATGAAATTCCTTCGCTCAGAGTCTTTATGAGACGCTCGCCTTGGTATTTAATAAATCACTTGCTGAAGGCGAATTTCTGAACCTGTGTAAAATAGCTCACGTCCCTATTCACAAAAATGGCGACAAATACTTAGTTGTTAATTATCGATTGATGGCTTTCTCCTAAGAAGTCAATTCAACCAAATCTTGTATTATTTTCTGAGTACATTACGATTGCCATAGATTCTTAGATCCAGTTCGACTTTGTGTACACCGACTTCTGCAAAGTATTTAATAAAATAAATTACAATATACTGATTGTTAAACTAGTTGAGGTCGGGGTGTGTACGAAGACTTCTTAGTTCACATCATACATTTACAATAGGTCACAAATAGTATCGATCAGTGGATATAAGTCATTTCCATATATAGTTACCTCAGGAGTACCTCAGGGTTCGCGCCTCGGACCGCTGCTATTCTGATCTACATCAAGGACATCGAAATTCTGAAAGTTTCTGTTATATGCAGGTGATCGAAAAATATATTCCCAAAGAATATAGCTAACTGCACCTCATATCAGGAAAACTTGGATACTTTATACAAGTACTGTATAAATAAATAAATAAATCTAGAAAACTTCACCATATCTGTTTTACGTGCAATATAAACAACTTTAAGTACGATTATAGTTTCAACAAGGTGTGAAAACAAGCACAAAAAATTAAAGACTTGGGAATATAACTGACGAAATTTTGCGAGACATTGGCTTTCTTAGATATTAATAGCCTAATTGCAAAATTAAGTTATTATGGCACATCTGGAAATACTATTTTCTGGTTTCAATATTATCTGAATAACAGACAGCGGTATACTAGTATTAATACAGGAAACTCGATACTTACAATACAAAATAGATCAGTCTTATCCGGTGTTCTGCAAGGATCTATTCTTGGACCACTTCTTTTTAATATAATTCTTGCAGATATCTCGAAGCTTCCACTATATACAAAACTATACATGTACGCTGACGATATTAAGCTAATATACCTATAGTTTTCTCCTTCCGAATTTCACATGGCAAAATTTTACATCAATAATGACAAGTCTTATATATCAATGGACAGTCCAAAATACTCTTGGACTTAACGCTAGCGAAAGTCAAAATATTGTTTTGGAACTTTTCAACAGTTAAGCAATTTTACAGGGCTGAATGTTCAAATCAATAATGAGATCATTACATCAACTAATAGCATAAAAAAATCTTGATATTATCTTTGATCTTTTACTAAGCTTTTCTGTCACGTTAGTATTTTTCTATCGTGTAAAACAGTTATGTACCTTTTAAAAGAATCTGGATACAGATACTATTACTGCTTTCGAAAATTATGTTTCTATCGCACTTGAATTACACAGTTATTGTATACGGTCCCTGTCTTACTCAAAAAGACAAATACCGTTTACAAAAAATTGAAAACTGCTACATAAGAAATTTTACAACCGTGCCCCATATTATCCCACATTTACGTGATTTTAAACTAGTAAATATGTGTGAAATGAGATTCATACACGTAGTAAGATTCGTTTTAAATATTTTCAGAACAAGCCAACCTAGTTCAAATGTGCTTATAGAGGGCGAAATATTAAAACATAATATATATATATATATATATATATATATATATATATATATATATATATATATATCCTTATTTTTACTATAAGGAACGTAACCAGACTGCAACCAACAGCTACTCTCCGGACTATGTGCTCCGCCGAGCGCTGAATTACAAGTTACAAGTCTGGCGCGTTAAGTGTAATAATTGCATATTACCATCAAAACGCTAATGCTTCGATTGCAACAAACACCAGCCGAAAGACTGATCCTACTAAATGAAGCTCTCTAGCCAGCCGTCACACACCACTTGCAGACTGCAGTTTCGAGCTGTTGGCTCTCATCAGTGCAAGGTAGGCATGTGACGACCGGCACGAGGATCCTTTGATCATTTGTTACATCCCGGTATTTATACAATAGCGACATGTAAAATAGTCAGCAGGCGCCATCTAGCGGTCACAGATCGAAACTGCAGTCTGCAAGTGGTGTATGACGGCTGGCTAGAGAGCTCCTTTTAGTAGGATCAGTCTTTCGGCTGGTGTTTGTTGCAATCGAAGCATTAGCGTTTTGATGGTAATATGCAATTATTACACTTGGCGCGCCAGACTTGTAACTTGTAATTCAGCGCTCGGCGAGGCACATAGCCCGGAGAGTAGCTGCTCGTTGCAGTCTTCTTAAACAGAATGTTCAGGACTTGCAATTTAAAACTTCCTGAAATATATGAATTTTTTATCGTTAAGAAACTGCCTTAAAAAACTTTACATAGCGAAAAGTGGAACATAATATCCGAGTGACTGTCCACTGTTTTGATAACTACGAAAACCACCGCTAAAAATTCGTAAACACGTATTGGTCCCAAAATGAATGCTACGAGGATTATGTAAATTTTATCTTGGATTTGTTAGACCATGTGAACAGTGTAAGTAAAGCCCTGTAATGACAACTTCAATCATATCTGTCGAAATGTAATTTATTTAATCGTAAATATGAAATTCAATTAATTTATTCGAAAATATGCTCTTTCGCATTTCAACGCATCCAGTTAAAAAGAGAAAGATGAACAAATTAAATGTAATATATTACTTTTGAAATGTCTCATTTTTATTGAAATGAAAAGATGGAATTGGGAAAGTTATAAATGATTTCGAGTCCACCTATATTAAAGAGAGCTTTGACTTATTAATTACGAAACAGGTAGATGAAAATGTGGCACGGTAAAGGTAAAAACAATTCAATTATATGAGTTAATACTTCAAATATCTCATTTTATAAAAGCGTGCTTTACGTCTTTCTAATACTAGCCTAATACTAAATTGTGAATTATGTGTGGGATTTTATTCTGCGTTCATTTATATGTATCTTTCATTTCCCACTAAAATAATATTTCCTAGATTAATTATAATCAGTTGTAATTTCTGCAGTAGCTACCGAGTTCGTCACAAATAGATATGAATATTTCAAGCGTATTTATGAGGCAGCGCAGTAATTTAATGGTAAATATATGAATGGTGACAAGGCAGTTATGTGCATAACACTTAATAATTTATCCAAAATAAGAAGCTTATATTACCGTAAACTGACGGAACAGAACAGTATGTGTCATTCAAGTTTAAGATCAATAAGCAAGTAAGACATAATTACTTACATTAGCTTGCAGTCAATTCAATGAAATTAACTATTATATGTGCAAAAGGTAGTACAGGGCGTTCAGAAACTCTCCTCTCATTACCTCAAATCCGCAGATGTTCTTATGTCGATTAGACGTAAATTTCAAATCAATTTTCGAGACAACCCTTTAAATTTACTCCCTGTCTGTTAATCCCAGGAAAACGGGGATGATTGATTCTTTTCACAAGGAAAAGGAAACTAGGAACATTGAAGGCACCTGCCCTCCTGGATACAATACCAAGTTTCGCATCAGAAGTGAAATACTTTGTGGTAACCTTCGATGCCAAACTAACACGGAATCTTCACATAGAAGACTAAAGAAGGCTTACATTTCTTATGAGTAGTACCGCAAGATCGTGGGGAAAACCTGGGAATTGAAATCCAACGTGGTCATGTGGATATACACTGCCGTCATAAGACCAATGATAACCTATGGAGCTGTGAATTGGTAGCCTAAGACCAAACAGACCACAGCTAAGGTCAAGCTCAGCCAAGTGCCTGCCTAAGCATAATCGGAGCTACGCGAACAACGCCAACGAGAGCTATGGAGGTAATGCTGTGTCTGCCATCACTAGATATATTTCTAGGAGACTTGGCTCTGACAACAATGGTACGCCTCAAATCCTTTGACATACAACCAAATGTAGGCTGTGGACACGCCTCTTCTACATATGTGCACAGATGGCATTTCTCCCCGATTTGTCTTTGATAGGCCCTACATAATACAGACGAATAGCGAGAACGAAGCTGCTGGCGAAGGTGTGATCAACATCTTCATAGACGAATCAAAAAGGATGGTGTAGCATGTGGAGATTGTCTTTAGAAAACTATGGGTAAAACAATCAGGATCTACACAGATTGTAGACAATCATTACTAGCACTGAGAAGTTATAAAATTAAAACAGGAGCAGTATGGGAACGTCATCAAGAACTGCAGCATGAATAAAATACTGGTATGCTGGGTGGAAGGACATGCACAGTGTAGTGGCAACAAAGCAGCTGACAGACTGGCCAAGAAGGGAGCAGACCTAAGTATCTTTGGACCAGGCCCGGCCGGTCTGTTACCGATCACGACTATAACACAAATAATTAAAGGGAACACCCACAATGAATTCAAGAAACTGTGGAATGAAAGAAACAGCTGTCAGCTTGCTAGGGAGCTTCTAAAATATCCCAAAAAGAGTACAGCAACAGACTACCTGGCACTGTCCAGAACCTACCTACATTTTATAATAAGAATACAGACTGGACACTGTCCGTTAAGAAAATTTCTATGCAATATGAGATTAAGTGAAACACCTCTCTTTAGAGGTTGTGAACAAGAAGATGAGACGGTTCAACATGTACTCTGTAACTGTTCTGCCGTCTCGTCAATCAGAGAATCCATTTTGGGAGAATGTTGGCCTAGTCTGGCCAATATAAGGGAGATGCCCCTAGGCAGTATCACCACCTATTTCTTATGATTTGTTGGAGGCCTAGAAAGTACATGAGGCCCAATAGAGCTTAAGTGCTCTGGTTCAATATTTGTAGTACAGGGCGTTCAGAAATTCACTGTAGATGTTCCTATATCGATTGGACGTAAATTTCAAATCGATTTTTCTCGAAAACGCTGTATCTAGCGCTTAAAACCTTCCTAAGAGTTCCTTTATTTTTTAAAACTTTAAATTTTTCAAGTCTAAAGTCAAAAATTCTAAACAATCAAGGATAAAAAACTTATGATTCAGAGTGTCCGATGGTCCTTCAAATGAAACGCTTATAATCGCAATTAAAAAATCAAATTTACAACAAATGATTTTTGGGTTAACGAATCTATCAAATTTCTTTGTTTTTAGACAAAAACGTTTTGAAGATATGTTGGCGCCTAAATTTGAATAATAAGAATTCCATCTAGTTGGTAATGTACATGATACAGAATACTTACACTAATAAATGAATCATACAAAGGCCTATAAAGTAATTTTACGTCCACTACGGCAAACACAAGACTATATTTTGAAGATAATATTTAACAAGAAAAGAAGAGGAAACATAAATATATTTATTGAGAACCAGTGTTGCTTTTTAATTGTTATCGTATAACATGTATACAGGAAACGAAAAAGTGGAAAAGTTATTAATTTTTGGAGAAACAAATCAGGAAAAGAATTGACAACAATCGTGAAGCTTTTATCGTTGATGAAGCGATAGAAATTAACGTATCGGCTTTTGAAGAAGTTAATCCTACTGCTTCTACTAAAGAAATTGGCCACGAGGTGCAAATTAGACATGAGTCAGTACGAAACTTTCTCAAAAAATTTGGTTATAGCTCGTTCAAATATCAGTTGCTTTAGCGTTTGTACGAAGATGATACCGTTAGCCCGAATTTTCTTTCTTATTATCTTCTGACGAGCCAAAGTTCACCATCAATGGAATGTTCAATAAACAAAACAATAGATATTGGGCGCAGGAAAATCAACATTTAATGAGACAATGTGATTTTCAGGAAAGATTTGAAGTAAATGTTTGAGCTGGAGTGGTTGGGAACTAGAATTATTGGACCTATTTTCTCTCAAGAACCTTTGACAGGGGAGAGATATTCAAAATTCATACAAAATGATACTGAAGGAATGTTGATGTCACCAGACCTAGAAAAACATAAAATATAAGTCAGTATTCAATAGACTTATTTAAATTAGAGATTGTAAGTACAAGAAGTTAGCGGAAGTTAGGGCCCACAGATAGCGTCTGGCAATAATAATCTTAATAATATTGTGTAAAATATATATAAAAACCAGCTATACTACTTTAACGTAAAAGCAAGTGCGCATGCGTTTTTACCTACATATTTTTTATGAGGATATATATATCACGAAAGACTTTGCCTCTTCAATGCTCTGTCTAGTGATGTAAAAGAAACTTCAAATACAAAGGTTTTTGTTAAAAATGTATATAAATTTCTAATATATAATTAGTTATCTAATGTATAAAACATAAGTCCAATTATTCATAGTTCTACTCTTTGTTAATATCGAATCTTAACTATATCCAACACTGTCAATACCCCGGACTTACTAGGTACATCTATTTAAATTAAAGCAGAATCAGCACAAGTAAAACTTTTCAAACAACAAAAGGTTCGAAAATTTGAGGTTCGTTTAAAAACCTCCATTGCACGAAATAGAGACAAGGACGCTGCCACTGCCGCCCATCCGCCTTCACCATCAAAGCCCGGCTAAATTTCCTAGCATATGCAAGAACATGACCGCTCTTAAACTTTGTAAAGTTTAGAAATTAATAAAACTGGTGGACATTAATTTCGTTCCGGTATCCCAACAATTAAATATCACTTAGCTAACTTCGAGTGCAAATTTTCATAACTTGTTGCATTTTTTATCATTAGCGTTGACAATATTTCCAGCTAATTGAAATAAATTTAATTCGTTACGTATTAATATAATTAAAAGTGGTTCCTGCTGATGCATGATAACTTTGCAGCTATAATAGTGAACGGAAACACATTATACTGTAGAGAGTGAAAAAATGTACAACATAAATAACAATATACGTTACAGCCACATGTTTCAGAGTTATTGCTCCTCATCAGTGTACCAAACCCTGATTCTTTAATAACCATAATAACAGTAATAATAATATACAAATGTGCTTTGGTACTACTCCAAAGGCCTCTTAGGCGGAAGTATCTTACATCATACAGATGCCGGAGGGTTACAGATATAGATAAACAAAACCTGATGTAGTCCTTCTCTACCACCAGACCAAGGTAATGTATGTTACCGAGTTTTCGATATCTAGTAAGATAAACAACATCTTGAAGGAGGAGGAAAAACCGACTAAATACGGAAATTTACGGTTCTCAACGACTAGGAATGGTTGTCCCCAATCGGCGTAATCATTGGTATTGGGTTTAAGCTGTTTTCAGAGTTAAAGACCGCACTGGCTTTCCAAAAGACAACTAAATATTCCATAGACCAAATGCAGAAACACGCCATCCTAGAGTCACTTCGTCTACTTAGTGCACACGATTCCGAAATCTACAGTCACTGACACGGCGGGATATGAGGAGTGGCTGCCGATAAAAGGATCTTAAACAGCTTGCGGATATATTACATATTAGCTTGCTTTCGGTTCCTCCAAAAATTAGAAAATGATTTATATAATATATTTATAAGAGTTTACTAATGTTAATATAGAAAACTCGATGCTTACATATAGAAAAATTGTTGTATCTGGTGTTCCACAACGACCTATTCTTGGGCCGTTTCTATTTAATATATTTATTGCAGATATCTCGAGACTTCCGCTATATTTAAATAATAATACATGTAGGGGGCAAAAAGATTAGCGCAATGCTTGGCTGGCGCTTCTTGACATCAACGCATGGTCTATTTAACCTAAAATATGGGAGTCTAACTGCTAAATTGCTCTTCAGACATAATGGAAGGCAATGTCGAAAAACTAACCCCAAAACAGTTATGGCTTAAACTGTCATCAAAAAGTACTGTAGCTAGCTCCCTCTATGAAATGTGACATCGGTATTATTGCACTTAAAGGCCTGAAGAACATACCTTTACCAATTTTGAAATCAATCAATATTCGGTAAAGTGGAGATCAAAATTCTTGAATTTATCGCCCTGTATCTCGAAAATGAAAGAGTTAAATCCCTACTTTTTGGGTTAATAGACATGGTTATAAGTCTAGAATATACAGCCAAGCGTCGTTCCAACCTTTTTAGAATATCTTTCCTAACTTCAAATAACAGAATTTTATATCAAATATAATTTAAGGTTTATATACCAACAGACAATCCACTAAATGCTAAAAATATAAAAATATTGTTCTATTAATTTTGTAGAACTGAACTTTTAAATAAATAATGAGGTTATTGTATCAACAAATAGCATAGAAAATCTTCGTATTAACTTTGATTCTTTACTAAGTTTTTCTGGTTACGTAGTTAATAACAAATACATTCATCCAAATGGAATAAATTCAGTGTTTCAATTGTTGTGCAAATATCATCAGTTCTATGTAAGTAGTGAGTATCAATGGAAATAATATAAACACAATCTTCAATTTGTGTATTTGGGATACACAACAAATAAGAGTTCCCTAAAAAAGCTTTGAAAACGGAAAGAGACTACTTTCCAAAACGTCAGCAAACTACGTTATTTCTGTGTTTATTCCGATTTATATTATTTGTAAAAAACAACCTCTAACTGTTCCTTTGATGTAAACGTCACAGAGAGAGGCCTTTTTTCCAATAATTCTATTATTTTGTAGACTCGGTGATTTATTTTTGTAGAGAATAGTATATGTGCTAGAAAACCCAAATAAAAGTAAAGAATATTCGTAGAATGCCACAAATAACTTTCAGACAATAATTGAATTTTGTCTATCGAAGACTATAAAGAAGTAAACCCTGGAATGATCTTATCATTATATACCAAATAGGTATTTTTATCTTTTCATATTGAACATTAGGTCTTGAATATATAAAAGTTATCTGATAAATACCCGAATAACATTTTTCAATAATTATTAGAGCAGAAATAAAATATTATTTTTTAAATCATGAATATTTTAGGGTAAATAGAGAATGTTTTGTGGTCAAAATAGTCTGAAAAAGCTTCACAAACTAATAAATTAATGCTAGTTCTTTAAAGTTTCCCGGGAGAGGACCCCCCGACCACCCTTACACGTGGGAGCATTCCATACCCTCCAGACCCCTGGACTCGGTACGCCTTGCCACCCCAGTTAAAAAGCTGAATTTACGCCCATGCTTTTTGGATCTACTACGAAAAACTAATTTAATTTTCGTATTACTACAAAAAGTATAATTTCGAAACCTTTGTAGAGAAAACTATATAACACGTAGTTCAAAATTTTTCACTTTTTAAACATCCAGCGTAAATAATTATCCGACAATTAATTAGAGAGTTTACCAACTTCAGAATGTTGATTCGATTGTTGTAAAGCTACGCATGAGGGGGCTATTGGGTGAGTGAACAAATGGGAGCCTTAAGTAAATTTGCCAAAGTTAACATTGTATCATGTACACAATCTGTTTTGTTCTATAAATCACGTATACAATATGAGTTGTGTCATATTGCGACAAGCACACGCACCAGAGACATTTGCTAATTGACTCTCAGATCTCGTACCTCATCTATATTAAACAACACTAACGCTTATATAATATAATTTATGATTAAGCTGTCAAACTCGAGGTACAAGCCTAATTGCATTTCTCTCATAATAATAAGATTTATATGAGATTTTTAACACAACAGGGAGAAGCCAGGAAAGCACGGGTAGGTCGAGAGCAGAGATTACATCTAGAAAAGGAATTGGGAAAAATCTTTGAGACACTTCTCTGCCAAATTTATATTCACCGCGACCAGTTTAATGCTAATTGTTAGTGTCTGATTTAATATTTCATTATAGAAGCGTCAAATCGTACAGTGTATCAGCAAATTGAGCGAGCAATGGGTAAAATAGGTAAAAAAAATGTTGTAAATTTTTATGAATGTAAGCAGCAAATTCTTTTTAGAACACTAGATGTGATTTTTAAAATAAAAACTAATTGACTCCAGATTATTTGAGAAACAAAATTAAATTTGTGAGAGATGTACTGTCGTGAGCAAAAAAAAATAGGACAACTTTTTTTTTCTAATGTAAATCTGTCTCTATTTGAATATGTAATGAGTAGCCGAAATAAAACAGATATCATTTTTAATTTATTTTTTATTTTAATGCTGTAGTTATTGCTATAGTAAATGATGAATGGTTAATGAGACAAATTGCACTGCGTTATAACACTAACAAAAATTTGGTGTGTAACATTTTAAGAAAGAGGAGAATAAACGGTACGATTAGTAGAAATCCTGGATCAAAGGACAAAGGATATCCTACTAAACAAGAAACTAACTATTAATATTTCATTATTGCACCATTTCTATTTATAACTTCTATAAGTCTGTTTGGCATAGAATTAAATAACTTTATATAATAATCATTAGTAATAATATTTTCCCATGCATTATTTACTATTTCCAGTAATTCTTCGGCATTCCGTGGTCTCACATTTCGTTTTTGGATACTTCTTACGAGTAGTCCCCATACTTCGTCCACAGGGTTAAGATCTGGACTATGACTGGGCCAGTTAAGAACATTGATGTTGTTATCTTGAAACCAGTTAGCTATGGTATGAGCAGTATGAACGGAACAATTGTCTTGTTGAAATATGAACTCATTATTAGGAAATAATTGTGACACAGAAGGGAGCATAATGTTGTCTAAAATCCTAATATACGTTTCACTATTAAATCGTTCCTCAATATGCCACAAAACACCAGGACCCCGTGCCGATATCCAAGCCCACATATTGACGAAGAATCTACCACTTTTACCATTGTTAGATATATATTTCTCAACGAATCGAGTATTCGGAGGGCGTAAACACGAATACGACCGCTGTGTGTTGACTGGAAAGTTTTTTCGTCTATAAAGATTACATTGTTCCAAAAATTTACATCATGCGCTAAAAATTCAAGCGCAAATCCTACTCGAACTTCTTTATGTTCAGCTTTAAGTAAATATTTCTGTGCTGCTGCATGACAGCGTAGCTCCGATTCTCGCCGGCGACCAGTACTACTCGATCCAGGAAAATTCGTTTTTTCAGCAGCCTGAATAACTGAGTAAAATGGATTTTCTACTAAAACATTTACTAATTGCAAATGTTATTGTTGAGTTGATATCCTTCGTCGACCTGATCCTGGATTTCTACTAATCGTACCGTTTATTCTCCACTATCTTAAAGCAATAACTCCAGATTTAACTAAATCGCTTATGAGGCATATTAGTTTTTTGCAAACTTGCAATGAATTATGACAACTAACTGACAATGTCACAATAATTAAAGTTAGATGTACACAACTAGATTTTAGCAAAATACCGTTATAAGACTTGTCCTTTTTTTGCTCATGACCGTACACACATATCGAGTGAATAAAAAGTCCTGGAACGGTCAAATATCTCGAAAACTACAGTTCGGATCGAGGGGTGGGGGCAACTTTGAAAACTTAAACAGAAAACCCTATTTTTTATTCCACGTTATAAAATAAGTAGGTATTGTCTGAAACTTGTTTTGTTTTGCGATAGATGGCGTTGTAATCGCAGAAAATAAGATTTTTCACAATTCTCGAGAAACATACTTTGGATTGAAAAATAAAATACGTGTCCAATATTTTTTTTAAAAATCTATCCACTGATAATTGACTTTCAACTGTCAAAAAAATGGGAACCCACATTTTCATTGGAAAATTAGATTTTGACTGTAAGTTTTAATTGAAACCATTTTTTTCATTCGTGACAGATAGTGTTCAATTAGTTCAAGAAACTACTTTTAGCGTTACTCAAAAACACCGAAGATAAACTTATTGAAAAACATGTTTCGTGTTATTTAGTTTGAAAGATTGCGTATTCTCTCTTTCGGCCCATCAATATTGTCGGGTTTTGTCTCGTAAACTTTATTTTTGATATCCTCAATAAAATAAGACGAGAGGGGTCAAGTCACGGGACCTTGGTGTCCACTCCAATGCACCTATTCGACCAATCCATCTTCTCGAGAACGTATTATTCAGCAAATTGCGTACAATTAAAGCATAGTGCACTTGAGCCCCATCTTGCTGGAACCATACGTAGTCAAATGCATGTCCAACGATTTCTTGTATTGCAGGAGTTACTCCGTCATTTAACATGTTTACATACTTTTGAGCATTCAAACTGAAGTCAATAAAAAATGTTCCTACTATCATATTACACAAAATTCCAGACCAGAGCTGGTATCAATAATTTTCTACCATGTGTTTTTCTATAGCTACAGCATTGGCCAACTTCTTCAAAGTTAGTTTTATTTTTTAAACTTAGATAACACATTTCCACAAAAAAAATGGAAGGTACTCTTAACACATTTTTCATTTTAAAATAATCTTTGCAATTAGTTATTTGTTATAGGCTACAAATTATTCTCATTAATCATTTTTGGGATACCAATAGTCGACCTATGCCACTACTAGCTCCCCGGGATACAATATTATTTTCCATACGACTAGAAGCCAAAGAGTAATATATACTTAATAATCCTTCGCAATCTAGACTGGATTTCATTTGAAGTATTGCATAAAAGGCCGAATTTAATTTGGCACACACAATCAATACGGATGTCCCACCTTAATTGACGGTCTAAATACAATAGAAAATGGTATTTTGTTTTCTGATTTAAAACTTGGGAACAGTTCTTTTTGAATATAGAAATTCTGGCCGATAGCCGCTTTCGGGTTCGAATCCCGTCTCAGGCACTATCGGAGGAAATGGTCGTATGTCCGCATTTTTTTAATGTGTAACCCCCTTCCGCACAAGCCTCTGACTTCTGGAATTGGGTGTTGTCTAATTTCTGTGGTGTTTATTTATAAAAAAAAGATTACTGTTATTTGTTTTGTTGTGACCATGCATGCAATTCATCACATACGCAATTTACCTTCGAAGGGATCTTCTATGGTGTTGATGCTGATACAGTTGTCGAGGTATCATCTGCGAACATGGTAACTTGACCAGTAGATAAACACTGTAGAAAATCGTTTATATATATCATGAAAAGAAGGAGATCCTACACTGAACCCTGTGGTACTCCAAGGTCTACATTTTCTATACAAGATTTGACATCGTTATGTTTTATTATCATTTTTCTATTTTCCAAACATGGGCGTATCCACCTTAACAAATTCTCTGTTATTCCTATAGAAAATAATTTATCGCATAAAAACTCAACATTAATAGTGTCAAAAACTCGGGATAGATCAAATATTAATAATATCACATACTGAAGTTCTTTGTAAACGAAATTTAATAAATGTTATGAAGCTGTTGACATATGTTCTCTGAAACCACGTTGGCAGGATGCCATAATATCTAATTTATTTAAGTACTTTATTATTATACTGTATACTGTTCTTTCTAAAAGTTTTGATAAAGTACTGAGCAGTAAAATTTATCGGTAGTTTTCTAGTTTTAGAGGATCTTCTTTCTTATATAAAGGTGTAATACATGTTAGCTTCATAGGTATGAAATTCACCTATTCGTGCGCCTATACATACATTGTATATTAACAAAAATCAATGTTATTTTATTTGCAAAATTATTCCGCGGTGCGCAATTATCTGTTGCCTAAAAACACATCAGCTGGTTATGGTGACTTTTATTATAATTATACCATTTCATTTTGTCTAACTTACAACCAAGTAATAAACTAATTGGAGCATTTTTTAAACCTCCACATATTATAAAAGGACATTATGCCAAACACAACATTGTACATCACGTTTTTCAATTTAAAACAATCGAAATTTTAATTAAATCCATACTTGTAATTAAAATTTCACATTCATGCATGACTAATGAGAACAAACAGTATTTCATGACGCATTTCATTAAAATGTCCGAAAGGCTTGTTAAAAGTGGATTTGCAAGGTTTTACGAAAATCCCTTTCACAAATCAGATATTACCTATAAATCCCACTTATTTTTGTAAAATAAAAGGCCTCTCGTACGCTTTTGTCCTCGACCATTTTGTGAGTTTTTTTAGACGTTTCATAAACCAGAGTTTGTCTCATTAAGCTTGTTGGACTTGGCAGACAGACAGCTTGTTTCAATGAAGACGTTGATATGTTACGGGTGTATTTCTTTACTAAATAATAATAATAATAATTACTTTATTTAGTGAATAAGCTACGAAGTATATACAGAGCGGGGCACCTCTCTAAAGTTTTTAACACGCTTTTATTAGCTTCACCTGTATGTTTTTTTGTTAGTTTGTTTGCTGTAACGGAATCTTTGAACATGATTTTCAATCACTTCAAAAAGTCAGATTACACTGAAACTTGGCACACTTATCAAGGGTCGTTGACAATAGAATAATTTGACAAGTTTGTCCGAATGTCCCCACCAGGAACATCAGGATAAAATAAAATAAAAAAAAAGCTACTAACCTATTGTGGAGATTTTGGTGGAGGCGCCGGTGTTAATATTATATATTTTCTAAATTATAGTTTAAATTTTAAAAAAATAGCAAACCAATAGCAAACTAAAAAGTAAAAAATAATCTTTAAAAATAATTGACAAAAAATTCAATTTATTATAAAAAGCGTGGGGCGCTTTTTACTATATTTTATCATTCTACTTTTATCAATAGCTATCAATAAAATATTTATAATTATAACAATTGGTATCAAGCACTCCACGCATTTTACAATAAAATGAATTTTTTGTCAATAATATTGAAACAGTATTTTTTGCTTTTTAGTTCGGTTTGCTATCAAAGCGTGTCTTTTTTAGTTTGTTTAAACTATATTATTTGTAGGCTGTTTTTATTTCAAATATGTCTACGCCACTGGGTTTATAGGCTGGGGCCGTTACGGATTTTTAATGCTGAAAAAAAAAATTAATAGCAGGAAACGGCCAGCTGGAATATATAGTTGAGGTCATAAAAAATAAAAAATAAACTTTGGAACTTGAGATGAAGGGAAGTAGTGAAATGGGGTACTAGTTAAGGGATGAAAACTGTTTTTCGTGATTTGCGGCGAGACGTGACCTCTTAGAGCGAAGTATTTCATACAAAAGTTGTAGATGATAAAAAAATCTAAAACTTATATTCTATATATTTTTCGACATAACCTCAAATTTTGCGAGAAAATGACGAAAAACCGATTTTTCTGTTTTTATTTTTTTTCTCGAGTGAAAATTATTTAATTTAAATGAAACTTTGTGAAAGTACGTAATTATTTTCATATAATAAGCATGAATTTTTTCAATTATGGGAAAGAAATATTTTTCGAGATTTTACCATTTTTCCGAAAAAACACCTCTATCTTCGGCGAACAACTTTATTGATTTTTTTTTGGATTTTGATTGTGTACTAGTGCTCATGTTTTTCGTCGAGATGTCTACTTTCCAATGGTACGTCGATGTTAGTGATTTATTGTCATTTAGCAGCTTAAAATTAAGAAAAATCTAAAAAAAAAATTTTTAATCTCGAATTTGTCGATTTTTTTCATTATTTTCAATTTTTTAGCATATTTATGTTAATAATTCATAATATTTTAACGAAAAAACTTACTTTGGTATAAAATAACTAAAGTTGAATGAATTTAGTTCGTTACGTATTCAAACAAAAAAAAAGTAAAAGTGAAAATGAAATGTTAGTAGTGAAATGATTGTTAATACTGCGACCTAATTAGCTAAACAAGATGATAGAACTGTAATAATCATGGGTCAAGACATCGATTTACTAGTTACTAGTTTTTACTTTACTTTTTACAAGTTTTTACACCAATTAAATTCGAATGGGCTGGATATTTATTTTCACAAACCAGGCTCAAGCAACGTCAAAGATTCATTTTATACATCCCATTATTTTAAACACGAACCATACACAAGTATAATAGCGTTTTTTTATGCTTTCTCTGGGTGTGATACAACTTCAAGTTTTGCTGGAAAAGAGAAAAAAACAATTGTAAGATCTTTATTGGACAATAAAAATTTATTAAACCTGGCCAGTGTTTATTATCAAAAAGATGCAGACCACATAACCATAGAAAAAAATGGATCTCAACTTACAGCTAGAATTTAAAAAAGTAAGAAAATTTATAACTCATTAAATCAATTACGAGTTGAGCTGTATCAGCAAGCTACAAACAAATCCACTTTTAAATTGGAAAAACTCCTTCCAACTGAAGAAGCAGCTGCACAACACTCCTACAGAGTCTATTACCAATTGCAAACTTGGTTGGGTAATTTTGACAACGACCAGGACAACAAAAAAGCAAAGTACTGGGGCTGGAACGAAAATGTAGGAAGACTCGTGCCGAAATACATCTCTGACAGTTCCGACTTGATTCCCGGAAAGTTGTTAAAAAGCGTTAGCTGTACTTGTGAAAGTGGATGCAATAATCAAAGGTGTGACTGCCGAAAACACGGCTTAAAATGTACCAATCTATGCAATACATGCACTGAGAACTGTTCAAATAGAGACAGAGAAGTATTTGTAGATTTAAGTGATTCTGAAGATATTGATGAAGAGCCAGCAAAGAATAATGACATCGAAATTGAAGAGCCTGAAAATGTCAATGATTTTGAAGATAATATAGAATTTGAGAGTTTGATCGATGAAGAAAACGAACCACAACAAAAAAGGCCTAAAATTGATTAGATTTTAACAATTAAGATTTTTATTATGGTATCGAAATATTTCGAATGGTTGTCATGTAATTCTTAATTGTTTAAATAATATTGTTTGCAATGCAATGTTTTAGATCGTTATCAGTTGAATTTCAAAACTTTACAAGCATCATTTATTCAATATTGACAATATTTGTTTTGTTTAAATATGCTCCATATTAAGAAGAAGCAAGCTTTGCAAATTCTTAAGTTGCCATGGCAAGCCAGCAAAACAAACGACAAAATCTGTCAAATTTATTCGCGTCAATAGTGAAATTTATTATTCAGCAAGTACACTACCGATATAAGTATGCTGATAATTTAACTTTACTTAAAAAAATTGAAATTATAAGGCTTCGTGGTGACAATAACAGGTCCGAAAGGGAAGTACGTAGAATTTTTAATAATAGACACCTGGAGCGTCGGATTAGCACAGCTACCGTTGGTCGAGTAAACAAAATTTAATCAGTATGGAGCTGTATCCAAACACATTTTAATGAATCGTAATTTACAATGACAAAATCTAACAATGAAGGAATTGGACATTATTTTACTGGTAATCCGAGAAACAGTTAAGAATTGCAAGTTAGACTTAGATTTACCACGGGAAACAATAAGAAGAAGTATAATAACGTTACGTGCTTACAATCTCCAGTAAACACCCTATATGTAGATTCAATAATTACAACAAGAATCTCACAAACCACTGATTTTACAATAATTAAGTCATTATACACATTAGTACGCACTAATTATAAATTCCATCTACTGTAGTCTCACTACTACAATTCGCAACCTATTACTGTTCTCATTCCATATGTTCACCTGCTTGTCTCATATCAAGCTGTTTCAGTGCGCCGATTCAGTCCCTATATTTACTCGCGTGAAATGTAGTAGAACATTCGAGAATGTCCCGGCCGTTCTCGAATTTTCTATGATTCCAGCGGCGTAGTCGTGCACATAACAATAATGTGAAATCCTTTAAACCAAAGTTTCTTCACACCTTATAGGAAGACGATACCGAGAAAAGAATGAAATATTGTTTATGAACTCTAGGAGAATACGAGAATGACAAAAATTTTATAAATAAAACTTTGTTTAGTGATGAGGCAATATTCACAACTAACGGAACGGTTAATTCTTAAAATTCAAGATGCTGGACAGAAGAAATTCACACTGGGTAATCAATTGTAGAAGGCAATACTCACAAAAATAAACATCTGGTGAGGCATATTAAATACCAGAATAATTGACCCCTTCTTTTTTGAAGGTCATTTGATCAGCCAACATTTTTTACATTTTTTGAGGAATGAGTTTACTAACGCTATAGATGAACTTCCACTAGCAGAAAATGCTCAAGTAATATTTCAATTAGATGGCTGCTCTATCCACAACGAAGTGATTGTGAGAACTTGGTTGAATGAAAATTTCCCTAATCGGTGGATAGGACGAAATAGTGCGTTAGTAGAGTTTCCTCCCAGGTCCCCCGACTTAACCCTACTAGATTTTTTTCTAAGAAAACGTCTACAAGATCCGTCCAACCAACACAGAAGAACTGCGTGAAAGGATAAGACAGGCTTGTGCAGAAATTACACCAAACCAGTTTATATACTGTTATGGCAAACATTAAAAGACGATACAATAAATATATTGAATTGAATGGAGATTTAGTTGAATCATCTAAAATTTGAAGTGTATGGCACTGTTGATGTCGTGCATTCTATTTTTTAATTTTTTTTGTGGTCTCATGATATTTTATTACAAAAATAGTAATTTCTGAAATTGTTGTTAAATTGGCAAATTTTTAATTGTAATTACAATTTGTCATTTGATTTAATAAAAGATGTTAATTTCCAAAATTGTTGTTAAATTGGGAAATTTTTAATAGTGATGTATATGTTAACTGATATTAATAATCTTATTTATTAAATACCAATTTATTATTGTCTTCTCAATATCGCCTCTTCCTAACGTCGTACAATGTCTTGTATATGGGCTTTATCATTATTTACATAATCCTCCAACGCCAGCTTTGATAAGAAAAATAATTACAAGACTTGCTAATAATAGTATTGTTATGTGCCCGACTACGCCACTGGAATCATAGAAAATTCGAGAACGGCGCCAGAAAAGTCGCGATTGTTAGGCCGGAACATTCTGGAATGTTCTACTACATTCAACGCGGGTATATATAGGGACCGAAGCGGCGCACTGGAACAGTTTGATATGAGACAAGCAGATGAACAGATGGAATAATATAATAATATAAATAATAATTATAGTAGTAAGACTATGGTAGATGGAACTTGTAATTAGTGTGTACTAATGTGTATAAGGACTTAATTATTGTAATTAAGTGATTAATATATCAATGGTTTGTGAAGGTTATTGTTGTAATTATTGAACCTACATTTACTGGAGATAGTAAACATGTAACAGTATATTGCACTGCAAGTGAGGTAAATAAGTTTTACCAGTCGAGGACGATTTTTATTTCTGTTAAAAACCAATATTTTTTTTGTTAAATTTCGGTCACATTCATTTGAAGGTATCCTAAACCCAGTGGCGTAGTCAAATTTGAGGTAAAAAAATTGCTGACTTTTTTTTTGGATTGAATTGAAAAAATCAAAATAGGCCTTGAAATTTTGAATTGCGATCTGAAATTTTACACCACGGTAGTTATTGAAGCTGTATCATTTAAAAAAAATCGTTTAAATCGGCCCACAAATAAAAATTTTAGAGAGGTGTCCCGCATTTAATTGGGTCACTCTGTATGTACTTTTTATATTTCAGTACTCGGGAATGCTTGAAAAGCAACATCGTTGATGCATTTTATTTTACTAATGATTTAATTTGAGTTAATTTCCTTCATGAAAATTTTTAACGTAAAATTAATACGAATTTTTTTTCTCAATTAGTCTCTATATAGCCCCTAAAATTTCACTTTTAATTCACCATTTACTCCAGCTAAAGGGGTTGCAATTTCAACGCCCTAAGTGTTATTCAAGCAAAGAATGAGTTGTTGAATGTATCGAATTAAACTTTATTTATTTCAATTAGAGAATTTAGTATTCTGCTAAAGGGGTATTACGTTATTTGTTTTGCCGTTTAAAACCCCCGTAACTTTTCAGCAACGTTCTTATTTACTGGATTTAGAAGGGAGGTTGTTACCCGCCACACCGAACCGTTGCCCTGGGGAAACATTTAAGCTTTGTTTGCTTTATCAAAGTCTTAACTTCCTTCGTTTTTGGTTTCTTTCTTGATTTGAAAGTCGTAGTCGGAATTCAAACCCTTCCCTACTCTTTAGAGAACAACTAAAACCTTCTAGGGAAACTCAAAAATAGCTAAAAGCGGCATCTTGTAGATATAATGTCATTTGGTTGTTTTCCAACGCAGAGCTTTTCTAAGATATATATCTTCCCTCGTTATTTTTACATATAAGATTTTCAGATAGATGCAAGGGGATTAGGCAGTATATACTTTAAACTTTAAGATATTATGTCTTCATTATAGACAATTAGCTTTAAAAAGTAAACGGATTAAGTTTTCGAAACGCAAGCGAAAGTCAGTATTATTTTTAAAATTATGTATGTATGTCGCGAAACACCTCTAAATAATTCATTTATTCTTGTTTTTTACTATTTCTTAAAAGCAAATAAATTGGGTTATTCTGATAAATGATTGAGCAGTGGCATATATCAGATCTAATTAAAATTATAGCTATGAAATAAAACAATTAAACAGTATGAAGTTATTACAAATTGTAATCAAAGTTAACAAAAATACAAACTTCAACATAATGGCCTATTACCGAACTCCATTAATAGATCCATAAGAGTTAAATGCTCATTTACAAGACTATTTTGTAACCTAAATTTAATATCCATAATTTTGTCACTGTAAATTAATATAAATACTCATGTATTTGATTCTTTGCGAACATGTAATGTTGTGCATTGTTCCATTTTGTTTTTGGCATGTCGTATTTTGTAAAATTGCCCTTAGTTGGGCAATAAATCCTTTATTATTTTTATTAGTTATTGGCATTTCCACTTTTATATAGAAACCAGTGATTTGGTTATATTTAGCACGATCTGAATAACATTTTTCGATTCGGTTTTTGTAAGTGAAACTGTTTTCAACTAACAGAATTTTACTTGTATAATTGCTAAACCATTTCACACTGTTGTATGTACTTAGTTTTATATCTTAGGAACTCGGTCATGTTTTTCTATTAACTATTATGTATCTCATTTCCGTTGTAATACAGCATTATTATCCCAGGAAACAATTGTCTACAATACATTTATTTACATCAGATATCTATTTTTCAATTTTTATATTTTTGTTTACTATGAAGTACATATGGTTATTTTCCTTACCTTTTCTCATTCTATATATAGTATATCCTATAAGATGTAATATATTTACGGAGTTCTCACAACACGTTTTTAATGTTTATTTACATCTGTTCATATTGTTGGTTATGTACAAAATAGAAATTACAAACTGAGGCAAAGGCATTGGTATGGAAGAATAAAAACTTTTATTATAGATTCCTTTTATCGATCATATGCCACTAATTTAGTTGTGAGTACGGGAATCTACAAGGCAAATTGTTGCGCTTAACTCAACCGCTGACAGATGGTCATACTTGTACTATTTTTATATTTTATAGCTTTCAATTTAAATAATAGGGAATTAGATTTATCACATTTTTTTGGTAGCGTTATTTTCCAGTAAGCTGGACAAAAAAGTTTACCTTATCAGTCAAACTCACCAGGAAATCATTTTCTTGCAGCCTTTGTACTGATTCAAACGTATATAATTTTTAACTGTGGACTTCAGTAATTTATATTACAATTTTTATATCCCAGTTAACAAGTGTTTAACATACAAGTAATTTCATTTATTACTCATTTAAAATTTAATTAATCTTCAAATCTTGTCTTTGATGTAACTTCAATTATTTTAAAAATAAATTTAAATTCAAGGTCAATTCTTTTTAATTTAATAAGTAGTTAAAATACTATATGTACCACATGGTTTATAAAAATATTTTTCTCTTTCTTTTTCATTTTTTTGGCAATTTATAGTCTATGAAATCAGCTTTTAACTTGCTTAAATTTTGTACATGCATACATGCTTAGATATTTACATGCTTAGATGGTTATAATCTTAGACATTTAAATTCTGAGATACTTCTACATTCCTGCATAGTTTTTGCACAGCTTATCTTTCATAGATAAAATTTCGTTATCTTTTCATTAAACCACATAGTTGGTTAATTTTCCTACAACTTTCACCCCATTTCATTGAGAGATGTAAATTGCTAAGGAAACTTTAGAATTCTTTCTTGCAACAAGAGACAATTGTGGGCCTGGATTGCTGTCCCAGAACCAGTCACCTCAACCATAATCAATCTAGGATACTGGTATAAATTTGTTATATATATATATATATATATATATATTTTTAATTTCAATTTGTCTTTCAAACCGATTTGTCTATTATTCATGTAATATATTTTGTCATCCATTTTAAACTATCTTTTTATTTCTCTTACCAACAATCTCAGTCTGATCTATAGTAGACTGGTTATTCGAGAAAAAGAGACAATTTTACTTATTTTACTGTAGATGGTGCCCAATTTAACATCAATTTTTCTTTGTCTCCTTTTCTCGAACTAAACAGAAATCTGTCGCTTATGCTGTACATATCGAAAAGGGTAAGTTTCTCCACTCTTACGAATACTCTGGACCCACGGCTCTCTGCTCCGACTTAAACCAGCTAGTCGTCCGCATATGCTGTCTCAATTCTTTCTCAAAAATAAATAACAAGGGAAAGGAGGTAACAGCTGCTTTCGCTGGCTTTTATCCATTTCTATAAATAACACTGAATTCAGTTGAGTTCTAGCCTCAATATATAGATACTATTTTTTTTAAGTGCTTAGTGCTCGAAAAATTTAAGCATTTTTTTTCAGTGCTTAGTGTTTAATGTCCGCGAGCATCTTTTATCAGTGCTCGGCACAGATCTGCCTGTGGTATAGTTCCTTTCAATAATTATAGGTCTTAAACCTTTTGAACTGATTTCTTTAGAATATAATTTAGATACTAAGTGTTATATTTTAATACGCGCAATTGAGGAAAGCTTTATTTCACCCCGTAGGATGTTTCGTCAGCCGCGCAAATTGCTAACACAGCATCCCACCCATTAATAAATCTTTATACCGTGGTTTGGTATTACTTTGACAAAGGATACGTATGCCAAAGAGCTTATTAATTATTGATTTAAGATGAGTAATTAAGGAAGTGAACGGGTTTCTCTCATAGGAGAGTCTCCTTAGTACTTCGGCATCGGTATTCACTGTAACGCATGTTATTGAATTACCCGTTCTATTTAGAAACAAAGCGGGAAGCTCTTAGCGTCATTATATTTAGTTATTAGTGAGAACCATTAAAATGCTTTATGTTCCTTCGTTTTGGGAAAGTTTTGTTTTCGTATAACAGTAGTATCATTTTAAAGCGGCGCAAATCTGCTTTAGGTCAGCAGGGAAGCGTATATATACATATATATCGACTCTGCTGTGATTTTCATAACCTTGAAGATTTTAAAACAAATACCGGTACTCTCTACACTATTCTGTCCGAAAATTGAATCACTTACCTTTACAGGTTTTTAATGTGCGTCGGTTTGGTTGATGACACCATACCAAATGGTTCACCGGCGTTAATAATGAGCTGGTAAAATTTCTATTGTCTTTTTTATCTGCAGGGCACTATACCTATGGCTGATAGTTTATTCTATAATAGAGCGGGGATTATAGTCTCAAATGTTTGAGAGAAGTAAAAGAATACACCAAATCATACTCAGCTGGATCCATCTTGTATTGAATGTACTGGATAAAAACAATTATATCAGTTTCATCCGAAAGAACAACAAGGCTGGCAAATCATCAATGCTTTATTTGTATTATAAACTGCCTTTTCGATTAACACGGTTCTATAGTTGGAAATATCTTGACAGTCATTTTAGTAGATTACGGAATAGCCATCACATACAGAATTACTTATTATATTAATTACAGATAATAATATAACGTACAGTCGGGTACAGTTTTGCTGGGCAGTCAAAAACCGCAACAAAAACTTTACGACCTCATTAAAATATCAAAACTATCTGTACTATCTCGCCTGCAAATTGAATCACTTATCTTTATAGGTTTTTAATGTACGTCGGTTTGTTTGATGGGACCATGCCGAATGGTTCACCAGCGTTAATAATTTGTTGTTTGCCGAGTTTGGTGGGTGTTGGGATCAACGTTTTGTCAAAAAACACAATTTTTAATTTCTCGACGTTTCGTTTATTATTATACACATCATCAGGACACTACAAATATAAATGATTCTATGGAATTATTAAAATCAATATTAAAAGTTTACGTTAAAATAATAAAATTGGTCGCAAGACGCATTAAAATTTCAGTTAAATTTGATATGTATATATATATATATATATATATGAATAGATATATACAAAAATGAAAAACTAATATAAACAACAATTTACACCGTAGTACAAACTTATACACAAAATTCAAAAATGGTAAATAGACTTATATTTAATTTGTGTTTTGATGTCATAAAAATACGTAACTTCTGGTACACCACTAGCTACCAGATCACTTAATTTAGATGAAGTGGGGAAAAAACTTAAATCTAATACAGGTATACCACCAAAAATCTATTTTTTACCGAAAATTCATAAAGATAATAGAAATTTATTTCTGGTATTCTAAATTACGCATTCCTTAAATATGAAAGGTACGTAAAAAACTCATTTCAGTTTCTAGAGTTTATTAATGCTCAAACTGTTCCTCAAAATTATATTTTGGATTATTTAGATGTTTCAGTATGAGAATGATTATTATACTTAAATTTTTAGCTTGGGCATAGGAAACTGTATGCCCCCACTGTGTGCTGACTTACTTATGTCAGAACTCCAAGATGTTAGCCTTAATGAACTAAATTATGTATTATTCTTTAAAAGGTATGTGGATGACATAATTATGGCCATTGACAAGGATAAGTTATAAGTAGTGTTAGACACATTTAACGGTTTTCATCAAGAAATACAATTTACTGTGGAAAAAGAAAAAACTAACCAACTTGGATTTTTTGATGTGTTGGTTATTCGACATAACACAGGGAAATTCACAACAGACTGGTACTATAAACCAACCTTTTATTTATTAACTTTCACTCAGAGCGTTCTTTGAAGCAAAAATAAATATTATCAACAATCTAAAAGACAGAGAGCTAAAATCTCTTGGGAAAAAAATGTAAACTATATGCATAACATGCTTTTAAAAAATAATTATCCACCAAAATTAATAAAAAGACTCCTAAATAATAATTTTACATCCACCACACCGACAAACAATAATACACAGATACAGGGTGATATAAAATATTTAAAAATTCCATATATGAGATTTATCTGAAAAATTAAAAATAACCATAACTCAAAAAACAAATAAAACTAAGTGGCTTTTAAGAATGAATATACAATTAAAAATGAATTCTCTACAAGACTAAAATCAAAAACATAAAAAGAACTACAATCTATGTAATCTATGAAATACCTTGTAGTTAATGTGATAAAAACTATATTGGACAAACGGGAAGGTACCTAAAACAGAGAATAATGGAACATAGGAATGACAGGAATGTATTAAAGAGAAATAATCCCACCCAACTTCTAAACCGCGTATTAACCAGACATACTTTTAACTTTGATGAAACTACAATAACTGGGAAACAAAACAATCTAAAAAAAATATTATTATTATTATTAGCCGTTACTCGAGTCCGAGTATAAAAATGTTACAGTCGATAAATTGTGTACAATAAACAAGTAAAAGGTGTAGTCTATTGTAATTCCCATTCATCTACGGTGCACACGACTATGGCTATAGAGGCCAATTCGGGAGAGCACATGTCGACCGCAGTCAGGACAAACATAGACCTGGTTAGGTCTTGGATTCGGCCTTCTTGCAGTAACATTTCCTTGATATTGATGATAAAATATTAACACACGAAATGATTTGCATTAAGAAAAACGAAAAATGTCTTAACAAAAGATCCGATATCGAAAACTTAAATGCAGCCTATTTCAATATTATTAGTAATATTAAAAGATAAATCAAATAGCATAATAACACTAGGTATATTAATATTCTAGTGAAATTCCTTCTAGATAAACAAAAAATCTGAGCATCTGGCAACGTATCATGGGGTGCACAGTATTCAAGTTAAATGTGTGTGTATATTATCATTTTTACTGTTATACTTTTCGTTTGTTTATAATATTGAATATTTTTAAGAACCCGGTATCTAGTGATGTCCCAGAAGATATGTATTTTATATGACATCGAAACAAATTAAATATAAGTCCATTACCAAGTTTTTGAATTTTCTGTATAAGTTTTTAGTACGGTGTAAATTGTTGTTTATGTTAGTTGTTCTTTTTTGTGTGTATCTATTCACTTTTATTAAAAAACAAAAATTAACTGAAATTTTAACGTGTTATGCAACCAATGTTATTATTTTAACGTAAACTTTTAATTTCGATTTGAATAATTCCATAGAATTCTTTACATTTCTAGCGTCCTAAAGATGTTTATAATAATAAACGAAACGTGGACAAATTATAATTTATGTTTTTTGATAAAACTTTGATCCCAACACCCACCAAACTCGGCAAGCAATTATAAATTTTGGATCACTAAATTAGGTAATAATTAGTTGTTGCGTTTTTTGACTGCCCAGAAAAACTGTACCCGACTATACAAATTCGTGGCAACATTTTTAAGAAGGTCGAGATTCACGAACATTCAATAGATGAAATTTAAACATGCGACATATCGCAGGATTGAATTTAAATCTAATTTTAATAATTTCCGGATAAATGTATAAAACGTAACGCAGTCTGCTGAACTACGAGCACTTGGTGTAAAAGCAATTTTAATCTTTGAGAAGTACAGGAAAGAAGTCCCTCGATGAAACGACATTAACTTTTTTTCCATATAATTAATGTCAAGTGACTTTAACAAGAAATGCTCCCCTCTGCATTCGCACCAGAAGAGGCTGGTGCGATGTCGGAACAAGGTGACTGTCATCGAACTAATCGAAGATTGGGCTAATTCGGGAGGCGGTGGCCTGTTTGACAGGACCGTCTAAAAACACTTCTCCACTCCGGTAATTACTAAACTTTGACTGGGAGGTGGAGTCCCCTTCAAAGTGTTCTTTGGCTTCCCGGAAACCAGCGTCAATTTCTCGCTCAGGACACGCTTCTGGCGCTCTGCCATGCACACAACGGCTTTAATTAAAAATAAATTTAACTAAGAGACATATTATGAGCTCGACAAGTAGAAGCTGAGTCTTAACCCATACTAATAATTATTATCTCTTAACGTTTATATCTCGTTATCCCCGTTGGGTTTCTTGACTCAATAAATTCCAGGCAAATTGTTCCCTGCAAAATATTTTAAACTGGTCCAATAACTTGGTACTTAATGAACTAAGTTGTAGCTGTAAACAAGCTAGGAGTAGATCTATTATACTATATGAATTAGTTCGGCTTCAAGAAATGGATTTCTTTTAAATATTCATGTTTCATATATACAGGCTGTCTATAGACATTTGAAATTCATGGCCTACTTTAAGAGTTTTGGCGGAAAATATCGAAAATGCGGAAAACATCTAGGCCAAATATTTCCGTTATTTAAAGAGATACGAGAAAAATTCTACGGCGAAAATTTTTTTGCAAAACAGAGTGTTTCAACGAGGTTTTATCTAATTTTTTTCAAAACCGCTGCATTTTGACATTTACTCTTCATGCTGTTAAAAAAATTATTTTGAAACGGCCGGTAAATGGCGCCATTAAATAGAGTATTTTCCTCCCTTTTCAACGATATATCACATGTCATATTTATTCATTGGTACTACGTTAGTAATTATAAAAACATTTTTTTTATTTTTTAACAAGCATTATACTTGCCGTGGAGGAGTATGATTAAATAAAACGGTAAAATAATTCAATAAGGTGTTCAAATCTTTGCTGTAATAAAACATTAACACAATTAAGAAGAATAAAGTAAATTCAGGTAATAAAAACAAGATAATAATTAAGAAAGCAACATGGAGCAATTATGGAAAGAGTATTCGCAGTTATGCCAATGTATAGAGGTCCTCCTTAAAAGCGTCACTCCTTGCTCAGAAAGTTAAAATGTCTTTACCAATTAATTTAAGTATAATATCCATTTGTTGGTATTTCATGATTTCACTATTATTTCAATTAGTTTAAAATAGTTGGCTATGAACAAACTTGACAATTTAATTTTCTGACAGATCATCTCAGTTAATACTTAAATTCTCACTCAATCACACTCGTTTAAGAATTTAGAATTCTCAAAATTGATTTTCACTCACATTGATGGTTATAATATGTTCGTTACATATTGCCAATGCAATTTTAACTCTGGATTAGCTCAAGTAGAATATAGAAACAGATTTCCACAAGCACTACAGCCGACTAAAACTCTGTTCAAAATTAGCTACGAAATTGAAAAATAATAGTTCATTTTTAAAGAAGAAGACAAGGTTGAACAGTGTTACTGATAACGTAAATAAGGTGAACCGAGTTATTAATTATGTAAGAAATAAAAATACAGAAAATTTGGAAACATCATTAAGAGAAATTCAAATAGCTTGTCATATAAATAAAACAAGTGCTAGAAAAAAAATTTAAAGAAAAATGATTACCGGTGTTATAAAACCAAAAAAGTTCACAATTTACAAGCGGGGGACAAACCAATGAGGACGACTTTTTGTAGGTGGCTGTTGGAAAAGAAGCATGCCGATCCATTAATATGTAGTAAAATACTTTTGGTCCGACTAGGCAAATTTTTCCAATAATGGATTTTTTAATCGCAATATTTATTACAAATGGACTTCTGAAAATACAGACTGGCATAGACCGACTGGGTTTCAAAATCGTTTTTCAATAAATGTGTGAATAGGTATTTTAGGCACCAATTTAATAGGTCCTTATTTTTATGATGGTCACCTCAGTGGTCAAAGGTACCTAAACTTTTTGAGAAATGAATTTAATGAATTCTTAGATGACCTACCTTTAGAGAATCGACACAACTTTCAATATTTTCAACAAGATGGAGCTCCTCCCCACAATTCCCAGATTTGCCTAGATTATTTAGACGAAATTTTGCCTCAACATTGGATAGGTACCAATGGATTTACTCGATGGCCTCCTCGTTCTCCAGATATAACGCCAATGGATTTTTTTTCTATGGGGTATATTAAAGATAAGGTGTTTTCGACGACACCGCAAAATGTAGAGGACCTAAAAGCTCGAATTCAACAGGCATGTATTACAGTTACCCCCGAAATGCTGAGTAATGTTTTAGATGCAGTGCCTCGCCGCGCTCGATTGTGCATAAGAAATCGCGGTGGACACTTTGAACACTTGATATGATATCTTAAAAATTATTTTGAGGATGAGTTAATTATTAATGTTCTGTATGCTATATTCTTTTTATTATTAATTTGTTTTTGTTACCTGAATTTACTTTATTCTTCTTAATTGTGTTAATGTTTTATTATAGCAAAGATTTGAACAACTTATTGAATTATTTTATCGTTTTATTTAATCATACTTCTCCACGGCAAGTTAAAAAAAATTTATTGGTTTTAAAAAAATATTTTTATAATTACTAATGTAGTAACCAATGAATAAATATGGCATGTGATATATCGATGAAAAGGGAGGAAAATACTCTATTTAATGGCGCCATTCCCCGCCCGTTTCAAAATAATTTTTTTAATAGCCTGAAGAGTAAATCTCAAAATACAGCGGTTTTGAAAAAAAATAGATAAAAATTTTCGCCTTAGAATTTTTCTCGTATCTCTTCAAATAAGGAGATATTTGGCCCAGACGTTTTCCGCATTTTCGATATTTTCCGCCATAACTCTTAAAGTAGGCCATGGATTTCAAATGTCTTTAAACCATTTTGTAGGTTATATAAATCGGCACAATTCCGTAAAAATATTTTTTTTTGTACGACCGATATTAAGTGAGATATTCTCGAGTGCCCTGATAAAATGGACAGCCTGTATACAGTGTGAAATAGCCAAGAATAAATTCAGTATCTCAATTATTGTGCGTATTAAAAAAAAATGGTTTTAATATTTTTATCTTTGGGTTACCGACATGTAAAATAGTCAGCAGGCGCAATCTAGCGGTCCAGTGTCTGTTGCAATTGAAAAATAAAGAGCGTGACTGGGCTTAGCATAGTTCAAATGTGCTTTTAGAGGGCGTAATATTAAAACATAATATTTTTAGTCGCAAACTCCTCTAGCAAATCCTTATTTTACTATAAGGAACGTAACCAGACTGCAACCAACAGCTACTCTCCGGGCAATGTGCCCCGCCGAGCGCTGAATTACAAGTTACAAGCCTGGCGCGTTAAGTGTAATAATTGCTTATTACCATCAAAACGCTAATGCTTCGATTGCAACAAACACCAGCCGAAAGACTGATTCTACTTAAAGGAGCTCTCGTAACAGTCGTCACACACCACTTGCAGACTGCAGTTTCGAGCTGTTGGCTCTCGTCAGTGCAAGGTAGGCATGTGACGACAGACACGAGGATCACTTGACCATTTAGTACATTTCGGTATCTTTGGGATAGCGACATGTAAAATAGTCAGCAGGCGCCATCTAGTGGTCCAGTGTCTGTTTCAATCGAAAAATAAATAGCCTGACTGGGCTTAGCATAGTTCTAATGTGCTTTTAGAGGGCGGAATATTAAAACATAATATTTTTAGTTTATATTTATTGTTGTTATGAGACACTTTATGAGCTTGCTTTAGTTGCTTTGGATTATTAACCAGAGCACTGAGAATAACATCTTGAAAGGAATGTCATGCTTTTCAACACTTTTTGTCTTCTTTCTCGGAAAAGGAAGAAGTGGTATTACAAACCTTGAATATAAAAGAAAGATATCAAGGCATTTTTCTTTAAGCTGATTAGAGATGTTCTTACAAGATATAATATTTCAGATTCAGTACCAAATTCATTCTATTTGTCACTTCTTCCTTTCGTAGGGAAAGAAAAAAGTGCTGAGAAGCCTCTTTCGTAGATTTAGTTAATGATTCAAAAGAGCCAAATAATGAGCTATTAACAATGCTCTCAAAGTTTGTCACAACAATTTGCAATAATCATTTCCGCAGAGATTGTATAGATCTGTGTTGAATCTGTATAGTTATTTGTACAAAAAAACAGACGATTGGGATCCTACCCCTAGCAATGGATGATCTGTCAATTCACAGCAATATATCAATCAACCATAGAACTTCTATATCCATGCAAATGGGAATAGATTTTGGACAACGATAAATGGGTGGCAGTAGATAAGATACGGAACAAGGTGGAGGTCAGATGTAGAAAGAGTACCGTATTAAACTAATACTTTCGTGCGTATTGGATGTTCTTTAAATAATTTTAAAAATTTATTATCTCGGTTTATTTTTGAGCATTTTTTTAAATATATATTTTTACGTGAATCAGGAAGGGGTAGCTATTCATAGATTTGAATATATGCATGTATTTCGAAAACACCCTGCGTAAATGAAATTCTACAAAATGGCGTCGGGACTGATGAGTATTACTGCGACTGAACCAGTAACTTTCAAAGTTATGCAAATCACAATACAGATAAATGTTATCTGTGTTGCCTGCAGTTTTGAGGTTATATTTAAAATACATAATAATAATTTTGCAACATTCTGTGTCAATAAATTAGGTAGATTTTAACAGGGTTAGATGTTTATATCTCACCCCGTACAATTAAAACAATGGAATGATGTAAAGTTCCCCACGGACTTTCACATCACGTAATGAATGACTATGGAAGTTAAATATCAGGATAAATGAGTTCGAGGCGTTAAATTTATTTTCTAACAAGTCAAAGGCGCTGTCTTAATTCCAGTCTGTTCTCTATTTGATTTTTGTTTACTTAAATTAGTCGTACAATGCAAATATTACAGAGAGCTGCCAAGTCAGATGTGTAAACATTAAGATGATTTTTTATTAGATCAAATTGTGTATTCATCTTTCGTAAAAGCGTTGTATAATGTACATATAAATACACAAATGAGTTTTAGTGTTTTATATGGTAGCATTGAATTTTATTTTATGGAATTCCAAAAGGCTAGTATGAAAGAGTAAAGAATCTAAAATCTCCTTAGGTATATTTTGAACAAAATAAATCTGGACAAATTTAATTTTCTAACTCATGAAGGATAAAACAAACTATTTTATTTTATTATTTTTCAAAAGGGATATTTGAATTAATAATAATAATAATAATAATAATAATAATAATAATAATAATAATAATAATAATGTTTATTATTTAGAAATATATAACATAATAATAATAGTCACAACTAATGAACTAATAATAAACAAAGACTCACACAAGTTAGAAAAACATAGTTTTGTGATATGCATTTGTGAGTGGTTTTTGAAAAATGTTGTGTGTGTGCGTGTATGTGTTAGTACGATAGCGCCGAAACTACTGAACGGATATGGATGAAATTTTGCTTTTTAGCGCCCCAGAAGATCTGAAAAAGTTTTGATTGAAAGAAAAGAGAAAAGCAGTTAAAATTCCTATTTCAACGATATATCACACTTACGCTCTTTCAATTTGGTTTCCGTGAAAAAAAAGTAAAGCAAAGATCGTTTTTCGTGTGGCACGGTCGATGCGCCATCACGTGCATTCCTCGATTTCAAAGATCCACCGGGCGGGATGATTCCAGCCGCTTCCAGTAGCTGCCGATTTTTTTTTTTCTACAAACTGTGTTTTTTCGCTATTTTTGTGCGTAAAATATACAGGGTGTTCCAGAACTGAGTGCCCGGACGGGAACCTGTGATTCCTGAGCTCATATTATCCCGTATAACCCAATTTACCTTAGTCCAAATATGCATCCCTGAGGGACTACATCCTCTTAAAGTGGGACAGAAAAAAAAATTTCTCCAATAATGTCCGTTATATAGAAGTAACGTGTTCAAATTTTGATGGGAGCCGTCTCTCTATAAGTACTATATGTAAACTTGACAATAATCAAATATCTTTTGTCGTATAATTGATATTTAACTTAAATGTTGGCTGTAATTTTTTTAATCACCTCGTAAGATTACGGAATACTTGAAGATTTTTACAGAGCATTGAAAGGGCTGCAAAAAAGATACTCTTAAAAATGTTTGTAATATCAATCAAAATACAAGAAATTACCGTTTTTTCCTCTATTTGTATTTAACATTCATTTGCAATTCTAAAACAAAGTTTTGTAATAACAGAGAAGTATAGTTTATTTTTAAAAAAATACATTCACAACAAATGCTCCACATGGCGTCCACCTGTTTCACTACACAAATTAATACTTTTAAAATTTTGTGTAATATCAATCAAAAATCAAGAATTTTCCCCTGTAGGTCATAGGTGCTTGTGAAATAAAAAACCTGTCGCATTATCATGACAATACAAAACTTAATTCATTAGTAACGTCAAAAAATAGCAAGTATAAGTTTCATTTCGGCAATTTACCAGAAACTAGTTGAAGTTTGTATCATGAATCAATTTGGTAATGACGCTGATATGCATTTGATATATGGAGAAATGATTTAAAACTCTCGAGCCGCTGAGCGAAGATACAGGCAAAAGTACCCAAACCGAAGAACACCATGTGTTCAAGCGTTTATTGCTGTCCATCAACGTTTAAGAGTGCTTCGGATATAAGCCGGCAAGACGCTTCGATATACTCTCAGACAAATCATTATTTTAAAAAACAGCTTTCATTAAAAGAAATTAAAAACATGTTACAATGTGGGATGATGAGAGAAAAAAAAAGTATATATAAAAAAATATAATTTTTTTCTTCTATTTTCGATTTTCAAAAATAATTTTTATCATCCCACATAGGTATTATTAAAATAAACATTTTCCCTTTTGTAGAACTAAAATAAAATTAGCCCTAATGTCCTCAGGAGCAAAGAGATATTTAAAGATTAGGTATAATAAGTTTGTACAATGTCATATTCTATTACATCTCTATCTCTCTCTTTCGAAGCACACCGTACATTTGGCTGCGTCATTTTATTGACGGGAAGTCGTTTACAATAAAAATGGGAAGCATGAATGAGTAATACACGCTGGAGAGCTCTTAAGAGACACATGCTCAGTGTGTCCTTTAAATAATACTAGAGGTATGACCTCTGCAGTAAATCTCGATTACGAGGAAATGATTTTAAATGCTATTGATGGAAGTAAATATCAGAAGGTTAACGACAATGAATCGGGGGTATTCAAAAGATGCTATTTGGAGAATTATAAATAAACAACAACTGTACGCGTTTCATTTTCAATTAATACAAGCTTTATTAAAACAAGATTTTCCAGCTCGATTGGACTTTTCACAGTGGTTACGAAAGAAAACCGAGATCAAAATTTCTTTTCCAGAATATTATTCACTGATGAAGCAGCATTCACAAGGGATGAAATAGTTAATCTACAAAATGTTCATCACTGGTCATTTGTTGATGAAAATCCTCATGTCAAAAAGCAAACGAAACAACAGCAGAAATCCTCAATAAATGTGTGGAAAGGTATAGTTAACGATTCTCCAGTTAAATTACCAAACCGTCTAAATTGACAAGAGTACTTACAATTTTTGCAAAATGGTTTACTACCTTTGCTCGATGATGTACCTTTGGAAATACGACGTAATTTATGGTTCTTGCACGAAGGTTGTACTGCTAATTTTAACATTATTGTGCGACAGTTTCTTGACAGAGTTTATGGAAACCATTGGATTGGCAGAGGTGGACCCACTGCGTGGCCAGCCAGATTGCCAGATTTGAACCCTTGCGATTTTTGTATTTGGAGTTATTTAAAAACCTCTGTATACTCTGTTCCAATTGACAATAGGGAGCAACTTTGGTAAAGTGTACAGAACGCATGCGATAAGTTTAGAGGGAATTTGCGTATTTTCCAACGAATTCGTTCGTCGTTGAGGAAGAGAATTGCCTTGCTGAAACAGGTGGACGTCATGTGGAGCATTAATGTAATTTTTTAAAATAAACTGTACTTTTCTGTTATTACAAAATTTTGTTCTAGAATTGCAAATAAATGTTAAATACAAATAGAGGAAAAAAACGATAATTTCCTGTATTTTGATTGATATTACAAAAAAATTTAAGAGTATCTTTTTTGCAGCCCTTTGAATGCTCTGTAAAAATCTTCAAGTATTCCGTAATTGTACAGGGTAATTAAAAAATTGCAGCCAGTCAAATATTAATTATTATGAAAAAAAATTGAGGATCAAAAGATATTTGGCTGTTATCAGGCTTACATAGGGAATTTATAGAGAGAAAGCTCAAATCAAAATTTGAAAAAGGTAAGTTGAGTTATATGGGCTCAATATGAACTAAGAAATCCTAGGTTCCCGTCCGGGAACTCAATTCTAGAACACCAAGTATACGCGTCTACGGTAATAAGGAAAAAAAACATAAGAAATGTGAAAAAATGGGTATTGTTTTACTCATTAGAAATGTTAAACCGATATTTGTAGAAATAAAATTATTAGGCATCTGTCACGTGTAGTTTATAGTATATCGTCTGTAGTCTATTATCTGTAATATGTCGAATATAACCTGTAGTCAGTTGTGTGAAGTTTGATGTCCATAATCTACCGCCTGAGGCTTGTAATCCGTCGTTTGTTATCTGTACTCTGTAATGCGTAGTCTGTCGCCTCCATCTGTTGTCTGTAGTCTCTGCAATTTGCAGTATGTTGTTTATAATCTGACGTCTTAAGTCTACCGCCTGTAGTTGGTAGACTGTCTTTTGTAATCTGCAGTCCGTCGGCTACGGTCAGTGGGCTGTAGTCTGTCATGTGTAGTTTGTAGTCTGTTATCTGTAGCCTATCTGCAAATTAGTCTTTTGACTGTGGCCTGTAGTCTGCCGGCTGTAGTATGTCATCTGCCGTCTGTAGAGCAAACATGAAACAAATGTACGGTTAGAATATAAAGTCTCCTCCATTTTTTAAATCTTTTGAAGGCGGCTAAAGCGAGAGCCACGTATAAATTTCGGTTGATCTAGCGGCGCTAAAAACTGTATATCCTTCGATCTTATATGATAACCGGCAAGGATTGTGAATGTCCGCTTAGAGCGGATTTTAACAAATGCCCCCGTGGAACAAATAAAATGGCAATATAAATTCTAATAAATCATGAAACGAGAGTAAAACATGACAGAAACAGATATCATAAAGGAGAGAATAGTGCTGGGAAATGTGCCTGCCAGCTAAATAAATTTGACGGAACTTTTAAATCAATATAATAACTTGGAAGTAACACACGATTCAAGTTGAAAAGAAAGAATTTCGAAGTTGAAGTATTTTCATTTCTGGCTGGCTGGCGCGTTATTTAGCACTGTATAAAACACATATGCATGGTATGTAAACCGTACAGTGCATTGAGAACAACGTATTGTGAGCTGTCACATACATATTACACCTCTTTTGTGTAATAGATTTCCAACCTGGCACAACCTTTTCAAATAGAACACACAAAAGGACTTGAATGAAAAAACAATGAGAATAATTTAATCGCTTTTACAATATTAATAGTGACTAATGGGATGTGGGGAATGCGGCTGTTTTAATTCAGAAAAGGTTATATTCGAAACGGTCAACATACCATAATAATAATTTATTTAACTGACTGCCGTAAAGAAAGGCAATCTATGTTTTAAAGAAATAAATTATTTAGGAAGTACCCAAGCAAAACATCCAGACTAATAAGAAATTACTTAGTTTATTTATATTTATATGGTTGTTCTTCCTCCTGGACATGTCATGAAAATATTAAGTTTAAAAAATTACTTTTGACAAACACAAATCAATAAGAATTTAGTAGAATGCAGGTTTTCACGGCCGTTGTCTAATGAAGTAGATTCTGCCGTGGTCGTCGAACTTGACTTGACGTTTCGCTGATCATCCTGTCAGCTTCTTCAGAAGGATTCTAAAGATTGAATCTGTTGTGTTACACTCCTCGTTATATACCTAGGCGCCGTTTCGCTTCGCTGGTCATTGGTCGCGCTTGGTTCGCTTCGCTGCTCATTCGTCGTGTTTGGTTGACCGTGACTTACTACGGTGCTGGTACTTGGCAATACCAGTCTCCACGTGTTACTAAGTCGATACCCATCCTCTCTGTTAAAGTTGTTCACGTTTTTCATAATTTCCAGTGATTCCCTAATGATTCGTGGATAATAGCGCGTATTCCTGTTTAATATATTGACGTCCTCGTAGTCGATTTTATGGTTCTCGTTATTATGGACATGTTCTGCTATCGCCGATTTATCCGTGTATCCAAATCTGGTATTTCTCTGATGTTCTTTGCTTCTGCACTGGATACTCCGTCCTGTTTGTCCGATGTAGCTCTTACCACATGTGCACTTCAACTGGTAAACACCTTTTGATAACAGTTTGGGGACAGGGTCTTTAACTGAGGGAAGCATCTGCTGTATTTTCTTTACTGTTCGAAACCGTACGCCTACTTTCTTTTTGAATAAAATCTTCTTCAGCCTATCTGTGACTCCCGCGACGTAGGGTAGGCATGCATACGTTGTTGTTGTTGCTGTTCTTCTTCTGTAGTTCTCCTCTGGTTATTTACCAATAAACCAAAGTGCTGGCTACGCTACGTAGACGATACGTTCATCATATGGCCACATGGAAAAGCATTTTTATCTGTTTTCTTCGACCATCTGAATAAACAGCATCCAAGTATCAAATTTACAATGGAGACCGAACAAGATGGAGCTTTACCTTTCTTAGATGTATTAGTGAAAAGGTCACACAATGGCAAGCTGGCTCATGGTGTCTACAGAAAGAAAACCCACACCGATCGTTACCTACATGCGACATCTCACCACCATCCACAACAGAAGAGAGCGTTAATTAGAACCTTGGTCCACAGAGCCAACACAATATGCGACGACGAGAACAAACCCGAGGAACTACAGAATGTCCAACAAGCTTTAGAGAAGAACTGATACAGTCAAAGCAATATACAGCGAGTAGTAAATAACCAGAGGAGAACTACAGAAGAAGAACAGCAACAACCAACAACGTATGCATGCCTACCCTACGTCGCGGGAGTCACAGATAGGCTGAAGAAGATTTTATTCAAAAAGAAAGTAGGCGTACCGTTTCGAACAGTGAAGAAAATACAGCAGATGCTTCCCTCAGTTAAAGACCCTGTCCCCAAACTGTTATCAAAAGGTGTTTACCAGTTGAAGTGCACATGTGGTAAGAGCTACATCGGACAAACAGGACGGAGTATCCAGTGCAAAATCAAAGAACATCAGAGAAATACCAGATTTGTATACACGGATATATCGGCGATAGCAGAACATGTCCATAATAACGAGAACCATAAAATCGACTACGAGGACGTCAATATATTAAACAGGAATACGCGCTATTATCCGCGAATCGTTAGGGAATCACTGGAAATTATGAAAAACGTGAACAACTTTAACAGAGAGGATGGGTATCGACTTAGTAACACGTGGAGACTGGTATTGCCAAGTACCAGCACCGTAGTAAGTCACGGTCAACCAAACACGACGAATGAGCAGCGAAGCGAACCAAGCGCGACCAATGACCAGCGAAGCGAAACGGCGCCTAGGTATATAACGAGGAGTGTAACACAACAGATTCAGTCTTTAGAATCCTTCTGAAGAAGCTGACAGGATGATCAGCGAAACGTCAAGTCAAGTTCGACGACCACGGCAAGACCCGGAAGAATCTACTTCATTCAATAAGAATTTGTCCAACTTTTCTCTATCTCCCTATTTATATGAACATTCTTAATTCTGAATGTCAACTCATAAAGCGTTAGACAAAAAATTATTAACAACCACTTTGGGATAGTTCAATAAGTTAAGTTACTTCTTATTAGTTTGTGTTTATTACTGCTTAATTTTAAAATTTAATTATTGCCTTCTTAGACCAAGAGCTACTGGATTTTTCAATGAGCGTCTGACAACCCTCCTCAACTTTTATAATGATAATAATTTGAAATAAAGAGAAAGCACAATGCGGCAGTTGAAAATCAACATACTTTCAAAGTAAACAATAAAATCTCACAGAAGTATTCTAATAGATACCTACTTGTTTGTGAGTTTGACAGTGCGTATTTATTTTCCTGTGATTACTCCAGTCTGTATAAAAAGCAGTTGATTTAATTTATCACAGGTATCTGAAGGTTATAAGGGGAGGGGGTGTTAGTAAATAATAAATACGTATAGACGTACAGCCAGATTTGCCCTATTTTTTTATAAACAACGACCAAAGTCGAAAAACTCAGTTTTGAGACCGTAGATTTTTCCAATTACGTTTTAGAGAAAGGTATTAAAAAGTTATAAATGTTAATAACTGTTGCAATAATGGCAGTAAATGACACATAATATCTTGGTGACGAGGCCAATATGGGTCTTTATAAGTGTACGAAATTTCAGCCAGGGGCTCAATTGGGAGGTGGTGGCTGAACTGGATGACGAGTGTCCGATTATCAAAAAACGAGCAATGAAATATAATGAATGGTTTAATGATACTATTAAAGAAACAATAAAAAAAATGAGATCTAACGTATAAACAGTTTAAAACAAAAAAAAATGGTGAAAACTGGCGATCCTATACTAACAATCGTAATGAGGTTGTAAAAGTGTTAAGAAAGGAAAAACAAAATTATTATGAAAATAAAATAGATAATTTAAAGCATAATCCAAAATTAATGTGGAGGACGCTGAAAAATATAATAAACCAAAAGACAATCATAATATATCCTCTCTTATAATAGGAGGAATTGAAAAAAATTAGCATTTAGAAAAAGAACTTAATATATATTTTATTTCTAGTGTTGATCTAATTGTAGATAGGTTAAAAAATAATAGGTATTACCTTAATAGATATGCTTTATTTGAGAACAGAGCATTGCAGCCAGATATTTTAAAGAATTTAATATTATAAATCTCACTAAATTACGTAAAATTGTTTTTAAGCAGCAAAATAAATTTTCTGATGATAAAATTAACTTTAAATTAATAAAAAATTCGTTTGATGTCATTGGCTATCTATTATTACATATCCTTAATACATCGCTAAATAGTGGAACATTTCCAGACATATTGAAAACATCATTAATAATTCCTGTAGCAAAAGTTCCAGGTACAAAATTAGCGGAAGAGCATAGACCCATAAATGCATTACCTTCACTGGAAAAAATTTTAGAAGTAGTAGCTCATGACCAACTCACTGAATTTATAGGCAATAACAAATTATTACATGAAAACCATCAGGATTTAGAGAAAATCATTCGTGTGAAGCGGCTTTACAAAAAATAATCAATGATTTCAAATATTCCATAGTTAAAGGTGAAGTTGGGATAACCGTCTTCCTCGATTTAAAAAGAGCATTAGAAGTTGTCAACAGAGAGCTTTTATTAAGAAAACTATGCCAATATTTTAGGATTATTGACACGGCGTACGAATGGTTTAAGTCGTACCTATATGGAAGGAGTCAGCAAACCAAAATAAATAAAATTAAATCTGAAAAACTTTTTAATAATAATGGAGTTCCACAAGGTAATGTACTAGGGCTTATGCTCTTCACGATATTTATTAATGATTTACTTCTAATCAACTCAGAGGAGTGCAAAATACATCTCCTTGCAGACGATACTATAATATATTTATCTGGAACTAATGTGAAGCAAGTTATCCAAAAAATTAACATGACACTGGAATTAATTAATGAATGGTTTACAACGAACGGATTAATGGTAAACGCCAAAAAATCCAAATATATGGTAATAGGTTCCAACAAATATTTAAATCAAAACATTGATAGTATGTGTGTAAAATACAACGGAGAGAATCTTGAAAAGGTCATAACTGTGAGATATTTAGGGATAATCATAGATAACAAACTAACATTTAACGGCCATATAAACTACATATGTAAAAAGATGTCAAAAAAACTGGGATTTGCCTATCGTGTTAGTAAACATTTAACTTCAATACAAGGAAAACTATTTATAACACAATAATGAAACCACACTTCGAGTACTGCTCAAGTATATTATATACAGTGTGTTTCACTTCTCGTGAAGACACCCCTGTATCTCCTTTATTTGTGACCGAATTCATTTCAAATTTTTATCAGATATACAACTCTATAAGGCGACTTTACATGGCACATAAATGTCGTCTGGATCTAAAACGCCGGCCTACTGCGATAAAAAGAAAATCGAAATTTTCGAGAAATCATAGTAGGCTTAGAAATAGACAAAAATTTTGTTAATTAAAGTTCTTCAGAATCACGATATATGCCCCCCCATAAGATTTGGTGAAAATCGGAAAACTTTAAAAAAAAAATTTTTGTTTCACTTCTCGTGAAGACACCCCTGTGTCTCCTTTATTTGTGGCCGAATTGCAAGACTAATTCATGGAATTATACAGCTCCATAAAGCGACTTTGTCCAACACATAGAGATAACTTTTTCCAACAAATGAAAGTCGTGCACAATTATTATTAAAATTATTTATTAAATAAAAGATGAAGTAAGTGTTTACAATGAATGACTATATTATTATATTCGGCCCCTTTCTACTAACCCACCCTCAAGTGTAATACATTTCTCAATCCGCTTTCTGTTATTTAATACAACTCTTCGCAATTCTTGAGCTGTAACTTCTAAACACGCTTGCTTTAACCTCTCATAAAGCTGCTCCACATTTTGAGGTCTCGTCTTATAAACTTTGTTTTTAATATGACCCCAAAAATAAAAATCCATGGGAGTGAAATCAGGAGATCTGGGTGGCCAATGTATTAGAGGGCTATTTCGTCCCATCCATCTTTGCGGAAAATGTTCATTCATCCATGCTCTTACTACTACGGAATTATGGATAGATGCTCCATCGAGTTGGAAATACAATTGTTCCAAAGGAAAATCGACTATTGCATTCCACAGATCATTATTTAAAAATTGTCGCAAATGTAACGCATTTATATTTTGAAAAAAGAAGAACGGCCCTATTATTGTTTCGTTTAAAATTCCGCACCACATATTTACCTTCTGGGAATATTTCCTTTTACAATTTATTACCCAATCAGGATTTTCTACTGCCCAGTACCTAGAGTTTTGAGATGATACCACCCCGTTGGTGGAGAAAGTTGCTTCATCCGTGAAAATTATTTTCTTCAAGAAGTCTCGATTGTTTAAATAATTACCTTGGATCCATAAACAATATTCCAGTCTTCTCTCTTCATCACCTTCCTCCAAAGTGTGTAAAAATTTTGGTTTAAACGGTTGTAGTTTATGGCATTTTAAACATCTCTAAATTTTTGACACCGACAAATTCAGGTCACGAGCCATATTTCTTAGGCTGGTAGTAGGATTGGCATTAAACGCCGCTAATATAACATTATCATCTTCATGCCTTCGATTAAGATGTACTCTCGGTTTAACCACATTACCAGTTGTATTGAACAAGTGACATATTCTTGCTATGGTACCATGGTGTATTGGTTGTCTTAGAGGATGTCTTAAATTAAATTCTTCTGCTGCTTCTCTTGAAGACCGTACATTTTCACCGACTATCTTTATTATTTCTACTTTTTCAGCAGCAGTTAAAAGTATTCTAGACATTATGAGTAAAAAAATCAAATAAGGAAACTAACAAACTCAACAATAGATAACAACAATCAGTTCTGTCATAAAAATAATAATATTGACAGTTAATTTTACGGCATTCTTAACATTTAAAACAAAGAAACCGCTCCTAAATCTCTGAGCCGATAAGGAGGAAGGATATGATGGAGCGTTACTTCTCAAGAACAGTGACAACAAAAAAAACTGTATTACATTGTTAACTTGATGTGTAATAATAAGAAGTGACTCTTTTAGCGTTTTATTGTATCATGATTTTTGCTCACAACTTTCATTTGTTGGAAAAAGTTATCTCTATGTGTTGGACAAAGCCGCTTTATGGAGCTAACTCCATGAATTAGTCTTGAAATTCGGCCACAAATAAAGGAGATACAGCGGTGTCTTCACGAGAAGTGAAACAAACATTTTTTTTTTTAAAGTTTTCCGATTTTCACCAAATTTTATAGGGGGCATATCTCGTGATTCTGAACAACTTTTATTAACAAAATTTTTGTCTATTTCTAAGCCTACTATGCTTTCTCGAAAATTGCGATTTTCTTTTCATCGCAGCAGGCCGGCGTTTTAGATCTAGACGACATTTATGTGTCATGTAAAGTCACCTTATAAAGTTGTATATCTGATAAAAATTAGAAATGAATTCGGACACAAATAAAGGAAATACAGGGGTGTCTTCACGAGAAGTGAAACACACTGTATATGTAATGACACCAATAAATCTAAACTGCAGCTACTTCAAAATAGACGTATGCGTTTTATTTTAAAATGTAATAGATATGCTAATATAAATACAATGCAATGTACACTTAAATGGTTTTCAGTAAAAGACAATATAAAATACAGGACACTAATATTCTTATACAAACTTCACAATAACTTACTACCAACATATTTGACAACAAATGTAGAACATCGTAAGGATATTCATAATTACAGTACACGGCAAAGAAATCATATAAATATTAATTACTCAAACTTAGTGAAAACAAAGTCCTCCATTTATAAAGAATATATAAAGCAAGCTAAGAATGTCTTTCTGTTTAAAAAATATTTATATAAATTCATGTATATATAACTTAGTTCTATTTTACTCATTAGGCTTATTATAGGTATGTTGTATAAATTATTATTATTGTTAAATGTAGGTAAATGTACTGTACTACACATGTATGTTACACATCTGTAATAGCTATTTGTTCTAAATAAAGATTGTTATTATTATTATTAACATGAATGTTGTGTAATTCATTTCACCCTGTACAACACCACCAAAAATACTTTTATGTTAAAAATAAATTAAGCAGGTATACTTGAGACAGGATTATTCCGGCGGTGTTTCATTTTGCATATGAATTTTTAGTTTTGCTTCTTGGAATACATAACGAATTTGGCATAACTGCATTTGGAAACATTGCATGAAAACAAAGAAAACAAAACTTTGGAATGGGAATATGTTTTAAAGGAAAAAAGCAAAATATGCTGTCTTATGGGCGACGCCGGTCGGAATATTAAGTCTGAATGAAATATTGTTTGTCAAATAAGTTTCCAACTGTCGTTAAACTTTTACTGGATGATATTACCACTACGTTGAACTAAATGAGACAAATATTGTAACTGCTATTACAGAACTACTTCTCAAACAATAATTCATTTTATTATCGGGTTCTTCTTCTTACTTTCACTTAAATTAAAATTGTAGGTTGTATTATCGGTTAGATCTTGTTACGTTCATTTCCAAAATACTGACGTTTTGTATTCTATTTTTTTGTTGTTGTATTGAATTGTGTGTCCATGCTGTATATTAATTTTGATAATAAGTATAGCAAAATAATTTTAGAGTCAAATATAATAGATAATTTTATTTCCATTTAAATATAATAGTAAAAGAAAAAATATATATATATAGTCTAGGTGTAGCATAATTTCGGCGTACTCATATTTTAGTTTCCACAGTTTCTTCCTAAAAAGTTTAGTTAATTATTAGTAACTGAAAACCGTCAAAATTTATCTTAGCTTACCTGATGTCCTTCGTTATTATGTTTTCCTGTCTAGTATTGTTATGCAGTGATAGTTATGCTAGATAATATTCATTAAACATCCCTCCATTAGCTCCTACTTTTTTTTCTTCCAACCAGAGATGGTTTTGTAGTTGAAAATGATCTAAAACAATATTAATAATCATTTAATTGAAACGTAAATATAACCTCAACATATTTTAATCTCAAATTAACTAATTTTAAATTGATTTACCTAATTTAAGCGCAAGATCCTAACTTAAGTAAGTAAACCTACCTTAGATGAACAGTCCCGTGCATTTAACATATTATTTAGCTTGATATTATAGCATCTTTACTAATGTTTACGATGGTAATCACTGATAATTCCTGCTTTCGGCGGGCGATCTGCACTCTGTCAAGTTTAAGTAGTTTAGCGTAAACCATCAGCTGTAGACATACATGACCTTCACCTATTTAGTCTTCATAAAATACGGAAAATATTAATTTATTAAATTTTACTCGACTACTACAAATGAAGTTTATTCCCTGAAATGAGATCATTTGTGCAAACTAATGGGGATTATTAATTGATATGGTGCGTCTTTACTATGTACATACTTCTGTATGCGATGTAAAGCAACGACAGGCGCAGTTAGTACTTGGATGGGTGACCATTCCAACGGAAACCGCGTCCTCGCCTCACACATCTTCCAGCGGCTTGTATATCAGTGTATACGCGGAAGCTATACAACCTTAGGCGAGGATTGTATAGGAGATATACCATCCTTCGGAGGGGATGTAAAGCCGTTGGTCCCTTGTCTATTAAATGTTAGGCAAGTAAAAGATCCCTACTCTACTTAAGGGAAGAGGTTCGGCAAAATTCCTGGTTGGGGGTAGCTCGTCTACAGGCGTGGGTGTTAGGCCTCAGTAGCGGAAATAGGTCGACGTTAAATAAATGTATAAAAAAAAAATTGATATTTTTCATATTTGTTTTACAAATTAGATCTAGTAACTTTTTATTTCAATTGTGGCAATATTTCTATCACTGAGGATGCGCGATCTGAGAATTTAAAATTTTATAAGTTAATAACTATTATTGCAAATAATATTACTTACTTTTATCAGGTTCAGCAACTTCCTCAAATGCCCTTATTGCGTGTTTGTATAACTTTTCCGTAACATAGCTTTGGTTCAATCCGCAATATTTTCCCGATAGGATTACTTTCTGCTTGTGGCGAGCGTACAGCTCCTATTGGTCAATTATATCAGTAACGTACTAAGTTCCAACAGGACTGCTACTCTGTGTATTTCTGATTTTAAATTGCAATTTTGTGCAATCCAGGTTTTGGGATTTTTGATGAAATGCACTATTAGATATTGCGATTTTGTGTTGTGTGACAAAAATCGCAATTCACGACTGGTGTCGGATTCAAAAAGCAGATCTTGATTCTAGCAGTACCTAAATATTCCAGGATTGATTGTAACTTGGACCACTAATTAAGCCGCCTTCCACCCTTGATTTTCCTGTTTTCCAAGTTTTCATCTTTCACTTCTCAGTTCTAATTTTCACCGACTTCAACCTTCCAATCTTTCTCATTATTGTGGCGTCGAGCGTACGCCGAAAGACGCTAGTTATGTAAGATAAAGATCGCATAATATAACTTGCATATAAATATTTTATTATTAGTATTATTATTATTATGTTTCCCTCTTAAATTTAGTTTTGTTACTTGCGGCTGTTAGATTTATTTTCTTACTATTTTTTTTTAAACTATATATATGATATAACTGAGAGCCTTCAGCTGCTCCAAAGTAAACCAAAGTAAGTTGGTAATTTCAATTTTTTTTGTATATATGTGGATATATAAAATCCCTTATTAATTGGTTATTGATAAATTATAACACTATATAACCTATTATTTAAAACAGTGTAAACCATACGTGATCACGTTTCGGGGCCTCTGAACTTCTGAACTTTTGTACATATTTTATTTTGTTTTCTTGTAAATAATTATATTACATTAATAAATTCAAGGGGTGTTAGCTGTAATTTTTTTTTAATTACTATGAGTTGATATCTTTATTTTCTATGAAGTAGTTTTGGAACCCAAATCACATGGGAGCCTTCTAGCAAGGTTGCGTTCATATTTTTCTGCTAGTGGCGCCCTTGGACCAGATTCGGTAAGTAATACCAGTATGCTATTCATGCTAGAGACACCCACAAGCGCTTGGTGAAATTCCCATACCGCTCCTGTGGTAACTTTGTAACTTCTCAGGACTAGTACTGGTTGTCTACTATCTGTGTAGATCCTGATTCCTGATTTGTTGTTTTTGATTCCTGTTCCATTTCTACCATGCTGGCTCGTCCATCCATAACCCATTTATTTTGGATTTTCAGACTTCTGGAGTATATTCCACATCCTGCTCCATCTTTCTCGATCCGTCTGTGAAAATGTTAATTACACCTTCTCCAACAGCGTCGTTCTCACTATTCGTCTGTATTATGTAGGGTCTGTCAAAGACAAACCGGAGAAAAATGTGATCTGTGTACACCTGTAGAAGAGGAGTTTTCCTGAAAGCCTCAGTCCACAGGATGACTTCTGGTTGTATGCCAACGGATTTGATGCATACCATTGTTGTCAGATCAAATTCTCCTAGATGGATATTTACATTTATAGTTAAAAAAATGTTGGCACACGTTTTTCGAACGCTTGTTGATTTGTGTGATATCACGTACTTGATTAATATCTGCACACGAATTTAGGAAATATCAATCCGTCTATTGAATATCTTCATAGAATAAACACGCCAGAAAATTATTTTTGTTTAATTAAAGATAAATTTCATTCTTACAACTTCTTTGTAAAGACAGTGTATATTTTGTAAAATTTCAATTCTCTTTAAAAACATGCAGATATTTCTCCTATTTATTCTACAGGAACGTTAACATAGCAGTTCAGTATACGTCTTGTCCATTAGTACTAAGTTATAATCAATATGCCGGCAATCTATACACCCATTTTCACTTTGGAACATCAAACAAACTACACATGCCTCTAGACTCAGTTACAAGTAATCTAATGTAGTGCTGGTATAAAGCTTTTACGCACATAATAGAGTTATTAGGGAGCAGTTAATTAGTTATGTTTGTACTAATATTTGCAGTGTGCTTTTGAACTTGTAATGAACAGTTCGCTGAAAGCGGTCAAGGCGGTGTTTAAACCTATAGATATTCCTCAATCAGAGCTGGATATCTTGAATTTTCAAATAAAAATACTTTAAGGGTAGAATAGAGTAATATTATAGCTTATGAAAGAAAGTACTACAAGTAATTGCGTAATTGTATTTGTTGCTAAAAAATTGTTTGAAGTCATGTATCATAATATTTTAAAATCGCATAATTTTCATCTTTATGAGATTCGATATCAAACAAGTAAGTATCTATATCCTAGAGCCAGGACTCGAGACTGGGATTCATTGGTGTCAAACTGGTAAGCACTTTTTCCTGACTCTTTTGTTAAAATTTTTGCCGAGTCTCACTTTAAATAATGTCGGTTTTCCCAAACATGTGCGCAAAGCTTCGGTTTCTGAATTTCAATTTTTCTAATGTAAGTTTTGTGTTCAATCAGTCATACACTGAAAGAACTCGACGAATCGCCTACATAACGTTTGTTATACTGTAAATACAGTTCTATACCAACAGTGAAAAATTACTATTTTGTAGTATAGATACGTAAACGACATTTTAACTCGTTCACAGGCACAAAACGACAATTCACAACTTTTTAAATTTTGCTAATTCACTTCATACAAATATTAAATTCATTCTCGAAACATAAACTGAAAACTGCATTAACTTTTTAGATGTAACTATTAAAGTAAACATGATTTTTCAATTTTTCATAAACCCTCTCACACAGATAGAACAATACACAACACGTCAGCTCAGTCTCGCCCACATAAAATGGCAGCTTATAGTAAATAACATGATCCATAGACTTTTAACTATCCACTTATCTGATGAAAACTACACCAAAGAACCACAAGTAATAAAACAAATGTCAACCAATAATATATACAATTCACAACTAATACGATTTTTCTGCACCGCTACTTACTTTCTTTCGCTCATACTTGACAGCTCGTCTCCAATACGTTACATATAACTATTTTAAATCAATCCAATAAGCGACTACCTCAGGAGTTCCACAAGGGTCTAACCTGGACCCTCTACTCTTTCGTCTTTTCATTAATGACCTGATTAATGTAATTAATTGTCATAAATTGCTTTTCGCAGATGATTTAAAAATATTTTAATCAATTAATCTACTGCAAGCCAAGCTAGACAAGGTGGTATATTAGTGTAACAAAAATCATCTTGATTTGAACATCTCCAAATGTAAAGTCATATCTTACTCCCATAAAGTCAACATAGTTACATACGGCTATCAAATTGAATCGCAGGTTCTAGTTCGCACCGATGTAGTGAGAGATTTAGGAATTTATTTTTATTGCAAATTAAGTTTTTCCACGCATATAGAGCAAACCGTTTTGTCCTCCATGAGAATATTGGGACTTGTACTTAGACTGGGTCAAGATTTTGCCGATATTAATGTCCTTATTACGCTGTTCTCCGCATATATTCGTTCCAAGCTCGAATACTGCTCTCCTTTCTGGAGCCCCATTTATAACTGCTATATAAAATCCATCGAGTCCGTTCAAAGAAATTTTTTTAAATATTTCATTTATTATTAGCCGTTACTCGAGTCCGAGTATAAAAATGTTACAGTCGATAAATTGTGTACAATAAAAAACAAGTAACAGGTGTAGTTTATTGTAATTCTCATTCATCTACGGTGCACACGACTATGGCTATAGAGGCCAATTCGGGAGAGCACATGTCGACCGCAGTCAGGACAAACATAGACCTGGTTAGGTCTTGGATTCGGCCTTCTTGCAGCAACATTTCCTTGATAGCTGGCCACAACCCCTCGCCATTCGGTTCTGTCCGCTGCAAGTTGTTCCCATTGCTCGTCTGCAATACCGCAGGATTTTAGATTTTCATGGAGAGCGTCTTTGAACCTCTTTCGTTGACCGCCACGCCTTCTTCTACCGCTTAGCAATTCACCATAAAGTGTACATTTAGGAAGGCGGTTATCATGCATACGATGAACGTGACCTGCCCATCTTAGGCGTGCTCTTGAAATAAGCACCTCAATTGGAAGGCTGTTTGCTCTCCTGAGTACTTCCACGTTTGATATGTGATGAAACCAACGGATTTTCATCATACTTCTGAGGTGTCTTTGCTGAAAACGTTCTAATTCTTTCACATGACGGCGGTAAGTGACCCAGCTTTCACATCCATATAGCAGTGTTGGAATGACAACTGCTCTGTAGACAGCCATTTTCGTTGACAAAGCAAGGTCGTGGTTGTCAAATACTCTCTCTCTAAGACCCCAGAGTGCTCTAGATGCAGCGTTAATTCTATTGCGAATCTCGCTGTCCATGTTTGCTTTGTCATTAACAACGTTGCCTAAGTAATTGAACTGATCCACCACTTCAAGAGAATTTCCGTTAAGTGTAATGTCTATTTGGTTCACTTGATGAGGAGTTGACATAATCTTAGTCTTTCCAATGTTGATTTTAAGTCCCAAGGAATCATAGCTCTGGGCATACACATCTAAAAGTTCTTGAAGCTCTTCCGGCGTCGAGGCTAAAAGTGCACAGTCATCCGCATACTGGAGATCACAAATGAATCGTGTGCGTGTCTTCGTGAAAGCTCTAAAGCGCCCTATGTTAAAGAGACCGCCATCAAAACGGTATCTGAGACCTATTCCTCTGACTGTCAGTTTGTTGTCAACAATAATTGTTAGAGCAGTGGTAAACAAATTAAAGAGTAGGGGTGCCAGAACACATCCCTGCCTAACTCCAGTGAGGGTTTGGAAAGGTTCGGTTGCCTCATTATTATACATAACCTGGGCGTTGTTGTTTGTATGTAGACTGCGACATACTTCCACAAATTTTCTAGGGATACCTAAGCGGAACATAATTTTCCAGAGCACTTCCCTGTCCACCGAGTCAAACGCCTTGGTTAAATCAATGAAGGCCATGTGAATTTCTCCTTGATGTTCGAGTGCTTTTTCTTGAAGCTGTTTAAGTGTGAAGATTAAATCCGATGTGCCTCGGTTTGGTCTAAAGCCACTCTGTGTTTCAGGAAGTAACTTTTCCATAACAGGTGTTAGCCTATTTGCCATCGCTTTAGTGAGTATCTTCCCTCCAACAGCCAGGAGAGCTATACCCCTGTAATTTCCACAGTCCGCAGCGCTGCCTTTGTTTTTGAAGAGGTTGATTAAAAGTGTATCACGAAACTCCTGCGGAGCTTGACCACTTTCCCACACGACATCAAACAGTTTTTTGAGGTAGGGTATGAGCTCTGACGACACAGCTTTAAAGATCTCAGCTGGGAGTGAGTCGGCGCCGGGAGATTTGTTATTTTTTAGCTGCCCAATGGCGGTTAAGATCTCTTCCGTTGTTAGTGGCTCATCTAAGTCTTCGAAGGTGTCGTATTGAGGGATAAGATTTATAATATCGTGATCGGCTTGACTTTGCTGGTTAAGAATGTTAGAGTAGTGTTCTTTCCATCGGGTTCTTATTTCCTGGTCTTCTTTGAGGAGATTTCCATTTAAATCTTTAATAGGGCACATATTTTTCCGACTGAGGCCGTACACTGCTTTTACTCCTTGAAAGAAATTCCTGTAGTCGTGTGAATCGGCGTACCTTTGAATTTCTCTGGCCTTGCTTGCCCACCACTCGTTCTTTATTCTTCTGATTTCGCGTTGCGTTTCATACTTAGATTGGGTAAAAGCTTCTGCTTTTGATGAGTCGTTGGGGTGGTTGATAGCGTTTTGGAAGGCAATATGTTTGCGGTCAAGAAGTTCTTGTATAAAAGCTTCATTATCATTGAACCAGTCCTCCTGTTTTTTACTTGCTACAGTGCCAAGAATTTCCTCACTCGCACTTTTTAAACTGTCTTTAATTTGTGTCCAGGTAGCAGCGACATCTACAGAATTGGTTTCTTCTAGTGCACTCAGATTCTCTTGAACTTTTTGCTTTAGCTGTTCGACGGTTTGTTGGTCACGCAATTTACTAATACAGAGACGGGGTCTACGTTTTACTTGAGTTCTTCGGTGTTTGGGTCTCATAACAATTTTCATTTTAGAGACAACAGGACGATGATCGGTCCAACATTCGCTATCAATGCGCGCCTTTGTAATTTGGACGTCCTTGAGATGCTTCCTACGTACGATAACATAGTCCAGTAGATGCCAGTGACCTGATCTGGGGTGACGCCAGGTGCCTTTAAATTTATCCTTTTGTCGGAAAATGGTGTTTGTTATAACTAGATCATGTTCGGCGCATTTAGTTAGGAGTAGTTGACCGTTAGCGTTCATGTTGCCCAAACCGTTCTTGCCTATGATGCCTGGCCAGGTGTCTGCATCTCTCCCTACTCTAGCGTTAAAATCGCCAAGAATAACGAGTCGTTCCGTTTTAGGTATTCTACAGAGGGTTTCTTCCAGCTGTTGATAGAAGCTTCCCTTGGTTTCGTGACTTGCATCCAGAGTGGGAGCGTAGGCGCTTATTAGATTTACCGCGTTGCCATCTGATAACTCATAGCGTAGCAGCATTAGACGCTCGGATAGGCCTTGTGGTACTTGTGTTAAGTTGGATACAAGTTGATTCCGAACGGCAAATCCTACTCCATGTTGTCTTCTCATTTCATTTACCGGATCGATGGCAGGTATCCTAACACAGGCTGTGAAAACCAGTGTATCTATTAAATATACTTAATTTCAATTCGTTAGAATTTGGAGACATTTTCACGGATTAAAGTTTTCACACCTGCTATTCCATAATAGGGTTGACTCCCTTGCAATATTAAGTCAATTAAATTTCTTAGTGTCAAGGCTTAATAGTTGCAACTCTGCTATATTTTACAACCCATTGGCATACACCCCTATAAATATGATTTGCTCTAATTATAATACAATATCAGATATTTGTGATATATTTAACTATTCACCTAAAAGTCTTATGCGTCATTCAGGAATACTACTAATTTCTAATCCTCCATTGATAGGTAATTCCTTATTACTCAGCTTTTTTATATTTTATTAACTTATTCATATAATAGTTCAAAGAGTTCTTATGCTATCTGCTAGATAATAATATAGTTATAGATGTAGGTATAGATTTACTTTATTACTTTGTCCTGTAATCGGTTATGCACTGTTATCTACCACACAATCTCTAGCTGACTCATTGGATGCTGGCATGTCATCTATATAGACTTCTCCAAGGCCTTCGACAGACTGAATCATAACATCTTACTATGAAAATTTGCTAATAATGAATTTTCTTCAATGCGCCTTGAATTTTTCTAGTGCTATCTAACAACTTGTGTAATCTGTTGAAATAGTCTCTACCTCTGTAGTTCCACAGGGCTCTAACCTGGGTCCATCATTATTCAACATATTTATAAATGATATTGGATATTCGCTGACGATATGAGACTCTACTCCACCGTCGTCAATATAGCTGGTTGAGATAACTTACAAGAAAATCTTTTTAGGATAACTCAATGGTGTACAGAAAATAAATAACATTTACTTGTTCAAAAATTGTAATGTTATGTCTTTCACAAATAAATTGCATAGAATAAACTATGGCTATTCAAAAAATAAATTAACGTTATCTAGTCCTGACACCATTGCCGATCTAGGAGTCACGTTTGAAAACTCATTTTCATAAGTTATATTAATAATCTAAATCAGCATCTTATAATTGCAAATAATATTAGTACATTAAAAGTATTGTACTTCTCTTTTGTAAGATCTCATGTTGAATATGCCTCGATAATATGATGTTCCTACTATGATATCTATATGAATAATGTATAAAATTTGCAAAGAAGATTTTAAAACGTACCTACTATAGAGAAGATGGTGTATATCCCGCTATTGGATTTCCTAATGATAGAATGGAAGACAAATTATCCATTGAAAGTCTAGAGAATAGACGAGATCTCAAATAATCTTATTTTGTAAGCTATTGAATAGTAAAATAGACTAAAGTAATTTTAATTCTCATCATGTTATTGTCGTCTATTTCAAGATCCAAATTAATAGTTATTTTAAACTTTTTCACTCATATAAAACAACTCCATGTCAACCCAAGTGAGTAAATACATGTTATAAAAGGCGTTATAAAATATTTAATGAGGTAACGGATAAATTCATTACCTACGTAATTAACCAATGGCGGTCCTACGGGGGGGACTATTTCGAAGACAATATTATTTTAAATAAAACTTCTAACTTATAATTTAAGGCCGTTTGTTGACCTTGAAAAATCTCAAATTTTCGCCTGAGGCGCATTTTTTTACTCTAGAATCTTCGATGTATCCCCCCCCCCCCATGTCGACATTCTGGAACCGCCACTGTAATTAACAATTTATGAGTAAAATCCTAAAACACGTCAATTTTATTCCACGTCCAGAGGAAGAACAATACCGCCAATAAATTTTTTTGTTGAAATAGGCATAAAATGTTATGAAACGTCGAGATTTTAAATTTGAGCGAAAAAAATTTCTGTCTGTCGGTCGGTCTGTAACTTTTTGTGTGCACGTTTACTCTGGAACCGTTTATGATATTTATTTGAAATTTGGTACACTTGTGTATTGTAACGAGATTAGGGAATTAGATTATATTCTGATCTAATTCCGTTGAGGGGTACGGGGGTAAATGGGGTAAAAAGGGTAAATAGACAAAGTAAGCAGGCAAGAGTCCACAAAATTGCAATTTTGGGCATGTACGAAAAGCCAAGGTCTCAAAATTTTTTTGGCATCGCCACCCCCAATACCACCCCCCACCTTAATGTGGCAGGAAGTAAAAATAAATAAAATGTAATTTAGTGAGTACACCAGAACGAAACGTCTCAAAAAAAATTTTTGGCGTTAGCCATCCCCTCTACCATCCCCATTGCCACCCCCATCCTATTATTAAAGCGAGTAAAAAATTAAATTGGGATTTTGTTTGTGTACGAGAACCAAGGACCTTTAAAACTTTTTTTGGCATTAGCTAAAAGAAAGACACAGGAGAATGATTTTACCTGCACAAGAGGCGAAAAAATTCTTTTCGTATACTCACTGCATGTTTATCCCACAAATCAGTTTACTTCTACTGTAATTGTTAGCGTAGCTCAGAGTTCCTGCTAAAAAATTATCGCCGATTTTTTCAAGTTATTTAAAAGTTTGTATGAAATATGATATACCGTTAGAAAGGGTATAAACTAGGGAACATTTTAAAAGCATTTAAACATCTTAATTACTTTTACTTTTTTTTAAATGCAATGCAAGTTGTATTTTTAAAAAATTTCTACAAATTGTCGGGATTTTGTTTGGAACAGTGTAATCTTTACAGACGAAAAAACTTTCCAGTCAACACACAGCGGTCGTATTCGTGTTTACCACCCTCGAATACTCGATTCGATAAGAAATATATATCTAACGATAATAAAAGTGATAGATTTTCCGTCAATATGTGGGGTTGGATATCTGCACGTGGTCCTGGTGTTTTCTGGCAATTGAAGAACGATTTCATAGTGAAACGTATATTAGGATTTTAGACAATATTATGTTCCCTTCTATGTCATAATTATTTCCTAATAATTAGTTCATATTTCAACAAGACAATTGTTCTGTTCATACTGCTCATACCGTAACTAACTGGTTTCGAGATAGCAACATCAATGTTCTTAACTGGCCCAGTCATAGTCCAGATCTTAACCCCGTGGAAGAAGTATGGGGACTACTCGTAAGAAGTATCCAAAAACGAAATGTGAGACCACGGAATGCCGAAGAATTACTGGAAATAGTAAATAATGCATGGGAAACTATTATTACTAAAGATTATTGTATAAGGTTATTTATTCTATGCCAAACAGACTTATAGAAGTTATAAAGAGAAATGGTGCAATAACGAAATATTAATAGTTAGTTTCTTGTTAAGTAGGATCTCCTTTGTCCTTTAATCCAGGATTTCTACTAATCGTACCGTATGTGAGACCACGGAATGCCGAAGAATGAGGAAGTTGCATGATTTTTTTTGTATCACAGATAGATAGACGACAGAAAATATGCTTCCTCGTATTTTTCTTTTTCTTTTTTGTTCAAATTGAGGGTGAAAAAAAAAAATTATTTCAGCTGAGAATTTAAAACCATTAAAACGCTCTATCCCTAACAAATAGTGTCATTCGTAACCTGTAGCGTCACGTTGTTATTGTTAAAACGTTGAAACATCTAAAAAGAATGTTGTAGTTATAGATTAACACATTAGGGATGTTATGAAATGATTATCCGTCATATTAACCAATAATCAGTAACAAGATTAAGAATAGTAACGTAAATTAGCAAATTCAGGTCCAATTAGTGACGTCAAAATGACGTCAAACCAATATTATAGCGTTTTCAGTCACGTCGTTTTGTTTACACAAAAGTTAAAATTTTAATGTGGTTTATTTACGAAACGAAATTTGTCTATAAGTTTCTTTTATTATATTATCAACTTATATAGTACATATTATGGAAAAATAATAAAATTAAGCATTTTTAAAATCCATGCATCTTCCTCATTACTGGAAATAGTAAATAATGTATGGGAAAATATTATTACTAATGGTTATTGTATAAGGTTATTTAATTCTATGCCAAACAGACGTATAGAGGTTATAAATAGAAATGGTGCAATAACGAAATATTAATAGTTAGTTTCTTGTTAAGAGGATATCCTTTGTTATTTGATGCAGGACCTCTACTAATCGTACCGTTTATTCTCTACTTTCTTAAAATGTTACACACCAAGTTTTTGTTAATGTTATAACGCAGTGTAATTTGTCTCATTAACCATCCATCATTTACTATAACAATAACTATAGCATTAAAATAAAAAATAAATTAAAATTGATATCTGTTTTATTTCGGCTACTCATTACATATTCAAATAGAGACAGATTTACATTAGAAAAAAAAATTGTCCTATTTTTTTCTGCTCACGACAGTGCAGCAAACACCTCAACGTCGTTACACAACATTAATTTCCTACGTATTATCGGAAAGGCTACGCCATGGATGTATGTAGTGCACCTAAACTCGGCAACGCTCATCTGCAGCCCCTACACGTGGACATTACAGTCGGTAAGAAAGGTTCCTACGATATTCTCTATTTATCCAAGCAGCCATCTCTGAAAATCTTACATGTGAATGAAAACGAGGAGAAAAAAGGTTTAATTTGATAATGCGGGCGATACGAAGTATCCAAATAGAAAAAGTTTTTAAATTAAATTTTTGAAAAGTGTAGGAACATTGCCACGGAAGGCATACACAAAAGCCGTTTCAAATTTATTTATGACTGAAACAAACTTATTTCATTTAACATGGAAACTTAATAACCATAATTAAAACTTCAAGTGCTGAAAAATAATCTTAAGAACGTTTAAAAATATTAAATGTTCACTCGTTTAGCAAAAATGTCTTACACCGAATTTAATTTTGCTGTTAATTTATACGGCATGGAGCTTAGCAATGATGAATTCAAGGGGTTTAATTTAATCTCTAAAGAAAGAATACAACTTAATTTTTCAGTTAATAATAATCATGGGCCATTAAGACGGGATATAAAGGCGAAAAATTTTAATTTTGATATTTGAAAAGGGAAATCGATTTCGAGATTTTAATTTTATTAGGCTGTATACGTGCACTCAAGGGAAAGTTAATTGAAATTAATGTCGATATCCGCTGGGAGAGCAAATTATAATAGAATACTTTTAAATCGCAGAATTTTAGACAACACGGACCTACAAAAAAATACCAAATCCGTCCATCACCCATCATTTTTCTTAAAAAACAAAAATATGGTCAATTTTCATGAGACACTAGTCATAAAATATTTTTATAAAAAAAAACAATAGTATTTTGGTAGAATGCAGGTCTTCACGGCCGTTGTCCAATGAAGCAGTTTCTTCCGGGTCTTGCCGTGGTCGTCGAACTTGACTTGACGTTTCGCTGATCATCCTGTCAGCATCTTCAGAAGGATTCTAAAGACTGAATTTGTTGTGTTACACTCCTCGTTATATACCTAGGCGCCGCTTCGCTTCGCTGGTCATTGGTGGCGCTTGGTTCGCTACTCATTCGTCGTGTTTGGTTGACCGTGACTTACTACGGTGCTGGTACTTGGCAATACCAGTCTCCACGTGTTACTAAGTCGATACCCATCCTCTCTGTTAAAGTTGTTCACGTTTTTCATAATTTCCAGTGATTCCCTAATGATTCGCGGATAATAGCGCGTATTCCTGTCTAATATATTGACGTCCTCGTAGTCGATTTCATGGTTCTCGTTATTATGGACATGTTCTGCTATCGCCGACCTATCCGTATATCCAAATCTGGTATTTCTCTGGTGTTCTTTGATTCCGCATTGGATACTCCGTCCTGTTTGTCCGATGTAGCTCTTACCACATGTGCACTTCAACTGGTAAACACCTTTTGATAACAGTTTGGGGACAAAATCTTTGATCGAGGGAAGCATCTGCTGTATTTTCTTCACTGTTCGAAACCGTACACCTACTTTCTTTTTGAATAAAATTTAGTTCAGCCTATCTGTGACTCCCGCGACGTAGGGTAGGCATGCATACGTTGTTGGTTGTTGCTGTTCTTCTTCTGTAGTTCTCCTCTGGCTATTTAGTAGTATTATCCTCATTTTTAATGACTGGTATTACTGAAGCTAAAGGCAAAAAAAATTGTTTTGTTGAAATAGGCTTAAAATATTGTCTGAAAGCTTAAAATGTCATGAAACGTCTGTCTGTCTGTAACTTTTTTTTGTGCGCACGTTTACTCTGGAACCGTTTATGATATTGACTTGAAATTTGGTACACTTATATATTATAACGAGATCTGGAACTAGATTATATTTTGATCTAATTCCGTTGAAGGGTTCGGGGGTAAATGAGGTAAATAAGCAAAGCAAGTACGTAAGAGTTCATAAAATTGCAATTTAGAGCATGTGTGAAAGTCAAGGTCTCAAAATTTTTTTTGACATCAGTCACCCCCAATACCACCCCCCACCTCATTAATAAAGGGAGTAAAAAATTAAATTAGGATTTACTGTGTGTACGAGAACCAAGGGCCTCTAAAATTTATTTTGGCGTTTGCCACCCTCTCTATCACCCCATTGCCACCCCCACCCTATTATTAAAGGGAGTAAAAAATTAAATTGGGATTTATTGTGTATACGAGAACCAAGGGCCTCTAATTTTTTTTTATATTAGCCACCCTCTCCCTCTACCATCTTCACCCTATTATTAAAGGGAGTAATTTAGGGAGGATTTATTATGTATAAGACTTGGATACAAAATCTGGATGTGGAAGTAGTGATTCCTTGGGCAGCGGTTTTTTTATACAGCCAAAGAAAATACCGTTATATTAAATGATGTTTTAATGTGGAGACCGATTTTTTGTTCCTTATTATACATTGTACATGATTCTTCGTATCGCTCTTAAACCGAGCTCGATTCTGGACTTCATCACATCCCTTCAGGGCCATACTTATTTGCATTTTACAAAATCTTATTATCTTTAATAGTGCGAGAAATAATTGCTGTATAAATAGAGTGGGGCTCAGTATGACAATACAAAAGCAAACTGTAAAATAATAAAAAATGTTAAGTACCTCCGTTCAATGTCAACAAAAAATTAGGACCTTACCGAATTACGGCATTGTTTTAACAGCACTCCGAAACAAACGAGTAGCTTACAGTTTTTATAACAACTTTAAACCTAATTGGCGGGAGAACAATTTCAATTAGTCCACTGGATGCTGCTTGAGTAGGAACGTTTCCTTCCGAGCTTGTTATAGAAATAACAGCAGAAAGAAATTCCAGCATGCACAATAAACGACAAGAAACATTTTTCAAGCTGAAACGCGACCCAAGAATTGTTCACTTCAGTCTGAAATATTACCACCAAGGAAGATGCAGGAGGGAAAATGATATCCTTTACCCAGATTTCAGCACGGATACGCCTAATTTGTTTACGGGCCTTCTAAGCGCAGTTTTTCATACACATTTCAAAGCTATAGACACTTTAGGGGGGAAGTACAGATATACAGGTATGAGTAAAAATATGTGTTAGACTGTACCTAATCTTCTGTAATAAAAATATGTATTATAATTATTCATCAATAATATTTATGTTCCCTTATTCTGTCCCTTAAATATCTTTTCGTCTGATCAATGTACATACAAGTACAAGCAGTGTAAACTACACGTAGTTTCATACACTATATTTGACTTTCATTTTTAGGATTTGTTCGCACATTATTATGTTGCTATGTGGTACTTTGGAACAATTCGATTAAGTCCGTATTCATTTGACGGTAATTTTTAGGTACATGCAGTGTATTTTCCATACATTTTAAACACTTTTTTATATGCAATAGTAATTTCGCAACGCTCTTGATTAACTACTGTGATATATGTTGGAAGGATTTATTTTGCGCCCTTCTGCAAGCTGCGGACGTAACTAGTTGATGACTATTTTTGCATACGAAACACAATTTCATTTAAATTTTACTGTAATTGCAATGGAATCCAATCTCCAAAAGGTCACTGTAATTGTAATTTATAGGGATAAAATTGTTTTCCGTATAATACCGTTAAGAACGAACCTTGTATATTTTAAACGAGAATAAATACACGTTGAAAGACAAACCAATGAAACAAAATATAATGCGTAGCAATGAAAGAGTCGTAATACATTCGATTTAAATCGTAGAGCAGTTTGTATGACACTTTATTCTTCGTTAAAAAATACGATACCTTATTTTTCCATTTACTTTTCTTCCCCTTATGAACTTGTTCTTGTAAAACACTTGATGAGATGTCAGGTAATACAGTTTGCGTGTATGTCTCACTATTGAGGCATGTATCGTGATGGAAGCTCAGCGTATTTCGTACTTACGTAGCCCCCTAGATGTCTGACAGTTGTTTGCAGTTTATACGGCTGTGCGGTTATTTGCACGTGTCGTTTGATGTTAATACATAATGCAAACATGGCCACTGTTTGCACTCTGTCGCTCTCCTTAGAGCTATTTGCTCCGACCGACCTGCTGGACCTTTTTCCACGTCGCTTTTATATTTTTAATGATTATTAATACTGCATAATGTTTCTGAGCCGTGCACTCGAGCTGTCGTGAACACATACCTTTTATGTGTTATTACCTCTCAGGCTAGCGGCAACGTACTGCTATTAAAACTACTAGATTTACTCGAATATACGAGCAATAGTTTATGGATCAGTAACTTAAAATAAACTAAATACAGGGTATTTCAGAACTGCAGGGCAAGAATTCCGGGAAGGGTTCAGAAATCTTACACTAATCAATAATTTGTCTGGTATAATTTCATTGGTAGCGCCCCAAAAACTTTAGCTAAAAATAATAAATACCCACCTTAGTTTAATGGTAATCATTCGCAATAAAAAGACAAAATCGAAACACTGGCTCAACTTTAAAAAAAATAGTAATGCAGATGAATTGAACCAGTTTAAGAGCAAACATAAAAATCTATATTGATAATGCGCACTAAGAATATGTTATCAATATTGGGAATCAAATTAAGTCCAACCCAAATCACTTCTGGTCATATGTAAATAGTAGAAAAATTATATCTAATATTTCTACGACTTGTTTAATTGATGAAAAAAATACTGAACCAATACATACAGGATGTCCAAATAAAAATCGGGATACAAATAATGAGAAAAAGAAGAAAATTATTTTAGTAGATGATAACATCAGCCTACATGACGAAATTAATTTGGTCCCCAGCATGCAACCTACCAATAAGGTGTTATATAATAAAAACGATGACAAAATCAAGGATACTCTTGGTGATACAAACGAAAATTCAAAATTTCTTTTAAAAAAGAGGGTACTAATATTAGGTGATGACAATGCTAAATATATAAACAAAAAAATGAGTAAGATTTTGGATCCCAGTATATATGATATAATCTCTGTTATTAAACCCGGAGCAAGATTAAATGATGTTATGAGTAGAATTGAGTTTTTAGCTGACAACTATACTTTAAATGATCATATCATAATAATTGCAGGTTAAAATGATATCTGTGCAAGAAAGACTCCTTCCTTTCATTTTATTTGTAACAAACTAAAGCAATGCTCACATACGAATGTTTTATTTACCTCAGTACCGGTTTTTTCGAACAAAAACTCTCAGCATCGGCATATATACAAATATACCGAAAAATTAAATGACTTTCTCTGGAAATTTAATAACTATATCCAAGGATACGCTGGATATGTGGAAATTAATGATGGAAATTCACATGATCTAAAGACCTACACTGCTCAATCTATTTCTAATATAATACAGAATACAAAACCAGTAAAGAATTTAAAATTTATTAATTTGAATACGTGCTTTGCATATGAAACAAGCCCCAAACGATCGTCTAGTAGCAGTGATCCAGAAATTTGCAATAATACTGTAAATTTTTTATGCCCACAGTTATCGCAACTGAAGTTAGATCCGTAGAAAAAACAGACTCTTTTATGATAACTCATCAGAATATTCAATGTATAGCAAATAAGATATCTTTTTAAGTGACCATAATATATTATTATTAAGTGAACATTGGTAGTCAGATGATGAAATAGACTTAATCAGCCTTCAAGATTTTAATTTGTGTGCATCGTTTTGTCGGCTCAAAAAAAAGCATGATGGAGTAGCAATTTTTTGCAGAAATAATGTTAAAATTATGCATTTACATCATTGTAAAGACTTATCTTTAGTTAACATTTTTGAGTGTTGTGGTGTAGAAATTAAAGACTACGATATTATTGTAATAGTTGTGTACCATCCTCCAAATGGTGATATTAATATATTTCTGGAACAGTTTGGTAAATTATTAAATATATTCTTATATAGTAATAAGTTTTTAGTAATAGGTGGGGATTTCAATATTGATTTTAATGTAAATAATACTACCCTACGTGAACTGTTAAATGTTCTAAACTGTAACAACATGTGTTTAACCATTCATGAACCAACTCGAGTTACTCCTACATCTAGTAAATGTATTGATAACATTATAGTTAATAACAATGAAGTAATCTCTGAAGCCAATATAGCTAAAAATAATTTGTCAGATCACTTTGCCCAGTACATCTGGGTTTCTATAAATAGGGTAGTTGAGAATACCAAGTCACTACAGACGTTTTTTAATGACAACAATATTGCAAATTTTTGTACATATCTACAGAACACAAGTTGGGACGAGGTTTGGGCCACTCAAGAATGTAATACCGCTTTTAATTCGTTTATGGACACTATTTCATACTATTTCGAGATTTGTTTTCCTATTACTAAAATAAACAAAAATAATAATAATAAAAAACATGCAAGTAAAAACAGCCCTGAAATAATTGCCGCCAGAAATAGAGTACAACTTTTTGCTGATCTTAGCAGGAAATATTCTCAGTTTAAAGAACAATTTAAAATTGTTAACAATGAATATCGACAATTATTATCGTCAACACACATAAATAAAAATGATCAGTTAGTGGCAAATGCGAGGAACAAATGTAAAGCCATGTGGAATATAATAAATAACAGTTTAGGCAAATCTAAAAAGAATAACTTGCAGATTGAGATAGAGGATAATGGGAAAATTTTGAATCCTACTGAATGTGCTGAGGAATTTAATAGTTTCTTTATATCTGCCCCTAAAAATGTATTAGTAAACTTATCTAATGGTATAGATCATCAATTTCTAGCATCATGTATAAAGCCCTGTAGTAATCCATTGTTTCTTAGAGCCATGACAGAGGGCGATGTTCTAGATTTAATAAACAAGTTGAAAAACTAAAATTCTTCTGGCATTGATGAGATTTCTAATACATTATTAAAAACTATTGGTGTGTATATAGTTCGTCCTCTCACATACATAATTAATCTATCAATAGAACAAGGCATATATCCCGAGAAATTGAAAATATCTAATGTAATACCTCTTTTTAAAAAAGGTGATCCAAACTTAGTTATCAGGAATCAGCCTGTCACCCAGTGTATCAAAAATATGCTCTCCCAAAATCAACATGGTTTTACAAAACAGAAAAGTATAGACTCAGCACTAAACGAGTTTGTAAATGGGATAGTAAATGCACTGGACAAATCAGAAATGGTTATGGGACTTTTTGTAGACTTCTCTAAAGCGTTTGACTGTGTCGATCACTCTCTTCGATTAACTAAACTGGAAAAATATGGGGTTAGGGGTATTGCTCATGAATGGTTCAACTCCTATTTGTCAAATCGCCTTCAACAGGTTAAAATTAAAGATACTCTTTCCAACTTAGCAGCTATTAATACTGGAGTTCCGCAAGGATCCATATTGGGTCCAACGCTTTTTGTTGTTTTTATTAACGATTTGATAAATTATTTAGAACAACCACTGTGCTCAATAGTATCATATGCAGATGACACTAATATTTTGATTAGGTGTAGGAACTTGCCTGATGCGGAGAATTGCGCCATTTCAATCTATAAAAAAATCAACTATTGGGTTGAAAAAAACAAATTATGTATAAACCGTGAAAAGACAGTGGTCGTAGTTTTTAAAACTTCACAGTCTAGTCTAAATGTAAATAGTAATCTAGTTTTAGATGTCAACACAAATATTAAGTATTCTGATAACTCAAAAATGCTAGGGTTAAGGATTGATTGTCATCTTAAATGGTCTAGTCATATACAGGATGTCTGTATTAAATTGTCTAAAGTATGCTATGCTTTAGCTTTAACATCTAAACAATGCAGCGTATCAATTATAAGGCAATTGTATTTTGCATCTTTTCATTCTGGCATTAAATATGCCATTGTTCATTGGGGCCAATCACCTGATGAGCATAGCATTTTTCTCCTACAAAAACGAGCAGTGCGTATCATGGCTAATTTAAAATACAATGAATCTTGTAGGGATGTGTATAAAAACAAAGCAAATTTATTTGAAAATAGAGCTCCACATCTGTATAATACCAGAAAGAAAGGTCTCCTTATACCACATAAACACGAAACAGCGTTGTATCAAAAAAGTCTTTGTTTTAATGGACGTAAATTTTTTAATGCTCTACCTGAAAATGTTAAATGTATACCAACAATCTATAAGTTCAAAACTGCAGTAAAATCGTTATTGTTAAATAAAAATTGCTACACCATTGATGAATTTTTATCGACTACTTAAAACATAAATATGTGGATCTTTATACTATTGCAAGTCATACCTAATAAAAATATTGTAAATTTTATTATTTATATACTATGATTTTATATGTATATATATTTAGTACTTAAGGCTTTCTAAAAATGTTAAATTAAATGTATCACTTTTAAAACTAGTTTTTAGATAACACAATTTTTATTTATTTGGACAAAATTTCTCAAACTCCATTAATGTAGTTTTCTGAAATTAATAAAATTATTATTATTATTATTATTATTATTATTATTATTAATATACAATACCGCAGATTTTGATCTATAGATATCTCAGCGACATCAGGTGTTCCCCAAGGTTCTGTGCTTGGGCCTTTGCTTTTTAACATTTTTATAAATGATATCGTCATTTATAAATCATTTATATCGTCATTGGCTTACACTGCAAAACTTTACCTTATGCCGATGACCAAAAAATTTCTACATCTATCATTAATTTGCAAAACGATCTTGTACAGCTGTGGTCTTGGTGTAGCCTAAACAATTTACAATTAAATATCTCAAAGTGTAGCTTTATGACATTCACTCGTGCACAAAATCCAGTACAATCTATCTATATAATTAATAATGAAGAACTAAAGAGCTGTAGTCATCACAAAGTTCTAGGAGTTATATTCGACCCAAAGTTATCTTACGTTAGCCATATCAATCAAATCACCGCTAATTCCTTAAAATGTAGGCTACATTATCCGTAATTGTAAAAAAATAAAATAAAAACTTCTCTTTAATTCATTTGTGTGGTCAAGACTTGAATATGTTTCAATAGTACGGCGTCCTGGTAATGAAAATCATATAGCATTTAAAAACCGCAGAGACGTATTCTTCAATTTTAGTTCAAAAGTTCTGGAAATTAGCCAGAGAGAAGTTTTCCACATCGTGACATTACATAGATTCAACATACGGGTGTATCACTATCTTGTATTCCTTTATGAGATTTTAAATGGCACTGTTGACTGCCCTGAAAGTCTTAAGGTGCATTAGATTTCATGTTCCTAACTTGCAGACACGCTCGCATTCGTCTCTATTCTATTTGCCTGCACTAAGAACAAATTTGCTGTTATTTTCTCCCCTGCATCGTATGTGTCCGAACTATAATTCTTTATATAACAATATAGATATTTTTAATACTAGTACATCCGAAATACGAAATGTTATTCTCAACAATAACTGTAGCTCCTAAAGTATTAGATTACAATTCTTAGGATTATACTAATCATAGATTTTTTTGTTTAATTGTTTATTTTAGTTATTTCGTTTTAATTATTATTTAGTTTTTTTTTTGTTTTTAAAATTCCTACCCTATAATTGGATTTTTGCCTGGGAAATCGTAACCAAAATAAATAAATAATCGATTGGGAAAATCTTCTAACTAAAACTTCTGCAGTATTACTCATACAATAAATACATATCTGCATATTCATGAAAATTGTACTGTGCCATAGTTTTCAAAAGTCAATACAAAGAGAAAATTTTAAAGAAAACTTACTTGCATCGCAAGATGGCAATTTAAATGACAACAGTTCTTCTTCTCACCGACTTTTCATAAGCACCTAATCCCCCAATTAACATTTATTGTCATTTGTTTTCTGGTCATGTTCTAATTTATCGTCACATTTATTACGGCAATTCTATATAGGAACAAGGATGTTAAAGCATTGTTGTCCATGGTGCACGAAATTCAGTCCACAATAATTCAAGACTGATTCCTGTCAAACAATTTTTTTTTATACATTTGTTTAACGTCGGCCTATTTCCGCTACTAAGGCCTAACACCGACGCCTATAGACGAGCTACCCCCAACCAGGAATTTTGCTGAACCTCTTCCCTTGAGAAGAGTAGGGACCTTTTACTTGCCTAACATTTAATAGACAAGGGACCGACGGTTTTACATCCCCTCCGAAGGATGGTACATCCCCTATACAACCCTCGCCTAAGGTTGTGTAGCTTCCGCGCATACACCCAAGCCGCTGGAAGATGTGTGAGGCGAGGACGCGGTCTTCGTTGGAACGGTCGACCATCCAACTACTAACCGCGCCTTACGTTGCTTTACATCGCATATCGAATTATGCCATTACTGCAGATTTATGAATCAATAGACAACTGTAAAATCTCCTTATATTTTTAAAACCACCGTTTAAGTTAAAAGTGGGTGAATTTCTGGTTGTGTGTTTATCCGACAGAATGAACTACGTACTACGACAGAGAAATTTAATTTCTCTCAAGTTAACTTCTTGCAAGTATCAGTGAAGTTACTTTGTGTAGTTTAAAACATTAATTACCCACAATTAGAAAAGTGATTATTAACTCTTTTCGTCCGCTTGTAACATCTGAAATATGCTGGGGCGCGTAGATTTTGCATTAAGCAGAGCCGAAACTAAGTAATTTCTGTGATAACAGAAGATGTTTATTTTGCGAATTTCGGAAAGCCCATGGAAATGGAAGGGCTTACTGTAGTGACGAGCAGTTGTTTTTCAGTGTCTGCGAGTCGAGTTTAAAATGTGTTTTGAATATTCTCATTTTTGATGCTCTTACCAGTTGTTCATTAATAGATTAATATCTATACTGTGTGAATTTTCCGGAAAATGGGATTCAATATAATTTAGCTACCAATACTTATAAAAATCTAGAAGTAAACATATTGTTTAGTGAAACCGAGCTGGTAACAGTGAACTAGACAAGGTGTGAGAGATAACATGGCTAATCACTGTACCACTCCTGCGTTCGGGTCTCAACTGAGGCAGATGGCAATGCCGTAAAGAATAGTCGTTGTGTAATTATCTGTGTATGTGTCCTGGTTGAATGGTGGAACAGCTAATACCTTACGAGCTTGTTATACAGTTCTTTTCTTTTTAAAATCTTATCAAATTTACTGAGCTAGTTTTTACTTAGAAAACCCGCCACGGTAGTTCAGTTGGTTAGAGCGCGTTATGTGGCAAATTCACTCTGGTGTAACTCTGCTGTAGGTTCGATCCCGGTACCAACACTGACAATGTCGATGGGTAATAGATTGTGATGTTCTCGTTAGAACTGTCCAGGTTCAAGGAAAGGAGTCAAAATAAAATGACACACATTTATAAAACTATGTATATTACAAATTAAAACTTAATTACCTATTATTCTCTTTAGTCAAAGTTCTTAATAATAATAATAATGAATATGAACAAATCGTGCATAAATTTGCCAGTTGGCAGATTTGCCATGTTACTGTTAATGGCATATTAAAATAGAACAATAATAAATAAACTTAAACAACTAACTTACAGAGTGTCTTAAAATTATAACTTACAATAAACAATTAATCATATTAGGCCATCACATCTCCCATGGGCATGAAAGAATAAAGTACATCTCAGCTCATTCATGTATTTTTGTTCTCGTGTCCGAAGAACTATGAATGGTATAATTTAAGTCTATTTTTGTGAACTACTAGTTTATTACCTACTTTAATTATTACATTTGGCATTTTCTACGATGCTATAGGGAGGGACCTTTATAAAGATGTTCTATTTTATTTCCTATTTCATTTTTTAACATAACTTTACTGCCTGGGCTATAACTTTTAGTTTTCGCTTGTTTATCGTCTTTTAACTCTTGGATGCAATCAAATCATTTTTTACGTCGTTGCATGCTTGTTGCAATCTATATTTTTTTAACTCTGTGGGATATTCGTCAAAATTATAGAGTGAATCGATCTTATCTTTAGCAAGGTTAGAGAGTAATTTTGCTATTTTACCAAAAATAAGTTCATGAGGTGTGTATTTTGTCTCGGTATAAACTGTGTTATTACATGCGAAACACCAGTATGGAACCCATGAATCCAGGTATTGGGATTGGGATTTGCAATTTTAATTCACAAATAAGCTCCTATATGTTTATGGGTATTTTCGAGTGAGCCTAGTGATAAGCTGTCGAGTGCAATTCTTTTTTTTTAACAATTTGCATGTTTCATTTAGTGTAGAAACTAAAAATTCTGTACCACAATCTGAAACAATGTCTTCAGGAATTCCATACCATAGGATAAAGTTTTCCGTATAAGCTTTGGCTATCGTGAGACTTTCTTTTTTTTAAATATGCCTCTACAAATTTACTTAACTTACACTGCAATGTCAAAATATAGCGATTACCTTCTTCCGGTTGAACCAGCAGTGACATCAACTTTTTTTCTTAAATGGAATGACTATATTTTTTGATGGTTTCTCATTAAGCATAAATTTCTAAGTGCAACAGTTTTTTTAAGAAATTACAAAAAATAAGTGAGATACGAACAATTTTTTAATTTCTTCAAAATGGCCGCGTCAGATGAATGCGATGTAAGAAAATTACTAAGTAGGCTATGGAAATTATTAGTAAGGTTGTGGACTTGTCTGTAAAGAAGAAAATAGTTGTTTGAATTACTGATAGGTACCAGTAGTTTTAGGTTTTTTTCAAAAAACGGAATTTCATTTTCATTTTCATTTCCGTAGGGGTCCTATGGAATTTTTGTTAATAGAACTGTGCTATTTCTTTTATTAATCAGAAATAATGATTCATAAACTATAATTCTTTGGCCATTAATCATTTTTTAACGATATCCTTCGTAATAATAGAAATATTTTTAAAAAGTAAACACAAATTAAACAAGAAATAATTAATTTTAATAAAACGTTACAACCACGAATAAATAGAATAACAAAACTATTTAAAACCTAAATTATAATAAACCATTATAAAAATTGTTCAAACTGTTCACCTTTATGATTAATACACAGAGTAGCGCGACTTAGCGTTGCACGTCTAACATTCTGTAATTGTTGAGGTGTTATTTGTGCTATTTCGTGTCGAACTCTTTCTTCCAGATCATGCCTTGTGGTTGGAGCAGTCATGTAGACTCTATTTTTCAAATGCGCCCAAATAAAAAAATCGAGTGATGTTAAGTCAGGCGACCTTGCAGGCCATCTGACTGGACCATTGGCCCCAATCCAACGATCTGGAAATAATTGATTTTAGTAATCCCTAACAATAATAGCATTGTGCGGCCCAGCCCCATCTTGTTGGAAGTAAACCTCGTCAATATTGGTATTGGGAATCAACAACGTTTGTGTTTGTTTATTTATTTAAAATAATATCTAGCGGACATACAATACAATTACAGGAATTAATCTGTGGAACTATTATATTTTGGAGAAATTCTAGATATCTTGGTCCAGTTAGAGTTCCGTCAAAAAATATTGGACCTATGATATGGTCGCCCAGTACGCCTAACCAGACATTGAAGCCAAACCGCTCCTGAAACCGCCCCTGTCTCATAATGTGAGGATTTTCAATTGCCCAATATCGAGTGTTGTTTCGATGAAATAACCCAAGGTTTGTAAATCTCGATTCATCAGTGAACACAATGTTTTTGATAAAATTCTCATTTGTTAATTGGCGTAACTGTAACCAATTACAAAAGGTTATTCTTCGTTGACAATCATTCTCATACAAAAATTAATGCAATTGATATTTAGAACGATAGACGTGTTTTTTAAAATTTTATTGGTTGATTCTTTCGAAACTGGTAATTCATGTTCAATTTGCCTTACCGAAATGGTTGGGTTAGCATGCACTAAAGCTAATACATTAATTTCCATTTCTTCATCCACAATAAATCTTTCTTCAATTCCTATATTAGGTTCAGTTCTAAATTGATGCTCCAACCGGGCGTAATAGTTTCTCGGAGGTTGTCTTCTTTCTGGATATCTCTGTCCATACAGAGTGTGTCCTCTAGTTGTATTAAGTCGAGTTTCTCCATAAATAATGAACATGTCAACTTTTTCATCTCTTGAATATTTTTCAGCCATTTTATATTAATTCTCTTGTTTATAACAGCTTTAATACACTTGCTTCAGAAAATTAGTGAGTAAGTCAAGAATAATTCAATTGTTGCGAATGTCTGTCATTTTCATGACTATCTGCAATTTTGAATTTAAGTATTTTTTTAATGCTTGGGGATATTGCTATTACGAGCGAGGGTAGGTTCAACCCCCATGAGTCGGTCCGGGGCATTCTAGTGTAAATTAACTGAATTTATTATTATTTACCAAAAAAACCCGATCCGACAAGCTTTCGCAAACCCAAGACCAAGAAGTCGGAAAATTGGGGTGGTTTTTCCTTGATAGGGGTAGTAAGCAAGGGTTTCAGAACTCGAAACTATCACCATCGTTTTTTTCACCCTCGAAAACAGAAGGGGAAATGTATCCTACACACTTTTGGTTTTGGCCTTTTTGGAACCTCGATAAATGGTCTATTACTGGTTCTATCTTCAACAAGTAGTGGCTTGCGCTATATTGGCTTTTGAGCATTGTGCCCATGAGAACTATTGTTCAGAAGGCTAAGACCTATAGCATATTAAAATTTGGTGCAATTTAACCGAGGGCCATTTTCCTATCATTCCGTGCGGGGTCCTTTACTGAGCTAGTTTCCTCTCAGAAAACTCAGCACGGAGCTCAGTCGTCTAGAGCGCGTTATGTGGCAAATTCACTCTGCTTTAACTCTGCCATAGGTTCGTTCCTCTGCACCAACACTGGCAATGTCGATGTGTAATGGATATTAGAGATTTTCGTTCAAGCAATGTTAATTTACTAAAATTTCAATATGATTGGAGCTTTTAAGAGCTGCAGGAAACGTGTCGGACAAGTAGGCGGATATTTACATCTAACTATATATTTCTGCCTTGTTATTGGAATATAAATTGTGTTAAGGTTGTAAATTACATTCAGTAAATGATTAGCGACTTATACCGGTATGATTTCCAGCTCCCCACGACAGACCGAAAGAATATTCTGTACCACAAATTCAGACGCCACTGGGAATGCCAATCATTTTGATTTCTTTAAAATGTATGCGACAGTTTAATTTTTAATGATAAAATGAATTGTTTCAACTAGTGTTTTTTTAGATCAGAACAAATCGACACCCAATAAAAGTGCACCTTCGCAAAGGTGTAACTGTAATATTATTTTAATTCGAAGTCGCCGTACTTAATCACATGTTTGTAGTCTTGGCTATTGAGGTAATAAACTTTTAATGGTTACTTAGAATTTGTTCTTTATTACCTCATTTCCATAACGGCGGCAATTCTAGTTTTACGACTCTTAATATTTTTCTCTGCAAAAATGTGTAAAACGGATAAACGATTTGGCTTAGCATGTATCATGAATTTAGTGCCAAAAATTTAGTTAACAAATACCACTCGGTTTTACTTTATAAATACTTCGTAAAGCATAAATAAGTAAGACGCGTAATATAAGTCAAATTCAAATGAAGAATATCTTCGTGTCACTTGCCCAAACATAACGGGTGCGGAAGAATGCACTATCTATTTTCAAAGTTAATTCATGTAATAATATAATCAGATATAAATTCAAATCAAGTCGCCATGATTTCGCGATAAATGGAAATTTAAGACAGTTGTCAAAGCGTTTGTGAGAAATGTCAGTGTCAGTGAATATGGAGCGGAGCGTTGGTCAAATTTTCAACCAAGTTTGGTTATAAGTTTAAAAAAAAAATTAAATAGGTTCGCCTCATTTTTCATTACATTTCTTTCATGAATTCGTACCTCAAACGATTTGAGGAATGTGTCTTCAATATTTTATAACGTGTACGAACTTAAAATATATGTTTGGTTACAGATAGTTCCTTGTAATTTTCTCAAATAGATAGAAATTTCTGTCTGTCGGTCTGTGACTTTTTTTTATTGTGCGCAGTTTACTCTGAAACCGTTTATGATATAGACTTGAAATTATACAAATAGATAATACAAATGTTCTAATTACAGGAAATAACTCCACGGAAGTAAAAACAACCACTGAAATAATTTATCAGGAAATTACATGCTGGTCTCATAAGAATAACTTAAATTTAAATAAAACTAAAACTGTTTCCATACAATGTAGACTAAATAACAATTCCGAAGGCCTAACACTTCTTAATGGTACTGACCTTGAGTTAAATACCTGTGATGCTAATAAGCTGTCACTTTTGGCAAACACTTGCAATGGACTCATCACATTGAAAATTTGTGTATAAAGCTACGAAAAAGTTGTTATACTCTAAAATTTATGTCTAAACATTGTAGCCAGGATATCCTTAAAACCAATTGCCAGTTTTCATTCTCACCTGATCATCTGAGGTATGGAATTGTGAGGTGGGGTAATAGTACTGTTACGTAAGGAGTATTGGAAAAATTTGCCTCGTCGGACCAAAGTATTTTACTACATATTAATGGATGGGCACGCTTCTTTTCCAACAGCCACCTACAAAAAGTCGTCCTCCTTGGTTTGTCCCCCGCTTGTAAATTGTGAACTTTTTTGGCTTTATAACACCGGTAACCGTTTTTCTTTAAAATTTTTCTAGCATCTGTTTTATTTATATGACAAGCAATTTGAATTTCTCTTAATGATGTTTCCAAATTTTCTGTATTTTTATTTCTTACATAATTAATAACTCGGTTTACTTTATTTACATTATCAGTAACACTGTTCAACCTTGTCTTCTTCTTTAAAAATGAACCATTATTTCCCAGTTTCGTAGCTAATTTTCTGAACAGAGTTTTATTCGGCTGTAGTGCTTGTGGAAATCTGTTTCTATATTCTACTTGAGCTAACTCAGAGTTAAAATTGCATTGGCAATATGTAACGAACATATTTAACGATCAATGTAAGTGAAAATCATTTTTGAAAATTCTAAATTTTTAAACGAGTGTGATTGAGTGAGAGTTTAAGTATTAACTGAGATGATCTGTCAAAAAATTAAATTGTCAAGTGTGTTCATAGCCAACTATTTTAAAATAATAGTGAAATCATGAAATACAAACAAATGGATATTATACTTAAATTAATTGGTAAAGACATTTTAACTTTCTGAGCAAGGAGTGACGCTTTTATGGAGGACCTCTATACATTGGCATAACTGCGAATACTTTTTCCATAATTGCTCCATGTTGCTTTCTTGATTATTATTTTGTTTTTGTTACCTGAATTTACTTTATTCATCTTAATTGTGTTAATGTTTTATTATAGTAAAGATTTGAACAACTTATTGAATTATTTTATCGTTTTTTTAATCATACTTCTTCACGGCAAGTATAATGCTTGTTTAAAAAAATTTATTGGTCTTAAAAAAATGGTTTTATAATTACTAACGTAGTACCAATGAATAAATATAGCATGTGATATATCGTTGAAAAGGTAGGAAAATACTCTATTTAATGGCGCCATTTCCCGCCCGTTTCAAAATAAATTTTTTAACAGCCTGACGAGTAAATCTCAAAATACAGAGGTTTTGAAAAAAATTAGATAAACCTCTTTGAAACACTCTGTTTTGCGAAAAATTTTTGCCTTAGAATTTTTCTCATATCTCTTCAAATAACGGAGATATTTGGCCTAGACGTTTTCCGCATTTTCGATATTTTCCGCCATAACTCTTAAAGTAGGCCATGGATTTCAAATGTCTTTAAACCATTTTGTAGTTTATATAAATCGGCACAATTTTTGTAAAAATATTTTTTTTTGTACGACCGATATTAAGTGAGATATTCTCGAGGGCCCTGATAAAATGGACAGCCTGTATATATATTTTTTTACAATGAAGAAATAAAGATTATTATTAATACTAATTAATTTACCTAAATGCAAAGTTCGGTGTGCAGTAAGTATCATTAATATAAGTCATCCACGAGACATATTGCACACTCTCACAAGACGCCACAGTAGATTTCATCCACATTCTTCCTAACGTTTTTCTTTTAAGTTATTTCTCTACCCTTAAAAACCTCCACTGTTTACACCACTGACAAGTTTCACAGTGAACAGATGCAGCAAGTGGAGAGATGTTGTTTATCACGGTAATAAAATTGAAAACATGGAAATAATTCTTCGCAAAAATAGAGTTTGAACTTTTACGATTACAATGTTGCATTTATGTTACATTTGAAGTGTTTCCCTGAATTTACGGCGGATCTATTCCATTTGGTTTTTGTGGCCATGCTGCTTCTGGATAATTGACATTGAAAAAATCGTTTAATCTGGTAGTTATTTATATTGTCTTTCAGTAGCAGCCAGGAATTCTAGTGCAGTAACTAAACAAATGGCTTGAAAATAAAATATTTCCAAAATATGGTTTGAAAATGTTTTCATAATAGATTTAGGTACATTATTTGTAAGAGTAGAAGGGGACAAGTACTGCAAATTAATTTTTCGCATTGGCTGAAAGATAAAAAATTAATTATTTGTTAAATATAAATTTATTGATACGTTGATACCTTAAGATTTTCAGTAAGATTTTCATTTGAATACCGTTAATTTGTCTTTGTTACATTTCGATAATGTGCGCCTTCAGCGACATGTAGTAATTTTTTTTCAAAACTTCATTTTTGCAAATTAACTAAGTGACTGCGAAATCCTCAGTCGGGGACGCTGCCTTTAAGTGGGACACTCCACCTGAGTCGCACCGTCACTTTGCCAGTAAAGATACACCGTTAACGAAATAAGTCATTTTGCATTCACGATCGCAAATAACAAAGACCAATTAATTCCTGATAAACTTGATGTCCAAACCTGTTTGCTTAGTAACTTATTTTCTTTGAGGCTCTTTAGGGGACGCTGCCTTTAAGTGGGACACTCCAACTGAGCCATACCGACTTGTTTCATTCAGTAAAAATCCGATAACCAGGTTCGCAACGTCAAGTAGTAAATTCTAGCTTCTCCGAAATATTCTAGATTAATTCATTTTGTTAAAATCCATAGAGATTTAGTAACTTATCTGTCTATCGTGGAGTCAGTCCTAAATTACTCAAATTTGAACGTGTCGAGCCACCGTTTTGCTTTGCTAGTCATACCCGTTATTTTGCATTCACTTTTCTGTTTGCCCTGTATATGCCGCGTCTACTTACTTAATATCATTTTGTAGTAAATCTAGTCAGAGAGTAACAATAGAAATTTTTCATAAAATTAGGGTTACAAAACTTGGGTAATTGAAAATTTCTTTTCATTTTCACGAATGTCAACTACCTGTATTAATTATTTTTATGTAGATAAATGTACCAGAAGTTTTAAATATATTTCTATATGATATATCTTAAGATTTTCCTTCTTGACATGTACATAGTTTCAATATATCATTAAAACGTTTTGTGTGTCTTATTTTGAGTCACTCCTCTAAGTTAGACTGTCCTGAAAAGTAAAAGTGTCACAAATATAAAAATCTTTACAGCTGTCCATTTCTTGAGAAAGACGGCCTACGTTTCGACCCCTGGTAATAAACCGTCTTCACTGATTCTATTTGGGGCCTCTATTATACCGCTAATAGAAAAAGTGGTGTTTCTACACTTACAATCAGAAACTGGCGCTCGAGGTAAAAACCGCTTGCACTAGTTTCAAAGTGCAAGTTGCAAAACCGACGAAGAGGCGTCACACAGTGATATTTTTAAATTTTTTATAGTATCCCAGTGGTGTGGATTTTTAGTTTTTTTAAGTTTGGCTAATGCTTTATCGCGAAACTTCATCGTCAATCTGATATTATCAGTGAGCCATGGATTGGAGCTAATACATCGAAGATATATCGATGTTTTATAAACTCCTAAATTCAAAATTTTTGCATGATTCTTTTCCTGCTTTTAGGTAGACTTTACAAAACGTCACATGGTGATCACATATATTAAGGACTTCAGTTACACCACTAGTTAAAAGACTTGATCTCATCAGAAATTACTATATACATCCAAAAGTGTAACAGTATATTTTGTAATTCTTGTGGGCGAAGTAATAATTTGTTTTTACCAGTCGACTCTGAAGGGCTTCTCAAAGGCGCACATTTCTGTATAAAGGTAATTAGGGTTATGTCATCTATGTTCATCCCCAGAAGAAGCTATTAAAATGTTGACATATCTTTAGATGTAGCATGTACCTATATACTAAACTACTTTCAGTTCAATAAATTATACATATTGTCTATTACTAATATATTAGAATCGATCCGTTAATACATCGTAAGCATAGAATAAAGTAGGACGTTGGCGCCGTCAATATTAAAGTTTAAAGTGAAAACTTCTGTTATTATCCACTTTATCGTCAGCGATAGATAAAAGGCGAATAACATATCAAAGGGAAAATAGACATATTATGGAAAGTTAATTACCCTCGAGTAATGTGCCGCGAAACTAATTAAATATTTTATTTTTTGCCCCTGGCAAGAATGAATAGAATATTAAATTGTTCAAGAGCGAGTAATATAAGGATTTACATGATTTTTACATATTTTTCCGTTCACCTGGTTTAACATACTTTTTAGCACAAAAAGGCGGAAAAAGCTCACACCAGAATGTTTGGCGCAGTAAAACTACACTCGCTGCTGCCGACTGGAAAGAGCATATGGATTTAATTGCCATCACTAAAAGTCGGCACTGCAATATTAACAATTTAATCAAGTAAATAATTTAATCCGTATTCATATTTACCGATTTATATAAAACCTTTTTGTTTATCTATAAGCCAATAATAATGACGATTTTATAGATAACAAATCTTGATAAAAGAACATTGATACTAGTTGACACATGCTCTACTCTTATAAACACTAATGGAAGTGACAAAATACCCACTCCCTGCGACGTTGCCATCCGCTGAGACTCGAACTCAGGAGTGGTACAACGATTAGCTGGGTTGCCTCTTACACAACCCCGTCTAGTTCACCGTTACCAACTCAGTAACACATAAAGAACGCCCTAAACAGAGTGATTTATATTCCCCTCAGTCTACCACATGAGAATATGAGTCATTTTTAATACTTTTGAGAGGCTACCGTTTTTTCTAAAATAACCATAAAGTTTTAGTTTGTAGCGTCTTCAATATACCTAGTTTCAATTCTGATTCTAATGATTCTAGAGTAAAATTAATTAATAGCTTTATACGGTATTTAGATTTAAGGAAATTTAATGATAACTAATGTTAATGATAGACTGCTTGACAAATCAACTAAACATTAACTATGGATGGTGCAAAAAACAACATCAATTTTTCACAGTCTCCTTTTCCCAAATAAAACAAAATTTGTCTTTTATGTCACACATTCAAAGAGGGTAAGTTTCACATCTCTTGCAAGTTCTCCGAATCCACGACTCTTTGCTTCGACTAAAGCTAGCTAGCCGTCCGCTATTTCCCAAAAATAAACAATAAGGGAAAGTAAGTGACATGAGCAACATAAGGTACGTACTTTCCCTAGTTTATTTTTGGGAAATAATTGAGGCAACATATGCGACGGCTAGCTCAAAGAGACGTGGATTGTAGAATAGTTTCTAATCTATTTGATTCGTGTAATTAATACAAAATCGAAGGCTTAAACGCTTTAACAAAATCAGGGAAGTATTATCAAACCATGAAGCTTGGATTCCATTTTAATTTTGATTTGAAATCGATAAAAATCGCCTTTAAAATGTAGTAATAATCGCAAACGTAAATCACGTAAAAATAAACATAAATGCTAAAAGACTGCTAAGTGTTGCCAAAAAAATAACTGCTAGTAAGATTGCTTAAAGACTGCTAAATACGTAAGTATGCTTAATACGTAAGACTCCTTAATATGTAAAAATAAATGCTGATTTGCAAACTATAAATTGCCAAAAATGAGACAGAAAAGAATATTTTATTACCATGTGGTAACATGTAATATTTTAATTACTTATTGAATTTTAAAAAACTGAACCAATACCAATAAAGAAAATTTACCTGGTAGTGTTAAACACAAGGAAACGTGGATATGAATTACTGAGGATCTCACAGTTGAACGTTTATAGTGTAAATCAGATCAAATTCGGCAGGTAAATGATCACTCGGTGATTTTAACTAATAAGGTAAACTTTTTATATTACAATCTAAAATATGATACCAATACTTATACAAACGTGAAAAATATATATTACTAATAAAATTGAAATTACACAACCGATTAATAGAATCGATGAAGGAAATCTATAATATTCTTTCCTATTATTTGGGTGTTCTACCACATGTATTATTATCCTCTTCAAAACAAATCACCGAATCTACAAAATAATGGAATTATTGGAAAAATAGCCTCTGCGCCCGTGACGTTTACGCCAAAGGAAAAGTCAGTGGTTATGTTTTGCAAATAATATAAATCGGAATAAACACAGAAATAATGTATTTTGCTGACGTTTCGGAAAGTAATCTCTTTCTGTTTTCAAAGCTATTTTTTGGAAGAACTCTTATTTTGCTGTGTATGTCAAGTACACAGCTTTAAGACTCTGTTTATGTTATTTCCATAGATGCTTACTACTTACACAGAACATAGAACTGATGATATTTTCTTTTAGATAATGTTGAGTTTGTTAAGTTCTTCTTTTAATATTGGTAGCCAGGTTGTACAAATATCTACAGAACAATTCGATACGCACTTATCTTTATTTAATAAGATTATTGCTGATTTTTTAATTTTTCTTTTTTTGGTATCTGTTTCTTTTGTTAAAATTTTTGCCGAGTTCCGAGTCAGAATTTCATTCTTTCTAATGTAATTCTTGTGCTCATCCAACCTCACACTGAAAGGTCTAGATGACTCACCCACATAACATTTATCACATTCGCACGGGATATTGTAAATACAGGTTTTTGAATTCTGCTCCCTGTTTATCGGTTTTGTTTTTGTTAAAATAGATCTTAAAGTGTTCCCCGTTTGAAATATCGTCCTAACATCAAATTTATCATCTATACAGCGTAGCTTTTCCGATAGTCCGTATACATAAGGAATATTGCTGTATAATGACGTTCAGGTTTTTGTCGTACCTGATTGTCCCTATTTTCAACATTTATAAAAACTCTATCAACAAAGGCTTCAGGATATTGATTTTGTACTAGAACTTCTTTGATACATTTTTTCTCGTTATTTAATATTTCATTATTAGATGAAATTATTTTGGCCCTATCGTATAAACATTTTACAACACCCCTATTAACATTTATTGACTGATTTGAGTTAAAATTTAGATATCTATTAGTATGTGTTGGTTTTCTATAAATGCTTGTTTCAATTGTATTATTTACTCTTCTAATTAAAACATCTAAAAACGGTAGTTCATTCCTACTTTCTACTTCTAATGTGAATTTAATAGACGGTTCCTTACTATTTATACTTTCTAAAAAACTATCTAGTAAATCGACACCATGAGGCCAAATTGCAAAGATGTCGTCAACATATCTCCACCAGACAACCGGTTTGTTTATACAATTTTGAACATGTGTGTTCTCAAAGTTCTCCATAAATATGTTGCTTAAAATTGGTGATAATGCAGACCCCATAGCCATACCAAAATCCTGCTGATAGAACTCATTGTCCAATTGAAAATAGTATACACAGTGTTAAGAGTTCCATTATGCTATTTACACTTAATTTAGTTCTAGTTTCCAAATTATTATCATTTAGTAACCTGTCTTTAACTATTTTTAAGGTTTCATCTATCGGAACATTGGTAAAAAGACTAACTACATCAAAACTAACCATCAGGTGTGATTCATGAATATTGTTTTCATAAATTTTTTCTATGAAATGTTTACTATTTTTAATATATGAATCGGTATTTCCAGATAATGGATCAATAATTTTAAGTAAAAATTTTGCCAAATTATGACATGGTGAATTAATAGAACTAACAATTTGTCTTAAAGGAATATTTTGTTTATGTGTCTTTGGTAAGCCATAAAAATGAGGAGGCTTACTATGATGTGGTGTAAGTTTCCTTCGTTCAAAATCATTAAATTCATGTTTGTATTAAACAAAGTTCTGTAAATTTTGCTTTCTATTGATTTTGTTGGATCTTTGTTTAGTTTTGAGTAGGGTCCCTCATTTACATGAGTCATGATTTTTGTGTTATATATATCTTTATCTATAATGACTGTGGCATTACCTTTGTCTGCTGACAATATTTTTATACTTTCATCGCATTTTAAAGAATTTATCGACAACTTTTCTTCTGGAGTTGAATTATCTTTAATTTTGTATTGCTTCTCTAAAGCAATTTTTGCCCGTATGCGATATTCATTACCACTATCTGTAGTAAGTATCTATGGAATAACATAAACGGAATCTTAAAGCTGTGTATTTGACATACACAGCAAAATAAGAGTTCATCCAAAAAATAGCTTTGAAAACGGAAAGAGATTACTTTCCAAAACGTCAGCAAAATACATTATTTCTGTGTTTATTCCGATTTATATTATTTGCAAAACATAACCTCTGACTTTTCCTTTGGCGTAAACGTCACGGGCGCAGAGGCTTTTTTCCAATAATTCTATTATTTTGTAGATTTTGTAGATTCGGTGATTTGTTTTGAAGAGGGTAACAATACATGTGGTAGAACACCCAAATAATAGGAAAGAATATTCGTAGAATGCCACAAATAACTTTCAGACAATATTTTGAATCTATAATATCTACATAAAAGCTTGACAGTAAATAAATAGCATTTATTGCATATAACCTAAGAGCGAACTGGCCTAATAAATATTAAATTGATATTACGACCTAAAGTCAGGACAAATCAAACGAGAAAAATATTTTTTTTTTTTTTTGTTGAAATAGGGTCATGAAACGTCGAGATTTTAAATTTGATCAAAAAAATTCCTATCTGTCGGTCAGTCTGTCTATTTGTAACTTTTCTTTGTGCGCACGTTTACTCTGGAACCGTTTATGATATTGACTTGAAATTTGGTATGCTGATGTATTGTAACGAGATCTGGAACTAGATTATATTTTGTTCTGATTTAGATGATACGAGAATCAAGGGCTTCTAAATTTTATATATTATTATACCCTAACCAGGATTTAAACCCCAGACCTCGCAACTACAAGCCACAATTCAATTCAAAACTACTTTATTTACAGTTAAAATTATAGAGTCCTCCCCAGGAACTACCCCGGGACTGACCGCGCAACCATCACATGGATCGCGGGAGGACCAGACCGGGTTTGGTTAAAAACAGTTAAAACTTAAACCTAGCTCCTAACATATAAAAATAGATTAGAAAGCCGATATTATTAAGTATATCTGGGATAAACAAATTTTAAAATTAGATTTTTTAGATAGAGCAATCCTAGGTCAAAAACCATTTCGAATTTCCAATTTCTGTATCAAAATTTATAATAGATATGAAGGGTACCTTGGTCCAAATTTCACTCGGTATACCAAATAACTAATGTGCAAAGCATGATGATTACATAAAAGTTAATTTAATTCGAAGTTATTTTGGTATTTTGCTTTTACGACTGTTTGTATTTAATTTAGAATGTGTATAAATATAGTACAGTTCAACTGTTCAAAGGGTAAATATATATTGTATGAAAATAATTAGATTTTATTCATAACCGGTTGATTATCCATGTGTCGGTATATATGAAAGGCAAAAGCGCAAAATGGATTTCTATTGTTTACGTTTAGAATGGCCTTAGCAAAAATTTATTAATATTTACTCACGATTAAGTACAGTTGACTACAAAATAATTTGAATTTATTCGATACGGATTATTTAAATTTTCTTCTTACTGTTGTATAATTAGCAAAGATGGTCTTCCTTAAACTCACATAAGATTTGTACAATGCCATTGTAGTAAGTTATTAAATGTAGTATCAAAACATGTAAGCCAAAACGATATCAGCAGATACTTATAACAATCCAACTTTGGAGGCAGAAAGCAATTTTTATTTGTGAAGGATATCCAATTCGGTCCGAAATTATTCACGGCTACCCCAAGGCTTGGTCCTTGGGCCGCCATCACTCGCTATTCATATCAGTGACCTATTATAACTGTATTTTTCCTGATAAATGTATTTTATTTGCAACCCTACAGTATTCTGTTTTTAATACAGACAATTTCGATCTACAAATAAGCAATTTAGGTCTTGATTTAGATCTAACACTTAACACTAAACAGGGACAAAACTCGTTTAACCTTCTTTACTAATAGTAACAAATCTACAATTTATTCTGTTGTTCCACTGGAGTTTATCTCGATGGTCATTTGAGCTAGTCAAACCACATCAAGTAATTCTGCTCAAAACTATCAATCACATATTTTTTAGTTCGGCAATTTAAAAAGGTAATTATTATTGAAACTCTAATTAATTCTTATCATTCGCCTTACTCGCACTCATCATACAATATAAACTGATGGCAGACGCTCCAAATCCAATAAAAATTCTTAGAATACAGAAACAAACATTATGAATAGTATATATAGGATTCATTGAGACCAGCCAGATATACACTTGCAAAATCTATTCTAAGAAATACTCTACAATCTTTAACAAATGAAAAAATTGAAGTCGTTTTTCCAGATTTTGCCTTGGTAAATGTAAAATAAATATTGTTTTTATGTACGTATTTATCGACTCTAATTTTTGGAGGGTAAATCAGTTACAGTAGACGTAATGATCGTGTGCTGGTATAATAAAACTAACAAAGTACGAAGCAAAACTTTTAAAACAATGAAGGAACTCAAGTGACGCAACTACTTTAATGTCAGTGGGAAATTCTGTGAATAGATTTTTCAAGTTAGACATGAGGCAACTGAAATAGTTTCACTAATTTACAGTGAAAGTCAAGTGATAGACATGTAATGGGTTTCGATTGCAACATATACTCCAACATCTCTTTTTGTCTTAATAAATATAAATCTCCGCGGATTTTGCATCGGCATTTTATCGATCATTCATCGCATCCCGGCAATTGAAAATGCGAACTGCAAAAAATCAAATCATCTATGTAAATTTCTCAGGGTAATATCATTTAAACGATAAGTTCCCGAATTGGATGCTCCCTGATTTTACTTTCTCCATGCCGACTTTACAATTCCAATTCGAAGGTTTTCCGTTTATTTTCTTTCCCAATGGTTAATTTACGTTATATTAAGTTGACTTTATGAGATTCCCGATCGCAATAACCCGCGATTGAAGATAATTTTATCACATATAAAATTTAAATGTGTGATTCTATTAAATAATAAATGAGATAAATTATAGCAGAAAAAGTTTGTATGGGCAGGAATTGATAAATTGTTATTTACTTTTATTGATTGAGAAAAACATAACAGGGATGACTCGACAGTTCGGCTTTGCTTTTTACCGCATTTTTTATAATAATATTTTATTTAAACGTCCATTAATTAATTAATTACAGAGACATAACTAAATACCATAATAATATACCTATTTTATATAAACTAAAGGCAGTTAATATTGCAGTTATTATACACAGTGTACAAGAAAATCAAGATACACTAAGAAAATAATAAAAACTGGAGTCCCACAGGGACCAGTCTTAGGTCCTACCTTATTCGGCTTACTGGACAAAACCATTAAGCCATTTTATTTCGCCATGATTTTGGAAATCTGTTTCTTTTAATCCTTGAACCAAATGGAATGAAAACTGGTGAAACTTATGTTTTAATAAGATTCTGCGAATTGAATCCTTGCTTAGTCCCGATTCCAGAGCAGCTTGTCTTAATGACATCCTTGGAAATATGAAAATATCCCAGAATGACTATTTCAATGTTTTCGTCATCAACAATAGGCTTTCTTCTTTGCATTTTTGCCTTGACAGAGCCATAATTTTTAAAATTTTCCAGTATGCGTTTTACAGTGTTTGGTGACGGTTTCCGTTTTTCTGGATATCGAGTAGCAAATGTACTGCAAGCTCTTGATATTACTTTATCACATTCTCCATAAATAATATACAAATTTAAAAAGTTTTCGTGGGTGTAATTTAAAGGTGCTGTCATTTTTTGACATAAGATAACGACTGATTGTTTCTAATCATGGATATTTTGATGAAATGATTACAACGAGTCATGAATTTATAATAAAATCGCAAATAATTCAAAAAGTTGTAACTTTAACCCCCACAATGCTAATATCAGAAAAAAGGGAATTCAATTTTACACAACTTGACATAAAAAAATACAGGGTGTTCCATTTGACCTAAACAAGTTTTCGCGGTTTGAAGTTGACAAAATGTAACGCGAAAAACGGAACACTTGGTATGATATTATTGAATTTATTTCAGTTGTAGAACGTAGTTCTCCTTGTGTTCTTTTTACGTGACAAGAAGCAAATGATGATCTTTTACACGAAGAAAGTTATAACGGTTCTTGCAAACCGTTGCACCTGTCAAATTTTCTATAAAATGTCAAATATCTCTGAAACGGCTAGGTTTAGGTATAGGATATGCTACATATTTTCGACTCAGGATTTTATGCTCTTTTCGAAAATACTACAATATATAGGGTGCCCCATTTGAAATAAGCAAGTTGGTATCGACTTCCGGTATAAGCTGAAGTGCCAGCTACTTGTAATTATTTTAGTCGGATTGGCCACACCGACATTAGTAATTATCTAAATTTTCAAAATTTTCTGATGCGTACTTTTCTCTATATCGATCGATTCAGTTCCCGGTGAGACACCCTGTAGAAGAAAAGACATTTTGCACTAAGCAGAAGTTTATTAAGTGCGTTTTGTAAGGTAGTGAATGAAGACAACATAATTTTATTAAACTTGCATTGAGTCCATCACGCCCTGTAATATTTGTCGAAATATTATTTATTTAAATAAAAAGAACCAATATTATTTCTGATATTTTTCAAACTATACATTTTATTTCACTCTTGCTTTACCGATTTGTGTGGCGGGGTGAGTGGTCTGCTTCCCGCATATTTATACGCTATTGGAATGTCGGTTATATTCGGGTCGGCTTCGACGAGAATTGAGGATAGTGAAATTATGACAAGTGAGGGTCGGTAAAAGTAAACGGAAACATGAAAACAGCTAAATGCGATAAGAAAATAGGTCACTTTAGAGATAACCGTGATTTATGGTATGCCGCCGGGATGCCTTTACACACCAACAAAAAATAATGAATGAATGAATTATTTATATACATACACACATAAAAAGCTTGTCGAATGCTGTCTCAAAATTTTCCGTGCTTTTCGTTTTCTTACTAAACTGTGCAACGTGGGTATGGAACATTATTAACATTATTTCTCAATGAATAAATAACAGCAAAAAGAGTGACTACTAGTTAAACTTTAAGATGTGTCCATAAAGATGCCAATCAGTAAGTTACTGTCTAGGCCAAGGGTGTCGCTAGGGTTTTTTTTCGGGAGGGGGGAGGAGGTAATAATTCCCAACTCTCATTACATGAATATTCCCAACTCTTCTTTTTTATTTATGTACTGTATTATTGAGGTATAGAAACTAGCACTAAGGAAAATAACCTTTTTTGAAGGCATTTATCTATATGAATATTATTTCGCAAATCGCAGCTTTTATATTTAAGGTTACTAAAGACATAGGAGTTGGGAAATAATTCTATATCACTACAGCTTGCAAATTTTATTTTGCTCGTACATGAATACACTGGGTTGGTAGTTGGAGACTGCATTGTCCGAGTTATCCTGTCCTCACTATGTGTGGTATGGACCGACACCCTTGTTAACCTTATACCTCTGCATATACATAAATTGTTAACTAACAAATATTTTCCAAAAGACCAATATATAGCTTTACCTGAATCCTGTCCTCTTTCGTTGTGTCTTCTGAGTTATTACTAACAACATTCCTTTCAGGTTAATTAAGAAGTGTTAGGCATTCAAGTTTTAGTAAGTAAAGTGTTGCGACGTTCCAGTCGATACCATTTAATGAATTCCGTTGAGAAAAATCGAAGTAAGTATAAGTTTTGTATTTTACGTCTGCCTAAGGTTAAGTCGAACCATCAAGTGAACGTCCCAACAATACATTTAGAAAGTGTAACAAAACGTCCCTCAGACACCTACATCATGGATCGTTCACATACATAACGCAGCAGGGGTAAAGATGTGCTTAAGCAATAATTTCGAAACCTGGCGGATAGGTTCCAATAAGCCCTTAATCAAATGGCCACCTAAGTCACCCGACCTAACTCGCGTCGACTTTTTCCTTTTGAAAAAACAACCACCACCAGATTTTGAGGTGAAAGTGTCGGATTTTGTGATCTTTGGGCGAGTTTCATAACATCATGAATTAATAATCTCCAAAATTTGAATCAGGGCTGCGCATACGCCTGGGATGTGACAAGGGGTATTTCCTCTTCACCACACACAGAATATTCGGGATTGTCCCTCACTTGAAATAAAACTATCATTTCACGTCCTCAAATAAAGTAGTAAAGTGGATTACCTTGAATATCTGACAATATAATCCAATTTATTTTCATCGTCTAAAATACGTTTCCTACCAGATTTAGGAATATCTGTGACATTTCCAAATTCACGAAATTTGTTTTCTACTTAGTAGGGTAGAAAACAAATTTCGTGAATTTGGAAATGTCACAGATATTCCTAAATTGTTAGATAGAATGAGAAATGCGACGGTCAGGATACTTAGTATTGAAGATTTCGCATACATGCTTCTGTGTTCTTGTTTTATCACTACATCCTAATAATATCAAAATTGCAATTCTTTGGGTTACCGAAAGACTCATTATTATAATAATGATCAACTTGAAAATGTTACATGGCCTATGTCCATTTAACAGTTTTATATAAAAACTAGTGTTTTGTTTATATTTAGCACGATCTGTGTAACATTTTGATTCAGTTTTTGTATGTGAAACTGTTCTCAATTAATAGAATTTACTTGTATAACTGCTAAATCATTTCACACTGTTTTATGTACATATTTTTATATCTTAGGAACTCAGTTATGTTTTTTTACACTATTATGTATTTCCGTTCTATTATAGCATCCCAGGAAACGATTGTTGATTGTCTAAAAACATTTATTTACATCGGATACCTATATTTCAATTTTTATATTTTTTTTACTATGTAAGTACATATGGTTATTTTCCTTACCTTTCTCATTACTATATATAGTATATCCTATAAGATGTAATATATTTACTGAGTTCTCACAATAGTCGCAATACGTTTTACTATTTATTACAGCTGTTCTTATTTTTGGTTATGTAGTTACAAATTGTTGCAATCTAAGTCAGCTGTGGTATGAAAACTATTATTATAGATTCCTTTTATCGATCATATGCCACTATTTTAGTTGTGAGTAAAGGAAATTGTAGAATTTGCGACCTGCTAGTTGTTGCGCTTAACTCAACCATTGACAAATGGCCATACCTGTACTATTTCTATATTTTATAGCCTTCTATATAATTAGGGGAAATAGATTTTTCAATTTTATCTGGTGGCATTATTTTGCAGTAAGTAGGACAAAAAAAGTTTACTCACCAGGAAATCATTTTGCTTGCAGCCTTTGTTTTGTACTGATTCGAACATATATAAACTTAACTGTGGACTTCATTAATTGATATTACAATTTTATATCCGCGTTAACAAGTGTTTAGCATCCAGGTAAATTTAATTTATTACTAATTTAAAATTTAATTAATCTTCAATTTTTGTCTTTGATGTAATTTCAATTATTTTTTAGGATCCTGGTATAAATTTGTTATATATATATTTTTTTATTTCAATTAGTCTTTACAAACCGATTTGTCTATTATTCATGTAATATATTTTAACATTCATTTTAAACAATCTTTTTATTTCTCTTACCAATAATTTCAGTCTGATCTATAGTAGACTGGTTATTCGAGAAAAAGAGACAATTCTACTTATTTTCACTATAGACGGTGCCCAATTTAACATCAATTTTTCTTTGTCTCCTTTTCTCGAACTAAACAGAAATCTGTCGCTTATGCTGTACATATCAAAAAGGGTAAGTTTCTCCACTCTTACGAATACTCTGGATCCACGGCTCTCTGCTCAGCCTTAAACCAGCTAGTCGTCCCCATATGTTGCCTCAATTCTTTCCCAAAAATAAATAATAAGGGAAAGGAAGTAACAAAAATCTGCGATAAATAATAGAATAATAATTTTGCACAGATGTAGCAAGTAAAGAAATTATAATTTTTTCTGTTATGTAAAAAGAAACTGTTTTCACTTCTTTCTTTTTGTTGGGTATTTTGCCACCTGTTTATCAGAACAAACGATCCAATTAAATTGAATGTTATGACACAGAATTAATTAGAAAAGTCAGATTTGGCAGATATTTGGTACATAAAATAGTTTAGGATACATTTGATTGTATACATTTCAAAATTCAAAAACCTTATATTGCTGGACAGAGAAATAAAAACTGTTTCAAGTGAACTATCACACGTAATCTCGTTCCATTCAAAATTTCAAAGGGATAGCTGTCACTCCAGAAGGGTTGAAGGGGGAGGTATAGAATTATGGTCAAAGAATATCATTTTAGAATTAGAAATTGACCTTTTTCAGTATTTTACACATAAATTGGTAATTACGTAGAAAATTAATTTATCCCTTACTTATGGACCTCAATGCATGAAATAATTATTAATTAAAAATTGTCCACAATAGAGTAGGATAGCTAGATTGGGGCCACACGCCTCGTACCCTCAGCCGACGCGGCTGCTCGTTCCAAATTGCCACACCAACAACAGCATAATATCATCAGGTTAACGATCAATTACTGCATAAAATTTGCAGGTAATAAAATTTACATTCAAAACTCGGTCGTTGTAATGAAAATCGCTTAACGATAGTGCCGAACGCCGAGCACCATAAAATGAATAAAATAAAACATAGAAAATGGTAATACTAGCCGGGAAAAATGCACATTTATATGAAAGGTTTCGTGTAAACTGGCAAGAAAAAGGTGAATTCTGGCCGTGATGTTTCTGAAAGTTACGGACCAAGAAGTCCATATTGCAGGATTTGCCAGCTGTAAGGGGATATTGAGGTATATAACGCCGTAACAATGGATATCCAGCAGTCAGTTCGATTATGAGAAACTCACAAATCCTGCATTTACTCCGTCAACTTGACTTTCGCCTTTCCCACGGCAAAAAAGACAACTTCATCCACACATCCTGGCGGACTTATTTTATATAATATCTCACATAAAGTATGCGAAAAATGTGAGAAGCGACGAGAATCAGGAAAAGGGGAGCAATTCAATGATTCGCAAACGCTGTTTTCGTCGTTCGGCAGCGTAAACATATATTAATAGTAGATCAAATCTTGACGTTTATATTATGAATTTGGTAAGAAACTATCTCCTAAATACACTAAAATAATTTTTTTCGGGTATTAATACATAAGAGGTAGATTTTTTTACCGGATAAATTTTTTTTTTGGCAAAAACTCGGACATAAACCTGTTTTCCCATGAAAATTATTTGTAAATTAAGATGAAAACATCGCAACACGAAGTGGAGCGATTTTTTCTATCCTTTGATTCAAGCAAAATTTAAATGCAAAATAAGTATGAGTCACTCAAAAAAAATTTACCCGAGTAGAAAATCAACCTCGTATGTATCAGAGAAGATTAATATGATTAAAAAATATTATCTAAAATAATCATAAGATATACAAAACTGTGTATTTAAAATTTAAAAAGTAACAATTTATAATAAAAAATAGGAACATATTAATTGTATCTATACATTCTGTCCATATTGAGAATATCCCACTTAATATCGGTCGTACAAAAAAAATTATTTTTACGAAAATTGTGCCGATTTATATAACCTATAAAATGGTTTAAAGACATTTGAAATCCACGGCCTACTTTAAGAGTTATGGCGGAAAATATCGAAAATTCGGAAAACGTCTAGGCCAAAATATCTCCCTTATTTGAAGAGATACTAGAAAAATTATAAGGCGAAAATTTTTTGCAAAACAGAGTGTTTTAACGAGGTTTTATCTAATTGTTTTCAAAACCGCTGTATTTTGAGATTTACTCTTCAGGCTATTAAAAAAGATATTTTGAAACGGGCGGGAAATGGCGCCATTAAATGGAGTATTTTCCTCCCTTCTCAACGATATATCACATGCCATATTTATTCATTGGTACTACGTTAGTAATTATAAAAACATTTTTTTAAAACCAATAAATTTTTTTTAAGAAGCATTATATTTGCCGTGGAGAAGTATGATTAAATAAAACGATAAAATAATTCAATAAGTTGTTCAAATCTTTGCTATAATAAAACATTAACACAATTAAGATGAATAAAGTAAATTCAGGTAACAAAAACAAAATAATAATCAAGAAAGCAACATGAAGTAATTATAGAAAGAGTATTCGCAGTTATGCCAATGTATAGAGGTCCTCCATAAAAGAGTCACCCCTTGCTCAGAAAGCTAAAATGTCTTTACCAATTAATTTAAGTATAATATCCATTTGTTTGTATTTCATAATTTCACTATTATTTCAATTATTTTAAAATAGTTGTCTATGAACAGACCTGACAATTTAATTTTTTGACAGATCATCTCAGTTAATACTTAAACTCTCACTCAAACACACTCGTTTAAGAATTTAGAATTTTCAAAAATGATTTTCACTCACATTGCTCGTTATAATATGTCCGTTACATATTGCCAATGCAATTTTAACTCTGGATTAGCTCAAGTAGAATATAGAAACATATTTCCACAAGCACTATAGCCGAATAAAACTCTGTTCAGAAAATTAGCTACGAAACGAATAATGGTTCATTTTTAAAGAAGAAGACAATGTTGAACAGTGTTACTGATAATGTAAATAAGGTAAACCGAGTTATTAATTATGTAAGAAATAAAAATACAGAAAATTTGGAGACATCATTAAGAGAAATTCAAGTTGCTTAAATAAAACAAAAATGGTTACCGGTGTTATAAAGCCAAAAAAGTTCACAATTTACAAGCGGGGGACAAACCAAGGAGGACGAGTTTTTGTAGGTGGCTGTTGGGAAAGAAGCGTGCCGATCCATTAATATGTAGTAAAATACTTTGGTTCGACGAGGCAAATTTTTCCAATGATGGATTTTTTAATCGCAATATTCATTACAAATGGACTTCTGAAAATACACACTGACATGGGTTTCAAAATCGTTTTCCAATAAATGTGTGGATAGGTATTTTAGGCACCAATTTAATGGGTCATTATTTTTATGATGGTCACCTCAGTGGTCAAAGGTACCTAAACTTTTTGAGAAATGAATTTAATGAATTCTTAAATGACCTACCTTTAGAGAATCGACACAACTTTCAATATTTTCAACAAGATGGAGCTCCTCCCCACAATTCCCAGATATGACTAGATTATTTAGACGAAATTTTGCCTCAACATTGGATAGGAACCAATGGATTTATTCGATGGCTCCCTCGTTCTCCAGATATAACCCCAATGGATTTTTTTCTATGGGTGTATATTAAAGATAAGGTGTTTTCGACGAAACCGCAAAATGTAGAGGACCTAAGAGCTCGAATTCAACAGGCATGTATTACAGTTACCCCGAAATGCTGAGTAATGTTTTAAATGCAGTGCCTCGCCATGCTCGATTGTGCATAAGAAATCGCGGTGGACACTTTGAAGACTTGATATGATATCTTAAAAATTATTTTGAGGATTAGATAAATATTAATGTTCTGTGTGCTATATTCTCTTTATTATTAATTTGTTTTTGTTACCTGAATTTACTTTATTCTTCTTAATTGTGTTAATGTTTTATTATAGCAAAGATTTGAACAACTTATTGAATTATTTTATCGTTTTATTTAATCATACTTCTCCACGGCAGGTAATAATTGTTAAAAAAAAAATTATTGGTTTTCAAAAAATATTTTTATAATTACTGACGTAGTACCAATGAATAAATATGGCATGTGATATATCGTTGAAGAGGGAGGAAAATACTCTATTTAATGGCGCCATTCCCCGCCCGTTTCAAAATAATTTTTTGAATACCCTGAAGAGTAAATCTCAAAATACAGCGGTTTTCAAAAAAATTAGATAAAACCTCGTTGAAACACTCTGTTTTGCAAAAAATTTTTGCCTTAGAATTTTTCTCGTATCTCTTCAAATAACGGAGATATTTGGCCTAGACGTTTCCCGCATTTTCGATATTTTCCGCCATAACTCTTAAAGTAGGCCATGGATTTCAAATGTCTTTAAACCATTTTGTAGGTTATATAAATCGGCACAATTTTTGTAAAAATAATTTTTTTTGTACAACCGATATTAAGAGAGATATTCTCGAGTGCCCTGATAAAATGAACAGCCTGTATATGAAATACACAATTATTATAAACAATGCTATTACTTTTAGATTCTTCTTCATGGTTTACTAATGTTAAGTTATTAATAGTGGGGTTTTCTACCGAGCAAAAGTGCTGTTCGATTCCGTCTGCAATTGAGTGTTAAAATTTGGGACCGTCGCATATTGTTACTTGCCCTTTATGAAAATAATTCAACCTGGTATAAAATTTTTATGGCACAGAGGGACTGTAAGGGGCTATTTAGGAAGAAAAGAGAGTTTTGAATTATTTATATCATTAGAATTTACGTAAAATTATCTACCGGTCACTTAAGTTTGAAAATAAAATATTAATTATAGATACAGTAAATTAATTATTTAAAATCACATTTTACATTGCGCCTTACGGAGTAATGAATATTAAAAATCGGTTTTCTGGAAACATCTGTCTTTATATTTAACTAACAATGTCTTTAAAACGTTTCTATTTTTAGAAGATATGTTTACAAGAAACGTTGTTCGTCATTTTATTAAGATCATATTCATATTTTTATGTTTTAAATAGCTTGTTTTATAAGGGAAATATTTGGCAAACACTGAAACAATGTAATGATGCCACCGCATAGCACAGAACTTGGGCCAGTGAGAGCTCATACGCGTCCCCTCTATGACGACAGAGTGATGCTGAACATTATATCGTAATGTGTTGAACAAAAACGCAGTCAAAGTAGACAAAACATATTACCTACCTCTATTTTGGTTTTATTCTTTATGAGTTTAAAATATTAATAATATTATTTAGCTTTTTGAAGAGTTTTTAAAGATAAATCTTTTAATAGGCAATATTTAATATTTTACCAAAGATAATATAAATAATAGTGATATGTGAGAGTTATAACAGTTACAAGGTAATGTAATAATGATTATTTACATCATTGTTTTATTATTATAAATAAATTGTAGCTAGACCATAAAAATGGCCGAAACAAGCGGTACAAGTTCAGAAAACAGTGACAGAGAGCAAAATTCAATGAAATACCAAGCCGAAGGAAAAAGATTTTGATCTAAAGCAATTCTTATTTTGTCAAATAAAAAATAAAGTAATTTAATATCCTGAGGGTTGAAGTCCAGGCAAACAATTTTAGATTAAGTTAAAGTCTTCTACAGGCACAAACTTGTTTGATTCCCAATTGTATATTTTGTTAAAAAATGTAGCATTAATAGAAACAGTCTCCAAGGTCTTATGCCATAAGTCATGAGGGCACATTTACTAGCAAACATAACTTGGATTTTTTTAAGGCTAAAAAAAAATTGTACCAAAAAAGCATTCTCACAAAATTTGTAGAATGAGCCGCCTCTGAAAAAATTAAGAACTTCTACTGCAACTTATAATAGAAATACAAAAAAAGACTTAAATATGGAAAACTCGCAGGTAATGACTAAAAACGTGGACACCACATTTAAACTTATATATACAAAAATACGGACGTTCTTAAAAGAATAGGAGAAGATTATTTAATTGCATCGAAAATAAAATACCATAACGCTTGTTTCACATTCAATGGAGATCCTATCAAAATCAGTTAAGTAAAATTTCATCGGCACCGCGTAGCATTGAGCTTCATTGCCTAAGGGTTCATTATCAGACTTAAATTTGGTTAATAGTTTAAATTCTAAGAGAATTTTAACTTGGTCTCAAATGCCCAAAATGGTTTTCAAAAAAATTAATCCACCAATACTGCTATCTTAGATTGCATAGATTTTATCTATAATGCACTGAACAACAGTGTCAAGGTCTTCTTTATGATTTAAGTCATGCATTTGATACTATAGATCATAGTTTGTTACTTACAAAATTAGAGGGCATTGGAGTAAGAGGGGCACCATACAGCTGGGCAGCCTCATATCTACAAAATCACACGCAAACTACTGTTGTAGATGGCGTTAACTCCAAAAGTAGAAACATAAACCTGGGAGTGCCTCAAGGCTCGATTCTGGGACCCCTGTTTTTTATAATTTTTATTAACGATACACCCAACACATGTATCACTTCAAATCAACTTCTTCTATATGCAGATGATACAAATATGCTAATGTCCCAACAGATTGTCATAAATAGTAACAATGCAACACGGGAAATGAGTCATTACTGTAGTAACAACGGACTAAATTTAAATGTAATTAAAACATGCTATATACGTTTTCTGCCAAAAAATATTGTGACCAACTATGATCTGTACCTGAAAATTTTAAATAAATCCATCCCGAGTGTGACAACTACCAAGTTCCTGTGTCACCTTGGATCGGAAGCTACGTGGGAAGCCCATATAAATATGGTTTGCACAAAATTGAGCACTGTCTGCTATATTATAAGAAATCTAAGAGATACCGTCTCCATAAACATCCTAAAAACTCTCTATTATGGATTGGTTCAGTCTCAACTACAATATGGACTCATTTTCTGGGGAAATTCCTCATATTTTAATAGGGCATTTCAATATCAAAAAAGAGGTTTAAGAACCATGTGTAAGATCCACTCTTTAACCAGTTGTAAACCACTATTGCAAATACTTACCTTGCCTAGTTTATATATCTACCAGTTAATAATGTACATTAAAAAAATGAATCTGAATTCTTTAGAAATAGTGATATTCATCTGTATGACACGAGAAACAAGGATAATTTGTATCAGCCATATTCCAGACTTGCACTGGGAGAAAATTCCCGAAACATATTGGTACCAAATATTTTAACAAAATTAGGCAGTGTATCAACAATGACAGCAACATGTCATTTAGGAATAAAATATTTAAATTCTTATGTGATAAAACATTTTATGACATAGATGAGTTCCTTAATTGTTGATTTTGCTCACCTCTATACTTATATTTCAATAATGTTATATTGAATATTTTGTGGTGACTGGTTTACTAAAATCTGTACATTGTATGTTATATTCTGTATAAACTTTTAAAAACGAATAAAATTATCTTATCTTATCTTATCTAAGCCATCCCTAGGCAGTTATGTACATCACGGTTGGAGAAAAACTGAGGATTCTATTGAACCAACTTTTGACATTAGATAGGGGCACAGGCCAACAAATTTAATAGGCTACGTGCAAATGCAAAAAAGGTTTGTAATAATAATATTCTATAATATGAAATATGATTGAGATATTTATTTTTCAGATTGCTTATCGCGCCATTATTTCTGCATGAAGAATCGTTTTGTCTGCATGACATGTAAATATTGGAAAATGTGTGGGAATAAACCAAAATAGACCAAATTGAAGCAAATACTTGCGATTCTGAATCAGACTCAGATTAAAACGTCTTATATTTTATTTTAATAAGTATATCCAAATATAATATAAATATATGTTCTATTTTAAATAATTACTTTCAGTTTTTTAGCAATTTAATATATTTTTTCTTGATTAACCAATAATAATTATATTTAACGATAATAATTGTAAACTATGTTATATTACTTATTAATAGTTTAAAAATGAATGCATAATCCGTGTGAAAATTTTCTGTATATTATATACGTTAGTTGGGAAGGAAGATTTTTAAGCACGATATTTGGTATAGTGTCTGGCCCGGAGATTTTATTGTTAGGGATTTTTTTTATGATTTCCTTAACTTCTGTAGGATTCGTGATCCTTTTTCGAAAGTCTGTTAGGGGGGGGGGGGATAGGATGGCGAACAGGGAATCTCTGTGCATTTTCCGTAATATTGTCGTGAAATTGGCAATTGTTAGGTGGGGCGGTGTTTGTTGTCTAGAGGTGGCAAGCATACGTAACCGCTGACCCACTGGACGAATTAAAAGCTCACAATAATCAGAATAAATTAGTCCATAAGAATCCTCTCGTGGTATTAAAATGCCTACGCCTCTGGTAACGGGCACCTATAGAGTAATGCCAATAAAACGATTCTTTGCAGTTATGTTTTGGAAATGAAAAATGACCGTAAATGTTATTATATTGATATATCATCCAGTAATGTTCAATAACTCCAATGACATATCGACTGGGGTTGGAAATATATTTATAATTTAACAAGTGATTAATTCGGTACAACTGAATAATGCATCGTGTGCCATACATATCGTCACCAATTTGTCAATTATTGGGTGGGATACGTATAACGAGTTAAGTTCTTTAAATAGACAAATCGAATAAATTGCTAATTATTGAGTCGATTTCTAATTTTATTTTCAACAAAATTACTAAACTAAGAAATATGCTGAATCGTGAAAATAGATGACCTAAAATTACATGGTAGCACAATGGTTAGCGCGTCTAGCTTTCTCTCTGAACATACCTAACGGAGTGGGGTCGATCCCCATCGATGGTAAAATAATTTTCAATTATAAATTACCCCCAAGACGTGGTTCGGATCTCATTATAAACTATAGCGCCTCGTCTCCTTTGCTAATTTGAAGTTGACTATTAGTACGGGTTATTATTGCTATGTTTAGGAACGTATATTTTCCCGACTAATTGAAATTTTATTATTAGTACGGACTTTTACGTTTAGGAACGTCTATTTCCCTGTTTTATTACATTTATCTTACCTTTCCCAACTAATTATAATTTAAATATTAGTGCAGATATTTACGTTTCATTACCTTGTCTTAGCTTTTCCCGGCTAATTTAAATATTAGTACGAATACTTAGGTTTTCTTATCTTATCTTACCTTTCTTGGCTAATTTAAACATTAGTGCGGATTACGTTTAGTTATATTATCCTACCTTTCTCGGCTAATCTATATATTAGTGCGGTCATTTATCTTTGCTTCTGTCCCTAGCTTGAGATAGGTTACCATTAGTGTCTATTTTTATCGGGTATCGTGTATAAATATGAGTAAAATAATAAATCGGTAAAAACAAAGCCTGTAGCAACGCGGCATATTCATATTCAACTCTAAGGCTATGATCGGTGCATTAACTTCGTTTTGATGAGAGATAGAGGATGCGCGGAGCGAGATTCCCGTTGAGGTGATGGGGCCGTCGAGAGCAGACCGGGATTAAAAATGTGTAAAAAGAAAGATTGCAAGTTGCGTATTACCGCGAAGTAATGTGTAAAGTTGTGTTAGTTGTAGATTCGTTTTGGTGTTAAAGTCTGGCGATATTATGTTCATAAGTTCCAGTTTAGAGATACGTTTTATTTGGTTAGTGAAAGACGTCATTCACTGACAGTGTAAACAGCAAGTCCGCCATATTACAAGATTCTCACTTTAAGTTCTGTTAATTTACTATATTAGTCCTTATACTGTACCATTTTATCAAAGGGTAAACTTTAGAAACTTTCTTAGTGAAATGAAGACTTCTTTGGAGCAGTGACCTTTGTTTAGTCCTTGCAACCCTTAGTGAATTAGGTTCCGAACAATACGCCCTCCAAGCAATTATTTGAAAGATTATCGTCAGTGCCCATTATTGCTTCCTGTGACATAGTGCAACATCAACTGTAAGTACGTTCTTGTTAAGTTCGCTCAATGGTTTTCGGCTTTTTACCAAAGATAAAATCCGTGGCGCCCAGCTTTTGTTTCCAGATTTTGACTTTGAAAATTAAAGTTATGTGGTAATGTCTGATTATCTATATGAGTTTTGCTTCCGGTTATATTCCAGATCTTGTTCATGTTTGTATTTACCTTTGGTTATTGTGAAAATTCCAAATATTAGTTTAGTTATATTTCTATGACTTTATTGCATATTCCAATACCGTATAGTTTAAAGAACTCTTGATTTCTTGTTGACATTGATGTATTTTTATGTTCCAGGCCCTCAATCTTTTACTGCCACTCACGGACGATACTAAAAGTATTCGAATGAGATATAGTTTTTAAAGAATGCTACTTTGGCGGACATGTCTTCTAAATTACGATTTTAGATCACATGGGAGTTTTTGAAGACTTTTAAGTGCTTATCCTACATTAATAGAGCTGCCCATTTCGATAAACAACTAACTATCCCAACCAATCTGAAAGAAACTTATGTGGAAAGTATAATTTATGACTTACCATTTAAATATAGTGCGGGGGTCATCGAGGGTCAGGTCCAATAGTACTGCAACTTCATCACTCGATCCAATTGCATTTCCATCACTCACTCGCGCGCGGGAATCAGAGTCTACTAACCGCTTTTCTGGGCTCCTAAGCCCCCAGAAAATCCCCGAATTCGGTTACAGGCCTTATCACTTGTAATATTCAAGTTATTGTGAAAATATCAAAAATATTGACAAGATGCTCGTCAAGGATCGACTCTAATTCAACGACCGGCCGTGCGTGCACCACTCTACGCAGAATTGCACACGCTTTGCCTTCGGCTAATTTGGGCTACTACAACTAACTACTGCCCACTGCAGTAGCTTTTGGGTTGTTTCGCTTACTTTTAGCTTCCAGCGCCTATTAGTTTAGATACGGTCTGTCTTTTTATTTAAACACTTAAAGCACTGATTCACTAGATGTCTTTTTTGCTCTGGGCTGCTCGGTTAAAACTGAAAATAGAAAAACACACATGATTAGCAAAACTAAGTCTTTCCCCGTATCCGTTTGATTTCTCGTAAAAGTATATGCAAATTACCATGTATTACTTTTATTCAAAACATTTTACTTTAAAATCAATACATCCTGCGCTACATACAAAAGGACTTTGTGTCACTTTGGAGCGATGTAGCGCAGAAAATATTGGTTTTAACGAAAAATGTTTAAACGAAAGTGATGATTCGATTTTCTGTGAGGAAGCTATCTAGATAGATTAACATGGGACGCACTGTTTATGGTATACAGAGTGGGACAATAGCGCGTCGAGTTGTACGATAGCTAGATATTTTTTTAAAAATTGCAAGTAAACTAGATAAAAAAGTCTACAACTGGAAGTTATTTTCGAACATAGACGGCGACCTAAGACGAACTTACAGAACCAAGTGCCTTTCTTTTAAATATATGTGTATCAGTACATTTTTGAAGCCTCTTTCTAGGCTCTATTCATTCCTATATTAGCATTGAATATCTCCCAACCACTTGGATGTAATAATTTATTTTGTTGAAATAACGCAATCTGCAGATGGATATTAAAAAAATTACTACAGTCACAATTATGAGTTGTAAGAAAAACTTATGTGAATACCAGTTACGAGACATCTAATTAATATTTTTGAATCATTTTTTATTCCTAAAAATGTACAGGGTGACCAAAAATTATTTTTCAATTAATTAAATTGAATTTTCTCAATTTTTTTCAAATGGAACACCCTGTATATTTTTCGACGATGTGATGTAGAAATGAAAAACGAACATTTTTTTGTAAGTACTTCCCTATGGCTAGTTGCAACCATTTTCGTTTTATAAATAAATAAGTGTCAAATCCGAGAATAAACATAAAAAAAGAGGTTCCCTCCAATAATTGATTAGAAAAATTTATAATAGGTGTTAGCCACAGATGATGACTTCACGATGAATATCCTTGAAAAACCAGAATGAACCTCCATAAAAAATAACATGGGATTTTGGTCCAAAACTATCATAGCCTGTCTACTGGAGTCCCTTTTCCGCTTTAATTTTAACTTCCTTCCAGCTGACATCGGAAAATAATAAGACTGTGTTATCAGCAGATGCATTTCCCCTGAAATATCTAAGTTAAGCATGTCATTTATGTAAATTTGAAAAAGAATTGGACCTATAACTGTTCCTTGAGGTATTCCATACTCAACTAGTATCTCTTGATTTTTTTCCGAGTCTATGCTGATAATCTATTTTCGATTCGTTAAATAGTAAATCACCGCACATGCCTGTGAAACCATATGTATCTAATTTTTTTAGTAGCTTTTGATGAGAAATCGTGTCAAAAGCCTTTGCTAGATCTAAGAATATTGCCAATGCCTTTTGATTATTATTTAGCTTTTTATAAATAACTTGTCACATTATGCATTGCATCGACCGTAGACACTCCTTCTCTAAATACAAATTGGGAATTTGACATTACATTATATTTATCAAAATGTGGTAAAAGCCGCTACTTAATGCATTTTTCTATAATTTTCGCCATATTACTAATAAGAAATATGGGACGGTAGTTTGAGATAATACTTGCGTTGCCTTATTTAAATAATGGCTTTATAATATTTTTTAACACTTATGGGAAATAACCTTGTTGAAATATCAAGTTAATAATATGTTGCAATAGTTTTAATATATAAATCAGAAATTCTTTGATTGTTTTTACTTGAATAGCATCAAGGCCCGGTGCACTATTGTTCTTAGACTATTTATACTATTTATGATTTAATTTTCTGAGACTGAATACAAAAATATTGAGTTTTTAACCTCTCCACAATAAAATTGTGAGAGATTACTAAAATTGGTTCAAAAACGAAAATTGAGATAACATCAAATCTTTACGTTTTGAGGTCCTAGGAACCCAAAAAAGTGGTTTTTGAAAAATGCCTGTGTGTGTATATGTGTGTTAGCACGATAATGCTGAAACTACTAAACGGATTTGAATGAAACTTTGCATGTGCGTTTCTTTAGTGCTCCAGAAGATCTGAAAAGGTTTGGTTGAGATCGGATTACGTTTAGTGCCATTTTGACGCAACAAGTTGTTTATTTTATAATTACTTTCAATTTACAATGGAGCCATTGAAAAGCAGTTAAAATTCTGATTTCAACGAGATATCACACTTCCACCCTTTCGATTTGGTTTCCGTGAAAAAAATTAAAAACAAAGCAAATATGAAGAATAGATCGCATTTCGCATGACATGATCGATGCGCGTAACCGTTACGTCGTGAAACTCGTCACATCACGTGTCAATTCACGTGTGAGGGTTTCTTCACTGCTCTAGAAGTAGAGCGGATTACATTTAGTGCCGTTTTTAAATATATATACAGACAAATCGAAGAATTAAACTACAAATATTCCTCTAAAATCTAGTAAAATTACTGAAATGCTAATGTTTCATTTAACAAAGACAGCCGCGAGCGATCGGATTGCAATGAGCAAATTTTGACGATTGTCATTGTCATCGTTTGTCATCCGATAACGTTGGTGTCATGTCATGTTAATAAGATTTCGGCATATTTGTAACTTTTAGTGGATTGTCACAAACTTTAAAGGTTGATGTAACAATATCAATATCATATGCTTTCTGTACCTTCGTTGGTGAATTTATTATAGATTATCACTTTACCAATTTTCAGTTTGTTGCTTTACAAATCTGTAGTATTTAGGATAACTAGGCTTTCTTAGTCGTTCAAGTGATGTTAAAGTTGTTAATATTCTAATAGTATATTATTCAACGAGCGAGAATGTAGGTAATAACTCGCATAGATGATTGTAAATTCATTAAGTTAAGGGTTTTTTAGTGCCCCAGAAGATCTGAAAAGGTTTTGGATGAGATCGGATTACGTTTAGAGCCGTTTTGTCACACACTTTAATGCTCTTTTCGGCTTCAAAGATCCACCGAGTGGGGAGGTTCCAGCCGCTTCCAGTAGCTGACGATTTTTTTATTACAGCTTTTGTATTTTTTGTCAAAATTTCATTCTGATTACTTTTTAATATCTTGATCCATTTTGTGACCAGTTTCAGAAAAATAGATATTAATTTCGCAAGCAATATCCTTGGGTTCTGTTAATATTTTATTTTCTGTTTGAATTGTTTTATTATTCTATTTTATTTTATGTTTTAAGTCGCTGTCTCTTTTATTAATTCCCATACTGTTTTACATTGTGACTAACTTTACTGTATAGATTTTATTAACCCCTGACTTCTCCATGGTTTAAGTTTCTGTTCATTATTCATTTTAGAGCATAATCTTTGTGCAATTTTTTATTTTATATCTGATTATGAACTTATTTTTCGCAATATCTACAATGTTTTCATTGTAAACCTCTGATCGATTAAAATCCGACTGTAAACAATAAAACACACTCTATTTTTTGGCGCGTGCGCCGGGTGGAAGCAGCGTAAAACATAACAAAATATTTCTTTAAACAGTGAGTACGAAGTTTTCCAACATTCGGCAATAATAATAATTACAGAGCCAATTATTTTCCGACCGCCGCGCTACGGCGAGGCGAGTTCAGACTCCTCAAAATTAAGTATCAGTTAAGTGGCCAATCAATAAGTAATTTAATATCAGAAAGTTGACATTCCCCGTAGCTGCCGTAAAACGGAGGAATTGGAAGTTTTAGCAATTCCCGTCGCCTTCCGCCTTTTATTATAACAGTTGGCCTGAAATTCGTCACGTCCTGGCCCACCCCGATGTCGCGATTAATAAAATATGCAAAACAAACAGCGCACCGAGAAATCGTGAAAATCCAATGACATTCGGAAATCTCAACGAAAGACGATGTTAGGAGTACGTCGGGCACAATAAAACCGTGGAAAGTGGAAACATTTAGCAGGAAATTGAGCTGCTTTATTTGTGCATAGAGACGTTTAAAGTTGTTTATTTATATGGATATAATGCTTGCTTTTGGAATTACCAAGAATGCTTTAGTTTTACGGATTGTCCAGATTTTAGGTTTAAATTCTTATTCCACCGTTGAGATTTATGGTACAGAAATCTACAAGCTAAAATATTACACGTTAAATAAAATCATTTTAAAACGACGGCTGGCGCTGTTCCGGTTTATATTCTTTTATTTCCTCTTCAGCTTGACATCTAAATTAAATCCCAACTAATCAATGGCAATTATGATGATAAACAATACAGTAATAGCAAACGGGCTTTTTCTAGCACATAAAAATAAACATGGGGCAATAATTTCTTCAACAGCATACTTTACTCATAAATTAAATCTAAAAAATTCGAACTTATCGAGAACGTACTGTTAAACATGCATGTATAAAAAAATATTTGAGAAAAATATCAATAATTGTAATAATGCTTTCTCAGAAATACTTACTTAAAATAGAGCACCAACCAAAATATCTACAATAATCCCCACTTTAGTGACCTTATTTCCGAGTAAAAGCAATTGTAGAACTCTTGACAAAAACTTATGATATAAGCAAGACGCTGCATCTCCGCCTTATCCATTAGCTAGCTGTTCGAGGATATTTTGATCTAATATTTTCAAATAGGTGGATTGGAAGACGTGGTAGCGTTAAATGGCCACCAAGGTCAGTGAATCTTATCCCGCTAGATTTTTGGAGTCATCAAAAAATGCAGTATACAAATGTAAACCCAACAATATTGAATTAAAAAACATAATTAGATTCTTATTTAAACACATTAAGCTCTCAAGGTTATATATCTATATAAACTCAAACACCAAAAATGGAAACACTTATTTACAAAAAAAAATAACTAACAAAATTTCAATTCAATTACTTACAAAACTGCCATTACCGATCACTGTAGTGTGATGCTTAATATAAGGGAACATAGTACAAAGACAAACGATCAAAAACCACGAGTGTTGGCGTGCGGTGAGGACTGTAGGGGAATATAGTCTGTTACATGGCCTATGTCCATTTAACAGTTTTATTTAAAAACTAGTGTTTTATGGATAGTTAGCACGACCTGTATATTTTTTGGATTCAGTTTTTGCAGGTGAAACTGTTTTCAACTAACAGAATTTTACATGTATAACTGCTAAACCATGTCACACTGTTTTATGTACTTAATTTTATATCTTAGGAACTCTTTTCTACACTATTATGTATCTCATTTCCGTTGTAAGACAGCATCCCAGGAAACAAACATTTAACAATTTGTCTACAACATTTATTTACATCAGATATCTATTTTTCAATTTTTTATATTTTTGTTTACTATGGAGTCCATATGGTTATTTTCCTTACCTTTTCTCATTCTATATATAGTATATCCTATAAGATGTAATATATTTACTGATTTATCAATACATTTTACTACTTATTTACATCTGTTAATATTCGTGGTTATGTATAAAATAGAAATTACAAACTGTGGCAAAGACATTGGTATGGAACAAAAACTTATTATAGATTACTTTTATAGATTATATGCCACTACTTTAGTTGAGTACGGGAATCTACAAGGCAAGTTGGTACGCTTAACGCAACCACTGACAGATGGCCATACTGGTACTATTTTTATATTTTATAGCTTTCAATTTCAATAGGGAATTAGATTTCTCACATTTTGTTGGTAGCGTTGTTTTCCAGTGAACAGGACAATAAGTTTACCTTATCAGTAAAACTCACCAGGAAGTCATTTGCTTGCAGCCTTTGTACTGATTCATACGTTTATAATTTTTAACTGCGGACTTCAGTAATTTATATTACAATTTTTATATCCCCGTTGCAAAATGTTTAACATACAGGTAATTTCATTATACTTATTTAAAATGTAATTAATCTTCAAATTTTGCCTTTGATATAATTTCAATTATTTTTAAAATAAATTTTGAATTCAAAGTCAATTCTTTTTAATTTAATAAGTAGTTAAAATACTATATGTACCACATGGTTTTAAAAATATTTTTTTCTTTCCTTTTCATTTTTTTGGCAATTTATAGTTTCTAAGAAATCAGCTTACTTTTGTACTGCTAATCAGCTTACTTTTGTATAGCTTAAATTAATTTCCTGCAGCTTTTGTATAGCTAGCTTAATATTTCGTGCAGCTAATTTAAATATATTTGCATAGCTAACATTGCTTAAATTTTGCATATATTCTTAGATATTTAAACTTTGAGATACTTATTCTACATTCCTGCATAATTTTTGCACAGTTTATCTTTCATAGATAAACTTTGGTTATCTTTTCATTAAACCACATAGTTGGTTAAATTTCCTACAATTTTCACCCCATTTATTGAGAGACGTAAATTGCCAAGGAAAATTTAGAATTCTTGCAACAAGAGACAATTGTGGGCCTGGATTGCTGTCCCAGAACCAGCCACCTGAACCATAAACCATCTAGGATACTGGTATCAATTTGTCTTTTATATATATATATATATATATATATATATATATATATATATATATATATATATATATATATATATATATATATATATATATATATAAATATATATATATATATATATATATATAAATATATATATATATAAATATATATATATATATATATATATATTTACATTTCAATTTGTCTCAAAACCGATTTGTCTATTTTTTTTATGTAATATATTTTGTCATTCATTTTAAACTATCTTTTTATTTATCTTACCAACAATTTCAATCTGATCTATAGCAGACTGGTTATTTGAGAAAAAGAGACAATTTTGCTTATTTTACTATAGATGGTGCCCAATTTAACATCAATTTTTCTTTGTCTCCTTTTCTCGAAATAAACAGAAATCTATCGCTTATGCTGTACATGTCAGAAAGGGTAAGTTTCTCCACTCTTACGATTGCTCTGGACCCACGGCTCGTCCGCACATGTTGCCTCAATTCTTTCTCAAAAATAAATAATAAGAGAACGGAGGTAACAAGTCGACGTATCGGAGAACAGCACGATCACGTTCTATAATAATTTACACCTAACTCATGAGAGCGATGCGTACGCTGAGTCTATACAGATTCTCCTACCCTTGCTAATACTTGTGGCGTTTGCAGTAGCATTAGATTGGTTAAAAAGCTATTTATCAAATAATAGAAAACCTTTAGTAAAAATTGATAAAACAGTAAGTAGTCCAGAAAATGTGAAATATGGTGTTCCACAAGGAACAGTTTTAGGTCCGCAATTATTCCTTTTCTACATATAAGACATGCCGTTATTAGATATAAGTGGGGATATCATCACATGTGTTGATGATGCTGCTCTAACATTCCCCGGTACAGACTAGTCTGAGCTCACCAAAAAAAGCGAAAAGGGATTGTGTAAAATTATATGCTGGATGGACAATAATTTGTTAAGTCTCAATATGGAAAAACACAGTTTATTACTTTCAGAGATAATTAAGGCTATAACCGAAAATTGGAAATTTAAAATTCCACAAAAAATGTGACTTAATAAACTGCACGTGGGAAAATGTAATTATTGAGAACTCTACAAACATTAAATATCTGGGCCTTATAATAAATGAGACAATGAAATGGAATGACCATACCGAATATTTTAATACAAAAATGTATTCTACAAACTTCCCGACATTCTACAATATACAATATTTTAAAAATGACATATAAATCGTTGGAAGAATCCATACTTACCTACGGCATTATAATATGGGGTGGGACATATAATGCTAATTGAAAAATATAAAAATAAACCAAAAATGGATACTTAAAGTAATGCTGTGGAAAAATCGAAGATATTCTCCAGAACACCCTTTTCTAGATAGTAATGTCTTCAATTTAAATATCTTAATAATTATATATCTTTATCTACTCATATTTGATTTCATATTTATTAATGAACTAGTTCTGAACAAGTAATAGTATCCATAAACAAATAGCGTGAGTTATAATAACTCACTAGGGACAGTGCCAATCTCCTTTACCTTCTGTCCAGGTAAAAAGCGGAAATTTGACACTTCAGGGCCAGGGCTGAAAGACATTTCTCCCCCCGTGTTTTGGGGCGGAGAATCGATTGCGATTGGTCCGAGAGTGAAAAACATCTGCTATCATCCCTTATTGGTCAATAACCACCCCCAAAAGGTATAGCAAGTGGAGGCGCAGTTTTTGTGCGGAATTTTCCCTGCAAACATGATTTTTGATGGGGCCACCGAGAGGTTTGATCAAAGGGGGTGAAAGCCACCCGTTTGAAGCAAAAAACGGTCGTACTGATTTTTTCGCGGTGTTTGAAGGGAATGTAACTAAAAAAAGATCGAGGAATATGGGGGAGATAAAATCAACCACGCATCCCTGGTATTTCCAGTCAAGGGGGTGAAAACTACCCCAGGGCTAAAAGACCTTTCGCCTTTCTTTTTTTGGGGTGGAGAATTGATTACGATAGGTCCGAGGGTGAAAAACACCTGCTATCATCCCCTATTGGTCAATAACCACCCCAAAAGGTGTAGCAAGTGGAGGTGCAGGTTTTGTGCGGAATTTTTCCACCAAACATGATTTTTGATACGGGGCCACCGAGAGGTTTGATCAAAGGGGGTGAAAGCCACCTCTTTGAAGCTAAAAACGGTCGTACTGATTTTTTTTGCGCTGTTCGAAGGGAATGTAAATAAAACAGGAAGATGAGGGAGATAAAATCAACCACGCATCCCTTATTTCCAGTCAAGGGGGTGAAAACTACCCCAGGGCTAAACGACCTTTCGCCCTCCGTTTTTTTTTGGGGGGCGGAGAATTGATTACGATAGGTCCGAGAGTGAGAAACACCTGCTATCATCCCTGTTGGTCAATAACCACCCCCAAAAGTGTAGCAAGTGGAAGCGCAGTTTTTGTGCGGAATTTTTCCGCCAAACATAATTTTTGATATGGGGCCACCGAGAGGTTTGATCAAAGGGGGTGAAAGCCACCCCTTTGAAACAAAAAACGGTCGTAACTGATTTTTTCGTGCTGTTCGGAGGGAATGTAATGAAACAAAGATCGAGGAGGATGAGGGAGGCATAATTAACCACCCACCTCTTATTTCCACTCAAGAGGGTGAAGACTACCAGCTGCAGGGATCACGCTCCCTTCTCAATTTTTCTGCCGGTCTTTCAAAAGGCATTCGATTGAGAGGTTGTCAAAATAGATGAGGGAAGTAAAATTCATTCATTCGCTCCTTATTTCCAGTCAAGGAGGTGAAAACTTCCCCCTCCCGGGATCACCACCTCCCAACCGAAATCCTTTTGGAAAACCGGCAAAAAAATGGAGGGTAGCCGTTCCCTGCAGGGGGTACTTTTCACCAGCTTGACTGTAGATAAGAGGTGGGTGGTTGAATTTTGCCTCCATCATCCCCCTCGATCTTTGTTTAGTTAAATTCCCTCCGAACAGCACGAAAAAATCAGTTACGACCGTTTTTTGCCTCAAAGGGTTTGAGGCAACCCCTTTGCAATTCAATATTTATGTTATAATCGTAGATAAAGTATAGTGTTCAACTTGCGATATGGCAATAACTCACTTGATGAATACAGCACTCGTCTGCAGCTCGTGCTGCAAACATCATCTGCGTGAGTTATTACCTACATTACCGCTCGTAGAATAATATACTATTAACATAGCAAAATGTATCTACAGACATAGGGAACTGAGAGTACCAACAAACCATATACACAAAAATGAACGTAATGCACTTTTTACTCCTAAACCAAATTCTAATTGGTACACAAAATCTACTGGCGCCACAGGTCCAAATATAGATAATATTATTCCTGAATACATAAAAGCAATAAACAGTTGCAAATTATTCTGCAAAAACGTCAATATTTATCATGCATAATCTACATTTATTCGATCAAATATTCTCACAACTTTTATTTCAGTCATTGCATTTAATCTCCATAATTTTATAATAATTATCAATAATTTGTTATTAGTCTATTATTTGTTAGTTTTAGTTGTTAGTTAGTAACACTTAAATAGAATCCACATTGTTATTGTTAATAACAATATCTTAGTTCCTTGTGATATCAGGTGCATTTGTACTATCAAAAATAACTACTGTAAAAATAATATTGTAAAATTGGGTTAAAATAAAGTTATTGTTAGATTAGAATGTAACATTTCTCTCTACGTTGTCTTCAAATTGAAAAATGCGCAAATATTGAATTGTTTAACCGGTTTTTAATAAGTTTTGTGCTGCCAGAGCAACATTTTGTTGGATTATTTTCCAAAAGTAACGATTCGATTGGTGAGTTTATAAACATAAGGCAATTGATATATGCCGCAAAAAGACTAACGATTAACAATTCAATTCTGTTACGGCCCTTTTTCTAACGAGAAAAGTTTATTCAATACAGGGCGGCATAAGACCGAGTTATGTGATAATAATAGAATGTTATTAACTACTTTTCTCAACTATAAAACGACGAGGCTTGTGCTAGCAAGTGTTTTGATTAAACTTTTTATGAGAGTTTCTCATGGAAAAGTTTTATCATTTCGATACACGGACATTTTACCATTTCACCCTGTTTTATTGTCCTTATGAATCGCTTTGTTGCACGGCGTATAATTTATCGTAAGCCTTTATCAAGTCCGTATCTCTCAACTAATTTATGTATTAATCAGAACAACAATAATGATGTTCTACATGTGAATATTTTTGTTCGTACTAATGCCCGAGTAGATCGATAGCGTGTGTCAGTAGATTGCGATAAAACAGGTCGTGACAAGACACTTGCTGTTGAATTTCTCTCGCTATTTAATTGTACACTAAATGATTTTAAAACTTAAGCCATTAAACTTATTAACACTACATGTTTTCTGAACATTTATCACAGATCGCCGCGCAAAAACTGGATCGATTTACTAAGAGCATTCCTATTGTATTCTAATTAAAGCTTAATTAAGAAATCCTAATTGAAATTGAAAAACGTTTAAGCATCACTAACAGAAGACTTTGTTCTCGTTGTAATTTAATATTTTTCAGATATGCTCCCAGACCTTGTTAGAGATGATAATATAATTTTACAGGAACGTATCTTAACGCTTTGTTATTAAATTACTGAGCAGAAATTATTCTAGTTAGAAGCTTCCATCGGCAATGTGCTTTGTACAAGGTAAAATGTACTGAAAAGTAAAACGCGATTATGAAAAATAAAATAAAACTAAAATTTTAATTGATCAAAGAACAGAGCGTGCACGGCAATTTTTTTTATTTGTATCTAGTTTGCATAAAAATGTGTGCGCTGTATTGCGTGCCGTTGTCAAAACTTTCTGCTATAATCAGTGGTTTCAGCGAGGTATACAAGTAGTTCCCTAGAGCGAGTTGCAACCAATTTCGTTTTATTGAGCAATAATTAAAAAATTCAAAAATAAACTTAAAAAAGAGGTTCCATTTTGATTGACACACATCTCTATCCGCTTTTGAAATGAGGTTCCCACTGTTCCTAAAACTGCCGGTGTGATAGATGTAAAGGCAGTTTATTATTCTCTCCTTCATATTTTGTACTGTTGGTCTCTATAAACAATTTCCTTCACGTATCCCCATAAAAAGAAATCCATTTCTCTAAGATCTGGGGATCTAGCAGGCCATTTAGTGGGTACATTTCTTCCAATCCATTGATGAGGGTAGGTATTATTTTGGTCTCTAACTGCATTTAAATAATGTGGTGGAGCACCATCTTGATGAAACCACATCCTATTTCGAATTATTTCAGAGAGATTTACCCATAATTGTGGCAGATAGTTTTCCAAAAAATGAAGATAAATAACCAGTCAATGTACCATCAAAGAAATGTGGCTCTATTACATGTTCTCCAATAATTCCTCCCCAAACGCTTATAGACTATCTGTGTTGGTTATCAACTTGCATAAAAAAGTGAGGATTTTCCGAAGCATAATAATGGAAATTGTGCCTATTAACAAATCTATTTTTATGAAAAGTTGCCTCACCACTGAATAAAACAGTATTGAAGACGTTGACATCATGTTGCATTTTTCCTCTGGCCCAATTACAAAATTGTAGGCACTTTTGAAAATCGTCATCAGATAATTTATGGTGCATTTAAATATGATATGCATGAAACTTATTTGTTTTTAAGAACCGACCCACAGACCGTCTATTTATTCCTACTAATGAGCTAACTTCTCTTTGACTAACATGGGGATTCTCAACCGTTGCCAGCACCACAGAAAACTCATTTTCTTCGTTCACAACACGTTTTATTCTTTCGCCTTTTTTATATTCGACATTTCCAGTTTCCAGAAATCTATCGAGAAGGTTTTGGAAGCTGCTAACATCAGGAATCCTTCTTTCAGGATAACGTTGGTGATAAATTCTATTGGCAAGTGAACAATTTCTATCTGACTCGCCCAAAACAAAAGTCATATCTACAAGTTCCCCTTTATTAAAATTCATATTGTAAAATACTTTAAATTAAAAAATAATAATAATAATAATAATAAACTTTATTATCCTTTTGTGACAATATGATATAAATATTGTATAGGAATAGTCATACTTAACATCTAAAAGAAATAAGGTACAAAACACACACTTTACATATTAAAATATTCGTCTAAGTTATAGAAGGTTTTACTTACTAAAAATGATCTAAGTTGTTTTCTAAATAGCGATAATTCGTTACAATTTTTTATATCTATAGGAAGGTGATTGAAAACTCTTGGCCCTAAGCAACTGGGTGATTTTACAGATACATTGAATTTATTGAAGGGTACATGGAGGTCATATTTTTGCCTGGTATTTATTTTATGTAAATCCTTATTACAAACAAATTTACTCTTATTTTTGAAGACATATAAACACAGTTGAAAAATAAGAAGTGACGGAAGTGTTAGTATATTATATTCCTTGAATGCATTTTTACAAGTGTCTCTTGTCGTTAAGCCTACCATACATCTTATTACACGCTTTTGAGCTAAGAATGCATTATTTGATAGGGTGGAAGCCCCCCAAAAACAAACACCATATCTTAACCGAGAATCAACCTCAGCATAATATAAATTCTTAAGCTGAGTCATATTTAGTACATTCTTTATATTTTTGACCTGGTAAACTACCGAATGTAATTTAGCTGTCAGTGATTCACAATGAACTTTCCAGTTTAAGCTACTGTCTATATTTATACCCAAGAATTTTACATTGGACATTCTTGTTGATATTGATGTATTATCAAGTTGTATATTTGGATAATCACATTCCTTTTGCCTATTGTGAAATATTAATGCCTGCGTTTTCTCAACATTAAAGTAAAGAGAATTTTCACAGAACCAGTTACTAAGAGTCTTTAATAAAATATCACATTAGGTCTCCAAAGTATCAACACTTTTATCAGACAACACAATCGAGGTGTCATCGGCATAAAAAGTCTGCTAATGTATTCAAACTATCAAGATCATTGATATATAATAAAAATAATATATGACCTAATACCGATCCTTGCGGTACGTCCATATTAATTTCAACAGAAGCTGAATTAACAGAATTAATTGTATTGCACGTAGTGTTAGGAACTGATACATACTGTTTACGACTTGACAAATAGCTTTCAACCCAGTCTAAAGGTAGACCCCTTACCCCATACTTATAAAGTTTCGAGATCAATTTTTTATGGTCGACGCAATCAAATGCCCTGCTTAAATCACAAAAGATACCAACAGGGCATTCACCTGCTTCAATATATGATATTAGCTTTTCATAAAATGACTGTATTGCACTAAGAGTCAATTATTTTTGAAAATCCTTAAGGTATGGTAACTGGTCTGTAGTTTTTTAAGTCCTGTGTGTTATTTTTTTTATGAACAGTAATAACTTTCCCAATTTTTAAAGTTTCTGGAAATTCTCCAACAGAAAATGATACAAGTTGTAACGACCGATAAGTGTGATAAATGCTCCTTTGTATACGACAATTTATACCAAACTGAGGTTTTATTGCTTGTCGAATAACGAAAACAGCAAAAAAATGTACAAAAAAACATTACAATAAAGGACCGGTTAAATACTATTTACTCATTTCAATGGATTGGAAGAAATGGTCCCACAAAATGGTCTCATTTCAAAATTGCATAAAGACGTGTGTCAATTAAACACGTCGAACACTTATGCATTTTTCTAATGAATTATTTGAGGGAACCTCTTTTTTTAAGTTTATTCTTGAATTTGACACTTATTTATTTATAAAACGAAAATGGTTTCAATTAGCCATAGGGAAGTACTTACAAAAAAATGTTCATTTTTCATTTCTATATCACATCGTCGAAAAATATACAGGATGTTCCATTGGAGAAAATTCAATTTAAAATGTTCTTAATTGAAAAATAATTTTTGGCCACCCTGTACATTTTTAGGAAATGAAAATGATTCAAAAACATTAATTAGATGTCTCTAACTGGTATTCACATAAGTTTTTGTTTAAATTGTGACTGTGGTGATTTTTTTAATATCCATCTGCAGATTGCATTATTTCAACAAAAATATTCATTACATCCAAGTGGTTGGGAGATATTCAATGTTAATATAGAAATGAATAGAGCCTAGAAAGAGGCTTCAAAAAAATCTACTGATATACATAGCATTCCACTTTAAAAAAAGGCACTAGTTTACTGGCAATTTTTTTAAAAATGTCTAGTAATCGTAGAACTCGAGATATCGAGGTCAGACGCTCTATTGCCCCACCCTGTATATCATGTGTGGATTGAGTATCGAGTGGTGGGGCTGCGAAATATTACAATATCACTAGAACCTTAATAAATTGAAATACAGACATAGAAAGATGTTCAATTATTACTCAGTTAAACTATTATTTAACAATATTAACAGAATTCAATATGTATTCTATAACGGGTTTGATTTTAAACAGTTTATTCCTACTTCTGAAGTACCGCAAGGGTCAAATCTTGACCCAATGTTATTCTTGCTCTTCATTAATGACTAGGCACAGATTATTGACTATGAAAAAGTATTATATGACGACGAAAATGTACCACGCTGTAGAAGATGGTAATGATTACCTAAAGTCAACTTGAAAAGATCGAAGGTTGGTATGACGAATGTACTCTTCAAATAACATTCAAATGTGTAAATGCTTAACTTTTACACTAAAGTACATAGTTTATCTGTCAACTAAAGTCTATAGAATTAACCCGTTGTTAAGAGTTGGTCGGAGTGTATTAGTCATCCATGCTTCCAATTTTAATTGTAAATGACCTCACATCAATAAAATGACGCAGCTGAATGTACGGTGTGCTTGGAAGGCGAGAGATAGAGATGTAGTAGAATATGACATTGAACAAATTTATTATACCTAATCTTTAAATTTCTCTGTGCATTTGAGGACATTAGGGCTAATTTTATTTTAGTTCTACAAAAGGGAAAATGTTTATTTTAATGATACCTATGCGGGACGATAAAAATTATTTTTGCAAATCGATAATAGAAGAAAAAAAATTATTTTTTTATACAGGGTTACTGGTAATTCGATACATTCCTTTGGAGATGTGATGGGGCATGGGCTAAGGAGTAAATCTAGCCCTAACATACATTATGCAAAACTCAATAGTTTTTGAGATATTTCAATTTTTTTGTTTTTCTCAAAAAAGTAGATCTTAATGTCTTAAAAGTTAATTTCCGAAAAATCTACTTGACATTTTAAAAATTTTTTTTACTGGATTACTTGTCCAATATTATAGATATCCGTTTGGAATGAAAAATATCCGGAAACATTTCGATCATGTGAACATTTAAAATAAAAACTTGTAATTTTTTTTTAAATCAGTTATGAAATTTACCTATTAGGTTTTTTCAAAAAAATATTAATGTAGCACGCGTACAAATTATTATAAAAACTTCCTTATTTCAATAGCTATCTAACTAGGTAGAAATGTTTAATGTACCCTTGATAGTTCTAATAAAAAATTAGTAAAGATAATGCTGGTGGCGGAATTTATTAAACGACTAATCGTTCATTTTCATTTAAGTCAGTCAGTCCTTGACTTTGACGTTTGTGCATATATGTCATTCTTATCTCCGTGTCCCTTAAGTTTGTTGGTCTTGTTAAATTAGTTATCGAGGATTTTGATTTTGCTCGTAGTTGTTGTTATTAGTTGTTGTTATTGTATTTTCTGTGCCATGGCCGCGTATGCCAACGCAGAATACGCTGATATCTTGTTTGTCTATGGATACTGTGGCGGCAACGCTGCTGAAGCTCGCCGAGAATATGGTCTTTGGTACCCTAACCGTCGCTTACCAAATGCACGTGTATTCAGTACTGCATATCGAAATATCGCTGAAACTGGCTCCGTGAAATATAGAAGTGACGCTGGTGCTCCTCCCGTTTATGAACCAGATGATGAGGAAGAAATATTGAGGTATTTTGAGGAAGATCCAACTATTTCAACTAATAAAATCGCAAGACTAACCGGAGCGTCACAATGGAAAGTTTGGTCTACGATACGTAGAGTTGGATGTCATCCTTACCACTATACCCCTGTCCAAGGCTTGGAGGAAGGTGATCCTGGAAGGAGAGTGGAATTCTGCCGCTTTATGTTAAATTCAGATGCAGAAAGTGCAAATTTTTTAACAAGTATTTTATGGACGGACGAGTCGAAATTTAATCGCGAGGGTATAACAAATTTCCACAACCTACATTATTGGGCAGAGGAAAATCCCAAGTTAACACGTGAAACTAGTTTCCAAATGAAGTTTTTTATTAATATGTGGATGGGAGTCATTGGCCACTATTTAATAGGGCCACACTTTCTTCCTAAAAATTTAAACGGGGAAATCTATGAAAATTTTTTAAGAAATGATCTGGCGGTGATTTTAGAAGATGTTCCTCTCACCGCCAGACAGCGAATGATGTTTCAGAACGACGGTTGTCCAGTACATTATCGGCTGACAGTACGACAGTTACTTGATCAACATTTCCCTAACCGTTGGATTGGAAGAGCGGGCCCAATACCTTGGCCAGCGCGAAGCCCTGACTTAACACCCCTTGATTATTACGTATGGGGTCATATGAAGGAGATGGTCTATGCCACACCAGTCAATACTATAGAAAACCTTAGATAAAGGATAATAGATGCTGCCCAACACATAAGGCATAATCTGACAACCAGAGTAACAAGGACGGAAATAAGAAGACGCTGTCGTGTCTGTATGCGGAATAGGGGCTCCCATTTTGAGCAAGACATATAAAAAATAAAGTACAACTTTGAAATTAATGAAGAATTAAACTCTACTTTTAAAATGTTTTTTACTGTTTATCTAAAAATAAAATTCGTACTACTTGTGTTATTTTTACTAGTATTTTCTTAGAACTATTAAGGGTACATTGAACATTTGTACCTTGTTAGATAGCTATTGAAATAAGGCAGTTTTTATAATAATTCATACGCGTGTTACGTTAATATTTTTTTGAAAAAACCTAATACGTAAATTTCATAGCTGATTTAAAAAAAACATTTTTTTAAGTTTTTATTTCAGATGTTCACATGATCGAAATGTTTCCAGATATTTTTCATTCCAAACGGATATCTATAATATTGGACAAGTAATCCAGTAAAAAAAATTAAAAATGTCAAATAGATTTTTCGAAAATTAAAGAGAGAAGAAATTTGAGAAATACAAAAAAAATTAAATATCTCAAAAACTATTGAGTTTTGCATAATATATGTTAGGGCTAAATTTACTTCTTAGACCATGCCCCATCACATCTCCAAAGGAATGTATCGAATTACCAGTAACCCTGTATATACTTTTTTTTCTGTCATCGTCCCACATTGCAACATGTTTTTAATGTCTTTTAGTGAAAGCAGTTTTTTAAAATAATGATTTATATGAGAGTAATTTGCACCGTCTTTCCGGCTTATATCCGGAGCGCTCTTAATCTATAAGAGTAATATAGTGTTTGACTCAAAACTGTCCTAATAATAACATTAACCAATCTACAACTATTTCATTATTGATGAATTTTATAATTCTAAACTGTCGCAACTTTCATGATCCCACGGCATTAAAAGTGCTTTATTTTTCGTATGTGAGATCAAAGTTAGAGTATGGTTGCTTGATTTGGTGACAACTTTCTAATGTTGACGAGTTGGCTGTGGAAAATATATACAGTGTCCTGATCATATCAATCTCATTTAACTTATTTAATCGTATCTGTACTCGGTATAACTATTGGCATCGTCAAAATACTCTTGGTCCTCCCAGTATATGGTATAAATTATAATTTCAACTTTTATGTTTTTCTGTGAAAAATTACTAGCAAATTATTCCGGGCGGAGCAGCTGATTTAAAAATAAAAATAATGCTCGCATTGTTACGTCTTCTAAACTTACAGCTGTCTTAATTACGTTACGGCGCTCTCGGGTGAATATATAAAACGGTGAAGTTTTTCTTCGGCATGCAATATTCAAACAATAAATAAACCAATAAGGTACTTTTTCGTGCTATTATCGTCTGCTGTAAGCTATATTTACCTCGGGCTGTTAAATATTAAACTTGATTATAGCTTGAACTGAAAATTATAACTTGCATTTAGCTAATCAATTCAGTGGGAAAAGTTTATTTCGTTCTTAAAAAATGAGCAGGGGGTGTGCAAAATAAAACAGCCATCTCATTTAATATTGAAGAATCGGTGGTTGCCTAATGATACAGTCATTAACAAAAAATCCACTTAGCGTGTAGAATAAGAAACGCACGAACACTCTGAGACGTTTAGCACTCCAAAATAGTCCATAAAATAAATAAACGATTGCGCCATCTTAGACTTTATAGCGTACTTCGTCTAAGCTGGTCCATATAATGTAAGAACCGGGCGACGTAATAGATTGTAGCTAAATACGTCGTATATTGACGTATTATTTGAAGTTAGTTCTAGCGAGAAAATCAAATCATTAACGGAAACGATCAATAGCTGAAGAGGCCACCTACTAATTTTAGTTCGAAATTAAAAGGATTTAGCCAGGTATGATCATTAAATCAGTCTAGGAATCGAATCAAATAAAGTATACGGGTGTCTCAACCAAAAGTAGGCACCCTGAATAACTTTGGATAGAAATTTTTTGAAAAATTGGTGAAACACGTTTCCAAGGGTGACATATTTTAATGTATTACTTGTATACCTACCATCATCCCTCTACACTAAACGGCCACGAACTTAAAAAATTCAAATGGCAAGGGAGGTCGAGTGATTTTGTGAAAGGTCTTTCAATTCCCTACATAACTGTGTATTTTTTTTACTTTTATTGATTCGTTCCTAATGAAAATAAATTTTATTTTTGATGATTACACACAATCGGAATCGTTTAAAAAGCTAAAATACACGCCACTGGGCATTGGAATTTATAAAAAAAACTACATTTTTTAGTGCTCTCAAATCAACACGAGTTTTTTCGACAAAAAACACTGTCCTTGTCCGTTTAGTTTTACAATAATAAAAGACTCATAAGTATTTGATAGTCCTTGAACATTAATTTGTTCATAACCCATTTTAAATCGAGATACATTTTACCAGAGTGAGTTCTCAAAATGGTTTATACCCTTCAGGAGAGAATAGAAATTGTCAGCATTTATTGTAAAAACGATAATTGTTCTAGAGCTCCGGAGTGCACATTCAATAGAAATCACCCGGATAAAAAGATTGGTTCTCAGTATATTTTACAATTATTGAAAAAATGTTTGGAAACAGGTTCTGTAGGAAACAAAAAGCATGAACCTCAGCGACCGATTAGGAATGAAGCAGTCGAAGTGGCAGTTCTGGGTCATTTGCAGATAGATAATACTCAATCGATCAGGAAAGTAGCTGAGGCCTCCGGTGTATCACGAAGCAGTGTTCATCGAATTCTTAAGCCCCAAATATTTCATCCATATAAATTTAAATTGGTACACGAATTAAAAGAAGATGATCCCGATCGTCGGCCTGAATTCTGAGATTTTTAGTGAACAATTAAACGGTAATGCCAATCTACTGTACAATACGTGTTTTTCTGATGAATCGACATTTTACTTAAATGGGGGCGGTAAACAGGCACAATTGTAGGTATTGGAGTGAAACAATCCACATTGTTCATGGAAACTCATACCCAAAGGCCTGAGAAGTTAAGTGCTTGGACTGTCATCTTAGGGGATCACATTGGTGGGCCGTTTTTTATTCCTGATAATTTAAATGGCGAAAGGTAACTCGATCTGTTAGAAATTAACATCGACCCAATGATTACCGAAATCCTCGAAGAAGACGATAATCTTTTAGAAGGCGAACTGTTTTTTCAACTGGATGGGGCATCCCCACATTTTTCTATAGCAGTCCGTCAATTTTTGGATAATCAATTTCCTGGGCGATGGATTGGAAGAAGAGATCCTGTGGAATGGCCCGCTAGGTCACCCGATTTAACTCCCTTGGATTTCTTTCTGTGGGGACATTTGAAATCGAAGGTATTTGCAACAAAAGCCGCATCTCTGGAAGAGTTACGTAAAAGAATTGTTCGAGAATGCCGTTTATTGACTCCAGATGTGTTCATAAATGTTCGTATAGAATTTCAAAACAGATTATACTACTGTACGGAAGTCGGTGGGAGTCATTTTGAACAATATATATGATGATTTAAACTGCTTCTCTTATTTTTATTTCCCGAACCTAAAATAATGAAACAATTTATTTCTCAGGAACGAATCGATAACAGTTTTAAAAAATACACAGTTATGTAAAGAATTGAAAGACCTTTCAAAACATGCATCACTCGACCCCCTTTGCCAGTTCAATTTTTGAGGGGGTGGCCGTGTAGAGTAGAGGGATGATGATAGGTATACAAGTATTACATTAAAATATGTCCCCCTTGGAGACAAGGTCGACGTGTTTCGCCAATTTTTCAAAAAAATGTTATCTTCAAAGTTATTCAGGGTGCCTACTTTTGGTTGTGACACCCTGTATTCATCTTACATGCTATTTTACAAATTATAATTTATATAGTATATAATAATAATAAACCGCCTTTATTTATGACTTTACAGTAAAAATAAACAAAAATACATATTAAGTAGGTTGGCGATATTCGACCTCGGGTCGCTCTTCCATAAAACCAACTGGGAAAAATTAGAGAAATAATATAAAACTGTATACAAAAAAATTATAAGACTAATACAATACACAAATTATCTATTCCACAGCAATCAGGCTTTGAGTTGTTTGCTAAATGAAGTAATATTGGAGAGAAGTTTAAGGTTCAACGGCAATTTGTTAAAAATTTAGACGGCGTCATACGTGAAACTTCTCTCAAACTGCACGGTATTCTGTTCGGGAACGTGGATCGGTAGACGTGGTGAAATTGAGTGTCCTGCCCGTTCTCCCGATTTGACCCCGCTTGACTATTTTTTATGGGTTTACTTAAAATCGAAAGTCTGCTTCAACAGACCACATAATGTCGATGATTAAGAATTTCAGCAACGGCTCTATTATTGTCAAGAAGTTACGGGTGTCCAGTTTGAACATTTGATTTAAACTGTTTAATGTTCTTTTATTTAGTTAGTAACATTAAAAATGTAATATTTTTCAGTAAAAAAATTGGAGAAAGTCAAAAATTCTTACATTGCTGGATAAAGAATTAAAAGAGCCAAAACTTATCACCACAGGAGTGCAAGAAGAATTTGTAAATACCGAAAACAAAGAAATACTGAAAGCAACTGTAGAATAAAACGATAAAAACTTGCAGGGTAAATTAATTTAAGTTGTCACTCCACTCAAATTCTATTTTAGCAACTGATCATACGTAGTTTATTAAAATACTTAAATATTAATGCCAGGTAAAATAACAAACATTTGTGAGTGTGTGCAAAAGATTACAGTTCGTGTCAACATATCCATCAATAACGGGCTATGCATTATTTAATTATTTGTCTGCACTATTGCATGCACGTACAGAATCATTCTATTGCAACGGAATGTATTGTAAAAAAAATCCATTTTACGTGTAAACAGAACGTTCGATCTAGAAATATATTCAAGTTGAAAATAAATATTTACCCTCATATCTATTGCCGTTTGTACTTAACTTTGTTGTTTATATTTTCTATTGCGAAGTTGTTTGCTTATATTTATCCTGAAAAGTGGCGTCGTATATTTTATTTAAGGATATTTACGGCCGCCCTCAATCCCTTCATCCTGCTGACCTCATAATCGTCCCAGACTACCATCTGAGGATTTCTATCAATTACTCCATGAACTCAGAAAATGTATTTTATTGGCCATAAGAGTCAGCCACCCCAGAAGTTATTACATTAATCTTTATTAATTTTTACCGCCCTTTTCCCGAAAGTTATCATCCCTCGGGTGTGATTAGTGTCTTTTTAATACGTAACTTTAAATTAAATTAAAATAGGGGCAAGATGTTCTCATGTTAAGGTCGATATATATGACGTGTTCGTAGAGAAATAGAAAGAAAGGTTCTGCTCCTGTGTTCTACTGAGTGTTTAACAAGATATGTCCGTTATTTATGAATAACTAATTGTTATAATAATAATCTTTATCCCTTAAGGACTTATGTACATAAGCATAGAAATTGTCAAACAGTGTAACTAAAAAATCTTAAAGAACTAGTGTATTTGTACAGACGGGAAAATGGAACGAAAAACGCACGTATCAAATATAAAATATGATAAAAACATACAATAATGGTGAGGTTTTCTACAGCTTTCTCGTGCTAAAAATTGTTGTTGATATTGAGATAAAATGAAAATTCGCTGACATGATAGAATTATTCCTTTTTAAGTGATGTTTTGAATTTATTAAATGTTTTTTCTTCCTTTATTGTGTTTGGTAATTTATTAAATAGCCGACGGCCAGCAAAAATTGGAGATTTTTCCTAAAATGCGTGTTTATGTTTACTATTATAGATATTGTTTTTCTGTCTAGTATTATAACTATGGTAGTCCCTATTAACTAGGAATTTATGCTTGTTACTGTAAATGTAACATAATAATTGGTACTGTGAGAATTGCGTATTTTTTAAAAGATTAGATTAGATTAGTTAGATTTTATTTCCCAAAAATTAATGTTACATAACAATAATAATGCAATATGCTCATATAAGTGCATACATGACATGATGCGCCTTAATCAAGACATAAGGGAAAGAGCATTTACTTAAATAGGTTCAATCTTAATAAAGATACAATGCACATACTTAAATAAATTGAGACATTATAAATATACAATAATACAATGCTTTAGAAGTAAACCCTTTGAAAACCTTTTATGGATTAAATTTTGTAGTGAAGTATTCTTCTAAGTTATAGAACACATAATTATCTAAAACTTTCTTTAGCCTAATTTTGAATAAGTTTTCGCTGTTTATGCAAGTAACAGAATTTGGTAGGTGATTATAAATTTTTACTCCGGAGCATAAAGGACCTTTCCTATTTGTGACATATCTATAGTTTGGCGCAATTAGTTTTGTATTAGATCTGGTATTGTAATCATGGATATCAGCGGATGTCGATATTGTGTTTCGTTTTCTGTAAATTATTATAGATAATTTATATATATAAAGATTAATTACAGTTGGTATATGTAAGTTTTTAAACGGCGTTCTACAGGATTCTCTCGGATGAATACTACAAATTGCTCGCACAGCACGTTTCTGTGTCACTAAAATTTTTTTAAGACAAGTTGCGTTTCCCTAAAATTCAACACACCATATTGCAGTATGCTTTGAAAATATGCAAAATACACATATAGTGCCGCTGCAATGCTGATATTTTCTTTGACGTTCTTTATTGCATAAATTGCACGTCCAAGTCTTTTATTTAAATCAGAAATATGCGTCGACCAATTTAACGATTTATCAATATATATTCCTAAAAATTTAGTATCAGTTACTGATATTATTTGTCCTAAATCAGTTTGAATATTTATATCTAAGGCTGGTGTGTGGGATTTTTCAAATGTTATATTCATTGTTTTTTCAACATTTAAGAGCATGAAACCAGTTTGTAATGCCATTCATTGCCTCCTCACTTTTAACTTTAAGATCGTCCAAATTATCATCATTCACTATGATACTGGTATCATCAGCGAACAATGAAAATTGTAACGAAGGAAAATTATCAACAAGATCATTTATGTATATTAAAAATAATACTGGACCTAATATGGACTCCTATGGAACTCCAAATGTGATATCTTTTGCTTTCGTGATAACAGTTTTTCCAATTTCCTGAGATTCGTCTAAAGTCTGACATATGCAGATCTATGTTTTAAATATGAAATAAACCACAGAAGTGGTGTACCGCGTATTCCGTAGTAATTAAGCTTCATTAGTAAAATATTATGATCTACACAGTCAAAAGCCTTAGACAAATTGCAGAAGATACCCAAAGGAATATGTTTATTTTCTAGGATATTATTAATATAATTTATTAGTTTAAATGCAGCGTCAGATGTGCTACAATCTTTTTTGAATCCAAACTGAAATGGTGTTAAGATTTTAAATTTTTTTAAATAGTTTACTAGCTGTTTTTTTACTACTGCTTCTAATATTTTAGAAATTGTAGGCAAAATGGAAATAGCTCTATAATTTGAAATATTATATTTGTCGCCTTTTTTAAAAAGCGGCTTAATGGTTGCTATTTTAAATTTATCTGGAAATATCCCCTGGGAAAGTGATAAGTTTACGATATCTGTTAAGGTTTTTTTTAAAACTGAAATGTTTTCTTTTATTAATGTAATTGGAATTTCATCTCATCCAAATGATTCTTTAGGTTTTAACTGCTTAACAATTTCAATTACCTCATTTTCCGTAACCGGCATAAAGTACAGAGAGTCCAGGGTATTTTTGTTTATTTTTTTAATATAGTATTCGGCAGAGTGTATGCTTTGTAAATCAGATGTTAGTGTTTCGGCAATGTCCACAAAAAGTATCACGACAAGATGTGCGATAGGAGGGGTTAAACACTAGCCTTATAATTCTCTTTTGAGAGACCAGGACGCGTTGTAAATCTGAGGACTGTCCCCATACACATCTTAAGTCAGCCGGAAATTGTAACGTATGGTGTACCACAGGGAACAGTATTAGGACCTATACTTTTCTCAGTCCATATAAACGATATACTTTCTCTTGATACATACGGTACTATAATCTCCTTTGCAGACGATACTGTTATATTTTATGAAGCAACCAACCTCTTGGGATATTCTTAAAACCATTGTCGAACATGACCTTAAGCAAATTTCATTTGATAGTTAGAAATTAACGATAAATTATAAAAAAACATTTTACTTGCCTCTAACATATTACAATTGCAACCTACCAAATTTTAATAGACTGGAAATAATACAAGAAAATAAAACCATCCACATTAATGCTACAGAAAAAGTAAAATATCTGGGAATTTATATAGATTGTCACCTCAGATGGCAACACCAAGTAAGAGGTTTGTTACATAAATTTAAACAAATTAAATAAATATTAAAAACTCCACATTTATTTGCCATCTATAAAGCATTGGTAGAGTCAATTTTGAGATATGGGATAATAGGCTGGAGAGGAGTAGGTATTTAACGCCATTACAAAACTTGCAAAAACGGTTTCTTAAAATTATCTACGGGAAAAACATTCTTTATCCGACGGAACTGCTATGTCAAAACTCCAAGCTTTTTAGCATACGACAACTCTATTGTTATACCACTCTTATTTATCAGTACCATAACAAACAAAACCATGAGCATTTTTCACATAAATATAGCACAAAAAGTAAACAGCAGGATGACATCAAAATCAAAAAAATGGCAAAAAGTATAGAGCAAAGATATTATGTATACATAGGTGAAAAACTTTTTAATATGTTGGATAAATGTACCTTGGGTACTAGAAATATTACAAAATTCAAAAGAAATGTCAAAAAATGGATCAAATTGCAGGGTCTGTATCTATATTCTTCATTAATGTACGTGTATTGATACATACATATTTGTGTGTAGTTTTTATGAGTGCTAGAAAAAGTGTGATTTTAGGGCGTAGGTAGGTGTATATACAGGGTGTCTCATCGGGAACTGAATCGATCGATACACCCTATATATTTTAGGGTTTTCGAAAAGAGCATAAAATGCTGAGGAAAATATGTAGCATATCCTATAAATATACCTACCCGTTTCAGAGATATTTGACATTTTATAGAAAATTTGACAGCTGCAACCGTTTGCAGGAACCGTTATAACTTTCTTCGTGTAAAAGATCCTCATTTGCTTCTTATCACGTAAAAAGAACACAAGGACAACTACGTTCTACAACTGAAATTAATTCAATAATATCATACCGTTCCGTTTTTCGAGTTACATTTTGTCAACTTCAAACCGCGAAAACTTGTTTAGGTCAAATGGAACACCCTGTATTTTTCTACGTCAAGTTTTGTAATATTGAATTCCCTTTTTTCTGATATTAGCATTGTGCAGGTTAAAGTTACAACTTTTTGAAATATTTGCGATTTTACTAGAAATTCATGAATTGTTGTAATCAAAATAGCCATCCATGATTAGAAGCAATCAGTCATTATCTTATGTCAAAAAATGCCAGCACGTTTAAATTATACCCACGAAGACTTTTTAAATTTGTTTATTATTTATGGAGAATGTGATAAAATAATATCAAGAACTTGCAGCACATTTGCTACTCGATATCCACAAAAACGCAAAATAACACTAATACTGTAACATGCGTATTAATCGAATTGAAGATATGGCATGAACTAAAATAGCAGAGATAAGATCAATTTAAAATATGATTTCATTTCAATTTGATAATTGCTCAAAATTCCGCCCTCGAACCTCGACACATTTTTCGCACCTTCGGATTAGTTCCTCATGGGTAGCTCTTCTAATTGAATCCTGTGATATGTTTTGAAATGCATTTCTCACTCTTTGCATACAATCTTCAATGGTTGTTAATGGGCTCTCATAAACTTCATTTTTAATAGTTCCACAAATGAAATAATCCAGAACTGATAAATCGGGCGAGCGAAGAGGCCATAAAAAGGTCCATTATTGGCCATCCATTGATCATAAAAAGTTTCTTGTAAATAATTATTAATTCAATATGCGTTATGTGGGGAAGCATCGTCGTGCTGATAGAAAATGTTTCTATGTTCGGCGAGAGGTAAATTTTCTAAATAGTTATTATTCAAATTTTGTAAGATATTCAGATATCTTTCACCTTAAAAAGAAAACAAAAATTTACCTATACATATTAGCAGAAGAGAAAATTTAATTTACCGTTTAAATTTTCCTGATAATATTGTAATGCCACCACTCTATCGTTTCTTATGGCACAGTAAACATTGAACTGCCAATTTTCCTGAAAGTTTCGCTCTCTGAATATATGAGGATTTGAGTCACTCCAAAATGCGAATTGTGTCTATTAAAAAGTCCATTTTAGTAAATTTTGCTTCATCTGTCCATATAATATTTCCCAGATAAGAATCGTGACCCTCAGACCTTATTAGAATAAACTCACAAGAATTCTGTCTTCTTAGGAAATCTGTTTCTTTTAATCCTTGAACCATATGTAATGAAAACGGGTGAAACTTATGTTTTAATAAGATTCTTTGAATGCAATCCTTGCATAGTCCCGATTCCAGAGCAGCTTGTCTTAATGACATCCTTGGAAATGCATAAAAAATATCCCAGAATGACTATTTCAATGTTTTCGTCATCAACAATAGGCTTTCTTCTTCTTTGCATTTTTGCCTTGATAGCCATAATTTTTAAAATTTTTCCAGTATGCGTTTTACAGTGTTTGGTGACGGTTTCCGTTTTTCTGGATATCGAGTAGCAAATGTGCTGCAAGTTATTGATATTACTTTATCACATTCTCCATAAATAATAAACAAATTTTTTAAAAGTCTCCGTGGATGTAATTTATTTCAGTTGTAGAACGTAGTTGTCCTTGTGCTCTTTTTACGTGACAAGAAGCAAATGAGGATCTTTTACACGAAGAAAGTTATAACGGTTCTTGCAAACCATTGCACCTGTCAAATCTTCATTAAAATGTCAAATATCTCTGAAACGGCTAGGTTTTATGCTCTTTTCGACAACCCTAAAATATATAGGGTATTCCATTTGAAATAAGCAAGTTTGTATAGACTTCCGGTATAAGCGGAAGTGCCAGCTGCTTGTAATTATTTTAGTTGGATTGGCCACATCGACATTAGTAATTATCTAAATTTTCAAAATTTTCTGATGCTTACTTTTCTCTATATCGATCGATTCAGTTGCCGGTGAGACACCCTGTATAATTTTATTTTTAAATAGTAAATAGGAGATAGAAAATTGTTAGTATATATTCTCTTTTATATGTTACATATATTATAAACATTTGTATCGTAAGAGAAACATCATATACATATATTATTAAAACACCCATCAATGAGTATTATAACATTGAACCGCAATCAAGTTTACAAAAAACTTAAGCGATCTTTTATTTATATTCATGATATGTGCAGCCTATTATATATGTTTACTTGAATCTTTGATATAAATAAATTTATTATTATACTGTAATGTTGTAAGATATTGCTGAAAAGACGAAGGCATAATATACTTTTGAAAGTGACTCCATTTCTAGGTAGTCCATTAATGAATGTATTATATAAAAGCCTTTGTTAAGTTTGTTGCATACTTGATCTATGTGTTCAGTCCAGGTCAGGTTAGTATTATCTAGGATAGTGCCTAAGAATTTTATTGATTTAGATGAATTTATTATTGTCATTAAATGTGATGCTGAAGTTTTTTGATGCTATATGACTATTTTTAAATACTGTTTTACTATTATTTACTATTAGCCTATTTTTTGCACACCATTCGCTGAAATTTTTCATTAGTGGAACAGATCTGGCTTTGGAATAAGGAAACGTCCGATTGTGATTTTTTTTGCCAATAAATAGAGTTGGGTCTTCCCAACGTTCCGAAACATTTGTTCAGCGGATGTCAAGGGGGGGGGGGGGGCTACGACATATTAAATGTATGGAAAAATGGTTTTTCGAAGATACCTCGGCGGCTTTTGATCTGATGAAAAAAATCTTCAAACCAAAAATGAAGAGCTCATGAAAATAAGCTAATTTTATTGACACTTTTAAGTTTAACTCAGTAAATTGTATTCAATCTCATCAGAGTCATTGTATTGTATTGTGTTGTGTTGTGTTGTGTTGTGTTATGTTGTGTTGTGTTGTGTTGTGTTGTATTGTAAATTTCATTCTGGAAAGTTTGCACCACAATAAAGTATTGAAGCTCTATCATTTAAAAAAATCGTTTAAATTGGCTAACAAATAAAGATTTTAGAGAGGTATACGGCGCACACATACTGTAAAAATTCTAGCCTTGTGCGGAGTTTTACTTTCGAAAACTCAACGATATAATTTTTTCACATATCCTAATTTTTTAGTTCATGAGTCTCCCTTTTTACCAAAAATACCGCCAATGAGGAAGTTGCATGATTTTTTTTTATATCACAGATAGATCGACGACAGAAAAATATGCTTCCTCGTATTTTTTCTTTTTCTTTTTTGTTAAAATAAGGTGAAAAAAATATGTATTTCGGCTGAGAATTTAAAACCATTAAAACGCTCTATCCCTAACGAATAGCGTCATTCGTAACCTGTAGCGTCACGTCGTTATTGTTAAACCATTGAAACATCTAAAAAGGAAACTGTGGTTATAGATAAAGACGTTAGGGATGTTGTAAAATGATTATGCGTCATATTAACCAATAATTAGTAACAAGATTAAGAATAACAACGTAAATTAGCAAACTCAGATCCAATTAGTGACGTCAAAATGACGTCAAAGCAATATTATAGCGTTTTCAGTCACTTGGTTTGGTTTACACAAAAGTTCAAATTTTAATGTGGCATATTTACGAAGCGAAATTTTTCTCTGAGTTTTTTTATTATATTATCAACTTATATAGTATATATTACGGAAAAATAATAAAATTAAGCATTTTTAAAATCCATGCATCTTCCTCATTGGAAAAGAATTTCTGTTGACCACATTTTCAACTTTTTTTATTACAGCGTCATATGCGCCTGCTTTTAGTTTTGAAATCGGCGCAATTCTCCAATAAAGCCCGGCCATTGATGGAAAAGTTTATGTTTAATTAACGTGAATGTCCTTAATTTAAGCTTAAGTGTAATAAAATGGCCGTAAAAAAGTTCCGGGCGTTATAAAAACATTATGGTGAAAGTTAAATGAATAAATTCTGTTAGTTGCTAAATCCTCACTTCTACGTGCAGCAGCAGGAATAGGACAAACTTTTGATACGGCTAATGTACTAAATACATTTCGGGAGTTAATCTGATTTAATTTATTTACAGATAGAGTACGCTGTATATGCATATAAAAGGATTTACAGTTATCTGATATACGCACAGAGAATTCAATGGAGACCTAACTACTCTTAATGAACTGAACTTAATCAGGTACATTTCCTTAGTCGACCGAAGGCAATCGTATCCTTTTTGGGAAGTGTATGCTTAGGCTTTTAAAATAAATCTACCGGAGAAGAAATTTAATGATGATCATTTATTTCAGTCTAAGCCCTATATTGTTATAATACAGGACAATTAGTGGAACCGCGAATAATTTAGTATTTCTATTTCTAATAATCAAATCTCAATATAGTAAATTATTCCGCTAGATATCTGTTACGAAGATTGGTTTGTAGTTCTTCTAGAAAGTCACTAGAGGCAGCTTTGTCAAGGACGTAATGGGAGACCCCTACTTAATAACTAACCTCAGACCTATTGCAATACTTTGCAATTTTGGGAAATTCTTGGAAATCATTATTTATGAAAATATTTACTACGAAATCAAAGGTCATATATCTCCTTACCAGCATAGTTTTATGGAAAAAAGATCAACCATCTCGAATCTGACTCGCATTACACATTATATTTCTGACAAGTAGATGTCATATATACTGACTTCCGGAAGGCTTTTGACAAAATGGACCATTACTTACTCCTTTCTAAATCTAACGCAATTGGAGTGTCAGAAGCCCTTTTATCTTTGAACGAGTCCTACTTACTCAATAGAAAGTAGTCTGTTGAATATGGTGGATTCATTTCTCAGAGCTTCTTCGCAACATCTGATGTTCCTCAAGGATCCAACGTTGTGCTACTTTTATTCTTCATGTTTATAAATGACCTATTCCTAAGTATGAGCTCCACATATCTGCCCTTTGCAGGCGGCTTGAAAATCTATTCAGAAATAGGCAAACTTGACGACTGTTCTTTTTTACATATCGCATTAGATACGCTTAATGAATGGTGTAAACACAACTTCTTAAACCTAAACATATCTAAATGTAAAGCGATAGTTTTACAGACATCAACGATCTGAAATTAATATGCGTGTCATTTATAAGAAACAAGCTTGAATATATTTTTCATTTGGTCACCTATGTATCAAAATGATAAGTTAAAAGGGAAGTACGTACAAAGAAAACTTCTTAAATACATGTTTTTTAAACAGAATAGATTATATCCCGAAAGAGGCTTCAACCATAATATATTACAAAATTCACTCGATTTAAGCTTGCTTGAAATAAGAAGAAATTGCGCAGCATTACAAGTATTGTACAAAGTACTTCATAATCAGTCAGACTTTATTCACCTGTTAGTTTTGTGTACCAAGATGAACTCCCGTCAACACTAACATTCATGTCAAGTCACCAATATTTAACATGTGTAAACTATTTAATTTTAATTTTGATAATATAAATCATATTATACGTACATACAAAGAAAACCAGCTAATACAAAAAACCTTTTATCATATTATCATATAATCATTTAGGTTAAGTAATTTCACATATACTTTTACTTAAATACTTTACATAATATATACTTTTTACATACAGAGTGTCCCAATAATATCTCAAACTCCAATATCCGCCTTATTAGAAGTCTTTGGAAACTTATTTTTTATGGAAGTAAAAATTTGCAAACCCTGGCAGTGCAACTTTGAAAATTCGTCGCAAAATAAATAAATGTCGCGAGAATTTCGGACGTCTTATTTTAAGCTTATACTTTGAGAAATAAATGTTCAAAATTTCAAAATGAAATAATTGAAACTGTCGGAGATATCGCAGGGTGAATGTGAAAAAGTATGATATTTTTTTCTTTCATTTATTAAAAAAATACGAGTTTATACGTAGACGCCCCATTTTTTTTGCAAAAATAATATTAGATTCGTATTCAGCCACTTTGAAAACATGAAAACAAACTGGATTCGGCCATTAGAACTGCGTGGTCATTTACTCCTATGTTCAAGCGACTTTCTGGGGGTGTCCCGCTCGCCTAATTGTCCTGAATTGGCGCTAGTATAAAATACACCCTGTATAATTATAATCAATACTTGCAAGCCACTAATTTTCCGCAAATCCTTAACACTCGGACGTACATTGGCTCTACAGTTTTAATTTCATTGAAACGGAAAAGCATATTTGTGATATCGAAGCTCAAAATGCCAGATAAAATTAAAAAATAACAAAAACCGTTTATTGCTTCCATTAAAGCAAATTACCGGCGATATTTATAATTAATATACTTTATTCGCATGGCATCGCCAACGGCACTTTTCCCATAATAGGAACTTTCAATCTTTCGATACAGCACAGCGTCGGTCGTTTCCGGCAATCAAAATATTTACGGGCCAAATCCGTATCTAAATCCGTCTGGTCCTTATCCTGGCGCCGTGGGGGAAATTTACACCCCACCAAGCCCAGGAAGTCTTGTGGAATCGGTGGAGGAGACGCCAGAGCATCAGCCGCCGTTACTCGAGGATAAGATTTTTATGTTCTATTGGAAAGTAAAATAAAAAGCTAAATGCTCTTTATGCCCTTACTTGTCTGACGACGATTTTGAGATTTTGTGTATTATTGTAACATAATTTTATAGTAAAACGATGGTATGTGGTGAATTTTAATTGCGGTCAAACATTTCAATAAGAATATCGGGCACATTAGCAATAATTGTTAAATATAATTTGACAAATTAATATACCTTGAAGTCCCTTTCCGTTGGCGGCTTATGTCTGGTGGCATAATCTGCATAAAGGTGGGCATATCCAAGAGAGAGAGAGAGATCCGATAAGGAATTTTTTTTTATCATAACTTTTTTTTTATTGGTAAAAAAGGTATAGTTCTACTTAGGTAGTTTTATAGTTTGTTTGCAATTTGCTTTTTAAAATAAGAAGTTATGGTCAAAAACAGTAAATATTTCCCTATCGGATCTCTCACTCGCTCGCTCTCTCTCTCTCTCTCTCTCTCTCGGATATGGCGACCTTAAACTTCAAACTCTTTATCCGCAAAAGCACATTAAAAGTTACAGGTTATTTCTAAATCTAATTAACACAGCAACGTTATCAATTCACAAAGCTGAACAACATGGCGCGCGAAACAAAAGACTATCACCATACAATATTTGATATTAGGAACTAATATTTCATGGCTATCTTTGTTAAGTGAAACATAAGACAACAGTTCAATTTAGACGTATTAGATTTTAGGTATTGTATGTCACATATTTTCACATATAATATGTAGATGCTTAATTGGACATACTTGAGGTGTACACCTCAGAGATAAATATATGAAGATTAAATCAGATATACCTTAACAAAGTATTGCGAGTCAATAGGACACAGGACGTCAAATTTAAAATTACTTTTACTTTCTTTTATATGAAAAACAAAACTATACAGGCTGTCTCACCGGGAAATGAGTCGATCGATATAGAGAAAAGTACGCATCAGAAAATTTTGAAAATTTAGATAATTACTAATGTCGTGTGGCCAATCCAACTAAAATAATTACAAGCAGCTGGCACTTCCGCTTATACCGGAAGTCGATACCAACTTGCTTATTTCAACTGGAACATCCTATATATTTTAGGGTTTTCGAAAAGAGCATAAAATTCTGAGTCGAAAATATAGCATATCCTATACCTAGACCTAGCCGTTTCAGAGATATTTGACATTTTATAGAAAATTTGACAGGTACAACGGTTTGCAAGAACCGTTATAACTTTCTTCGTGTAAAAGATCCTTATTTGCTTCTTGTTACATAAAAAGAGCACAAGGAGAACTACGTTATACAACTGAAATAAATTCAATAATATCATACCGAGTGTTCCGTTTTTCGCGTTACATTTTGTCAACTTCAAACCGCGAAAACTTATTTAGGTCAAATGTAACACTCTGTATTTTTTTACGTCCAGTTGTGTAAAATTGAATTCCCTTTTTTCTGATATTAGCATTGTGGGGGTTAAAGTTACAACTTTTTGAAATATTTGCGATTTTATTAGAAATTCATGAATTGTTGTAATCATTTCATCAAAATAGCCATGATTAGAAACAATCAGTCATTATCTTATGTCGAAAAATGCCAGCACGTTTAAATTATACCAACGAAAACTTTTTAAATTTGTTTATTATTTATGGAGAATGTGATAAAGTAATATCAAGAACTTGCATTTGCGACTCGATATCCACAAAAACGCAAAATAACACTAACACTGTAACATGCATATTAATCGAATTGAAGATATGGCACGAACTAAAATAGCAGAGATAAGATCAATTTAAAATATGATTTCATTTTAATCTAATAATTGCTCAAGCCCTCGAAACTCGACACATTTTTCGCACCTTCGGATTAGTTCCTCATGGAGCTCTTCTAATCGAATCCTGTGATATGTTTTCAAATGCATTTCTTACTCTTTGCATACAATCTTCAATGGTTGTTAATGGGCTCTCATAAACTTTATTTTTAATAGTTCCCCAAATGAAATAATCCAGAACTGATAAATCGGGCGAGCGAGGAGGCCATAAGAAAGGTCCATTATTGGCAATCCATTGATCATAAAAAGTTTCTTGTAAATAATTATCAATTAAATATGCGTTACGTGGAGGAGCACCGTCGTGCTGATAAAAAATGTTTCTATGTTCGGCGAGAGGTAAATTTTATAAATAGTTATTATTCAAATTTTGTAAGATATTCAGATATCTTTCACCTAAAAAAAAAAAACAAAAATTTACCTATACATATTAGCAGAAGAAAAAATTTAATTTACCATTTAAATTTTCCTGATAAAATTGTAATGCCATCACTCTATCGTTTCTTATGGCATAGTAAACATTGAACTGCCAACTTTCTTGAAAGTTTCGCTCTCTGGACATATGAGGATTTGAGGCACTCCAATAATGCGAATTGTGTCTATTAAAAAGTCCATTTTTAGTAAATACTGCTTCATCTGTCCATATAATATTTCCCAAATAAGAATCGTGACCCTCAGACCTTATTAGAATAAACTCACAAAAATTCTGTCTTCTTAGGAAATCTGTTTCTTTTAATCCTTGAACCATATGGAATGAAAACGGGTGAAACCTATGTTTTAATAATATTCTGTGAATTGAATCCTTGCATAGTCCCGATTCCAGAGCAGCTTGCCTTAATGACATCCTTGGAAATGCATGAAAATATCCCAGAATGACTATTTCAATGTTTTCGTCATCAACAATAGGCTTTCTTCTTCGCATTTTTGCCTGGACAGAGCCATAATTTTTAAAATTTTCCAGTATGCGTTTTACAGTGTTTGGTGACGGTTTCCGTTTTTCTGGATATCGAGTAGCAAATGTGCTGCAAGTTCTTGATATTACTTTATCACATTCTCCATAAATAATAAACGAATTTAAAAAGTCTTCATGGGTGTAATTTAAACGTGCTGGCATTTTTTGATGCGCGGAAGCTATACAACCTTAGGCGAGGGTTGTATAGGAGATATACCATCCTTCGGAGGGGATGTAAAGCCGTCGGTCCCTTGTCTATTAAATGTTAGGCAAGTAAAAGATCCCTACTCTTCTTAAGGGAAGAGGTTCGGCAAAATTCCTGGTTGGGGGTAGCTCGTCTACAGGCGTCGGTGTTAGGCCTCAGTAGCGGAAATAGGTCGACGTTAAATAAATGTATTAAAAAAAATTTAAAAAAAATTTCTGATGCGTACTTTTCTCTATATCGATCGATTCATTTCCCGGTGAGACACCCTGTATAGGATGATTCACATATGCCGTTCGATATAAGTTTTCAACTTACAGTTGGACAACGAACTTGGTAAGCAGCCATAATCGACCATGCCCGTTCTACCTAAAATATTTTCAGCCTGCAGCTATACAGGGTGTACCAAAAGACGATACCAACTTTCTTACTTAAATGGAAACCTACATTTTACTTCCACGTCCAGTGGAAGTATAGGAACCCAAAAAAAAAAAAAAATATCGCGTACAGCGGACATTTTTTTCAGGAAAATTGACACGTATCAAAACCTGTAACAGATAAGTTAACATGACTTAGGTTGTCTAAACTCTGAATTGAAAGGCCAATCGAATCATGTAAGAAAAAATGTAGGTTTCCATTTAAAAATAATAAAGTTGGTACCGACTTTTGACATACCCTGTATAGCTGGAAGGCTGGAAATATTTCAGGTAGAAGGGGCATGATCGATTATGGCTGCATACCAAGTTTCAGGTTTGTAATCCAACTGAAAGATGAAAAGCTTCTAACGAACGGCCTATCTAAATCACCCTGTATACTCATTCCTTTTAACGGCAGTATATAAAGGACTATTACTCAAAATATACTTTAAAAAATAATACATTAATATATTCGTGCTGGGTAGATTATAATCGACAATGCTGATGCTACCTGATATTATTTAATATTAGCATGTCTCCAGTCTAACATTCTGAATCGTGACACTCCCGGCGGTCTCAGACAGACACAAATTAGCGAGCTAACAAGCGTCCTCCAGGAGCCTCAAAACTTTCGAGCTCCCGGTTGAAACTCATAGACGAAAAAAAACATTTATAAAAACGTAATTTGAGTAGCAATCAAGTTTAAACAAACAATTAAGCTAAAAGCTCACTTACAGTTCCTGTTGAAAATCCTGCTGAGCGGGCACTTCGAAGTTGTAGCGTCCTGCTGGCTCCAGACCTCGGTAATCCTGCTGTGTAAAATCCGACGTTCTAACTGAAATGTTGAGATATCGTATAATTCGTGTGATTTAAATTGGTTCATTTGTATTTATAATATATAAAGTTGGAGGATTCCAAATTGAGAAGTATCATATACATTACGTTTGATTCGAGGCTCCGCATTTCCCTGCTGTAATAAGGTAACAAGTAATATTTCAATATAGACTGTCCCTAAAGAGACCCTCGAGGTGATAATTTATATTTCTATTGCGTAGAAACTAGTGTTTTATTTTGAAAATACCCGCCAAATATAAAGAGAAAAAAAGAATAACAATTCCTTGCACCATCACTATAGGCTGCTAATAATACGTTGCGACTAATCTGGTTGATAGCTGCGTTGGTTAAAGCGAGAGGTGGTGAGGTGGTGTGGGAATAATCACACTGGTATCGCGTATCGCGCCACCGGGTTCGAATTCCGGCTCGGGCAGTGGCACTAGCACTGCCGGAGGAAATAGTTATGTCCGCGTTGTTTCAATATGTAAGCACCTTCCGCACAAGCCTCTGGCTTCTGAAATTGGGGGTTGTCTAATTTCTGTGGTGTTTATTTATATTATTTAATTGCTTCACAACTGGCATATATTTTATTTTGTAAGTCAGCCATATCTTCTATCAGTTCCAACCTTATTTTTTAAGTAACCCCCAAAGAAATTCAGGTAGGGTCATATCAAGTGAACGAAATGAACAAATTTGTTTAACTACTATTTTGGTAGGATTTTGTTTTATCTCATAGAACTCAGAGTCTGTTCTCTAGGGCAAATCTACATGGGTCCCTTGCTAAAAATCAATTTCTACTGCGATATTTCTATCGTCGAGAATCAGTACCATTAATTTTTTTAAAATCTGTGCCTCTGAAATGGGTGGCAGAACTATTGTGTTTTAAGAATTTTACGGCCAAATTAATAATTGCGTTACAGAAAAGTTGGCTGTGGAAAATCAGTATATTTAAATCGTTAGCTCTATTAAATTATAACAATATGAGTAGGAATACTGTAGCAAGTTAACGTGAGAGACCGAACTGAAATGGCCACAAAATAGAGTAAGCATAAAACAGTATTAAAGTCACCGGCGCATGCACCATTTATTAGGAAACAACAATCCTGTACTATCTATTCCAGATATAAATGGTCTTTGATGCAACTTTCGCTAAAATGTTAATGTTTAGAGTGGAGATTTTGGCATATCTATATCACAAGTTCTGAACCTCTTATCACTAGAAAGGTTACCTACTGCGTGTTCTATGAAAAACCTCTGAATGATACGCAAATTTTGTTTTCAAATTCATTTTCTGCGAAAGTAAATATCTTAAACACTTAAAAATTACGAAATCACACATGATGTGCGTCTGTCAGTGAACAACCAACCCAAGAGACCCTACGAGGGCTGTTGATAGAGTGGTACTTGCCCCTTCAACATATCAGAAATCTTGAAAAGTTAAATATTGTGAACTGTATTTTTATTTGTTTATTTTCCTGTGGATGTGGAGGTTCCAGAGTCCGTTCAGGCTCTCGGCGACACTAAAAATTTGTTAGCTGCAATGCTGTAAATATATCGTTAAAACTATCAATGAAACTGATAGCGTATCAAGGCATATCGTGAAAAAATGAATTAATCCACATCGTGAGATGAGAAATAGTGAACCAGTATTGAAGGTTTTAACAACATCCTCATTCAACATTGAAAGCGGCTAGTCTAAGCTTAAATATCCCTAGAAGAAAATTCTAAAATGCCTTGAAAATAAAAAAGAAACAAAAAATAACTAATTTCACACCTACCTACAGTATCAAAAATTCGGTTGAGCTTACCAACAAATTAAAAAATGTTACACTCCCAAAAAATGAAATCTTAGCACCTTTCGATGTGAGTAACATGTTTTCAAATCTACCATATAAGGAGTGTCTCGAAATTATGGACGCTGCTACCACATTCATAATAATTTCAACTGTTTGCGCGCTGATGTGACCCGCGACTCGTTCCTTTGCAGGGTGCTATTTTCAAAACTATTACACCAATCGAAAAAAATGTAGAACCCTTTTAACCTCTCCACAATAAAATTGTGAGAGGTTACTAAAATTGGTTCAAAAACGAAAATTGAGATAACATCAAATCTTTACGTTTTGAAGTCCTAGGAACGCAAAAAAGTGGTTTTTGAAAAATGTATGTGTGTGTGTATGTGTGTTAGCACAATAGCGCCGAAACCACTGAACGGATTTGAATGAAACTTTGCGTGTGGGTTTCTTTAGTGCCCCAGAAGATCTGAAAAGGTTTTGGTTGAGATCGGATTACGTTTAGTGCCATTTTGACGCAACAAATTGTTTATTTTATAATTACTTTTAATTTGCAATGGAACCATTGAAAAGCAGTTAAAATTCTGATTTCAACGATATATCACACTTCCACCCTTTCAATTTGGTTACCGTGAAAAACATTAAAAACAAATCAAATATGGCATAGATCGCATTTCGCATGACATGATCGATGCGCGTAACCGTTACGTCGTGAAACTCGTCACATCAAGTGTCAATTCACGTGTGAGGGTTTCTTCACTGCTCTAGAAGTAGAACGGATTACGTTTAGTGCCGTTTTTAAATAAATATATATATATATATATATATATATATATATACAGACAAATCGAAGAATTAAACTACAAATATTCCTCTAAAATCTAGTAAAATTACTGAAATGCTAATGTTTCATTTAACATAAACAGCCGCGAGCGATCGGATTGCAATAGGCAAATTTTGACGATTGTCATTGTCATCGTTTGTCATCCGAGAACGTTGGTGTCATGTCATGTTAATAAGAATTCGGCATATTTGTAACTTTTAGTGGATTGTTAGACTTTAAAGGTAGATGTAACAATATCAATATCATATGCTTTCTATACCTTCGTTGGTGAATTTATTATAGATTATCGCTTTACCAATTTTCAGTTTGTTGCTTTACAAATCTGTAGTATTTAGAATAACTAGACTTTCTTAGTCGTTCAAGTGATGTTAAAGTTGTTAATATCCTAATAGTATATTATTCAACGAGCGATAATGTAGGTAATAACTCACATAGATGATTGTAAATTCATTAAGTTGAGGGTTTTTTTAGTGCCCCAGAAGATCTGAAAAGGTTTTGGATGAGATTGGATTACGTTTAGTGCCGTTTTGTCACACAATTTAATGCTCTTTTCGGCTTCAAAGATCCACCGAGTGGGGAGGTTCCAGCCGCTGCCGATTTTTATGTATAATTTAGTGAAGAATAAATTTCTATTCTTGATTTTTTTGTCCTATTATTGATATTTTCGAAGTTATTTAAAAAAAAAACGCCTACATTTCCACCTTCAATTGTTTAAAAAAATATGTTCCGGACCGAATTGGAGGGGCCATTTTCAATAAATCTCTTTCTAAACATGAAAAGAAGCGATAGAAAAAAGAATTATAACAAAAAACCCTGACGCCTGGGGTAATAAATAAATTTGAAGAAGTAAATTCATAGTCACAATGTGAATTTTTGTTGAACTCAAAATTCCAAAACGCAATATTCATTAATGAAAGGGTATAAACGGACAAACATAGGCAATCTGCTCTCGATGGAAAGCCTTGTAAATTCCAGTGTAGTCATGTAGGTGAGACAAAAATATGTGACAAAATTGAATAATTCGAGAGATATCTAAGACAACAGTCAAAATGGTAATTTTATCAAAGATTTCTTTGTCGTAAAATCATTAACGTAGAAATGTGAAACAAGACCTATGTAAAAACATCTAAGAAGGCGATCAACATTTATTTGTTTTCTCTAATCTTTTATGAAATGTATTTATAAATGTTTTTAACCGCCTTCCAGGCCACCTGAATAACACTCTTAAGTCTAGGAGATGTAAATTTGTCTGAATAAAGGAGATGGGTTCCTACAGTTTACAGTGGGATCCGAACCACTTTTGAGGATAATCTATAATTGAAAATTACTTCGCAGTAGTTGGGGATCGAACTCGCTGCGCTAGGTATGCTCAGAGAGAAATGTAGACGCTCTAACCCACCTACCTACCGTCCCTTATTAAATAACATTAATAATCACAAAAAAATTGCACTAGGTTCCTATTGCCAAAGTTTAAATTTTCAATCATAAAGTTCCCTCAAGAAGTGGTTCGGATTCCACTATAAACTTTAGGCCCCCGTCACCTTCACTCAAACAAGTCCAGATCTTCTAGACATAAGAGGGTCATTCAGGCGACCTCGAAAGCGATTAAAAACATTTAATCATTTAAACGTACTATTATTAAACTTCACTAAAATTAAAAATATTTCGTTGGTAAAACTGATTCGCCAACGGCAACAAATGTAAAATCCACACCGAAAACAACAGAAACACGACATCATTTTTCGTTTAATTTTCATTGTAAACAGCTACCCAGCCTCAGCATTTTAGAAGGGTAGGCATTAAATTAAAAGGTCTATCCTTTCCATCTTTTTGACTTAAAATAATAGTAAGAGTCATTCCGCTATTTATAATGGTAGCTAATTTTTTTTGACAAAGGCGAAAATTACAAATTTCGCTTAAATAATGGCACTCTATTTGTTTCAGAAATTATATCTTCCGAGAATACTGAAGTGGGTAATGGCGATGAGTTATTTTATTTAATAAAGTAAATAAAAAACGGTAGTGAAAGTGAGACACGAGACCCGAGGCGAAAATAATAAATCTGTCAAAATGTAAGGAGAGACGTGCGAGCATAAATTTAAAGCTGAAATGTATGTAATTGCAGATTCAAAATAAACGAAAATATCAAAATGGATAGTGTGAGGTAGACGAGTTGGTGCTCAAACAAATACTGCATTCAAAAATAAGCTGAGGCCGTGAAGCTGTAATAGGCGAGTCCCCCTTGCAGTCAACATAATAGAATTTGTAAACAGCAAGAAGTCAATATTATTATCTGACAGAGGGTAACTTTGTTCGCACAAGTAACGAGTGTGCTCAAATTTTTATAATCGTTTAAATAACTGAAAATACGGTTTTTGCAGTCCCAGGTAACAATTCAATTGCTGTTAAATCTGGCTCTAGTTTTATAAAGGTTTTATGAAGGATGCTCGCAGATTAATTAGTTTTAAATTACTTAGGTTTATTTGTAAGCAAATGTATTTCTAGAGTACAAGAATTTATTGAAAAGCCTTGTAGTATATCTTAAAACTTGACTATAAGACCTTTTGGACTTTATTTTCTAGCTGTAGTTTTGTAAAAGTTTTATTATTACTGTTAAAAGGAATTAACAAAACAGTTTGGTTTTAAAAAGTCTTCGAATGCAAATTTGATCAATTCAAGCAATTATAAAACTATGAAGCGTTCAAATGGTTTTAAAATTGCTTCATTCATAAAATATACACATAGATCTCCTGCATCCTCTTTTACAACCTTCTCCTCAAAACAATGATTCGTTTATTAAATACATCATAAATCTTTTTAGCTTTTAACGTGAATGAAACTTTAAGAAAATGAAGTTACGAATATGATATCTTAATTTGATAGGAATTCTGGGACAACATATACAACAAGCCAACAAGCAAGTGGAAAAAAGTTAAAAACAGTGGTAGCTTTAAAGAAAAATTAAATTATATAATACTTGTTAATGATACTCCAGTCAATCAATCACTGGCAAATAGGTTATAAATTTACACGGGAAACGTTCGAATAATCATAAAACCACTTTAAAACTAAGCAGCCTTATGAAGGTTCTGACTTCCAACAGTTTAGTTTTAACCAGGGTTATTAGACTTTATTCAAATACAAACTGATCTGTATATGGGAAAATCTAGTTTTAACTAGGAATATAGGAATTTATTCAACTTTAGTTTGATTTATCTAGGCCAGGAAGAACTTGTAGGTAACTAAATTGAGTGCAAGTAGCTGAAGATCTTAATAATTATTTAACGAAAATAGAACGGTATTATTCCTAAAGCGACCATTTTCCTATAGTGTTCACCCCCCCCCCCCCCCCCCACATTTCCAATGTATACTCCAAGCTAATTTTCTATGCGGCTTCTCCGCACCCCCTGGCCATCCACCATGTTTATATTTTTGACTATATACTTCACGAGGAGCAATATAACCTTTGCTTAAACTAAAGGCAATAACAGAACGCGTTTTACCATCATCGCAGTCCATTACATATGGAATGTGTTTTGTGCTGCTGCTGTTCTTGCATAATTCAATAGGTATCCTAGCCAGCAAAAAACATGATGGGTGGTCAGGGGGTGCAGGGAAGCCACATAGAAAATTAGCTTCTAGTATACATTGGTTGGCAATGTTGGGGGGGGGGGGCTGTCTATCCGTGGATAACGTCCTTGCCCGTTTTATCACAACGCTCTCCGTAGATAATATTCCGGCCTGTACTCGGAGGACGCTGACGGTCTTTCTCTAGATATTGTTCTAAACCAAATGTACCTCCGACTGGGAGGGGGGGGGGTGTTTGCGAAAAATCCTACTTAAATGTTCAATTCCCACTCGCGCCTAAACTTCACTATGTTTTTAAAATTTATGTCACTGTCACAGGATGACCGGAATGATAGATCTCAAAATTCAAACATCAATAGCAATGCCGTAATAAGATGACACGTTAAAGGCAGGTATTTATTTGAAAGACGAAACGATAACAACTCATTTCGCATGTAATTACCAATGATTGTTTTTTGTATAAAAGAAAAGTGTTAAGTGTAAGAATAGCTAGATATACTAGCTAAACTTCGCCCTTTACTCAAGTTACTGTGTGTTATACCTGTATCTTAGTGTAATAAAGACGTTTATTATTATTATTATTATTAAATATCCAGATGGCGCAGAAAGTAATATCTTGCTGTATATGAACCGTCTTGTTTCGCTTTCGCATGGGAGAGAGAAAATTAGCTGCAAAACCCTTCTTGATAATCAAAAATTGATTTTTCATTTCATTTCATTTTTTTATAAAATTTAGGAATTTTCACAAAATTTCACAAAAAAAACTGAGGGGTATTGAAAATTTAGAGCTAGTTTCATACATTTCAACAGTAAACTGTTTGTCCTTTGAAACTTTTGAGAGTATCAACATCATTTAGCGGCTTTTTACAAACGTATTGGTAATATGTAAAATAATTTCATTAACCTGACATGATATTTCATAGTATTGGCTGTTGACTGTAAAACATTTATGTTTTACTACAGGCAACAATAAAGTGAAATGCCATTGGAATAATGAATACTCTAAAATAAAACAATTTTAACAATAATTATTCAAGGCAAATTTAACTTTTCATGGCACTATGAAAGTCTCAATAAACACTTTCGTCTAAGACCAAATGCTCTCTCTTATTATAGGTTTTATCAAGCTCTCCATGCTTTCACAGAGATAACTTGGGAAGTTCATTAGACTCCTATAACAACTGCCACAGAAATATGATTTATTTATCAGTATAGTTATATAAACAAATCATATGAAAATCCCGTAGGTTATTAAAAAATTTAAATTGTTACTAAGGATATCTGACCCGTGTCATTTTGAAGAGCAAAAAATACGGTGAGTTTAATTCAAGATTTATGTCCCTACCTATCTTGGAATATGATTTCTTCGAGTTTTTTACGCTGTAACATTCTCTTTTATTGATTGTCGAACTCCGATTTGAAATTTTCTTTCTTTCCTTTTGTCTTATAAGAAATGGTAAAATACTCTACTGCATAGGACTAGAGTTTACTAACCTACTGCTCTATGTAACGATTGATTGGAACGCCATTAAACACCGCAAATATCCACGCATATCGGCGGATTCCTCATTTAACAAACTCATCCTCGCATTCGAAATTTACCACACAACGTTAACAGAAATAACAACAACTGATTGTTAACAGTGGGAACAAACGACACAAGAATATCACAGCACTACTGGCATTACTAAAGTATTTGACAATTGGAAGTTGTCTTGTTTTCAATATCATGGCTACTCTAGATTGCCTCGAAAATGTTTCGCAACTGTGAATAATATTTTATTATTTTGTTTTGTCCGAAGAGCCAAAACATGTTCAATTTAGAGTTTTGATCGTTTTGTTTTACTCATTTCTTGCAATGGTGTAGTGATTATTTGATTGTAATCGCCAAACACTAAAATTGTCTTTATTTCTGCAATACAAGATTTCGCGTAAATATGCTATACCTACTGTCGTGCGCAAAAAAATGGGACAAGTCTTATAACGTATTTTTGCTAAAATCTAGTTGTATACATAACTTTAATTTCTGTGACATTGTCATTGTCATTTTCGGCTACTCATTACATATTCAAATAGGGACAGATTTACAATAGAAATAAATAATTCTCCTACTTTTTTGCTTACGACGGTATAAAACAGTTCCATATGTGGCAGAAATTTAGATAGATTCACTTTATTGATAGATTTTGTGTATTACTTCAGTCACATTCTGTATAGATGCAGAAAAAAGGATTTTATTTACGTTTTGTCCAAATTAACCCAGGAGAGTTATTTTGGTAAACATATGCGCAGTTCACACAAACAACAAATTAATTAATATTCGTTATGTGACTAAAATTCAGTAACTATATAGAAAATACATCGGTCAATTCCATTTTTCTTTTACAAGTACAAGAATCTCGCTCTTGACGTTAGGAAAAATATTATTTATTAAACAAGGATGTTTTACAGCGTTTTATTAATAGACTTAACACTTAACTAATGCTTTAGTGACCTTGAAATATTTTAGACCACAGAAAATAAACCCTAATAAAAAGGATCGGAATCAAGATCTAGGACGAAGAATAATAATAGTGTATGACCTACTAACAAAAGGTTCATATCGCCATCTGTGGAGAGAACATAAATTTTACCGTTTCAACGATATTCAAGCAGAAAATCAGAATCTTGGTTAGAGATCAAACTATTAGATACCTATATTTCTGTTAATAAATCTGCACAAACAAATATTACACAGTCTAAATTGCATGGGATGGGAAAAACTTTATTTACTTTTTAATTTATACCCAGTATCGTCTATTATATGACTTAAACGCTATCAGTTGAAAGTACCCAAAGCGCCGAGTCACATGCCATCTATTGATGAAGACGTTGTAGTAAAAGCTCGCCAATTAACCAATAGAGCCAAGAGTTGCCATCTGATGACTGGGACATGTACTAGATACGACAAAGATGAAAATTATTTGAATTGTGTGCCACCTGTTGAGTGGAGACAGTACTAAAAGTGGTATTAGTAGATTTTAGTGTACAGAGAACGATATACAGAATAGAGAAGGATTCCTTTCACAAAATAAACACATATGTGTTGAGAACCATGGTTAGAAAACTGCATATGTTCCCATCATAGAAGATACCCATATTTGATAAACATTTAGTTATAAGCAAATTGTGAAAATTTCCTACAACAAACTGCAGTATTGGAGTTTTCTAATGTCAGTTGACTCAAGTGCTGGTGCTCCACATGTACTCTTGTTAGTAGGATAGATAAAATAATGTTTTCACATTCTTTATGACTTTTCTATAACTAAGTGAGAAACTCAAATTATTCTTACCAACTGTAGATACAGTTGATTATAAGAAAACTGGTACAACTCTTGTAAACGAAAATCTCAATAATTTGTCTGCTTATGTATGAAAGTGGGGCCGACCAGGCCTGTCGAGAGGAAGTGAAGAGGAGGTGATTTCCCCGGGCCCAGGGACATAATAACAGATTAGTAATTTTTTCTACTGATGGCTGTAATTAAAATACTAACCAAATAATGATAAATCTATTTTTAAAATAATAACACAAAAGATCACTAGAGACAAGAAAATTGTAAACAATGCAAATTGAACATAAAAATACAATAAAAAAATAAATAAGCTTTAACTTTGTGCAATAGATAGAATTAACTAATATTTAGTCATCGGTCCATCGGCATATAAAACTACTTGAAGTCTTTGAGGCTTGGACAAACTCGGATTTCTTGCAAGGCCAATCTTTTGTGATAATTTCTATCAAGTATCTTCAACTATCCATTCCAGTTCTTGGATATTATTTGGAAGATAATTTAATTTTCTCATGTGCTTCACCATTAACCCCAAACATACTCAATTGGATTTATATCCAGACATTAAGGTGGCCACGGTAACAACAATACTTTTATTAAGAAGCCATTGCGTGACATGATGGGCTGTATGTATTGAGCAGTTTATAAAAGTGTATCAGTTTTTTCGAAATCAAGTGTGCATTGACCCAAGCAGGGGTTTTCTTAAATTAATGCCAGTGGTTTGTACTGGCATTAATTAAAATTATTGAGATAGGCCAGATTTGTGAAAGCATTTGACTGGTCGTTTTCTATTATCAGTTTCTTTTAGTGACAAAAAACTAATTACACCTTGAATTTTGCATGTTATCTTTAGCAAAAACTCAACAAGGAAGGTTCAGGAAAGTTCGGAATTGTGAAAAGGATTTACAATGAAATACCGCACATTAGATAAATGACTTTTTATTATAATTTATATATAAAAAAAGTTTTCCTATAAGCTAATTGATTTCAAATCGAACATTAAATTAATAAAAAATAAAAATATTGCTGTTGTAAAAATTAAAGCTCACAAAAGGATTTTAAATCATTGCATACAAGAAATTTGATTTCTCGTTTTGTATCATTATCTAGCACGCTAATTTTTGTCCTATGTTTTAATACACTTGATCTATATTGGCAATCTATATTTATTATTTGTTTTTCAGTAAATGTTAAGCAGATTATTTGATAAAATACTGTTTGTGTATTCTTCATTACTGAACGTCTCCTGTTAGGAGATCTATAGAAATGTATGGCGAATTGAAACAAACCTGTTCACTTAAACTTACATACAAAAGCAGTCTTAGAACAAAAAAGCACTGTTTGATGAGGAAATAACCTGATCTATTAAGACAATTATCGCCAAAATAAAATACCTACAATCTCGGGCGAATTCACGTGTCGCAAGCAAGCACATTTTTTATACTCCAGCAAAGGACCCGCACCATTCTTATAGGAAATTTTCTTTCGGTGGAATCTTTTAAATTTTTTGTCTTTAGAGTCTACGATCACCGCTTGAACTAAAAGTCAAACATCGTAACTATCTTTACTAGCCGAATGAAAATCCTCGCTTTTAAGGAATACACTACCTGTTCTTGAGAAATCCTTTTTTTTAAACTTTTCTATACTTTTGTCTACATTTGACCTCATATATACATACATAAATTTTGAATAATTAACATACTTATTCACATGGCGAAGTTTTCAATGCACGGATTTGCTGGTGGCAACATTGGGGCTTGTTTTCTTGAAAAGGCCTTAAATTTTGAAAATTTGGAGAGTACCGTTAGAAGCGCTATAGTTTTTTGAGTGAGTTTACAGAATTTCATAATCGTAGCACAAACCGTTGTTTTGATAGCTCGATGTGTGTTTTAAAAAACACATTTTTCAAATTACTTCTCAGACTTGAAACACATGATTTTGTAAAATTCGGCCCTACTATCCATTTCAGATAGCCAAAATTGAGCCCTACGAAATGGTGAAGGTTCCATTTGGTTATACCTTAAAAAAAAGCTAACCCGAAATAAGCGAGAAAGTGGAGCGATTTTACTCCACTATTAAACTAAAGAAAACAATGCAAAAGCAACAAGATGATCCATAATGTAGCAGGTTCAACAGTTTATTTAAACGGACCCTTTCATCAAAATTATATAAACAATATGGGCTCTGTAAGTTGACCAGCATGGTCACCAGAACTGGCTCTGGTAAATTTTTTTATTGAGACATTTAAAACAGGTGGAGTGTGTTGGGAAGCCAACCAATATGGGATAAAAAATGCATATCTCCGGTTCTAATAATCAGATATCAAAAAATGCTAGCCAGGGGTTTCGTTTACGATACTCTATGATAAATTTTCAAGATTTTTAAATTTATTTATAACAAAATACTTAAAAAATGCAAATAAATAAGTTCAAAAGGATTTTATTGAAGAAAATAAGCGTATATTTCCAAATGGTAAATAAAATACAACAGTCCCTTGCCTCAAACAATGACCCCACATCTAAACAATTGATGAAAGGTGGAGTGTACATATGGGGAGAGTTATATCGGACAAACAGAGCAGAATATCAAGTGCAGAATCAAAGAACATCAGGCTTAGATAAACAGTTATCAGCAGTGAATGTGTTTGACATTCATCACAATGGGAATCATAAAACGAACTATGTAAGGATCATAATATTCAACAGAAAGAAGTGCTATTGCCCAAGAATTCCTCTGAAGAAGCAAAGAGTATGATCAGGGAAATATCAAGTCAAGTTTAACAACCAGCGCAAAACTCTAAAGAACCTACTTCACTCAATTTTAATTAATCGTTTATGACCTCTGAAGTAGTGCCTGTAAAAGGAATTTCAAAGACTCAATTATTTATTCCCAAAAAATACTTTTTTAGGCAATTGTCACAAAAAATTACGTTCATCGGATCTGAGAGCATTCCGAAAGTGTCATCTCTTTGTACTCGTTTGTCGTCAACTTTACGGACTTGATACACAAACAACTATTTCGATTAAGTTATTATTTAGGGGTCCTTTGACAAAATACAAAAAAAATTAGTATCTAATTTCATGTATTTACTTCTACCAGACTAATACCATCATTTTTCTCAGACTTGAAACACATGATTTTGTAAAATTCGGCCCTACTATCCATTTTGGATAGCCAAAATTGAGCCCTACGAAATGGTGAAGGTTCCATTTGGTTATACCTTAAAAAAGAACTACCCGAAATAAGCGAGAAAGAGGAGCGATTTCACTCCACTATTAAACTAAAGGAAACAATGCAAAAGCAACAAGATGATCCATAATGCAGCAGGTTCAACAGTTTATTTAAACGGACCTTTTCATCAAAATTATATAAACAATATGGGCTCTGTAAGTTGACCGGCATGGTCACCAGAACTGGCTCTGGTACATTTTTTTTTTATTGAGACATTTAAAACAGGTGGTGTGTGTTGGGAAGCCAACCAATGTGGGATAAAAAATGCATATCTCCAGTTCTAATAATCGGATATCAAAAAATGCTAGCCAGGGGTTTCGTTTACGATACTCTATGATAAACTTTCAAGATTTTTAAATTTATTTGTAACAAAATACTAAAAAATGCAAATAAATCAGTTCAAAAGGATTTTATTGAAGAAAATAAGCGTATATTTCCAAATGGTAAAGAAAATACAACAGTTCCTTGCCTCAAACAATGACCCCACTTCTAAACAATTGATGAAAGGTGGAGTGTACATATGGGGAGAGTTACAGCGGACAAACAGGGCAGAATATCAAGTGCAGAATCAAAGAACATCAGGCTTAGATAAACAGTTATCAGCAGTGAATGTGTTTGACATTCATCACAATGGGAATCATAAAACGAACTATGTAAGGATCATAATATTCAACAGAAAGAAGTGCTATTGCCCAAGAATTCCTCTGAAGAAGCAAAGAGTATGATCAGGGAAATATCAAGTCAAGTTTAACAACCAGCGCAAAACTCTAAAGAACCTACTTCACTCAATTTTAATTAATCGTTTATGACCTCTGAAGTAGTGCCTGTAAAAGGAATTTCAAAGACTCAATTATTTACCCCCGAAAAATACTTTTTTAGGCAACTGCCACAAAAAATCACGTTCATCCGATCTGACAGCATTCCGAAAGTATCATCTCTTTGTACTCGTTTGTCGTCAACTTTACGGACTTGATACACAAACAACTATTTCGATTAGGTTATTATTTAGGGGTCCTTTGACAAAATACAAGAAAAATTAGTATCTAATTTTATGTATTTACTTCTACCAGACTAATACCATCATTTTTCTCAGACTTGAAACACATGACTTTCTAAAATTCGGCCATACTATCCATTTTGGATAGCCAAAATTGAGCCCTACGAAATGGTGAAGGTTCCATTTGGTTATACCTTAAAAAAAACTACCCGAAATAAGCGAGAAAGAGGAGCGATTTTACTCCACTATTAAACTAAAGAAAACAATGCAAAGGCAACAAGATGATCCATAATGCAGCAGGTTCAACGGTTTATTTAAACGGACCCTTTCATCAAAATTATATAAACAATATGGGCTCTGTAAGTTGATCAGCACGGTCACCAGAACTGGCTCTGGTACATTTTTTTATTAAAACAGGTGGCGTGTGTTGGGAAGCCAACCAATATGGGATAAAAAATGCATATCTCCGGTTCTAATAATCAGACATCAAAAAATGCTAACCAGGTGTTTCGTTTACGATGCTCTATGATAAACTTTCAAGATTTTTAAATTTATTTATAACAAAATACTTAAAAAATGCAAATAAATAAGTTCAAAAGGATTTTATTGAAGAAAATAAGCGTATATTTCCAAATGGTAAATAAAATACAACAGTCCCTTGCCTCAAACAATGACCCCACATCTAAACAATTGATGAAAGGTGGAGTGTACATATGGGGAGAGTTATATCGGACAAACAGAGCAGAATATCAAGTGCAGAATCAAAGAACATCAGGCTTAGATAAACAGTTATCAGCAGTTAATATGTTTGACATTCATCACAATGGGAATCATAAAACGAACTATGTAAGGATCATAATATTCAACAGAAAGAAGTGCTATTGCCCAAGAATTCCTCTGAAGAAGCAAAGAGTATGATCAGGGAAATATCAAGCCAAGTTTAACAACCAGCGCAAAACTCTGAAGAACCTTCTTCACTCAATTTTAATTAATCGTTTATGACCTCTGAAGTAGTGCCTGTAAAAGGAATTTCAAAGACTTAATTATTTATTACCAAAAAATACTTTTTTACGCAACTGTCACAAAAAATGACGTTCATCCGATCTGACAGCATTCCGAAAGTGTCATCTCTTTGTACTCGTTTGTCATCAACTTTACGGACTTGATACACAAACAACTATGTCGATGAGGTTATTATTTAGGGGTCCTTTGGCAAAATACAAAAAAAATTAGTATCTAATTTCATGTATTTACTTCTATCAGACTAATACCATCATTTTTATTATCCTTTGAAATGTTCATTGCAAGAGACAACGAAAACGTAAATGTCGATACGTTGTTATTTACTTTTGCCAATATTTTAAACCGTCATACAGCAATTTTTCCGTAAAATTAAAATTCAGATTCACATTTAAACGTTTAAAATGATAGGACCAGACTATCAAATATCACAAAGTACTAAAAGTAACCTATCATAAGATCAGATCATGTCACCCATCAAATCACATCGTAAGCTACTGTATTACAGATTGATGTATTTTTTATGCTTTTTATTATGCGCAGACAGATCCGAGGATGTGGTAAACTTTCGATCACAAACGTTACATGCGTACGGCTTCTCCCCCGTGTGTATTCGAATATGGACCTTCAGACTTGAAGACTGAGTAAACTTTTTGCTACAAATAAAACATGTGTAAGGTTTCTCCCCGGTATGCGTCCTCATATGTTTTTCCAGATATTGGTGCCGGGTGAACTGCCTATCGCAAATCGTGCAAGTAGACAGATTTTCCCCGGTATGCGTACGAGTGTGCTCATGTAAATATGCCGCTGTCGTGAACTTCTTATCGCAAGTGACGCATGTAAATTTCTCCCCCGTATGTTTCATCATATGTGTTTGCAGCTCCGACGCATAGTTGCAGATTTTGTCGCACATAGTGCATTTGTATGGCTGCTTACCGGTGTGCTCCCTCATATGCACCGTCAACTGAGAAGAATGCGTAAATTTGGCATCGCAAATTTTACAGCTAACCTTTTCGCCAGTGTGTTTCCGCATATGAACGTTTAAATGCGACGACTGTGTAAAAGTTTTGTCGCAGGCCGTGCACAGGTACGGCCTTTCTCCTGTATGAGTCTTGATGTGCGAATTTAGTATGTAAGTACTTGCAAATTTTTTGCCGCAAGTCACACAACTGAAAGGCTTTTCCCCTGTGTGCGTACGCATGTGGACCTTTAAGTCGGCAGCGGTGAGACACCTACGATCGCAACACGTGCAAGCGTAAGGTTTCTCACCGGTGTGAGATTTCATGTGCATCGTGAGTTCGCCTTTGATGGTGAATCGTTTGTTGCACACCGCACACTGGAACGGTTTCTCTCCTGTGTGACGACGGATGTGTTCCCTAAGATGGGAAGAATGGTAAAACCTGTAAAATAAGCGTTTGATTGTTATTCAAGAAGATGCAGAGGAAGGAGGTTTCATATTGATAGTAGCAGAAGCTAGAGATGCTGACTCGAAAGCGGCAGAGTTAATCTGACAATTTTAAACGTTTTCTAATCGAAAATATCGCTCGTCAAGAATTTTTTTTTATACATTTTAATTATGGGGTTCTACAGAGTTTTTAAGATGTCTGTCTGTCACGTTTATTTTAAGCAGGATAATTGATGATGAAAAGTAGGCATCATGGTAGATGATTAAAATTTGAATAATCGCAGTTACATTAAATTAAATGTGTGAATATTTTGGCAACCATTATAGACTATAGTCACCAGAAGCAAAAATTAATCGACGTCATTTTACAGAAACGAATTCAAAGAAGAAAATAAAAAAATAACGAATAACGTTATACAGGGTGCTCGTTTTCAACCGCCCCCATAGACGTACATTCGGTATGAATTGGACTATCATTTTGTAATCTTAGTCGGACGAGTTTCCGAAAATGACCTACCGCTCTAAAATATTTTTCTTAAATTGTTGGATTCCCCATCAAAATTAGGGACAAGTTTAATAATACAATTTTACTTTGATTTTCGTCTACAATGTTTACAAACGGACTTATAGTAAGCGAATTTAATAAAATATCTGCGAATTATAAATAATGCATAAAATTACCAACCTTTTTTCACAATATTTACATTCAAATGGTTTTTCTCCTGTATGAGTTCTCATGTGAATCCTTAAATTTGCATTTTTTCTGTAACTTTTTCCACACTCCGTACAAGTGAATGGTTTAACGTCCGCGGAATCTGGATCGCCATTGTTAGGTGTTGGAGGTCTCACCTGGATACCTGCAAATACAAAACATTTATTTTAAAAAACATGTAAATAAATAATGAATAATAATAATAATAATAATTTTATTGGTCATTTAAGAATCCACCGTAGTGTTTTGACAAGTCAAGAGTAAAGGATTAATAGATATAGGAATATGTAGAAAACAAACAGAACTGATAGAAAAAATAAATAACACTAAAATAACAAACAACATAGATGTATAAAACACTAAGACATAATTCTAGTACAGTCAAAAATAAATCCAAAACAATAAATCCAGTAAAATAACTAGAAGACAGTTCTTAACCTAGACTTACATATACAGGGCGTCTCACCGGGAACTGAATCGATCGATATAGAGAAAAGTACGCATCAGAAAATTTGGAAATTATTAGATAATTACTAATGTCGGTGTGGCCAATCCAACTAAAATAATTACAAGCACCTGGCACTTCCGCTTATACCGGAAGTCGATACCAACTTGCTTATTTCAAATGGAACACCCTATATATTTTAGGGTTTTCGAAAAGAGCATAAAATTCTGAGTCGAAAATATGTAGCATATCCTATACCTAAACCTAGCCGTTTCAGAGATATTTGACATTTTATAGAAAATTTGACAGGTGCAACGGTTTGCAAGAACCATTATAACTTTCTTGGTGTAAAACATCCTCATTTGCTTCTTGTCACGTAAAAAGAACACAAGGAGGACTATGTTCTGCAACTGAAATAAATTCAATAACATCATACCAAGTGTTCCGTTTTTCGCGTTACATTTTGTCAACTTCAAACCGCGAAAACTTGTTTAGGTCAAATGGAACACCCTGTATTTTTTTACATCAAGTTGTGTAAAATTGAATTCAATTTTTTCTGATATTAGCATTGTGGGGGTTAAAGTTACAACTTTTTGAAATATTTGCGATTTTATTAGAAATTCATGAATTGTTGTAATCATTTCATGAAAATAGCCATGATTAGAAACAATCAGTTATTTATGTCAAAAAATGCCAGCACGTTTAAATTACACCCATGAAGACTTTTTAAATTTGTTTATTATTTATGCGATAAAGTAATATCAAGAACTTGCAGCACATTTGCTACTCGATATCCAGAAAAACGGAAACCGTCACCAAGCACTGTAAAACGCATACTGGAAAATTTTTAAAATTATGGCTCTGTCAAGGCAAAAATGCAAAGAAGAAAGTCTATTGTTGATGACGAATACATTGAAATAGTCATTCTGGGATATTTTCATGCATTTCCAAGGATGTCATTAAGACAAGCTGCTCTGGAATCGGAACTATGCAAGGATTCAATTCACAGAATCTTATTAAAACATAAGTTTCACCCGTTTTCATTCCATAAAAAAACCATATGGTTCAAGGATTAAAAGAAACAGATTTCCTAAGAAGACAGAATTTTTGTGAGTCTGAGGGTCACGATTCTTATTTGGAAAATATTATATGGACAGATGAAGCAAAATTTACTAAAAATAGACACAATTCACATTATTGGAATGACTCAAACCCTCATATGTTCAGAGGGCGAAACTTTCAGGAAATTTGACAGTTCAATGTTTACTGTGCCATAAGAAACGATAGAGTGGTGGCATTACAATTTTATCAGGAAAATTTAAACGGCAAATTAAATTTTTTCTTCTGCTAATGTGTATAGGTAAATTTTTTTTTTTTAGGTGAAAGATATATGAATATCTTACAAAATTTGAATAATAACTATTTAGAAAATTTACCTCTCGCCGAACATAGAAACATTTTTTATCGGCACGACGGTGCTCCCCCACATGAGGCATATTTAATTAATAATTATTTACAAGAAACTTTTTATGATCAATGGATTGCCAATAATGGAGCTTTCTTATGGCCTCCTCGCTCGCCCGATTTATCAGTTCTGGATTATTTCATTTGGGGAACTATTAAAAATAAAGTTTATGAGAGCCCATTAACAACCATTGAAGTTTGTATGCAAAGAGTAAGAAATGCATTTCAAAACATATCACAGGATTCAATTAGAAGAGCTACCCAAGAGGAACTAATCCGAAGGTGCGAAAAATGTGTCGAGGTTCGAGGGCGGAATTTTGAGCAATTATTAAATTAAAATGAAATCATATTTTAAATTGATCTTATCTCTGCTATTTTAGTTCATGCCATATCTTCAATTCGATTAATACGCATGTTACAGTTTTAGTGTTATTTTGCGTTTTTGTGGATATCGAGTAGCAAATGTGCTGCAAGTTCTTGATATTACTTTATCACATTCTCCATAAATAATAAACAAATTTAAAAAGTTTTCGTTGGTATAATTTAAGCGTGCTGGCATTTTTTGACATAAGATAATGACTGACTGTTTCTAATCATGGCTATTTTGATGAAATGATTACAAACAACAATTCATGAATTTCTAATAAAATCGCAAATATTTCAAAAAGTTGTAACTTTAACCCCCCCAATGCTAATATCTGAAAAAAAGGAATTCAATTTTACACAACTTGACGTAAAAAAATACAGGGTGTTCCATTTGATCTAAACAAGTTTTCGCGGTTTGAAGTTGACAAAATGTAACGCGAAAAACGGAACACTTGGTATGATATTATTGAATTTATTTCAGTTGTAGAACGTAGTTCTCCTTGTGTTCTTTTTACGTGACAAGAAGCAAATAAGGATCTTTTACACGAAGAAAGTTATAACGGTTCTTGCAAACCGTTGCACCTGTCAAATTTTCTATAAAATGTCAAATATCTCTGAAACAGCTAGGTTTAGGATTGGCTACATATTTTCGACTCAGAATTTTATGCTCTTTTCGAAAACCCTAAAATATATAGGGTGTTCCATTTGAAATAAGCAAGTTGGTATCAACTTCCGGTATAAGCGGAAGTGCCAGCTGCTTGTAATTATTTTAGTTGGATTGACCACACTGACATTAGTAATTATCTAAATTTTCAAAATTTTCTGATGCGTACTTTTCTCTATATCAACCGGTTCAGTTCCCGATGAGATACCCTGTATTTAAAATCTGATACATTGTAGTAGGCATTGGCCAAAAGATGCTTTCTTAGGTTTGCTTTAAATTGTTTGATAAGTAACGATTTTAAGGTATCTGGAAGTGAGTTGAATAAAGCAATACCAAAGTTGTTTCGTTTTGTTGACTTTATAGTCACTGATGGTGTGTTTGTAAGTCATTGCGATTTCGAGTATCGTAACAGTGATTTATGCCATTTGTTGTATAGTTGCTCAAATGCTCCTTTATGTGGATTAAATTACAGTAAATAATCTCGGATGGCAACGTCAATATATTGAATTTTATAAACCAAGATTTACAGCTTGCAAGTTGACTCAAGCCCGCCAAAGCTCTAATTGCTTGTTTTTTGAGTAACAAAAATACATTCAATTTGATTGAATGTACCCCAGGTTATTAAACTGTATACCATTGCGCTATGAAACAAAGCATAATATGCAATAAGTGCCGCATCTAGGCTGACTCTATATTTTATTTGTCTGATGGCATATACTTTTTTGGATAATTTAGTCGATAGATTGCTAACATGTGGATGCCAACTTGTTTAGTTTTTTTTTGTGTTTAAACACAATTTGTTGGCATTGAACCAATCACTAGATCTGGATAAAATGTTTGCTTGCAGATCAGCAGCTCTGCTATCAGTATCTACCAAGTGTTCCGCAAAAGTAGTGTCATCTGCAAAAAGGACCGTTAATGCTGAAAAAACATCAGGTAAATCGTTAACATAGATTAGGAAAAGCAGCGGTCCCAATACACTGCCCTGCGGAACACCGTGTTCCACTGCCAACATGCTGCTGAATTTATCTTTATAACACACACATTGACATATGTTTAATAAGTAAGATGACATAAGATCATGTACAACACCTTTAAAACCATAACATTCTAATTTATTCAATAAAATTTCCCTGGAAACACAGTCAAATGCTTTGCTCAGATCTAGGAAAAGTGCTAATGTAGATTTAAAATTTTCAAGGCCCTCACTAATAAAATTGGCAAGCTCCCATACAGCCTGTGTGGTATTTTTACCTTTCCTAAACCCAAATTGTTTATCAGTGAGGATATTATGTGATTCTAAATAATTAATTATTCTCACAGCAATAATTTTTTCAAATATTTTAGCCAAAATAGGTAGTAATGCTATTGCCCTATAGCAGGATACGTCCTCAATCCTAAATGACCTCTGTAAATCTCTGTAAATTTTATTAACACAGAATTGATAAAATGCCAAATTACGATGTTGAAATATTAAAACAAACATTTCATTACTTACCAGTTGTGCGTTTTATGACTTGGCGTGGTGGAAGTACTGGTTGAGTCGTAGCAGTTATGGTTTGCGACACAGATGTCATAGTCTGTAGGACTAAAGTCTGCATTTCTTGGTGGTTCTGGTGATTTTGTTGTTCTTGTGTTTGTTGTGGTTGCGAAGAGTGATGGTCAAGATGATCCGATTGATGCGACTGATGCTGGTGCTGATGTTGTTCTTGTGGTTGTTGTTGATGAATCTGTTGTTGTTGTTGCTGCTGCTGCTGCTGGTGTTGCAGCGCATGCTGATTCTGGTGCATTTGCTGCTGCGACAGTTGAGTTTGTTGCATGTGTGGCTGATCGTTGATGAAACCTGCAAGAAGTTTACTTAATCACAGAACTTTAGAGATGGTTTTTCCCTTAATACCCCCTTCCTAGTTATGCTAGATATCCGTCAGATATCTCGAGGTATAGTTAATTAATTATGGTTCATCATTAAACGCTAATTATTACATTAAATTGATGATATCTAATACCTGGTACCTACTTGCTGATGCAGAATCAGGACTAGTACTCCTTGAAGGAGCAGTATCAACTAAACTTTCAGTTTTTCCCAGATCTTCTTCACTGTCCAAGAAATGCTTCAAATGCAAATATTCGGCATTTTGTGGATCTTCCCCGATAATTGGTAAAACTTCACTGTTACTTGTTGGTATTGCAAACTCAAATTTTGTAGGTGTCGTTAAAGGTCTTCCAACTAAACTTATAAGCTGTTTATTTTCATCTGGGAGATGGTGCTTGGATTCATCTTGAAGATGTTGTTTATTGTCATCTTGAAGATGGCTGATATACCTATTCAATGTATGATCTGACTGTAAACAAACTAATCTGAAGTCGTAAGCAATTCTTAAACGTTCTATGCATGTTCCACATATTAAAGATGGTAAGCCTTCTTTTAACCAAGTCTGAAAAGATAATTAGTAAGATTACACATTTTAAACACTGACTAACAATAAGTGGGTAGTACATTCTATGCTATTCCAAAAACAACTGACTATCAATAAGGATGCACAGGTAACTAAGTTTAACATTCATTTCAATAAATAATGATTTAGGAATTAAGATTCCCTAATCAAACAAAACAATACTAACCACTTCTGAAACGCATGATAAAAGTTTATCATAAAATTTGATAGTATCATTATCTTGGGCACTCGTAGGGGTTAGGGTGCAATCTATTCGTAAACATGCCCTACAACAATCTGCTACGTTTATCACATTATCCATTGCTAGTCCATTACAGCCACTCCGCAAACTAAAGGATATTTGAGTTGACATAAAATTAACCTATTTCGATCACTTTTACTGTTTATAGACAAAAATCGGCAGCTTAATAACTTTGTTAGTGAATTTTATATTTTATATGTTGGCATTACGGGCAGATCAAAATCAAAGGTAAATGAAAGATCCAAGACCCAACCGGGAGTGACGAAATATATCGAAACTCCTATGAAGAGAGAGAACAAGAATGTAAGAATATCTGCTATACTGCTTTAGGTCCACAGAATATGGAAAAAGTACGTACAAATACTTAAAGCAAAGAAGATTTACGTATTTTATTCAAATCTTCTTTGGTTAAGGCTCATACGGGAGAAAAGTTGTACAAGAAAAATCTATGGAAAAAATTCTATATTTCTCTTGTCATATATATATGCACTCAAAGTTTTGCGTCTTGCTTCGCATTATTAGATGTTCCATGGTTCATAATTGAACGTTTCAAATATGTTTAATGTATTTGTCAATGTCACTTTGACAGCTGTGGGAATAAATACGCTGACTGAGTTGTTGGATAGTTTTATATATCCAAGAAAATGGTAACAGATAATTGGAGAAATCCAGTGAGGTCTTTATTATCTGCGTAAGTGTAATTTTACTTATTAGATAACAGTAAAAAAAAGTACATCTTCATTAATTCAGGAAACATTTATTATTTAAGAACTGTGGAATACATTCTAAACAATCTGCCCCTCTATGCAAATGGAAACATTGGACAGCTAAGGATGCTGCCTCCGAACATAAAAAATAGGATTTTAAAAAAATTTACCACTTCGTCGTACTTTTGGCAAAATGTCAACTTTAAAGATATACTGTCTGCTGTTGTGAATGACAGTACAAGCCTGGTAAACTTAACTTCTGCTACAATTGATGATGACATGTTAAATATATTGACTAACTGCAGAAATTTGAGAAAGCTATATTTAACGAGAACTGGGAAAAACCGTATTACAAATACAGGTAAATATCAGTTTATATGCTATTATTATTAAAACTGCGGTTGAAAGAATATATTAAAAGTCTAAGATTTTACTTACTGTAACCATTCACCAAAGACACCATATAGGTAATAGGCACAAAAATTAAAATTTACTGTGGTATGTAGGTAGTTATCTAGGTACTACAGTATAACTATAAAAGCTAGCTAATAAATAAAAATAAAATGATACCATACTAACAAGCAAAAACCACAGGAATAGGGAGGTTGAAATTTGGTGTCCACACAGTAACGTGATTGTCGGCGAAATTTTTAAATGAATTATTTGCTACTTTTTGAAGATTTGACCAACCCACCTCAATATTACACATTGTTTTATTTCAGGCCTTGCAAATTTGTTAAAACACACAACTCAATTATGTTTCTTTGTGATTACAAATTGTGAGCAAGTGGACGACAGTGTGTTAGAATGTTTATCAGAACATTGTCCAAATCTAATGGGCCTCGACATTGGAGGTTGTAAAAATGTTACGGATGTTGGTGTTAAGAGTCTGTCCAATCTGAAAAAACTTACGTGGCTTACACTTTCACAAACCCAGGTAAATGTTAAAAATATTTACTTTTTAGATAGAATTTCTCAGTATTGACCATTTTTAAGGAAACCTCTTGATCTACCGCAGTGGTCAGGTCATCTTCCGGATGATGTTAGAGCTAGCTCATCTGCTTGTTTCGTGTTATTTGTCACCAAACTTTCTGTTATTTCAGATAAGCGATGATGGTATTTCATCCCTAGTAATAGGAAATGGTGGCGTAAACATCAGAGAGCTGCGGATAGACAACTGTGCAAATATAACTGAAGTTGGATTGAAAACTATCGCAGAGAATTGTCCGAATATTGAAGTTCTGATGTTTTATAATTGCTCTACTAACAATAGAGGTAATTAATAAAACGATACTATTTTTTAAACTAAACATTATGAATTTGATATTTCTGCCTAGATCAAACAATTTCCACATTTCAAGAGGGAAATTTCAAAAATTTGAAGCAGTTGACCTGGACGATTACATGGTAAGTTTTGCATTTATTTATTTTGTTCTATTATTTTCTTTTTGAAAACATTTCTGCAACTATCTATTCGCGGTATATTGAATATCAGTCTAATGATGCTCTTTTATCCTATTAATACTCTTTGTAAGTTACTACCAATTTCCCAGAGACAATATTATTTGCGAAGTGACTATACCTCAGACCGTAGTAAATGTTTCAAATACTTCTATATTTAAATATGATTTCATCTGTAATATAGCAAAATTGATATCTAATTGATTTTAGAACATACAAAATCAAATGTGTTTATTCCAAGTTAATTTATTATCTAGTCGTGTTCCTAATAATTTTGTAGATTCTGATAGTTCGATATTCTATATTGTTTGAAAACTTGAGGGCAATGATTTTCTGTTATGGAAATTAACGATATCGTTTTTTTGTTATTTAGAATTAGATTATTTATTTGACACCATGCCTCTATTTCATCACGAACACAATTTAAATTGAGAATTCTTCTGCTGTGAGGGCTGTTATAATTACAGTGGTGCCGTCAGCAAACATGGTAACTTTGCCCTTAGATATATATGATGGTAGGTCATTTACATGTATCACAAATAACAGAGGTCCCAATATGGAGCCCTGCGGCACTCCCATCCCTAATTTCAGATTTAACATTTGCATATTTAACCAATATTTTCCTATTTGAGATATAAAACGAGATCCATATGCTTGCTTTAATACCCACAGCATATAATTTTTTACACAATAATTCAGCATTGACCGTGTCAAAGGCCTGTGACAGGTCAAACATTAAGTATATAACATATTTTCCATTATCCAATTTTTTGTATATAAAATTTAATAGTTGATCAGTTTCTACGGACATATTCTCCCTAAATCCATGCTGACTTAATGATATTATTTGCATTCTGTTTAGGTATGTTACAATTATATTGTACACTATTCTCTCTATAAGTTTTGAGGTGACGCTCAGCAGTGATATTTGGCGATAGTTTTCAATGCTTGACGTATCATCTTTATTGACAGCCGGTATAATAATAATAATAATGCCATTTTGAGTATATCAGGAAAAACTCCCACTGTAAGAAACTTGTTTATTAGATATGCTAAAGGCTTGCACATTACATAATAATAATAATAATAAAGGTCTTTATTAATCTTTACGTACAGAAAATTTTCGATATATATATAAAAAGAGAAAATAGATTAATTCGGGCGAGGTTCAGTTCAGCAACCTGAACCACAGACGATTCAGGCGACTGTCTGTTCTTCCATTATCAACGGATTTTAACATTTTGTGCTTATTTCATCCAATCCAGTGAAATTTTTATTTTTTAGTTTTAGTTCTTGACATACATCATCTTCATTAACATATGGTATAAATAAAGAATTAGCTACTGTATTCAATTTTGTACATGGCAGGGAGTGATTTTCATCCTTATGTTGCTTTAATCTTGTAAGTGCTTCACTGCTAAAATAATCAACAAAGGCTGCAATAATCAACTGCAGTTGGAGCCGTTAATCCAGAAACCCAAATACCATTTGCAGCTACTTAATAACATCAAATATATTTGCCATAAAAGCTTCGAAATTGTCAAGCAAAACTACAATTATCCCAATACTTTCATAGCTAAAATTTAGGTGGAAAACTTATGAACAGCGTAAAATTCAACTCATGGCAATCAGTGCGGAAAATTTAGTTTAGCCGCCAATGTGCACCTTTTAGGTGTAGAGTATACATTGCAACTAAAGGCCACAATTTTGTTTGTTACACAGCTGCTATTTAGATGTTGCGATGGCCAGGGGCAGACTGGTTATTAGCAGATGTGGGCATAGTCCCATTGGGCCCCTAGAATGGAGGACCTCGACGTTAAAGAAATCCTGTTAATACTCGATTTTTATTGCAATTTAGATAAGCTAGAAAAAAATCATGAATTTTGTTTTTAAATGTCTGTTTATTTCTTTCACATACATTTCTTTTATATTTGTGATATAACAGTTCATGGAAAGTAGTCAAATCCGACTCAGTGGCTCAATCCGTATGCATCAGGCCTGAGACCAAGAGGTCCCGGGTTCGAATCCTGACTAGGGTAGAGCAGTATAATGGAGTTTTTAATGCGTTACCAAGTTGGTAGCAGTGGATTAGACGGGGTTGTGTGAGAGGCAACACGGCTAGGCGCTGCACCACTCCTGAGTTCGAGTCTAATCTGCCGCAGATGGCCATGTTATAGGGAATGGGCGTTGTGTAATTGTCTGTGTGGCAGTTGAGGCGCCAGAACATTAATCTAAATTAGGCGATTAAAAAAATTAATAGATGCAAAAAACATCATCTAAAATTTTGTTTTAGTAAAACTCAAAGTTTCAGCTAGATATTTATTCATTATAATAGACCTTAAAGCTAGTACAAACACATACATATTCATCTAGTGTACATGAACTCTATAACAGAAGGTATGAAACTACTTCGTTATGTTACGTATTAGATTAATACTATTCCCGTACAGTTACTTTATATTGGCTTAAATAATTTCAGTTTCTTCTTAAAATAAGATTGTTAATATAAGGCTTACGTTTACATTAAAAGTGTATACATATAAAAAAAAAACGTAACTTAACAATTCTACTAGATACATAAATATACTTAAGCCTTATTTTTAATTGGGACAGGATTTTGTTTCATCTGAAGTATGATGGAGCGCATACGTGAGACGTCTTTACTCCCCTGCTTGGCCTTGGGGTTGAAGTCGCACAATTTTGCGATTCTCTCCCATTCAGTTCCCGGTTCCAATTCGTCGTCTTCCGCTACAAACTGTTTCTCTGCGTTCCTATAAAAAAATAAAAAAACATTTAAGAATTCAGTGCAATCGTTTTCTGTTATCCAAACAACTAACTATGAAAACTCGGATCTACGTTGTCAACTTACTTGGCAGCATCCCTTTGAGAGCAAATACAAAAAAAAAAAAATAATTAGGTAGGTAATAGAGAAATCTCTAAATATTTTAAATAACTACAAGTCCATATAAATTGAGCGTTCACATGTAGCGAAGTGAAGCCAGCATATAATTCAGGTGTGGTGTCTCTCTCATAATGTGCCAAAGGTGGGAAATGAACACAGATTTACCAATAGAATGAACGCAAATAATTATGATGTTATGTCAAGTTGATATATAAAGGACCTCCAGTTTTGCACAAAGCTGGTTTTAACCCAGTTTTTGTAGTTGTTGCAGGGCCATTTGGTGGCCCAATATTTATTACTAATCTAGGTAAGTTTTGAAAGTGTAAACATTGGAATAGGAATGAGTGTTCAACCCCTTTCTAATGCTCAAGCTCCCATAGGAAGCGTTTCCGAACACATATTTACAGAAATTTTTTAATATATTTTTGCGAATATTATTGTCACCGAAAATTAAAGGTATTTCCAGGCACCCTGTATAGTGAGAAATTGAAATAATATAGAGATTTAGTGCTCCACAAGAGTGACAACATATTTTAATATACCTACGATGAAGAGACATTTTTTAAAAACTTTTTTTGACATGCAGCAGCTCAAACACTATTGATACTACAAGAAAAAGTTTGAAATAGAAACTGTAGAAAACTGAGCACTCTACAAGATGCTAATTGATATTATTTTAATATGCAATCAACAATTTACATAAAAACCACTTTTGCAAATTGATCTATGAAAAAGTACATAAAATATGTGCTTCTTGTAACAAAAAAACCGTGTAAACTTTATAAAGTGCTGGAGTGTATACTACAGAAGCTGCTCAGCAAGAGTAAAACATCTTAAAATGATTAGAACGGAAATAGGGTTATGTTCCTATGGTGAGAAATTGTTAGACAATGTGGGATTTTAAACATAATATTTTTAGTCGCAAACTCCTCTATAAATCCTTATTTTGCTATAAGGAAAGTAACCAGACTGCAACCAAAGTTACAAGTCTGGCGCGTTAAATGTAATAATTGCATATTACCATCAAAACGCTAATGCTTCGATTGCAACAAACACCAGCCGAAAGACTGATCCTACTTAAAGGACTAAAAATATTATGTTTAATATTCCGCCCTCTAAAAGCACATTTGAACTATTGCTATTGTAAAAATACCGGGATGTACCAAATAGTCAAAGGATCCTCGTGCCGGTCATCGCATGCCTACCTTGCACTGACGAGAGCCAACAGCTCGAAACTGCAGTCTGCAAGTGGTGTGTGACGACTGGCAAGAGAGCTCCTTTAAATAGAGTCAGTCTTTTGGTGGTATTTGTTGCAATCGAAGCATTAGCGTTTTGATGGTAATATGCAATTATTACACTTAACGCACCAGACTTGTAACTTTGGTTGCAGTCTGGTTACTTTCCTTATAGCAAAATAAGCATTTATAGAGAAGTGTGCGACTAAAAATATTATGTTTAATATTCTGCCCTCTAAAAGCACATTTGAACTATGCTAAGCCCAGTCAGGCTATTTATTTTTCGATTGCAACAGACACTGGACCGCTAGATGGCGCCTGCTGACTATTTTACATGTCGCTATTGTAAAAATACCGGGATGTACCAAATAGTCAAAGGATCCTTGTGCCGGTCGTCGCATGCCTACCTTGCACTGACGAGAGCCAACAGCTCGAAACTGCAGTCTGCAAGTGGTGTGTGACGACTGGCAAGAGAGCTCCTTTAAGTAGGTCAGTCTTTTGGCTGGTGTTTGTTGCAATCGAAGCATTAGCGTTTTGATGGTAATATGTAATTATTACACTTAACGTGCCAGACTTGTAACTTTGGTTGCAGTCTGGTTACTTTCCTTATAGCAAAATAAGGATTTATAGAGGAGTTTGCGACTAAAAATATTATGTTCAATATTCCGCCCTCTAAAAGCACATTTGAACTATGCTAAGCCCAGTCAGGCTATTTATTTTTCGATTGCAACAGACACTGGACCGCTAGATGGCGCCTGCTGACTATTTTACATGTCGCTATTGTAAAAATACCGGGATGTACCAAATAGTCAAAGGATCCTTGTGCCGGTCGTCGCATGCCTACCTTGCACTGACGAGAGCCAACAGCTCGAAACTGCAGTCTGCAAATGGTGTGTGACGACTGGCAAGAGAGCTCCTTTAAATAGGGTCAGTCTTTTGGTGGTGTTTGTTGCAATCGAAGCATTAGCGTTTTGATGGTAATATGTAATTATTACACTTAACGTGCCAGACTTGTAACTTTGGTTGCAGTCTGGTTACTTTCCTTATAGCAAAATAAGGATTTATAGAGGAGTTTGCGACTAAAAATATTATGTTTAATATTCCGCCTTCTAAAAGCACATTTGAACAATGTGGGATTTATTTATCACAGCATTAATTAAAGAGAATAAAGCTAAAACTAAAGAAAATGAGTTACTAATTAAACTTAACACTGAATTAGAAGAAAAGAATGACTTACTGAAAAAAAAAATTAATAATCTCGAAAATGACAAGTTTGGTAAGGAGCTATGCAAATATTACAGGAAATGCGACCCCTACAAGTGCAAATAAGACAAATAATATGCCAACTTTAATAATACAACCAAAGAAAGCACAAGATGCCACAAAAACAAGAAAAGATATCGATACTAATATCAATCCCACCGAACTCAATATCGGAATAAAAAATATGAAGACTACCAAAGATGGGAGTATCATAATAAGATGCTTAACCAACACAGACATAACACCATTAAAGAATGGCGCAGAAACCAAACTCAACACAAAATATGATTTAAAGGAACAAAATTAAGAAACCCAAGAATAAAAATTACTGGATACGAACCACGGTGTAGTATATTAGGTGATGCGACAAGACCCGTACGAATGGCTTCGTAAGTGTTTAGTTGTGTGTAATGCAATAGATGGCAGGACAAATAAAACCTCATCATTACTTAAGCATAGTTTTGCCATTTAGTTGTGTATCTATGCCTAGATAATTGCAGGGGTATATTCCGGGCGCCATCTACTGAATTAAATAGAAACCAAGCACTTATGAAGCCGTCGATTAACATGGCAAGTGCAGTGTGTGGACCACCTAATATACTACACTGTGATACGAACATGACAATGCAGACATAAACCTAGAAGATATTGAAAACTCCATAAGAAAACAAAATAACTTTATTGAAGATCAAGACCATCTCCAAGTTGCTTATATAAAGAAAGGAAACAATAAACCCTCTACAATATTTGCAGAATGCTCACCAAACTTTTATCACGAATTTATGAGAGATAAGAAAATTTACATAGGCTGGAGAAGATATCCCATATACGAAGACATAAATATACTGAGATGTTACGTGCCAAGAATTCTTTCATAAAAATACAGAGTGCAACAGCAAAAAATCCTGCCTATACTGCTTAGAAGAACACGGTGACAAAGACTGCCTAAAAACAGTAAAAAAATGCATTAATTGTTATAACGCCAACAATAAATATAAAGTGAATCACGTCAATCATGTAACCACTGATCAAGAATGCCCCACGTACAAATATCACCTACAAATTCTAAGAACGAAAATTGACTTTGGAAACCTTTATGTCTAAGCCTCAACAAATGGAACTACTAGACAAACTAAATGAAGAAGAACCAAAGAATAATCTAATTTGTGCTGATAACCTTGCAAACATTTTCAATACACACAACACCATCCTAAATGTCATGCATTTAAATATATGCAATATTCATAAAAACTTTGATGAACTTCTAATTTTCTTGGATACATTCAAACTACATAACTGTGATATCATACTGAGCGAAAACTGGCAAATCATGTTGATTAAACAATTCACCATTAGAGGTTATACTACATATTATAATGGGGGAGACTACAATCAAAATGATGGTACTATCATATTCATAAAATCCGAAATAAATGCCGAAATTGAACTAAATAAATTACCCAACTCGCAGGTTAGTATAAACAGTATATAAAGTTCGTAATAAACAATATCGCCCATCAAATAATAATAATGACACTATATAGACCCACCATCAACGAATATTCATTTACTTTTAAGAGATCTTGACGATTACCTAAATGTTAGTACCAGAGAGTACGTTGATATATTAACTGGTGATGTTAACATTGATACTACTGACAGTAGTGATAACGTGGCGAATGACTATGGCGCAATGCTTGCACGTTATGGCTTCTCATACAAACAATCCAACTCGGGTTACAAAAAATTCTACATCATGTTTAGACCATATTTTTATCAGGAAAAAATTGCACATAGGAAATATTAAATTCAATGCTGCCACAATAAATTGTGACATAACCGATCATTTCCCGATAATACTAAATATCACACAAGAAAACGGAGCAATAAATAATAATACCAGTATAAATACGAAAATAAAATATGATTACGACAAAATAACATTTCCTGAAGGATAAAAACTGGCAAAATATATTAAACATACATGACCCAAATATAGCAATGAATGCATTTGTAAAAGAACTTGCAGAAACTATAGAATCATCAAAAATAACAATGAGTGTGAAGTACAAGCAGCATAAGAAAAATAAACAGTGAATCCCAATTTATTAAAATCGGAATACCGCAAGGAACAGTTCTGGGTCCCATATTATTCAATCTGTATATTAACTCTTTCAGCAAACTTGAAATTGATGGTAAAGTCATATCATATGCAGATGATACGGTCCTACTATTCTCTAACAATACCTGGAACTTAACAAAAGATTTGGTAAAAAAAGGAATGCAAAAAGTTGCAAACTGGCTCCACACTATGAGACTATCCTTAAACATTAAAAAACAAAATATGTTGCCTTCTCTATAACTGATGTAAATCGGCCAAATTTCAACTTTATTACAATAAATAACCAAAATGATAAGATCGAGGAAGCAACGCAAATGGGATATTAATGTCACACAATTAGCTAAGACAATCAGATGCCTTCTACATAAATTCTACACTTAGAGAAATATTAAGCCTAAAATCATTAGTTACAGTTAGTAGTTACTATTATGCTATGGTATAGTGGTTTGGGGTGGTCTGTATAGTAACTCACTAATTCCACTAAATCTCATACAAAACTATATTCTAAAAATAATATACAAAAAAGGAGATTTTCAACTGAACTTTTATACTGTGGCGAAATTCGTAATGTTAGGACTGCACCTTTATAAACAAAAATGAGAAACTTAAAGATATACTGTACACATCAATATGAAACCAGAAATAAGAATAACAAACATATTATAAGACCCCACAATAACAGAAACAAGAACCAAAGATTTCTAAATTATTTGAGTCCCAAACTATACAACTGAATTCCTCTGGAAATAAAGCAGTAAAAAAATCTGAAAAATTTTATACACCGAAGTAACCAATTTATCATTCAAAACTACTTTACCTTTATGAGCACTATATAATACCTCACAATCGCAACACGCAGTATGATGATTGAATGTATCAGTTATATATTTTTGTTAAATTTTTTATCTTTAGATAATAAGTACATTTCTTTGTTAGTTTAGTTAATAAGTAGAGATATACATATATATTTTCTATTCTTAGTATATTTAGTTACTGTGCAATATAATTACTCAAGTGATAGACACACCTCCAAAACGGCACATACAGATGGTTTCACATCTAGGTGCTACAAACATGCCACAGTATTAAATTACACAATTTGTTATATTAAAGTTAAGTAATTGAAATGTAATAAATAACTGTTGGTAAAATAAATTTGATTTGATTTGACTTGAAAAATTATTTGCAAAAACATTTGCAACTTTTTTTATTATGCCTGACAGTTTCATCACAGTTAAGTATGATGTCTTCCCGAGTCTGTTTATTTCTATTTCAGTTTGAATTTACTATATTCCATAGGGTCTTTGTTTTGTCAGCAGATAATTCAATTTTATTTTTATTATACAATTGCTTTTCCTTTTTAAGATTCAGTTCATATTGTTTCTTTTTAGTGTTATATAGGGTATTTAGATTTTCGTTATTAATTTGTTTTCTAAGATAATTCAAATGTTTTAAATTTAATGACTCCTTTTTTAATTTTGATGAAAAAATAAATTTATTTCCTCTGAGATTTCTGCTTAATTTTTTAATAAATAATAAATAAAACATAAAAATACATTGTCGGGGATATTTTAGTCCATTATTTTATATGTTTCCCTTTTAAAGTAAAATCTTGCTTGGGTATTAGCACTTGTTCATTTTCTTACCTGTTAGCGGCCTTAGTTTTGGCAATCGTTTCCTCGTGATTTCTATACCATTCCTCCAGTTCTTGTTTGGCAATTTCTCTTAACTCTAACTTCTTTTTTTCCTCTTCCTTATCTAAAATAACGCACTTCATTTAAAAAGTATGTCATGTACGTAATGCTTTAAAAGCATTAAATATGAGTATATAACTTTTTTAACTTCTTTCTAATTTATAAATTTTGGTTCTGACATACATTAAATTGTTTTTGGATGTTCTATGTTGATTTCTTTAATGTTTGGTGTTTTTACAACCTCATCATTGCCATTTTTCGCTTAAGATACCACAAGATGGCACAATAGAGTTTTCCCAGAAAAAAAAATTATTGCTGAAATACTTAACTCACGTAAAAAAATGATTTATGGCATATTTATTATCTTATTAATTTTACTAATAGTAATAACAAAAAAAAAAACTTGAACTTTGAAAAATATTGGGTTCATTTTAAACGGCCATAAATTGGCGCGCTGTGACGTCAACACCCTGAAATCCAAACACAGAGGTTGTCTCTGTTCAAGATTGTTTATTAATCTTGATCTCTGTTAACATAACATAACCTCTATTTATTGACAGCACTCAGCACTTTTCTACTTTAGGTAAATTATCAGCGGCACCTTTAACATATCCCTCTTCCACTTGATTCCATTTTGATTGTAGAATTAATAAAACATAAACCAGAAACTGATAAAATAATATTTTCACCCAAACAATACAAACAAAAATATAAATTTAACGTTTTAGGTTAGTCATCTGATGTGTAATGTCGGTGAAGGTTAAACCTAAACTACAGTACAAAATATTAACGTCCGACACTTTCACGAATAACTTGTGCGGCATTTATCTGGATTCTGATTGGCCAATATTTACACGTCCACTGCTTTAGACCAATCACAGTACAAGCATTACAAATTGAAATTCTGAGAAGTTTTAGAGGAAAGCTTTCTTTAACACATAGTTACAATCTATTACAAACTAATTATATCCATAATCTCATTGGTTTTCCGGGTAGATACGTAATTCTGGCGCGTAAAAATGCCCGTTTTAAAAAGCAGTGAAATTATCAACAAGTTGCTTTAACGATATTTTCTCAGAAATAATTCTTATTAGAAAAGTAAATTGTTGTAAATTAATAAAATGTTTTATCATTTTCACGACACAAATTGTTAAAATAAAATTAGTGGGAAAACCCTATTGTCAAGCATTCGAAACAGTCATTGCAGAACAAAGCTCAAAAAGAAATGGGGTATTTTTCAATACTTCAAAAACTAGAGAGTAAAATAAGAAACAATTATTTTTCTTCGTTATATTTTTCATTTAAATTACAAAAAAAATTAAGTGAAACTGTTCAAATTCAAATAGGGCACTAAACTCTGTTATTTCATCTCACACCAAAGAAAATGCCCCATTCTAAAAATTTTAGATTGTCCAGTGTATGCTGATTGAATGCTGTGGAAAAAATACTGACACCAAAGCCACGGAAGCATTAAACCAAGACGATACAAAATATTTTTTGTTACTTTTCGTCCTGTTAAACTTTTGTGGATGTTGATTTTCAATTTGTTTTACATATTTTTTTATTATTTTCAGGTGATATTACTAGGTTATCACGAAATGGAATGTTATATGGCTTTAAAGAAATTATTGTTGTCCCTATTATTTATTTCAGAAATAATTTTCCAACTGAAATTTGCACACGCACATATAACAAGTACTAAGAGGAGCGTTTACTCTGAGAAATCCGTAAATTAATTCGTAGAATTTGGCAGTACCTGGCGTTAAGTAATCTGTCATACAAGATAGATAATAAGACAAAAACGCAGGTGTATCACACTTCACATTGTGGTCCTGGTTTGCTAAATTAAACCTTGAGTGATAACAGTTGCATTATTTTCTTGAGCTTTCATAACAATCATGTGGGATATATGTAAAAAAATTGGAAAATTGCGTAATAATAATCTGTTTACCTGATCTCTCGAAGGTCAACCTCGGTATACAACTGCAGCCAAAATAAGGTTTTAAATCCGGAACAGTCTCTTTTATTAAGGCTTTACCTCCGTGTACTTAAAAATAATTTTAAAAAATTGTATACACGCCACGCGGCATTAAATATAATTTAAAATGTTTGCATTAACACAAAAACCTTTTTTTCTTTAAATTTCATTGCTTAATAGATGAGCACTAACGAAATATATATCTTAAATGCAGAAAAACATTGTTAAAAGCGAGATTTTTTTAATTATCAAAGTTGCTCACAGAGGGCGTCACATACGATATAGTAGACGTCAACAAGCAGCTCTATCTTTCCCCTAGTAACTTTGCTTCTTCTGATGAAGTTTAAGAAAAAAAATGAACATTCCCACACATTGTTATGAAATGCCACTGCTTTTACACTAGTAGTTATAAGTAAATTTGTTTTATATTTTTGCTTGTTTATGTCAGAATTTTCTATTTATTTATTAACTCACCTTTTTCTTCTAACCGTTTGATCTGTTCTTCTCTCCACTTCTTTATTTTTTCTGGTTCCACCCGATCTTCTTGCCTTTGGAGAGGGGGAGACGGAGAAGCTAAAACACAGAAATTATTTACAATCTACTTAGTAGTGTTATCATACACCAAACAGGTGTAAACCGGTGCTAACGTACTAGAATGCTTTCCTAATTTTACACTTAACTGGAAGTGCATTTATCTTAGTGATTTTTACTTTTACAAGGTTTACAAATCTGTTAGTTAGTCTTAAAAGACAAAATAATAAGAGTACTTCCCAGTCACATTTACTTATTTATATAAATATGTTGTATTTTCTTAGAAAACATTTATAGTTTATGTTTTTGGCACTTGTGTGAAAGAACAAATAAAAAAATTGTTATTACATATTTCAAGTTTTCTTACCTCTCCTGTAATCACCGTTTTCTACTTCATGTTGAAAATCTGTTGGGAAAAAGAAAACATAAACATGCATTTCATGTACAAAATAAATATAAAACACTTCTCGTTCGTTATCCAAACACACTGTCATTTCTTTGCTCGGGTAAAATGCTACGAAAAGAAAAACTAGGCATTTTGCTACATGACATCGTATATGATCGTCGCTTGAACTAATAAAGCTGTCCACACTCGTATTTTTCTATAATTTACAAAAAACGAGTGTTTTAGCCTCCTGATCACTTTAAAAACCCTCTTTCCAAGCATATTTTATGTATAATAAATAAGAACACAATTTGCATTATCACGTGAGGCGAGTACAGAGCTGCTAGTAACACGGATGGATCATGTGATCATAAATTACAACAAATTTCCCAACAAGCAATGTTGAAATACTCAACTTCAGTCACCACAAATAATTTTGGTTGCCAGTTTTTTACTTCAGTGACTATATGTCATACTTAACCAATGCAAGACAACTAATCGTAGTTACTGCAATAGCGGTGTGATAAAGGCTTTCAAGCATTGCTACTGGTTTTTACGAAAAGTGCTTATGAAGATCAATTTTGTTTCGTAAAAAAACAAAAACTATATGAGGAAATCGATGAATTTTTCTGTTACTTTGTGATATTCCATTGTAACACATAACTAAAACAAATTCACTTTGTTAACTATATTTTTCTCTTTGCGACTGTAGTTTCGTACTATCAACACCCCAAAGGGGTTAAGATATTATGTTAAATAAGTAAGAATACTAAACAACGCAGGTGAACAATATTATTATATCACAGCAGCAAACAAAGTGGGGATTTCTACATCTAGTTTATTCTTTAAGAACATAAATTTGCGTTATTACGTAAATTTCAATCGTCTCTAATGTTTAATTTTCTAGATTTCATTGAATAATAGAAAACCTCCAGCTTACCTATTGAAGGGAAATTATGATTGGTTTCTAAAAAATGATTTACAAAATTTGCATTATTTTTACAATTTTGAAATTATTGATGTTCATTACATCTAATTTTAAATGCCCTTCCTGTTTGATCAATATAACAGCTATTATTGTATTCTTCACAAAAGAGCTTATAAACTCATGATTTCTTGTTTCTGTTTTTTTTTGCACTGTAAAAATATTAGACACTGTTTAACTAGGTTTGAATGCTATTTGAAAATTGTCATTTGAAATTATGTGCAAAGCTCTTTTTGATAAGGGGCCAAAATATGTTCTACTAGATGCAATTTTCTTTTTGGATTTATCTTTATTTCTAGGATAAAATTTATCTAATTTTTATTTCTTTGTATTTTTTAGCGATCACTATATCGTATTTTTCCATTATTCTGTGTTTTCTATTATTCAACAAAATCTACTACGTAACTACATTCACAAATACCACAATTACCATTAGTAGCAAAATTTTCGAGAGATGGCAGAAAAATAATTTAATTTTTCAGAATACTGGTCCTTCGCACCAAAGTCTAAAGCTGTCTCTAAATGTCATAAATAAATATACTGCTTTACAAATGCTTCTTCCCCACAAAAATTCAAGAGGGGTCAAATCTGGTCACCATGCTGGCCATTCTATTGCCTATTCCCTTATTTAAAAATGTCTAATTGGACATAATCACGCACTTTACGTTGATTGCACACAAGACAATTCGTCGCACTTTGTTTTCATAAATTTAAAGGCTATTTTCTGCAAACTATTATCTGCTATATCAAAATATTTTATACCACAGAAACGTTTTATATCAATTAACTACCTGTTTAATTTTAGAAATTATGATGGATTACGGCAAATATAAGATTCAATAAATTCAAAATCAATAGGCACTGTATCTTTATAAAAGAAAATTGACCTTCATGAATATTTTCTAAAAAAAATTTCATTTCATTTATTTCAAACTTTGAACTTGCAATGTGCATAAGAAATTAGAAAATAAAGTAATTGGCAGTGGAAAATTATACCATAGCACTTACAATGGCGCGTAGAAGAATATACAAATTTTAGTTGCACAAACTATGAAATTGTTAATAAATAGAGATAAAAGTGTCAGAAAATACCAAACAAATGCAATTAAATGACATGTCTCAAGAAATACCGCTTGAGAGGCTGATTACTTCCACAGTGAGTCACTAACGATCCTGATGTAGGCCGTCCGAGCAAAGATGTAACAGAAAATAAATTAAAAAAAGTTTTTTGTACAATACAGTTTTTATCATAAACTAAAACGCACACAACACAAAATCTTACCATGCTCATTATATGTATCAGTGCCAAAAAAAAAATCATTTTCTAAAATAAAAAAGAAACAGCTATTTAGAAGGAAATCCAAATTCAATAAAATAAAGAACGTACTACACTATATACCTATCTAATAAGTAATTGCTAATATTTTTTAACTTGCCATGCCGTTTCCAAACTGACTGAATCAAATCAACATTTTTAATCTCATACAGACCCCATCAATATTAGAACGATTTCAAATCACCAAGTTGGATGTCACAGTGGCTGGTAAAATGTAGTTTAACGTCTTAGTAATTGGGGCATGAGACCGAAAACATAATTTAAAGTAGTGGTCTGCAACCTATAGGCTACTAAGAGATTTTATCCTGTCCGTAAAAGACTTTGAAAAAGTTAAGAATATTAAATCACACTAAAAGACATTCCTTCAATTATTTTTCATTGTTTAATATAAAAATCGCCATCCTGTATACCATACTATGGATGGTCAAAATTTTATATTATTCACATATTTCAATTTTCAAGGTTGCTGCCTAAATTTTCGGTATACAGTGTGTCTCACTTAAGACTGTAACAGCGTAATAATTGTTTTGTTTTTGTCCCATTTTAAATTAAACTGATCTCAAAAGATGGAGGTCACCAAGGTCTATTACAAAATAACTTTCCATTTTTAATGCAAGGCCATCTACGTTTTTTAATCAAAATATGTTATTAACAAAACTTGTTCGAAATCATTCAAAACCCTGAATCTGAAGTTTAGTTATAGTCCAAGTAAGGACTTCCCGAGACATAGAAAACGCAACGAAAACTTTACGACATAATTATTATCGCCGTGGGCCACGACGGCATGCCTGCATCAAACGACTCGACGCACATTAAAAACCTATAAAGGTAAGTGAGATGATTTGCGGTCGAGGTAGCACTAGGAGTAATGGTATTTTAATGAGGTCGTAAAGTTTTTGTTGCGTTTTTTATGTATCGGGAACTTATTACTTGAACTGTACATTCTAAACAAATGAGATTTTGATGAAAAAAATCATTTGGCATTTTAATAAAAATTATTTCTAAATTTATTTTTTTGAAATAACTTACACAAATGAATAATAAATACAACCAAAAGAATTAAATATTGTTCTATCAAAGCTTCATCAGCCCTAATGCATGCCTCAATTCGCTTTCTGTTATTGTTGATAACTTTTCGGAGTGTTGCAGGCATAATTTCAGCGCAAGCTTGTCTAATCCAGTTTTCTATTTGTAGTCTATTTGGTGGCAGCGTTTTGTAGACTACATTCTTTAGAAACGCCCATAAAAAAAGTTCAAGGGCGTGAAGTCAGGTGACCTCGGAGGCCAATTTCTTCCAATCCATCTCCGGAGAAAGTTGTCCTTTAGCCAATTCCGTACTACCATTGCATTATGAATTGGGGCTCCATCAAGTTGAAATATCACATTGTTGTATGCAATAAGGGGCAAGTTTTCAATTCCGATTGAAAATTCAGTTTGCAAAAGAATTACAAAATGTTCCGCATTCAAATTTCCCTCAAAGAAATGTGACCCAATTATTTGTTCATTCAAAATGCCGCACCACACATTAACCTTTTTTGAATACTGGTGTCGACAGTTTACAACCCAATGAGGGTTTTCAACAGACCAATATCTAGTATTTTGAGAGTTAACTGTTCCATTAGTTGTAAATGTCGCTTGATCTGTGAATAAAATATTTTTAAAGAAAGTAGAATTGTTCAAAAACTCTCCCCGACACCAAAAGCAATATTCCAGCCGCCTTTCATCTTCTCTTTCTTCTAATGTGTGTAAGAAAACAGGCTTGAAGGGACGTAATTTATTTAGACAGAAGCATCACCAAATTATATCCTTGGGTACATTTAAAATTGTGGACATTCTCCTTAGGCTACACCTTGGAGTTTCTGTCTCAAACTGAAAATTTTCTGCATCTCTTAACATGATCCCTCACACATTGTCCTTGTTTGTTACACAGTTTGCCAGTTCTATTGAATGAATTATTAATTCGCCAAACTTTTACTTGGTCTATTGGTCAATCTGGATGCCGATTATTAAATTCTGTAGCAGCTTCCGTCATTGTACAATTTTAATTGAAATAAAAAGTGCTAGAACACAAAAATCAGACAGAATGCCAACAGATTTACTTGACAATTAATCTGACATTTACAAAATTGTTTCGGTAGAAACAAAGGAGTCAGGGCGTGCTTATCAAAGCGAGAAATTTGGGAAGTGGAATTTTTTTCATCACGACCTCATTTTTTTTTAATTTAAGTAAACTTCGGATTTTTTTATGATTTCAAACAAATTTTGTTAATATTTTTTTTTATTAAAAAATGCCTACTATTCTTTGATTTTTTTCATATTGTTACGTCCTTACAATTTTCAGTAAACACTTTGTGGATTCCAAATAACTTGCAACAAGAATTTTCACAAACCACTGATTTATTTAATCACTAAAATTACACTAGCAAATACTTAAAAATCACACAACTAATAATAACTTAATCTAATATAATTTCACTACTTTTAAAACACTAAGCACTTTACTTTCCTTCTTAAACTTGTCAACTCTTGTCTAACCTAAAAACTCTCTTGTCTGTTTACTTCACTAAACTGCATACTTCACTCAACTGAACTGTTCCCCCATCTGCTGGATTCATCTCCTTATATACACCCATAGAAATGTACCACAGTATTCTACAATTTTCTGGAATTCTACAGAATTTTCTACCATGTAATAGATGATTGTTCGTCAATTGGCTCATAGACGGCGCCACCCTACTAGTCAGGGAAGTAACTAAGCTTCTGAGGAAAACTTTGAACATGAACTTAATCACATCTTTCCTTGTTAGAGGGCAGCACATAACACTGCCCCCTCCTTAAGCCTGAACGTCCCGGTCAGGCAATTCAGATTCCCCAACATACTTCATACTTCGCCAACCTATCCAAGTGCACGATCTTCATCTTGGACTTCTTACTACGTTGAATTCGGTAAACAACGTCATTGATCCGAGTGATGACTGAATACGGTCCTTCCCAGGGTGGGTGAAGCTTCGGAGATTTTCCCTTCTTTCGCTGTGGGTTATATAGCCAAACCAGATCGCCCTCCTTGAATCCTGCTGACGTTCCCTTCCGGTCATAGCGAGCCTTCATTCTGTCACTAGCTATGCTAACTTGGTTTCGAACCAATTCGTGGACATTCCTCAGCTGTTGACTAACTTCGTCTGCGTAGTCATCCACGGACAGTGGCTTCTTATCTGGTGTACCAAACATCAAATCACATGGCAGTCTGATCTCGTGCCCAAATATTACACGAGCCGGTGTCTGTTTAGTCGTCTCATGAATGGCAGCCCTGTATGCCATTAAGAAAAATGGTATATGTCGATCCCAATCTCGCTGGTTCTTGTGAACTACCTTAGAAAGATGTTCCTTCATGGTTTTATTATGTCGTTCCACCATTCCATCTGACTGGGGATGAAGAGGGGTTGTCCGAGTCTTGTGAATGCCCAGCAACTCACAAATTTTCTGAAATACCCCCGACTCAAAATTTCTCCCTTGATCGGAATGTAGCTCCAGGGGTACACCAAATCGGCATACAAGGTTATCCACCAAAACTCGAGCAACAGTAACTGCTTCCTGATTCGGAATGGCATAGGCTTCCGGCCATTTACTAAAATAGTCCATAGCGACCAGGATGTATTTATTCCCATCATCTGTCACTGGGAATGGGCCCGCTACATCTATAGCAATCCTCTCAAAAGGAGCTCCGACGTTATATTGCTTCATTTGGCCCCTGCTCTTTGTCTGTGGCCCTTTGGTAGCTGCACAAGCCTTGCATTTGCGGCACCAAGCTTCCACATCTTGACGGTTATTTATCCAATAAAATCGTTCCCGTACTTTAGCCAATGTCTTATTCATACCAAAATGTCCCCCGGACACTCCATCATGTATTTCCTGAAGTACTTTTGGGATCCGACAGCTGGGTATCACCAGACGCATGGTAACTTCCTTCCCATCTGGACTTTCCCATGCTCTCTTTAATAGCCCATCTATAACCTTAAGGGAGTCCCATTGTGCCCACAATGCCTTCAGCTCCACACTTTTGTCCGAAACATCCTTCCATTCCGGTCGCGTTCCTTTTTCTTTTGCCCTTAATATAGGACCAATTACGCTGTCATCCATTTGTTCTCGTCTTAGAACTTCCTTTGTCCAATCATCTGGAACATCTACCTGAACTGTGTTTACTATTACCGTGCCCTGTGCTTTTTCAACCCGATAGCAGTGCTTGCAGTCATCTTTGCACGGTCTTCTTGACAGAGCATCTGCATTTTTATGAGACTTTCCAGGTCGGTGTTCGATTGTGAGGTCATATTGCTGCAGTCTTTCTATCCAGCGAGCCAGTTGACCTTCTGGGGTTTTCAGCTGCAATAGCCATTTTAATGCAGCATGGTCGGTCCTGATTTTGAAATGTTGGCCATAGAGGTACTTGTGAAAATGGTCCACGGACTTAACAATGGCCAATAGTTCCTTCCTTGTTACACAATAATTCCTCTCCGGTTTGGACAGTACCTTACTGAAATACTCGATTACTTTTTCTTCTCCATTTTGGACTTGAGATAGTACACATCCAATTGCGGAGTTGCTAGCATCCGTGTCAAGAATATAGAGGCCCTTTTGTTGGGGATATGCTAGCACAGGACTACTGCATAACGCTGCTTTCAGCTTCTTCCATGATGTTTCACACTCCGGTGTCCACTGATATTTAACCTTTTCCTCTGTTAGCTGGTGTAGTGGCTTCGCTATATCCGCAAATCCTTCCACAAAACGTCTATAGTAAGTGCAGAGGCCAAGAAAGCTTCGTAATTCGTGTACATTTGAAGGTCTTGGCCAATCACGCACGGCAGAGATCTTGTCCGGGTCTGTCTGTATTCCCTCCGAAGATACGACATGTCCAAGGAATTTCACTTCTTTTTGGAATAGTAGACACTTCTTTGGATTCAACTTTAGGTGTGCATTTCTGATTCTCCCAAATACTTCTTGAAGATTTTCCAAATGTTCCCTGAAGTTTCGTCCCATAACCATTACGTCATCAAGATAAACTAAGCACGTCTTCCAAGTTAGTCCTCGGAGTACAAATTCCATCAATCTTTCAAAAGTAGCTGGCGCATTGCAAAGTCCAAAAGGCATCACGGTGAATTGATATAAACCACTACCTGTTGAGAAGGCAGTCTTTTCCTTGTCGTCAGGGTGAAGTCCCACCTGCCAATACCCACTTCGAAGGTCTAGAGTTGAAAACCATCGTGACCCTGCCAGCGTACTTAATGTATCGTCAATTCGTGGTAGTGGATAGCTGTCTTTCTTTGTAACATCATTCAGCTTCCGGTAGTCGATACAAAATCTCAAAGTCCCGTCCTTCTTGGCAACTAAAACTACCGGTGATGACCAGGGACTGGTTGATTCCTCAATTACTCCATCTTGTAGCATCTTTTGAACCATCGCAGCAGCTTCTTCCTGTTTAGCTAGTGGCAACCTCCTAGGTTGTTGGCGGATGGCGGCTGAATCACCAGTGTCTATCCGATGCTGTACTATATCAGTTTTCGTGAGGATGTCTGTGTTTTTGGCAAATACCGTACTTTCTTTTTCCAAAAACTTGATTGCCTCTCTACGTTCATCCTCAGATAGGTGTTCAAACTGGGTACTCAACAAAGTCACAACTTCCCTGTCTACGCTGGTTGGCGAACATTTCTCCCCTTGTTCCTCGCACCTTGCTATCCACTGGACTGGTTCGTAGGATCCTATTGCCTCACCTTCCTTAAAAGTTACCGAGTGGGAATTTAAATTAGCCACTCTAATTGGAATTTTGTCTTTTGTCCGGGTTAGAGTTCTTGCTAAGACTACATTTTCTGTCTTAATTGAATCATCGTTTTCAACAAGGCCAACACGGTATCCACCAGAGTTTCCTTCCAGAATGGCCTCGATTATTTGTTCTGAACGGGCAGGAATCTTGATTGCCTGAGCCGTCAGTAGCCTCACTTTTTGAAATCGGTCATTTGCTGTTGACAAAATAAATTCTTCATTTCCAATCTTTAGAACTCGTTCTACCACGTCAAGTACAAATTGATCTTGTACTCCCATAACATCCAGCCCCAAAATGAAATCATCCGTGATGTCAGCCACAATAACCCTATGACTAAAGCACAGGCGTCCAAACTGCAGATCTAGGTCAACTTCTCCATGAACCCTTACCCTGTCTCCTGTGGCTGTTCGAACGACCAATCCATTTTGGCTTTTATCAACTTTTATTCCTGATAAAAATCCGGGCCGCACTATTGACGACGTGGCACCTGTGTCGATAGTGAAGATACATCTCCTTTTGTTTACATAGCCATCCAAAAGCAGACTACTCGGGACTCTTCTAATCTGGGAAACCCGTATCTCTCTGGGGGCACCGTTTTCACCAGCCAGCACAGCCCCCAAAGTGCTGGCTATTTTTAGTTTTCCTGCGGCTCTTCAGTCATTGCGGCATTTACTCGCTCAGGGCTCCGCTGCCGACACTTTTGCTTAATATGCCCTGGTTTGCCGCACTTATAACAACGAATCACCTTCCTTGGCAGTTCATCGTTCTGCTCTCTTTCCTGCTTCCTTGGAGCATCTGGTTTTGTCATCAACTGGCTTATCATTTTGTGTATGTCAGCCATCAAAGATTCCATATTTGATTTTTCTAAATGGTCCTCTTCTACCTTCATGGCTCGTACTCTCGGACATGGAGTCTCTTTATAAGCGGCTTCAACTTCGAGGGCATGGATCAAGGCTTCGCTACCAGTCTTATCTCGAGATAATCTAAGGACTCGCCTGATCTCCTCATCTCTTATGCCATCGATGAAAGTACCAACTGTTAATTGTTCCTGGAATTCTTTGGGTGCATCCGGGTAAGCCAGGTATGTCAGTCGCTCAACAGCTGCTTCAAAATCTTGTAAAGTTTCCCCAGCCTTTTGTGTGCGTGATTTGAGCTGAGTCCTGTATACCTGGGCGAGGTGTTGGTCGCCATATCTTAGATCTAGTGCAGCTTCCAAAACTTTAAAATCCCGTTGCTGCGTCACTGGGATACTCTGGAGCAACTCTGAGGCTTGGCCCCTTAATGCTAGCACCAATGCCATAGCTTTGTCTTCATTACTCCAATTGTTTGCGTATGCCGCTGCCTCAAATTGTCTTTTATAGGTTGACCAAGAAGTTTGACCATCAAAGGAAGGCGGTTGTAATCGAGGACCTGACGATGATAATACCAGCTGGCCCCCTTGTTCTCTTAACAGTCGCTTAAGTCGCTCTACTTCTCCTTCAACTGCACGAAATTTTCCTTTGACTTCAGTTACTTCCTCTTCAACCTTAGTAACTTTTACTTCAACGCCAGTAACTTTTTCTTCAACGTCGGTAACTTTTCCCTTAATGTCACTAATTTCTCCTTCGACGTTACCAACTTTTTGTTCAACTTTATCTACTTTTTCCTTGACTTCATTAGTGGCTGACAGGATAGCATCTTGTTGCACCTGTATAATTTTTCTCAATTCTTCCTTTTCTTCTTGACGTCTTCTTTCTTTTTCTTCTTCACGTCTCGCCTGTTCTTCTTTCTCTTCTAGACGTCGTTTCTCTTGTTCTTCTTTATCTTCTTGACGTCGTTTCTCTTGTTCTTCTAGCATCATTTTGCTAAATGCAGCTAACATGTCTTGCATTTGTTTTTCAGCGGCCATGCTTCTTGTTTCCATTCAAAAACTAACAAACAACACTAACAAGTTTTATTTAAAGTCTATGCCAGGTACAAGTAGAATGTTCTATAAATTTTCTCACACTATATGGCACAAATTAGTCTTGTCTAATGTTTATATTACTTTCCAGTTCGACTCACTTCACTATCTCCAGTGGTTTCCAAATAGAACACTATGGAACTTCGTCGAATTCTTCAGAAATTCTGTTGCAATCCCACTTCTGACACCAATTGTTACGTCCTTACAATTTTCAGTAAACACTTTGTGGATTCCAAATAACTTGCAACAAGAATTTTCACAAACCACTGATTTATTTAATCACTAAAATTACACTAGCAAATACTTAAAAATCACACAACTAATAATAACTTAATCTAATATAATTTCACTACTTTTAAAACACTAAGCACTTTACTTTCCTTCTTAAACTTGTCAACTCTTGTCTAACCTAAAAACTCTCTTGTCTGTTTACTTCACTAAACTGCATACTTCACTCAACTGAACTGTTCCCCCATCTGCTGGATTCATCTCCTTATATACACCCATAGAAATGTACCACAGTATTCTACAATTTTCTGGAATTCTACAGAATTTTCTACCATGTAATAGATGATTGTTCGTCAATTGGCTCATAGACGGCGCCACCCTACTAGTCAGGGAAGTAACTAAGCTTCTGAGGAAAACTTTGAACATGAACTTAATCACATCTTTCCTTGTTAGAGGGCAGCACATAACAATATAATTTAGCATCGTAGATGGCCTTGCATTTAAAGAGGGAAAGTGATTTTGTGTTCTTAAATAGACCTTGGTGACCTCTACCTTTTGAGATCAGTTTAATTTAAATCAGGCAAAAAACAAAAGAATTATTACGTTGTTACACTCTTAAGCGAGACACGCTGTATATCAGGCATTTTCAAGTATATTACAAATAAAAATCTCGTACATTCCCTGTCTTCCAGGATTTCCCCTTCACTAGACACCCTGTATGAAAATGGTTCAGCCAAAGTTCAATAATACAATAACTTAAATAAATTTGACTTAGTTTGCTTTAAGTAGTTTATTAACATCTTATCACTTGAATATGTAGCGGCAAAATTATTTTTAACAATATCAATAAAGAAATTATAACTTCAAGAACTATAATTTTGAAAATACATTTTATAACCAGAATTTTCTCTACATACATTATTTAACTGTTACACTAATCCTAAAATCTCCCAATCAGTGATGGTTTCCCCTTTGGGTTATTGGTCAATGTCATCATGCATTAGACTGCAGTACTGTATAATTTTGTGTACCCATGCATGCAAATACATTAACCAAATGATTTAATAAGAGGAACCACCACCAACTTTTAAACAATGCAACTACGTAATGGGGAACATTTTATTTTATCCGCCAGAGTGCACCAGCTGTACTCGGTTGTTTGTCCATCAATGTCAATACTGTTATGTGCTGCCCTCTGACAGAGAGGAGAGTGTAATTACTCACTGGCTAGTAGGGTGGCGCCACCTATGAGCCAACTGACGAACGGTCATCTAGCACATAGTAGAAAACTTCTAGAATATTATGGAATAGGATTCTGGTACATTCTATGGATGGATATAAAAAGGTGAATCCAGCAGATGGGGGAACAGTTCAGTTCAGTGAAGTATACAGTACAGTTCTAGTATACAGACAGAGAATTTTTAGGTTAGACGAGAGTTGACAAGTTTAAGAAGAAAAGTAAAATACACAGTGTTTTAAAAGTAGTGAATTCATATTAGATGAAGTTATTATTAGTTGTGTGATTTTTAAGTATTTACTACTGTAATTTTAGTGATTAATAAAATAGTGGTTAGTGAAGATTCTTGTTGCAAGTTATTTGAACCCACAGAGTGTTTACCGAAGACTGTAAACACGTAACAATACGAAAAAATATGTCTGTATAAACAAAGTTAATAATTAGGATGTAAAATGAAAACTTGTTGCCTGTGTACCAAAGTGCTCTAACACAGTAGGACATTTATTTCCTAAAAATGACCGTTTCCGACAACTATGATAAATCTGATGTTTTAAAATTGTAATCTATATCTTCTTCTTCAAGTGTACTAACTAGAATATTCTTATAATTGATTAATCTAGAATAAAAGAGGATTTATAAACAAAAAATTCAACAAGTTCATAATATTAATTATATTTTCAACCTTTCAAGCAAAAATCCACTTTTCTTTCAATGAACTCTTAGCACCTCTTTTCCTCGCTCCGCTTTTAAACGATTTAATGACCAACTACCATACCTTTTTATCAATTTGGCTCATTTCTACCAATAAAAGATTTGAAAACTCTCAGAAATCGGGAAATTTAAACTATTTAAACGTTATATATATGATACAAGTTGAGAATGATACTAAACCGAGTACGCATGGCGTCATCTATTGGATATATTAGGAACTGGCTTGAATTGTTCCTCATTTTTTTTATCAATTTAACTCATTTCTACGAATAAGAGATTGGGAAACACTCAGAAATCAGGAAATTTAAACAATTTAAAAGTTATATAACTTTTAAATTGTTGTTTAATGTCATTGTCAATTTGTATCATACAAATTGAGAATGACATTAAACCGAGTACGCATGGCGTCATCTATTGGATATATTAGGAACTGGCTTGGATTGTTCCCCATTATTGTGCAATTGCAGCGTCTTCCATACTACATTTTTATACTACACATTATCAAAATACAACTAAGACATCGATCCTACCAAACAGACAACAAACAGCGCTTGCATCCAACATTCCTTATCTGCTAGAGCGAAACGATTATTTAATAAACAACTTACCGTTAACTTTTTGTTCTCTAAACCCATCCTGATCAAGGCCCTCTACCATTTCAAAACTGCTCGCGGAATTTGTCGGGTCATCTACAGATAAAGCAGAGCTTAAAAAACAGTACACTTAAAGCAAAAAAATTAAAATCAATACAGAAAACATGCTTGTTGCTTAACATTGTCCATATCATATAAATTGACGATTCTCGAAATTTGTTCATGCGAATATTTTTATTGGGAAATACGCCCCTCGGAAACATTTTCAAAACTCACCACCGTTTAGTGCTGGAACAGTAATTGCAGCTGGTTTCACTTCGTCTTCAAGACCAGCTAATTCATCTTGTTCACGCGCTAGAAATTCCGCAGCGGGGTCCACTTCAGCTTGATCGAAGTCTCCGAAACCGGACATTTTTTAAGTATTTTAACGAATTCTTTTAGACTTTGACAGGACACTGAACAACTGACAGTTGTACAATGACATTTGTTCCTGACGTGTGCCCGGAAGTTGACGATGTGGTTGACGATTATAGAAACCGGTCACTGAGCACTTTCATGTGTGTTGGTTGACACATGAAACCGGTTACGGTCGGAAGCCAAGGTATTGTCCCAAAGGGGATCCTCCTAGTAATACAATAACACTTGCCCAATAAGTATACATTTCCGTAAGAAATGTGCATGGTCTTTCAATAATTATAGCATTTAATAGTTCTGAACAAACCAAGTACCTATTTTTAAATGGAATATTTCTTTGTAACATGAATTAAAGGTCAATAACACGCTCTTTCACTACTTTTAAATAAACACCTGTATATGATCTGCTCACTTGGAACGTTCACAAAATACGATGGAAGCATTTTCACATTCCTTTATTTTTTATTATAATTCTGTCCTACACTTTTTCTACGTCTATTATGTAATATGAGCATTATGATGTCGATTTTACATATGGAATGACCTATATTCCAGTGGCTGATATGTAATATTTATTACATGCCTCTACAGAATGTAACAAGCATAGGCGGCGCCATCCAGTAGTAGTGCAATTTGTAACACTGTTTGCGTTTCTGTTGACAGTTGACGTTTCTATTGATGTTAACCTTTCACGTTTCGCCGTTGCAGTGGTAAAACAAATAGACGTATAGACACAAATAAACCTAATTTATAGGCGTAAAAAAAGTATAGTCTGTAATTCGTTTGGAATGGCATATTCTGCGCTCACGGACTGTCCTCCTCGCTTCGCTCGGGTGACAAACGTCCACTTGCGCAGAGCTTTATTTCCCTTTCTGTGTTCCTAAAAAACTTCTTAACAGTCTCGTTCTCCATAGGGAAAAGATCTCTTGGATCGTTCATAAAAAGTGGCTGCTGTTTATTGCACAATGTAGGTATACCTACAAATATGTGTAATGTAACTACTAAGAAAATAGATTGCCCATCTAGTAAATAGTCCTTAAACATGGCCTGGAAACTTGTATTTTGTTGATGCATGTGTGTGGCTCTTTAATACTCTGTAAATTGCATCTAAACCACATAATAAAATTGTATGCCCACCTTTGGAAACGGTCTCTTCTTATTTTAATGACCTCACACGAATAGTACTACACCTACTACACACGATCATCAAAATATCCGAAGTCGACATTTTTACTTTTCAGATATTGCCTGACACTACTATAATACAAAACTCAGAAATTTCATTTATTAAAAATATGCTAGGCGTAATTTCATACTTTCTTTTCATACTTCTTTTCTTTTTAAATATCTTAGGAAGTTATGTATCTATTACAAAAGACAACTTTTATTTAATAAACTATTTTGTTTAATGTTTTTATGAATGTTTTACATACTTATATGGCTAATGTCAAAACTTTGCTGTTCACTACTCAATTTGTAAATTCAGAAATTAACAGCGCCATCTATTGAAGGATGATTTTTCGCCTATAGCGGCCGAAATCGCTGTTTGCACACGTTCGATCCGTTCGATCGCGGGACCATTGTGAAAGTAAATTCCTATGCAGGCGGCAACCAGTAATACACTTATAAATATATGCCGTCATTCAACTTTATAGACCATCTTATCTGAGTGAATTTTTCACCCGCATTGATAAAATTTGCTCACTTGGCAAGATTTATCCAAGCAAAAATGTCTACTCAACGTTATTATGTAGGATTGTCAACAGGGACATAAGCAGATTAAAAGTTTTAATTATCACCTAATGATGCCAACATAGTTAGCGAAATGGACGCCGAGTACAGTATTTGAATTTAATGTCCCTCGAAATTTAGTAACAATTTATTAAAAGATACTAATTTATTTCACAAAATATACAACTATTTGCTACATATGTGCAGTCTTAAGTTCAACAAAATTTTAACAGTGAAAAATGATGATTAAAAAATAGATATTTGTTGTCCAAATTCATTCTCTATTAATTTTTCATCTCTGATTTTCGTCTGTAGCAAAATACATTCCAATACTCCAATTCTCACATCCATATCGACTATCTCCGATTTTATTTTAGCAACAGACTTCTTAATATTAACCAGTGGAGCTAGAAAATATTTTCGGTCAGCTAAAATTTAATGTTAACGCAAGACACCTACTTCCGTCAGTCATGGAGCTCCCCCTCTCTTCCATTTGTTGTTTAACCGATTCCAACTTATCACTTAGTTTGTACAACTCTCTGTTGCGCTCCGCAACGCCACTACTAATATTTTTATAATTGTCCTTTATTTTAGAGAGTTGGTCTTGCAAATTCCTGTAATCCTCCAAAATATTTTCGAGTTCCCTGTTGAAATATTTTTCTCTATTGCCTACTTTCTCAAGAGTCGTACTGATATCCTTGTGTAATTTTTCCAGCTGGGTCTTGGTAGTGCCCAGGCAGTCGTCGATACTACCTTTATGGGTTTTCATTTGTTCCAGGTGAGACCGCCAGTCTCTACTATCATTTTTTATAGTAACTTTCAACTGCGGCAAGACCCGTTCTATTTCTAGTTTCCAAGATTCTTCGTCTACATTTGACTTTAGCTCGGAAGGTTGTATCTCCCGTTTAACTGGTTTCAAGTCATCTAAATGGAAAATATTTTCCTCGTCGGAGTCATCGGAGTAAGCAGCTATCATTTCCTCCTCTACCCTATCTAAATTTATTTCAGATTCGTCTTCTAATACTTCAGCTTCTTCCTCTTTTTCTTCGGGAGGTTTGGGCCTAAAATTATATAACTTGAGTATATAAAGGTAAAAAACATAAGCGTGAGATGCTTACTTTTTTAAAACAACATTATTTTTTCTAATAGCATTAATCGCCAAATTATCTAATATGTGCACAACATGTTCGCCTACGCCCTGTTTTAATTTATTAGGTGGAAAGTCTACGCTCATGCCCTAGAAAATCGGCCAAATGAATATATGAAATACAAATTATTTTTCAAACCCACATTTTCCTTCACTGCCTCTAAAATCTTATTAATTGTGTCATTTGGATCGTCAAACTCCTGAGGTTGTTCAAAACTTTTGCCACTTTTTCTTACCAGCCATGCTGCTAGTAGCGAAAATAGATAAAATTGCTCCCCTGGGTTCTTAACTACCACAAAATAGTACCTAAAGTATATTATTCAAATTATTCTGACTGTAAAAACATACATAGCAAATTTCATACTTATGTATTGGCTTCATTTTAAGGCCACTTAAAAATTCAGACTCATATTTCAATAGTTTCAGTTTGTCTAATAAGTCTTCCATACGAGCAAAAGCTTCATAGGAAAATTCCTGTTCTCTTTCTGCAAATATTTTAGGTTCTTCTCGCATCATTGTATTGCTAATTGTTATTATGCAGTTGCTCAGCTTATATAGATATATTTGTTGTGATTGACACTCATTAATGACTGGTAGCAAAATTTAAAATTGAAAATCAATACTGTTTTGTTATCGACTGAGTTTAGACAGTAGTCTAGAGTCCCGTCAATACCTGGAGATGACGCGAGTTTACGTTTTTAACAAGCAGATTGGTTATTCCGGTTGACAATTTAACCAGGTTTACTAGAGGCGCAGCCAAGGATTTTAACAATCCTTGAAGCGTACCTGGAAATTCTTGCCCCCCACCCCGCAATATATGCCTCGAGGGCCCCGGCAAAATCAAAAATCACCTTTGTTGAACAAAAATCGTTAGGTACATAATTTGTGTTATCTACGGGGTAATTTCGGAATGCCGTCACATATGCTGTCTTGGATCTAGTTTTCCAGAAACGGTATCTGCTCACTGAATATTCAGCGGGAGAACAATACATTTTTTGGAGAAATTTCGCTGTCTTTATGGTCTCGTGTAGTCACTATATATAGTCTCGTATATTATCCAGCATATATTCTCTTGGGGAGTATAGTTTTTGGAATGGGCAATTTTCATGTGATAACTCCCTCGGTTGCGGGTTACACAGATAGGAAAGTTGGATTTTTCGGTCATGGGTATGTCAAATCAGTTATTTAGATTGTAATTATAGCTAGGAAAATAAATTTCGATCTCTGAATATACCATTATTTCATTAGTCTTCGTTTTGTCTATGCACTGACAAATTTAGGCAGTTTAGAAATCTCTGAAAATAATAGAGATCGTTTACTTTGAATCTAAGAAAGTAACCTGTGTTAAAATTTTCAATTTTTTTAAAATTAAAAATGACTGTTACTGAAGAAAATGTATATAGTTACCCTAGAAACTATGTTCCTGAGATGTTGTATTGGAAATGCCAATAATGTCATCTGTATAATTGCTGTTAACCGGACTATTCGTTTAATTTCGCCTTTTCATACGTAACACTCGATCGATCGAACTGTGGTGCTTTAGTTTTCAGGCACACCCGTAGGTGGCGCCAGTCGCCATTAATTCATAATATATCCGAGATAAATGTAGGTAAAGTAAAATAAACAACAATGGCATTCTCGATGTCGCGGAGTTGTCAAAGTGTATTAAAATTGCGCTAGAAATAATACAACAATGTAAATTAAAAGATTTGTTTATTATGACGCGTTGTGCCAAAGCATGTGCAGTAGTTTTGTTGGTTTTCTTTAGTGGTACATTTGTAATACGTTTATTCTTTAATTTTTGGGAGGAGCTCTCAGAATCGGCGCCAGATGAAATTGAAAATTTGTTGAAACAAAATCAATTAGAACAATATAAACAACTGTTCAAAGAAAAAGGTAAGTTTATTAAGTATGTAGGTTGCGATTAATTTTTTATTTAACATTTAAGATGTGATTTGGCTGATTTGAATCGTTGCAATCCGATTATAATAAATTATATTGTAGAGTACGTCGTTAAAGTACTTAGGACAGTTATTATTAGATAAAAATAGTCATCAAACAAATTTGTAATAATTATATTTGCATTGTGAGTTGAATAGTACTTGCGAATAATGCGTCTTTTGTTCAGATTCTTTGGCATTCCTTGTGTCTCCATTTCTCCTTTTGTATGCCTAAAATATTCATACCAACCACCAATCACAGCGTGTTGAGCGTTTTATTTTTTTATTGCCCAGCTGAGAGTTCTGCGAGATATTTAATTCGAAGCAGAGTAATTTTGAAAATCTTTGTATCCACCCCTGATTCGATTCAGTTACTACTAGGTAAGTAAGATAATCGGCACTATCACAGATTTAAAGAGTTTTATTAGGATTTTCGGAGAATATTTTCAATTATTTTTAGTTTGTTTATTATGCTATATAGGTAATAAAAGTAGTTATAACCACATAAAATATTACCAGGTTTACAGAAATGTTACAGCATATTTTGGTTTTATACTTTTATACTTACAATTTTCATTTGTTTATTTTGCCAAAAGCTTGTAGGTATTTGTTTGATCTATCACAATCACGATTTATATCAGTATTTTATTCCTGCCTTTAACAAGCTAATGACAAAGGATTGGCAAAAAATAGGGTTAGATACCGTAATATTTTGTATTTTTGAGTGTATTTAGGCGCAAAATTAATCAGTTTCATACGGAAATACCTAAAATGGTGACTATTCGGTTTTGCTTAAATATCTCTAAAACTACTTACGCAAAATATTCAAAAACGTGGCAGGATGACCCAGTGCATTACCTACATTTAATTTTTTCCATGATGTTTGGGAAAATGTTGGTTTATATATGTTAGTTTGATGTAGTTTTTTCGAGGAATTCAATGCGAAACAATAAGAACAGTAGCAGCAGACGTCACAGTATGCCGGAAACAGCTGATGATCCGCACGCGAACAAAATGTTGTTTTGCATTTGAGTTCATTGAAGGAAACTGAAGTTTTAAGTAGTTTTTACGCGCTTTCCGGAGTCTCTCTAAAACTGGAGTTTTATTCATCTCCCGATGATGCTAACATGGTTAGCGAAATGCGCGTTGGGTTGTTTCCTTATACAGGACTTCACACTATAAAAGTTACAGGATTATTTTCAAGTGCTCATTAAAAAAATAGCTCTCGGTATATTAAAGGGAAGTTAAAAATACATGAAAATTCGCCATTTTGAATTTTTTTATAAAATAGTTTTTTGAACCATTACTTGTTTCGTTGACGCTCGATTGTTTGCTTCAGCATCAGAGTCTTCGGAAAAAACTATGTTAGACTGGCTTTTTGAACCAAAAATTTATTATATAATTATTAATTAAATATGCGTTATGTGGGGGAGCACCGTCGTGCTGATAAAAAATGTTTCTATGTTCGGCGAGAGGTAAATTTTCTACATAGTTATTATTCAAATTTTGTAAGATATTCAGATATCTTTCACCTAAAAAAAAAACAAAAATGTACTTATAATACATATTAGCAGAAGAGAAAATTTAATTTACCGTTTAAATTTTCCTGATAAAATTGTAATACCACCACTCTATCGTTTCTTATGGCACAGTAAACATTGAACTGCCAACTTTCCTGAAAGTTTCGCTTTCTGAACATATGAGAATTTGAGTCACTCCAATAATGCGAATTGTGTCTATTAAAAAGTCCATTTTTAGTAAATTTTGCTTCATCTGTCCATATAATATTTCCCAAATAAGAATCGTGACCCTCAGACCTTATTACAATAAACTCACAAAAATTCTGTCTTCTTAGGAAATCTGTTTCTTTTAATCCTTGAACCATATGGAATGAAAACGGGTGAAACTTATGTTTTAATAAGATTCTGTGAATTGAATCCTTGCATAGTCCCAATTCCCGAGCAGCTTGTCTTAATGACATCCTTGGAAATGCTTGAAAAATATCCCAGAATGACTATTTAAATATTTTCGGCTTTCTTCTTTGCATTTTTGACATTGCCATAATTTTTAAAATTTTCCAGTATGCGTTTTACAGTGTTTGGTGACGGTTTCCGTTTTTCTGGATATCGAGTAACAAATCTGCTGCAAGTTCTTGATATTACTTTATCACATTCTCCATAAATAATAAACAAATTTAAAAAGTCTTCGTGGGTGTAATTTAAACGTGCTGGCATTTTTTGACATAAGATAATGACTGGTTGTTTCTTATCATGGCTATTTTGATGAAATGATTACAACAATTCATGAATTTCTAATAAAATCGCAAATATTTCAATAAGTTGTAACTTTAACCCCTACAATGCTAATATCAGAAAAAAGGGAATTCAATTTTACATAACTTGACGTAAGAAAATACAGGGTGTTCCATTTGACCTAAACAAGTTTTCGCGGTTTGAAGTTGACAAAATGTGACGTAAAAAACGGAACACTTGATATGGTATTATTGAATTTATTTCAGTTGTAGAACGTAGTTCTCCTTGTGTTCTTTTTACGTGGCAAGAAGCAAATGCGAATCTTTTACACGAAGAAAGTTATAACGGTTCTTGCAAACCGTTGCACCTGTCAAATTTAGATATTTAGTTAATTATTTTAGTTGGATTGGTCACACCGACATTAGTAATTATCTAAATTTTAAAAATTTTCTGATGCGTACTTTTCTCTATACCGATCGATTCAGTTCCCGGTGAGACACCCTGTATGGTCAATAATGATATGCAGCACAATGAATTTTAACATCCGCCGCCGCATTTAATTTTACAATTCACCTCATAGATTTCTTGCAAAAGTAAAAGGGAGCCTCCCTTACATTTTCCCGATTGAAGAACTCATCTAATTTCACCACCATGTCTCTGGCTAGTAAAACAGTAATACAATCTACATCTACATGTCTCTGATGACTGCATTCAGTCTTTTGGCAGGCATTTTGAGGTTAGTTTCTTTACAAACAGTCGGGGTCGGCGGAAGTTATAAGCAATACAAACGCCTGCTTAAAGCGCCGACCTGCTAGAGCGCCAAGGACGCAAAAGAGTTAAATTAACAAAAACATATTACTATGAAACATAAAAAATCCCTCCGCCACTCTTCACTACCGCTTGTAGCAAAATTTTACCTAGCAGCGGCGCTGCAAACAGTAAAACTAAAGCACACTCACAAACTGTTTACCTAATTACAGAAATTTTAAAATACTACACTAAAAACTTATAAAAATACGAAAAGAAATAGACAATCAATACATTTGATTTGATATGCGTCCACTACACGCTACTGAATCGACAGAATGCTGAACGATGATTGCGGCTACAATTAGCGATTGTATTATCCATTTGTAAAACATCCTTACGCGTTGAACTTCTGTCGTAGCCTCAGCAGACGTGGCTTCCTGTTATTTGCATCCTAGGTATGCACTTTGTATTTATAAAGATAGAAAAATCTCACGTCTCACAACAACATTCGTAATTTTAGTACAGTCGAATTGTACTTTGACCTGGAAAAAATTGCACACTCGAATTTGTCGTGCTCAATGTTATCAGGACCGCTTAGAAGATCTGAAACTAAAAAGGTGACCTCCTTTTTGCTTCAGCCGCCATCTTGAATGATTTTTGGGTCGTTTTATCTCGTGTTCTATTGGTCGCACGGAAAAAGTTATCGAACAGAAAATGTTGTAAATAAAATTCTACATATTTTCGGTAATTGCCGCGATGCCGAGAAGTTAATACTTCGAACCGTAGAGGGCGCCGAAGTTACCAAAAAACAGTTTCAACAGTTTTAAATTTAATTGGAAATCTGAAATCAATGGAATCGAATTTACTTGGGTATGTGTGTATGACTAATATTTTCACCTAAACAGCTTTCACAACACTGTTTTCCAAAAAACTTTTTTTGATAACTTCGGCGCCCTCTACCGCTCGAAATATTAACTTCTTGGCATCGCGGCAATTATCGAAAATATGTAGAATTTTATTTACAACATTTTTTGTTCAATAACTTTTTCCGTGGGACCAATAGAACACGAGAGAAAACGATCCAAAAATTTTTCAGGATGGTGGCTGAAGCAAAAGAGGAGCGAGGCCACCTTTTTGGTTTTATACATTCTAAGTGGTCCTGACAACATTCGAGTGTGCAATTTTTTTCCAGGTCGTGGGACTTTTTGGAACATTTTTACTGTAGTATTTGAACTATACGACTATTTAAAAAAAAAACGCTCCACGTCACTTTGATAGTGAAATATACTTGTCGCCTGAACTACTAGTGACACTGAAATTTTTTATAGCTGTCAGTTGCTGTATTGAAATATTAAATGCCAAAGTATTACGTAAATATGCAGGTACAACATACTTTAAACAGCTTTTACATTAATCATTAATTCAACTTACGGAAGTAGTTTAGGAATTCTATGAAAGGCGGAAAGTGTGTTGGTAATTAAACTCCTCTTCCACTCGCGTACTCTGCTCTTGTAATTTCCTGTGCCAAAGGTCAATAAATCGATATTTCGTTAGCAGAGTTAACCGGTTCAGCATTATTTTCACAAAATTAAAGCCACCGTGTCAAGATCAGGTACGCATTTTTTATCTGTATTGTCCCCCAATCCATTATACTGAGGCCAGGCGTTAGAGCATTCAATTTGTACATTATTTAGAGATGGCTGGAAAATGTTTTAATCTGTTTGTTTTTACTTTCAAATAAACCCACAAAGTTTTCCCCCTCGCACAAGCTGTATTTTTCCTATTTCATTCAGAAAAACCCGCCGTATGCGCCTGGTGGTGTGGAAACTGGTATAAAAATGAATGGAACATTACTAACAAGTGACTGCCAGTCAGTAATTTTTAAAATCGCAGTAATCGTGAAAATGCTCTGAAAATCCTTACATTTGATTTTGATTTGTGCAAATCTCGACTACGAACGAAACACTTTAGTCCTGCCTACGTCCAAACGTATTAGGCGTGATTTCGTATCGCGTGACTTGTTAAATCATGGCGAAAATAATCCAAAAGCTTCTTACAAGAACATTAATCTTCTCCGGAAAAACAAAGGTCCGCAGCCTGTATAAAAAATTACTAACGTTCGCTGATGCCAAAACGTGAACATAAAATTGAATGTATCTGGAAGCAGGCTATTCCAAATTAATTTTCTACATAAAAACTTACAGCAGAGAGGCGGCAGGGGTGAGACAAGGGTATTTTAGTGGTGAAATTCGTCACGGGTAGCGGTATGAAATTAAATTTGTTGAAATCCACAGATATGCGAACTGCGAACGCTCTTACACAGGCAACCAAATCACGAATGCTTCAAAAACTGACAAGTTAACTGTATAATTCCCCGTACTATGATAAAGGTTTGATAAACTTATCTGTATTAGTTAGAGAGACGGCGACAATAAATGCTTGACTTCGCTGGAGGCGAATAAAGAACTTCTACATGGAGCTCGAGCCCCCCCCCCCCCCAGGTCTTGTGGAGTAGCGCCTGCAGTGGTCGGCAGAGGCGTTACAGAGACGTCACATTTTATAGATCATTTTTTCAAAAGTACATCACTAGTTGGCTGCAAATGATTTTATTATATCCGGATGACCTTCCGAGTACCGACAACCCTTTTTCTGCCAGGTCCGCCGATCTAGTAACCTTTGAGAAATGGTTTTAAAAAATTTGAAAATTAAGAAAACAAAAAAAATTTGATAGCAAATTGAGAATTTTTTTTAGCGGTTCTTACCTCATCTTTCTTTTGCAATAAATTTTAAAGCCAAAAATTCGCAACGTGTCAGCTGATTGGCAGAAACCATGTCTATAGTTTCTTAGACACGCAAAGATCACAGAATAAATATTTTCTGCCATCTCGATTGGTCTTACCTCTGAATCTGACAGGCTGATAGTCGGGAAAAAAACATTAGTAGGAAAATCGGTTGGAAATGAGACTGGTATCAATCCAAAGTAGGAATCTTGGTTTTACAAGATTAAAAACGAATTTAAAACGTCCCATTTTCGATGAAAATTACGATACCATCATCGGCGCAACAATTTTGACGTTTGTAAGAAGGAGGGAGGTGGTTGTTTGGGGGGCACTGAAGAGTGACCTGTGTGTCGATCATTTGAGTAATCCGTAAAACAAATGTGCGTAAATATCTCATCGCTGAATCGAGGACAATTTGATTTTCCGTTATACGCACCGGCCCGCTAGCGCGACCACGCACTTTACACAAAAATTTCGCTTTTCTGGACTACTGGTTTTGGCAGAAAATATTTTTAGGGGATCGTCTACAGCAAAACAAATCAAATAAGCTTTGTTTTAGGCATCTATGCTCTATTTAAAATAAGAATAAAGTAAATAACATCACAGAAATTAGACAACCCCCAATTCCAGAAGCCAGAACTTGTGCGGATGCGACTGCCACCTCACGCCTTATCCACTCGGCTATCGAATGAACGCACACAAAAGAAATAAGGAAATACATAAAATACCCAACTTCACGACTTTATATCCGGTTCTACTGATCGTAACGACTTCTTTTGGGGTGAATTTTTTCCTTATGTGGTGTAATTTTATGACTGGTATTTTGTTTTTTGACATATGACACATACAAAGCTTGCGAAAATGAAATGAAATTTTGAGTGGTTTTCGTCCTGTTTTAACTTTTTTTTTCACAAATTAATAATAAAAAAGGAGTAGGCTACAATTTTTGAGGCATTTTGTATATTTTTCAAGTTACAGCATAAACATAATATTTTTAGACGCAAATTCGTCTATAAAAATCCTTATTTTACTATAAGGAACGTAACCAGACTGCAACCAACAGCTACTCTCCGGGCTATGTGCCCCGCCGAGCGCTGAATTACAAGTTACAAGCCTGGCGCGTTAAGTGTAATAATTGCATATTACCATCAAAACGCTAATACTTCGATTGCAACAAACACCAGCCGAAAGACTGATCCTACTTAAAGGAGCTCTCGTGCCAGTCGTCACACACCACTTGCAGACTGCAGTTTAGAGCTGTTGGCTCTCATCAGTGCAAGGTAGGCATGTGACGACCGACACGAGGATCACTTGACTATTTAGTACATTTCAATATTTTTGGAATAGCGACATGTATAGTTGGGAAGAAACATATACGAGACTGTTTACATTTCCATAATTAGCACAAAAAGTTAAACTGACGCGTGCCGCTCAAAGGGCGCGTTTTTTGCTATACCCACAAGCCGAGTGGATTCCTAAAGCAAAAAACGCGGCACTTTGAGCGGCACGCTTCAATTTAAGTTTTTGTGCTAATTATGAAAATGTAAACAGTCTCGTATATGTTTCTTCCCAACTATAAAATAGTCAGCAGGCGCTTGTTGCAATCGAAGCATTAGCGTTTTGATGGTAATATGCAATTATTACACTTAACGCGCCAGGCTTGTAACTTGTAATTCAGCGCTCGGCGGGGCACATGCCCGGAGAGTAGCTGTTGGTTGCAGTCTGGTTACGTTCCTTATAGTAAAATAAGGATTTTATAGGGGAATTTGCGACTAAAAATATTATGTTTTAATATTCCGCCCTCTAAAAGCACATTTGAACAGCATAAACAGTACAAAAAAAAACACTTTTGCTGTCCTTTATAATGTCTTACACACATCCAGGCACACTTTTTTATTTCAAAATAGATCCAAAAATGTAAAAAATTGTAATCTGAAAACATGCCTTATTCAAACGCATGGACAGTATGAACTAAATTCCAAAGGAAAGAAATTGCAAAAATGTTGGGATTTATTTATTAGTTCTCTTTATCTTCATTATCTTTCTTGACTGTCTTGAAATAACTTACATTATTCCAGAAAGTCTGAAATAGTCTTGGAATTTTAAAATTATTAGTTTTCAGTAGCAGTCCGAGCATGAAGCTTCCAGACAAACTTTTACAGTCGCTACCCGTCTCCGAAGCAACCTTGCAATTTACATTTCGCATTGTACTGCGAGTTATTCATTTCAGTAAAATTTGATTGCACCGGTTACCATTTCTGCGCTGTCTGAATTGAAATGAAAACAATACGACTTCCCGTGTGCTATGATTCCAAATGTTTCGTTAAATTAATGTTAATGTTAAATTGTGATATGTATGTTTGGAACGTTCAGTATCCTCGTAATTTTTGTACTGTTTTGTTAGTAAAATTTATGTGGAATGCTTATTGTTCTGTTTATTATCTTTTACTTTCAACATGTTTATCGTATTTTGTTTGATGCAATAAGATCAGGTGTCCAAACGCATTTTTTTAAATGAACAGTATTGAGATCAGGATCAATTTACATACGTTCTATCTAAGTATTCTAATTTCTAATCTGTAGATTGGTATTTTCTTTTTATTGAAAATTAACGAGTGCTTTACTTAAGATGATAACAGCCACTATGACTTTTAAATAATAAATAAACACCACAGAAATTAGACAACCCCCAATTCCAGAAGCCAGGGCTTGTGCGGATGGGGGTTACACATTGAAAAAACGCGGACATACAACCATTTCCTCCGGCAGTGCCGGAGCCAGGATTCGAACCCGGTGTGCGATGTCCGTGTGATTAATCGCGATTGCCACCTCGCAATTAGTAATTAGCAATTAAAATAGCTTTGTTCTTTTTTTGAGTAACAGAGTTTAAAAGGATATTTCATTTATATCATTCTTGGTTTACATTTTAATGAAAGACACCGACCCGTTACAAATATTTGAAATAAATACGAAACGAGCCGGCCGGCTGTTGGAATGCCAATTCAAGATATCCGATTCTGCCTTAATCCACTAATATTGCTGCTCTCCTGATAATTTAAAAGCGCGTTTTCTTTTATTATCCAGCAAGCTGGTTATGCAGACGATCCTAAATAGACTATTATACTTATTAATGTTTGTTCGGAGTTATTTTTATAGGAAAATGAAAGAGAAAAACCTATTTAAAATGTTAAATATATAAAACGAAATGATTTTTATTCTGTGTAAAATTTATGTGTTTTAAGATTTGACTGTCGGCATGGGTTATATGTTGCACTGTGTGCAGGAGGTGAAGGGGGTGATGGGCAAGGAAGGGAAGGAGGGGGAGGGAGAGTCATCTATGTTATGTGTTTCGTCAGTTTCTTTGTGGTCAACTGTTTTGTGTGGTAATTTATCGTCACCGTCGTTCTGTAGATAGATAATGTAACAGTTTATGTGCGTGATGTGGGTCGTTGTGCCGTCGTCCATCTGTAATGTCCTGTGTCATTTCCGATTGCTGTGTTCTGGTTGCAAAAAACTTTTGCGCCGTTTCATTTATGAAGTCTCTGATTAACATAATTTGGCATTTTCGCGTAACACAGCAACCGGAGTGTACCTGTCCGCATTCATAGGTAGTCTGAGTAATTTGTTCTGGAGTATCTGAAGTCTTTTGCACTGCGCGTCCGAGATGAGGTTCCAGGACGCGCAGGCATATGTCATAATCGGTCTTGAGATAACCTTGTATAAGGTTATCTTATTGTCTGTCGTAAGTTTGCTTCGTCGGTTTACAAGAGGGTACAGTTTGCTTAGCGTCGCGTAGGTCTTGCTGATGGTCTGTGTGATATGGGGTCCGAAACACAGCTTCTTATCTAGGGTTACCCCCAGATATTTGACCGTGTTCCGTTCCCCAATCGTCTTGTCATTTATTTTAAGTTTTGTGATGGTTTTTATGTTGGTAAATTTACGGTGTAGCGTGATAGTCTCCGTCTTGTTCTCATTTATGCGTATCTTCCAAGTATTGTAAAAGTCAGTCAGTTTTACGAGATGATACCGGGTCTTCTGTGGAGCAGTCTGTGCATAAAACGACTGCCCGCAGATCACGGCATCATCCGCGTAGAGGAATAGGGTTGTATTAGGATAGGTGGGGATAGGGAAAGGTAAAGGTTGTATAATAAAGGGGATAAAATCGCCCCTTGCGGGACACCCGCAGACATTCTTTTTTTAGTTGAAAATTCATTGTTTATTTTAACAGTAATATATCTATCATGAAGAAAGTTTTTAATTAGAGTCAGAAAATATGGGGGTAGTCCGCATATCTCCTTAAGCTTGTAGACGAGGCCGTTATGCCACACTGTGTCATATGCCTTCTCGATGTCCAGCAATAGCAGTGTAGTGCATTGTTTCTTTGTGTAGCCTATGAGGACATCTTGCACAATTTTAGCCGCCTTAACCCAAAATGCCAAAACTCAACTTTTGCACTTGACAAATGTATTTGTATACAAATATCTGTTGCCATGATACGTTGAACGGAAATATCCCAAAGGCTTCTAAATATTGTAATTTCGCTCCAATTTATTATAATTCTTTATTTATGAAATAAATATTTCTACTCCCGATCGTGGAAAAAATAGTATATACACCTCGGGAGAGACCGCCATTTTTCCCTCGATGTATTTGTTGCCCTCGGGCCTCAAATTACACTTCAGGAAAAATAAGACGTTTCTCTCCCTTATTGTATAATGTATTATTATTTGTGTTTTTATTTCTAACTGTTGTACTTTTAACATGCATTGACATGTCATTTTGTATTATGGTCTTTTTGAAAATCAAGCAATTCTAATTCTAAACTATTTCCGGTGTAAACGGAAGTGGTAGAACTGTCAAAATATTTTAATTGGATAGATCATACACTGTTTACTATACATGCGTAATTTGACAAATGATATGGATCGTGTAAGCTCCCGCCTGGACACACTGTATTCTATTATGTATACATACAGTGTAACAGATTTAACTGCCTTGTTTTGTTGTTCTCTCTCTTTTTTAGATGAATTTTTCAAACTCGGCACATCAACTATAGAAAAATTCCATTTTTTTTTTTTTGTTTCTAGTAGATATCATTCGTATTAGATTTTGAATGAACGATAGTTATTTGCTAAATGCGCAAATAAAGAATTTTTCAATAATTATTACAGTAACATCGAATATACTTTTCAAACATCATATTTTAACACGTACCAATCATCTACTAACTTTTCAAAACGGTCGCAGAAAAATTGTTATATTAGTTAATATCCAGATGTATTATCGACATTGACGTCGGCGCATCCGCCAGAAGTTGAAAAAATTACCTTCAGCGCATACTAATAAGCCAAATCCTGGTATGAAAGTTTTACAAACGGCTGTTTTTGTTATATACAATCTCAATTTTCGGATTCGTATATTTTTCCGATTATTCAAGCAATTGGCTGATTTAACGCTTTTTTTTATAATCGGGAAGATCTTACAATTCTAAGACACTGCCAATAACCAGAATTCTGTGAGGCCTATAAATCGTAAAAAAAATCATTAATTAAATACATTTAATAATAATACATTAAGTATTCAAAAATAATAAAGGAGAAAATTCATCATTAAGTGAATGGTGATGAGTGGCGAATTTATATTGTGTTTCAAGATTACTTACTTGTCTTGGATAATATCTTCGTGGACTCTTGTTTCATTACTTTCACTTCCATCAATTGCCTCCTTTTTATAGGCTCTTTTGTTTACGAAGGTTTAACGGTCAGAACGTGAAAGGCTTCTTAAAGTCCAGAAAGTACGTTATATTGTAGGGAATAAACAAGGAAAATGTAAAGTTACTTTCGCCTGAAAGAACATATTATACAGCAAAGCTTAAAATATCCTCTATTTGACAAAGCTTCTCGAAATTATGATATAAATAGCGTTCATTGCAATACTGACAATTTATGCATTTCCTATATTACCGAAAATGACGTACTCATGGCACTTAAGAACATTAAACCCAAAAACACTACAGGTCCTGATGTTATCCGGCCTTTCTCCTTAAAGATTGTGCCATTTTATTTGCAAAACCCTTAGCTGAACAAATTATCCCAATTTGGACTAACTGACCGCTTTTTAAACTTTTTTGAATCCTACATAGTAAATAGACGATTAAATGCGCAATACCGTGGATTTCACTATCTATAGATATCTCAGCGACATCAGGTGTTCCCCAAGGTTATGTGCTTGGGCCTTTGCTCTTTAACATTTTTATAAATGATATCGTCATTGGCTTACACTGCAAAACGTTACTTTATGCCGATGACCTAAAAATTTTTACATCTATCACTTATGTAGGAGACTGCGCTGATTTACAAATCGATCTTGTACAGTTATGGTCTTGGTGTAGCGGAAGTAATTGAGAGCTAAATATCTCAAAGTGTAGCTCTATGACATACTCTCGTGCACAAAATCCAATAAAATGTATCTAATTTAATAATGAATAATGAAGAGCTATAGCCATTTCAAGGATCTAGGAGTTATATTCGACCTAAAGTTATCTTTTGTTAGCCATATCAATCAAATCACCGCTAATTTTCATTTGTGAGGTTAAGACTTGAATGAATATGCTTCAATAGTATGGAGTCCTAGTTATGAATATCATAAATATAACATTGAAAAACCTCGGAGATATTTTCTTAAATCCCTTTGGTTCAAAAGTTCTGGGAATTATCCAGAGCGAGGTTTTCCACATTGTGACTTATTACATAGATTCAACACAAGTAATCTTCAACTACGTTGGGTGTATCAGTCTCTTATATTCCTGTTTTTAATATTTTAAATGGCATTGTTGACTACCCTGAAATTCTTAGTTGCATTAGGTTTCATATTGCTAATTTGCAGAATCGCTTGCAATCGTCTCTATTCTGTCTGCCTGCCGCAAGAACATTGCTGTTATTTTCTCCCCTGTACTGGTGTTCCAACTATGATTCATTATACCGGATAACACAGGAGACATGTAACACCCCGTAGGATGTTTATTTAAAAAGATATTATTTTGAAATTTGGTACACTTATATAATGCGTGATTGTCCTTTTTTAAGTACAAAAAATGTTTTCCCACCACTTCTGGTGAAACCGGAAGTGACATCTACTCTGTTATTTTAAATGGCACCCCTGTATATTTTTTTTACCTATCTGATTCGTCTCTAGATTCTCTTTTCAATCATGTATCCGAACACGGCATTTGTTTTTAAAATGATAGTTAATATCAATTTTAGTTTGTTAAGTCTAGGTGGCAAAGGCAAATCAGATAGGTAAAAAAATATACAGGGTGCCATTTAAAATAACAGAATAGATGCCACTTCCGGAGTGGCGGGAAAAAAAATTTTGTTCTTAAAAAAAGGACAGTCACGCATTTAAGTGCACAAAATTTCAAAATAATATCTTTTTAAATAAACATGCTACGGGGTGTTACATGTCTCCTGTGTCACCCGGTATAATAATTAGGAATCAGGAAAAAAGGATCATTCCACAAATTTATCCCATTTAAAAATATATATTATTTTTTTGTATCTCCTGAAATCTGCACGCTACTGTACTTTTGATAGCATTTTAACAAAACTCAGTCATAACCGCGCAACTTTTATTTAAAACTTTTTTCTATAGACAATAATAACGATGATAAGAGGTGGGTAATTTATAATGAATAACCGTATAACACGACTTCCTATTGTAAAGTGTAGTTTAACTGTTATAATTTTGGGGCCACTTTTCAATGGCTTAACCTGCAATGGCTTTTGAGACGCAGTGTATAAAGCAAGTAACTTTCAATAAACATTTCCAAGTGTGGGCCTTGCGTTGTCCTGGCTTTACCCCATGCCATACTCTCAAAAATCAGACGCCGGTCCACCTGCCAGCCCCAGGTGCGAGGTGTGGACGGCACGTTTCTGCAAAGACGTCAAGCAAGGACTCGGAGCTCTCCTCCGAGGTTGGGCTGAAGGACGAAAGAGCGCAGTCTCACCCCGTGCGTGGCCGGGTCGCCCGGGTAACGGACAAAGCTACAAGCTACTGCAGCGGCCTGTGCTAGTGTGTTTTAACCCTGTTTAGTAACCCGTCCTTATCCCTGAGCATGGCACCCTCCGAAGAAGACGAACTTTACCTTGTCCCCCTGCTGCGGCTGATCCTTGTCCTGGATGTGTTTGTCGACTGAAAGACGGTCGCGATGTGGAGCGAAGAAAGTGAAATTTGCTCAATCGGCATGACCATGCAGCCGTCCGCAAGTGCCTCATCTGGTAAGGTCCAGACACGTATTTTTTTAAATAGTTTTTTGCACGCACGACGCATATATGTTTGGGTATGAAACGTGCCGAGCTGCAAGGTCCTCGAGCTGATCATTTCTTTTCCCAGTTAATATCAGAGATTCTTATTTAGGCTTCTTGAAAAACAAAAATTAATAGGCAAGGACCAGCCGGAGAATTTAGTTAAGGTTACAAAAATTAAATACGAAATAAAGTGAAATGGGGGTGCTGTTTAGGGATTGAAAGCGTTTTCTTGCGATTTCCAGCGAAACGTGACGTCCTAGCGGAAAATGTCCTTTACAAAAGTTGTAGATAATAAAAAAATTTAAAAATCATCACTGAATATGCAATTTTATAGCAAAAGGAAATTTTATAAAAATATAAAAGGAATTATAATATTCCAACCTATCTGCAAGTGCCTTATATATATAAGGACTCTACAAATTAAACCAAAACAGCTATTCCCGCTTACGAGCGCTGAATTATATGGTAATTTTTTTTTGCGTATTTTGTCTAAACACAGTTAGCACTAAAATACAATGACTTGGAATGCTCGAATGTTACGAGGAAGATGCGAGACCTCCTACATCTCAAGATGTCACTAACTGTAGACCGGTTTCGTCCTAGTTTTGGGTCTCATCAGTGCAGTGAGAGCGTTTAGACAAAATACGCAAAATTTTACCATATAATTCTACGCTCGTAAGGAGGAATAGCTGTTTTGGTTTAATTTGTTGAGTCCTTATTTATATAAGACACTTACAGATAGGTTGGAATATTATAATTCCTATATTTTATATTTTTTTAAAATTTAAAACATTCAAATCAGCCATGTTTCAACATAACCTCAAATTTTCTGAGAACGTGACGGAAACCCGATTTTTCGGTTTTTAATTTTTTCTCGTAAAAATAATTCAATTTATTATTATTTGAAAGTATACCTTTTTGCATTGAATAAGCATGATTTTTGTGGAATTTGGGAAACAAGTAGTTTCCAAGATATTTACATTTTTCGAAAAAGAAACCAAAATCTTCCACGGAAAACTTTATTGCTATTTTTTTTAACCTCACCACAATAAAATTGTGAGAGGTTACTAAAATTGGTTAAAAAACGAAAATTGAGATAACATCAAATCTTTACGTTTTGAGGTCCTAGGAACCCAAAAAAGTGGTTTTTGATAAATGTCTGTGTGTGTGTATGCGTGTTAGCAAGATAGCGCCAAAACTACTGAAACTTTGCATGTGCGTTTCTTTAGTGCCCCAGAAGATCTGAAAAGGTTTTGGTTGAGATCGGATTACGTTTAGTGCCATTTTGACGCAACAAGTTGTTTATTTTATAATTACTTCTAATTTGCAATGGAACCATTGAAAAGCAGTTAAAATTCTGATTTCAACGATATATCACACTTCCACCCTTTCGATTCGGTTACCGTGAAAAAAATTAAAAACAAAGCAAATATGAAGCAGAGGTCGCATTTCGCGTGACATGATCGATGCGCGTAGCCGTTACGTCGTGAAACTCGTCACATCACTTGTCAATTCACGTGTGAGGGTTTCTTCACTGCTCTAGAAGTAGAGCGGATTACGTTTAGTGCCGTTTTTAAATATATATACAGACAAATCGAATAATTAAACTACAAATATTCCTCTAAAATCTAGTAAAATTACTGAAATGCTAATGTTTCATTTAACAAAGACAGCCGCGAGCGATCGGATTACAATGAGCAAATTTTGACGATTGTCATTGTCATCCGATAACGTTGGTGTCATGTCATGTTAATAAGATTTCGGCATATTTGTAACTTTTAGTGACTGCACCAGTGGATTGTCACAAACTTTAAAGGTAGATGTAACAATATCAATATCATATGCTTTCTGTACCTTCGTTGGTGAATTTATTATAGATTATCACTTTACTAATTTTCAGTTTGTTGCTTTACAAATCTGTAGTATTTAGGATAACTAGACTTTCTTATTCGTTCAAGTGATGTTAAAGTTGTTAATATCCTAATAGTATATTATTCAACGAGCGATAACGTAGGTAATAACTCGCATAGATGAAATTTGCAGCATGAACCGCAGGCGAGTGTTGTAAATTCATTAAGTTGAGGGCGTTTTTTAGTGACCCAGAAAATTTGAAAAGGTTTTGGATGAGATCGGTTTACGTTTAGTGCCGTTTTGTCTCAAAATTTAATGTTCTATTCGGCTTCAAAGATCCACCGAGTGGGGAGGTTCCAGCCGCTTCCAGTAGCTGCCGATTTTTTTATTTAAATATTAAAAAATATATAATATATAATTAAACGTACGGCGCAGAAATTACGAAATCAGTAATATTCTGAAGTATGCCAAGCTGTAACTAGATTCAAGGAGCATATGACCTAACTAATGTATGAAAAACATGAACATATTTACGTTGTTGCCAAGTAGCACAAATTGCTTCTTAAAAACGCTAACAATATTTATTCCACCTTTTTATAAAGCTTAATGCTGTATAATTAAGTGTTAACATTATTCCAGCATCAATGAAGTATGGTGGCTTAGAACTGTATTTCAAGATTACCGTTACCTGACGGACAAAAACCACCAAATTTGGTACGAAGGTACCTTAGGGTGTACTAATAAATGTTAGCCTAGGAGCCCTCTGAAATTTCTAAAAATTTTCATGTACCGCACTAAAATCTCAAATAGTACACGGAAATTGGCAAAAGTAGAAGAAAAAAATTATAATAAGCTGTTATTTTCTGAATAGACAGTTGATAGGGGTAGGAAAAGTCCCCATCCCTAACTGGTGAGCTTCATCCCTTTTTCACCCTTATAATAACACCGTGCTGGTTTTTCAATAATATTTTGGAAATGTGATATTCTACGACAGAAATAGAGACATTGAAAAATATTCAGAATTAAATTTTCTATAAAACATATCCTATAGGTCGTTTGCAGATTATTAAGGGTGTTTACGTTAATCGGTAACAAAAACGCTTTTGGATGGAAACACAATATTTATCCAGCCTTGTAATATTCTGTTTTGTAGCATTCGGTTTCAGCAATTTTTTATAAATTATATAGAAATTAATTTAAAAAAGAACCAAAAATAGTCATTAGCAATTTCTAAACCAAACTCGTTTCCACACCACCCAGGAGGTAGAGTTTGTGGGTGCGTTTTTTTATGTGGTTTTCCCTTGAGGTCTAATACACAAAAGGCTTTAATTCTTGCTCAAATTCAATTTCGTCGGTCCATTCCGCATTAAAGCATGCTTGTCCGTGACAGTTCATACACATAGCCGAACATTTTAAACCAACCTTTAAACATCCGCATCGCTTTCCGCAGCTCTTTTTGCAGGCACACGAAATTAGCTCTAAAATTGATCAGGGAGCTGCTGCTTCAGTAGTCAAAGCAGGTATTAAAATATCACCTGATTTCTTCCATCCCTATTCTTCTTAGCCTTGCCAAAGTAACTGTTTGACTAGAATTGCCAACCGAGGGGTTAAACAGAACGCACCTCTGATGGATTTATTGAAGTTTCATTTTTTTGTGCTTTATATAGTGCAAAAGCAAATATTTCCCCAACCTCAGTAATATCCCGTTTTGTAGCATTTGGTTTGTTAAAGGTTTTAACAACTTCTTGTAAATTTGTTTTCGAGTTTAATAAATTTATAGTTTGGAGTTTGCCTTTTCCAAAAAAAGCAGACGTGTCATTACCGCTAAATGCATGAGGAAAAAGAACTGTTTTTCTTGAGTTCTTAAGAACATTTGACAACTGTAAATCTTTAGAGCCATAAATTGTGTTTTTGAATAAGGCAGTTAGGATTGTGCTGGATCATTTGAAATGTTATCAGACTGCGTTATGTTCGATTAAGTACCGTATTCAATATAATTAGACTTTCATTTTTGTTTAACCCTACAATTTACGATTTAATAACATAAAAAGTAATAGAAATATCGATACACAACATAGAACCTTTTTTGCAGAGAATTTTGTAACAAACCTTTTTCTATACCATAAGTATAGCATAATTAAGATTTTTATTATGTTACCGAAATAATTCGGTTATTCATCATGCAATTTAGAATTGTTTATATAATATTAATATTAAAATTATAACCATCAGTTATTCAATATTGGCAATACTTGTTGATGAATTTGATGTATAGTTTTGAATATAGTGGAAGTATCGAGATATGTATGACTGATGATCGAGAGATAAGCGCACTTGCCTCTCACCCAAAAGTCCCGGGTTCGATCCCCGGTCGTGGCAGTGGGAAATACTGTGAGGGTGATTTTTCCACTATACATGGATATTGGGTGTTTGTCCCTTGTCCCTAAATGTGTAGCCCTCTCCCACACAAGGCTCTTCTAGAGCCTTCCGGGAAAACGGGGGTCGTAATTACCTGTGGTGTTATTTATTTGCAATAAATATATTAAAAAGTGGTGGTCCAAGAACAGATTCTTGCGGAACAGATAAAACTGATCTATTTTGTGATGTAAGTATCGAGTTTACTGTATTAATACTAGATACTGTTGATTCAGATAATTTTGAAACTAGAAAAAGTATTTCCAGCCATGACATAAAAACTTTATTTTGCATTTAGGCAATTAATATCTAAGAAGTCAAAAGCTTTACTCATATCCAGTAATGTCAAAGAAGTGACTTTCGCATTGTGAGTGGCTCGTCAAATTTCATCAGTTATATTACTTAGTAGTGTAGCAGTACTGAAGCCTTTTCGAAATCCGGACTGTTTAGAAGGAATTATTGAATTTTGAAAGATATATTCTGAAACTTGTTCATATATAGCTGATTCTTCAATTTTTAGTGGAACAGAAAGCGAGCTAATAGGACGTAGATCCCTAAGTTGTTCAGGATTTTTTTCTTAGGTATAGGCTTGATACAGGACGTTTTCCACCGAGGAGGAAGAACACCTACTAATAGCCGTAGACAGCAAACATTTCAAGTCTCGCGATACTACCCTGTGTTTTTTTCCTACAATTACGAAGGTGCGAATATCCTCTGTAACACTCATTTTACTAAATTGTTTAACGTCCACTCCAATTACTTCTATCCTCTGCCGTCTCCTTCGTACTCGACGCGGCTCCTGGAATCTTGAAACTGACAAGTCTGACTATCTACACAAAACAAATACAATCCTTATAATTGCCACTTTATTGTGAAGTCTGAAGGTTTCTCTTTCACTGTATATTGTTTTAAAGTCTCTTGGATTCTTGACCCACTGCATGACTGTTCCAACCTGGCCGAGAACAAATTTTTGTGACAAAAAATTACTTCATATTCTGTATTTTTATTACGATAGACTAGGAGGTATTAGTGCTAATTTGAGATATTCCAGAAATGTCTTTAAAATACATTATTGCAAAAAAACCGGGCTTGGATTCGACTATAAAATCATTACGAAGAAAGACTAGAGATAGTGTAGGTATAGAAATGAAATTAGCAGTCGAGACGGACAATTTATTTTCAATTAGACTGAAACGTTAACGCAAACAAACGTGTGTTATATAGAGCAGAAAATGCCCTTAAAATTTAAGGGTATGCTTTATCCGAGGTGGTGGAAGATTACAAAGGAGAATGAACAAGAGTGCCTTTTGTTTGCAGATTCTCGGAAAACGCTTACGTTAAAAAACGGGTATTTAAACGGTTGATGCTCAGCCACACGAGCCCGACGCTTTTCTCTCTGTTTTAAAGTGGGTTAATATTTAGTGCACACCTACCTTACATATAAAGTTACAATTTAATAACTGAAATCTCGTTTATAATTATGCATATCAGATGTAAGCGAATTATCTCGGAATCTGGATATTAAATGAAAGGAAAAAAAAACACGTTTAATATATTTTTTGTATCACGGTTCTAGCGTATACCCGAGTTAACATTGACGCGTAAATTTCCGTTTATATTTTTTTCAAAAATGTAATGTTTTTAGAGGAAATAATAAAAATAAATGGATTTACTCCGTGTTCGTTGTCAACCGTAATTTTATCACTGAGTAGAGTATAGTTTATCCAATGTTGGTTTGAAACGATATAAAAATCAAGAGCGTGGCATTCCTTTGCAAACCGACCTCGAACGGGGTAGGCGCACGTACAAAATTCTCATAAAGACAATATACATTTGATAGAGAACACATGCATTCAGATTTTATGTGATAAGAACATTGATGTTCAGAAAATTTGAGCGGCGGATGTTCTCTATCAAATGTATATTATCTTTATGAGAATTTTGTAATGTCATAATTTTAAATAAACCAGGTTAAACATAACCTGCTAAACTCACACTCTTAGTAGCACTCTGAAATGTAATAGAAATTCTTAAAAATTTTGCTTTTATATTATCTACATTAATGGGAAACATTAAATGCTCATTCATTCATTCATTAGCGATTATTCTAGTTAAATAGCAAAACCTAACCTATGAACCCTCGCGACTCCGCGCATAGACGGACGGACAGACAGGCATAGGCGGACAGACAGACAGGCATAGGCGGACAGACAGACAGGCATAAGTGGACAGGCAGACAGACAGAAAACACACTAGCTCATACGTCACACACAGCGCGCGGCGGTCATGCGCATTGATGAAATGTGGGAATGTGGTCCCCGAACCAGCCAAACCTATCTACTACATGTTAGTCAGAGATTTGTGTAGTTTCCCAGAATACCGAATCCATCACGTTCTCATTGCCCCTAACCCACTAGTTCTCATTGTCCCTAACCAAAATTCTGCAAAATGAACCTCCATAAGAAAATACATGGGAAATTGCTGTAGAACTCTCCTATCTTATCTACTAACGACATTTTTTACAGAACGTAAAAATTTCTTTGACTCTTAATGTAAGGAGGAAAACTTGATATTATAGAAAATGTCACTGTCCAGCAAAAACCAACGCGGAGGTGTGAGTACTTTTTGCCAGGATGAGAAAGAGAAAGGTATACAATGTTAGTAAGGTAGGGCGGTAGAATAGACTTAAAAAACCTGATAACAGTTATAACATTAATAACATAATTAATTATAATATTTAAGTCTTGTTAAAAACGATAAAAATAAAATAAAACATAATTCTCATTAAAACACCGTATCTCAAAGAAAACAGAATTAGTTATGTGATTTTACCTCAATTAAAAATTCTATGAAAGTAAGAAAATTTAAATAATAGATAATAAAAGAAATTCTCATAGTATCGAGAAATGAAAAATGGTCACATGGTAACGGAGTCATCAGTAAGCTCACTGCTAGCTACTAGAATCATTCCCTGCCTGAATAACAATAGGCCTACGGGCGACAAAATGTTTATAACGTGATTCACGGATTTTTTTCCATATGTCGGTTTTGTCTAAATCGGATATTACGGTTCTTATATTATCTAGAATACAGCTCTTAAAGTCAGATTGTGATTACATTTGCTCAACTCGTGTTTTACACTGCCGCAAATAATTGATTTGGATATTGGATTAAATTCTCTTTATTAAAATCCTGACATGTGTAAATACTCCGGGTATAAGACACCAATAAAGCTTTTTTTTATACATTTATTTAACGTCGGCCTATTTTAAGAAGAGTAGGGATCTTTTACTTGCCTAACATTTAATAGACAAGGGACCGACGGCTTTACATCCCCTCCGAAGGATGGTATATCTCCTATACAACCCTCGCCTAATGTTGTATAACTTCCGCGCATACACTGATATACAAGCCGCTGGAAGATATGTGAGGCGAGGACGCGGTTTCCGTTGGAATGGTCACCCATCCAAGTACTAACTGCGCCTGTCGTTGCTAATAAAGCTTATTATTATTATTATTATATGCAGTAATATGGCGGTAAACGTAACAGACTATGACCGTGTTTCGCAGATATGGTCTACAACATATTCTTTTTTTAAATTATGTTCATTGATAGTTTTCAGTAAACCTTTTTTTATTGGAATTTTTTCAGGAATATTTATATTTTTATATCTCATAAACTTTATTATATCGTCCTTTTTCGTATTATTATTTGGTACTTTATTTAATAGTCGCGAATGATAAGAAACGTTATCCATAACGATAACTGAATTTGGGAGAATATTAGGTAACAACTGTTCAGCGAACTACTTTTCAAAAACAAATCCGCGGTCATATTTTCGTGATAGTCAGCAGAACACTGTTTTATATTTTTGGCTGTCAAGAGCAGTGCGTTGGATACGAGCCCATTTTTACTTCCGGCATGCAGAATTGTAATGCATTTTCTCCTTGAACATGGTGCATTTAAAGTACAATTTTGAGTCGTATCTACCCAACCGTAATTAACAGTATCATGCTTATCAAACCGCGTCTCGTCAAGATATATTACCGTCCTGTTTGATTCGCGGTACTCTTATACTTAAATCCGCACTAACAAAATACCTCTTAAAGTTTCCAAATGTTAATAATTGTAATCAGGGTATTCGCGATTTTTCCATTTTCTTTTGACAGAGTGATCTACAACGACCCCATTTTAAATAAAATTAATAGCAAAAATCGGAATCTTAGTTCTTTTTATAATAATTGATTATTTTCTCTCTTTAAGCAGTTATAAATATTGAAAACAAGACGCTGGGTTTGCACGTGAGGTTGAGGTGAGTTTTTTTTGCTACAACAAAGTTAATTTAATTATTGGATTGGATTAAATGGAGCGAGGTTAGAGAACCGCGATTGATTGCAAATAATTCAAATTCTGTAAAATTTATCGCGGAATTTTCATTGTAATTTTAATTTTCTCGTACTGCTCGCACAACAAAAACGCACCCACCGTATTCAGCAACTTCATCGTGAAATCTTAGTAGATTGCGAAGAGGTTGCCAGAGTGTAGAGATCAGAGATTAACGCTGTCCTGAGTGTGGATGCCGTGCCGTCCTATGCGGCGACTGCCGCGTACCGCCTAATATGCTACACCTATATACTATATGAATTAATACTAAAAGGATAAAAATATTAATACTGCAACATCTTTTACAATTTTACATTTTCACAATTGTTTATACTCTATATACTTATTATTACAATATAATTGCATATATTATTTGTATAGGTTATGACTCCTGAGGAGACCTCGTGTTGTGTCTAGCAGTGTAACATTTTTGCTCACATAATTTTATATTTAACTATATCTAATTTGTTGCATTTATACTTAATATTACAATACTTATAATTACGTTTGCTAAAGCTAGAAAGGTAGGAAGACAGGAGGCAGATAATATTAAAAAGAAACACAAATAAGATAGGATAAAACGAGTTTGACTAATACTTATTTACATATTTACAAATTTACAAAGGGCGGATAGTTAAGTTTTTGATGTAACTACTTGCTTAATTAGGCTAAAAGTTGAAGACATATGGTATAATTTTTTACTAGATATTTTTTACATTGTTTTTTGAATTTCTTTTTATTCTGGGCTTTTATATGTTCTGGTAGCTGGTTGTATAGTTTGATTCCATTGTATTTGATTTGCTTCTGGCAGACTACTTTGCTATATTTTGGAGTTTGATATTTGTTTTTGGTGTTATTTCTTGTTTCATATCGGTGATTAATACTCGAACCAAATATATGTTTCTTGTTGTGTGTATAAACTACAGCAGCGTGCATATACAGACCTCTCACATTCAGTATTTCATTTTCTACAAGTATATTTCGGCAGCTATCTCTACTTTTCTTATTAAAAATTGTCCTTAATATATAATTTTGCGTAATTTGAAGAGATTGGAGGGTTGTATTATATGCTGATCCCCAAACACTAATGCCATACCTAATTATGGATTCTGCTAGGCTGTTATACGTCACTAAAAGAGTTTTTCTATTTAGGACACTTTTCAGGTTGTAAAATTTATAAATTAGTTTCCTTAACTTCTCATTTAAGTGTTTGATATGCTTTTCCCATTTTAAATGTTTATCGAAGATAACGCCAAGGTATTTAATAGTAGTGGTGTTGTGTATGTAACTCTTTGTTTCTTCGTCAATCAGCATAGGTTCCATTGTTTGTGGCATTCCTGCCTTTGTTGGGGAGAATGTCATGAAGTTAGTTTTCGCAATATTTAGTTTTAGAGAGCTTATATCTAGCCATGTTTTAACTTTACTTATTGCGGCAGTCGCTTTTTGTCTCGCTAGACTCCAAGTTTCACCCGAACAGATTAGTGCGGTGTCATCTGCATATGATATGATTTTGCAACCAAAATTTTTCTCAAGCAAATCATTTATGAACAGCAGAAATAGGGTCGGTCCTAAAACGGTGCCCTGTGGCACACCCGTTTTTATTGTTTTCCTTGTGCTAAAAGCGTTGTCTATTTTTACTTGCTGGGGTCTATTTGATAGGTAATGTTTCAGAAGATTATATACATTTCCCCTAATACCCACTTTGTTTAGTTTGTCCAGTAGTTGGCTATGTAAGACTGTGTTAAACGCTTTTTGTAGGTCTAGAAAAATAGCTATCACTTTTTCGCTCCTTTCCAAAAAAAGAAAAATTAAAGAATTAGCAATAATCTTATTAAACGAAGATAAGTGCGTATCGAATTATTCTGTAGATATTTGTACAACCTGGCTACCAATGTTAAAAGAAGAACTTAACAATCTCAACATTATCTAAAAGAAAATATCATCAGTTCTATGTTCTGTGTAAGTAGTAAGTATCTATGGAAATAACATAAACAGAATCTTAAAGCTGTGTATTTGACATACATAGCAATATAAGAGTTCTTCCAAAAAATAGCTTTGAAAACGGAAAGAGATTACTTTCCGAAACGTCAGCAAAATACATTATTTCTGTGTTTATTCCGATTTATATTATTTGCAAAACATAACCTCTGACTTTTCCTTTGGCGTAAACGTCACGGGCGCAGAGGTTTTTTTCAATAATTCTATTATTTTGTAGATTCGGTGATTTGTTTTGAAGAGGATAATAATATAAGTGGTAGAAAACCCAAATAATAGGAAAGAATTTCAAAATTTGTTATAATGGTGTCTGTTAATAGTTGAAGAGGATCTTCTGTACTTCGATATTTTTGGAACCCGTATTGATTTTTTGAGAGAATTTTATTTTTTTCCAGAAATGCACGGAGTCTGTAGTTTAAGCATTTTTCGAATATTTTTGCAACATTGTTTATCAGTGATATTGGGCGGTAGTTAGTCATGTGCTTTTTATTGCCGATTTTGTATATTGGGACCACTATACTTTCTTTGAAAACTTCAGGAATGTCTGCATTTTTGAAAATGAGATTAATTATATGAGCCATCGGCTTACTGATGTGACTAGATATTAGTTTTAGCGTTTTTACTGTTATCCCATCCTTTCCTGGAGAGGAGTTATTTTTTAGGCAGCATATAATGTTATTTATTTCAGTATCAGTGACGTCTTCTAAGAACATGGAATTTAGATTTTGGCTTGTGTTGCTGTATTCTAATAGGTTTTGCGTGTGTTTCGGGATTTCTCTAGAAATGTTTTCTCCTATCTCATCGTTAAAGGCACTTGCTATTTCTTCTTTGTCTGTGATTTGTGTATTATTTGCTAATATTATTTGCTCTATGTTATCTTTGCGGTGTTTGTGATTTGTGACTTCAGTGACACAATCCCAAATTTTTTTATAATTGCTTCCAGCCGACTGGAGGGTTTGGACGTGAAAATCTTGGTTCTTAAACTTCCAACTCGATTCGATCGACTCCGTTACCTCATCTTCAACATTTTCATTATGTAAATTTTCTTCTGTATCAAATGGTCTTCAAAAAGCTATTTTAAAAATATATTTTTAAAGAAATAGTACTTAATAATTATTATTTTAGGTAAATATAAACAAAAATAAACAAAAACCTTATGTTTTTTTTATTAGGAGAAAAACACCGCGCAAAGTAAAATAAACGTACGGCACTGCCCGGTTCCACGAAAACAGTCTCTCACAGCACTTTGTTGTTTTGTAACTGGTCATTCCGAACATCAGCTTGAATTCTTTACCGGCCGCCCGCATCGGCGCAATTGTACATCTGCTCGACTACATCTCATATACAAGGTTATAAATTATCTCGATAACGCGGCGCTGTCTGCTGTATATCATTGTATAGAGGCATAGCGACGGACATCCTTGGTAGAGATGCTGGATTTATAATATTTTAAACTGACATTGGACAAACTATACGACCTACTGAATGTGCATTCTCCAGAATGAGGAAAATATTTTATTGTAAAGGACAATGTTATATTTACATTATCGCAATTATTATTATGTGATGCTTAAACTAAAACTAATTGTATAATAAATCACACTCGTTTTTATTAGCAATTTAGCTTCGCTTGTGTTGATTAAAAAGCAATTGCAAATTCTGATAAGAGAACTCGTAAAGGAAACAAAACTATTCTGTGTTGTGTATGACTTACCATAGAAATATTAATAAATTAATAACGTGCTGAACAAATCACACCTTGTTTGTGATGACTGATGAAGTAGTGGCACGAGAGTTCTTTTTAAAGGTAACAAATTTTAATTCTTTTTCATTTTAAGGTAGAGCAAGGTTAGAATGTGACCAAAATTTTAATAAACCATTAAGGGAATTATTTAATGATTATTTACAAAACTATATTACAATCAAGGGGTAGACGGGCACGCAATTTTATATTTATTTGCACAATGTGCTTCCTTAAAGTCGACGAGGTCTCCTACGAATTTCCTCAACCTGTTAAGCTGAACAAAAAACTCAAATCTACATGATGAATTTCATATGAACTTGTAGCGACGCCAACGTTATGCAAACGGATAAAAGCGTGACTTGTTGTTAACGATAGATACTTTAAGGTGACCAGATTCGAAGAAGCAAAATGCGGGACATTCCAAAATAATAAGGATAATACATTAGTTTAAAACATTTTACATCACACAAATATAACAAAAATATATATTTAATAAAAGTGTAATTAAATCAAACCAAATAAATTAAGTAAATGAGAGTACACCTATTGAAACCGCCAAAAATGGTTTGTGCGTGGGTAGTTACATAATTATACAGTGTGTCCAGAAACTCTCCTCACAATCGAAAACTGCAAATTCAAGATGTGATTTTATGTTCATTGAACAGATTTGTGCCTATATTTCCTTTATTATTTAACTTATTCATTTGAAATTTGGGGTGCATAAAGTAAAATGTGTAAAAATGGATTTTTGGACATAAAATTTTCATTTTCTTTCAATTAGCTTGGGGACTGTAAATATGCGGAAGTTTATTTCCAAGAATTTGTGTAATTGAGCTTGATTACCGTCATTAAAAAATATTTTGGAGTAACTTAGACACGCATATAATTTTATTGATAATCGATACTGCTTACATTTTATAGGAGCAAAACATCAACAATGAAGGTTGAACGTAAACATTTGAAACTTTAATAGATCACGCAATGACTACTAGAAGCCGAAACTATACGACATTGTATTGTAAAAGGACTCCACACATTTCTTATGAAGAACGGTTATCGTTAAATTAGCTGAACGACTGCATGAAGTTTTATTTAATGATTGTTAGTCTTTTCTTCTCAAATAAATAAAATAATTTTTTTAAAAAAGCAGTCTATATTGTACCTACCATAAGTTAGAGGCACATCAAGTGTTAAAACACAGTATCCCATTCGCGAACAATATTAATTATTGCGTTAGTATAGGACTAAGTATATCACAGAATGTAACGATTGACCTACATTCATATTAGGATTTAACATAGAGAAAACTGTACGCTATAAGTTTGTGTTTTGGTTCGTAAAAAATTCACAGTTCAATGAATACAGATTGTACATATACTGGAACGAAGGGAATTGATTTAGATTTTAGAAATTTACATTTATCGTTATGACAGTCATTAATTATGGAATACAACTTAAATTATCAGAGACCGTAATGAAAAGTATAGTTTTCCAGAGAGAAAAAACATTGTAAATTTGGCAAGTACATTTTTAGACGCCAACAAATAATTTCAAATGTGCTTTTAGAGGGCGGAATATTAAACATAATATTTTTAGTCGCAAACTCCTCTATAAAATCCTTATTTTACTATAAGGAACGTAACCAGACTGCAACCAACAGCTACTCTCCGGGCTATGTGCCCCGCCGAACGCTGAATTACAAGTCTTGCGCGTTAAGTGTAATAATTGCATATTACCATCAAAACGCTAATGCTTCGATTGCAACAAACACCAGCCGAAAGACTGATCCTACTTAAAGGAGCTCTCTTGCCAGTCGTCACACACCACTTGCAGACTGCAGTTTCGAGTTGTTGGCTCTCGTCAGTGCAAGGTAGGGATTTGACGACCGGCACGAGGATCCTTTGACCATTTGGTACATCCCGGTATTTTTACAATAGCGACATGTAAAATAGTCAGCAGGCGCCATCTAACGGTCCAGTGTCCGTTGCAATCGAAAAATAAATAGCCTGACTGGGCTTAGCATAGTTCAAATGTGCTTTTAGAGGGAGGAATATTAAACATGATATTTTTAGTCGCAAACTCCTCTATAAAATCCATATTTTCCAGACTGCAACCAACAGCTACTCTCCGGGCTATGTGCCCCGCCGAGCGCTGAATTACAAGTTACAAGTCTGGCGCGTTAAGTGTAATAGTTGCATATTACCATCAAAACGCTAATGCTTCGATTCACATGCCTACCTTGCACTGACGAGAGCCAACAGCTCGAAACTGCAGTCTGCAAGTGGTGTGTGACGACTGGCAAGAGAGCTCCTTTAAGTAGGATCAGTCTTTCGGCTGGTGTTTGTTGCAATCGAAACATTAGCGTTTTGATGGTAATATGCAATTATTACACTTAACGCGCCAGACTTGTAACTTGTAATTCAGCGCTCGGCGGGGCACATAGTCCGGAGAGTAGCTGTTGGTTGCAGTCTGGTTACGTTCCTTATAGTAAAATAAGGATTTTATAGAGGGGTTTGCGACTAAAAATATTATGTTTAACCAATAATTTTGTCAAAATTTTCGCCAGTTATTGAGTATTACAATGGTTATACAGTAAATCAATTCTACATCTTTTCATGTCTAGTTTGTCTTGTTAAGATTCGTTCAGGCCTAAATGGCGGAATAATACCCCGGTTTCGGACAACTATTTTTCTTTACATCGTGTCATAATTTGGGACCAAAATTATCATAATAAAATCCCGTTCCATTCTCATGTTTGTGTAAAAGCAACTTAATTTGTCAATTGGGACTTCATGGAAGATAAATGGATTCTGATGTTAACCCTTTTAAAGTCATGATTGATGATGTTGTATTAAAAGTTTGTCAGTGGTTTATATATGGTCTGAATCTCTATATACTAACCTAACTCCACAGCTAAGGGAATTGAGGTATAATAACACGAGCTCGTGCAAAATGGACCTTTGCATTTATCAAACTGTATACAGGTATGCAGTGGCGTACGCAGAATTTGTTCGTGCAAAGGGTGAAAGTTGGTGCTGGGGTTATTTTCACGTATTTCCTCCCGAGATGTAAAGACATTCATCTAGAGTGCTTTGGAATACCAAAATTTCTTCTACGGCAGGGAAAGTCCATGGGAAAAATATAATTTTTCGTTTAATTTCATTAATAATTATTTACAAACCCTCCAAAATTGAGCATATCACTTTCTTATTGAAAACTTTTTTTTAATGGAAAGGTGGTGGCTCATAGTGTTCAATAAATTATAAATTTTTTTCTGAATTCCACAATCTTTTTGAATATAGTTTATTTTAACAGAATTATTTTTAATTTCTTTAATGTAAATGTAAATAATGTAAATAGTTTCTATTAGAACAGAATATCTTTTAGTTTTTTTAGTTAAACAGAATATCTCTTGAAAAATTTAATTTTAAACAGGATGTTGCTTCCTGTATTAATACATAAATTTTTATTTTGCCAAGCAGGAATCTTCCTGCCTCACCATTTTTGACTCTCATAAATTAAGCACACAAAATACTTGAGATTTTAAATTTGATTTACCTTATTGTAAATATGTAAATAATGTGTATAGATTTTACAGAACAGAATACCCTTTGTTTTGACACAATTTCATTTCTAAAACAGGTTTTTCCGTTTCCTGTGTGTATACAACTAAAAACAATCACTCATTAAAAATTTTTACTTTTATTTCAATACTGCTTAGCAGAAAAACGGATAAAGCTTCTCAATCTCTCGGAGAGCGGCAATTTAAGAAGATTAATGAAATTTAACTGTTTCATAGTACTGTCATAACAACGACGGGTCCCGTGGATACTGCGCGCAGCGTTTGGTAACATGGGATATAAACATTGTTTTGTATTCGGTAGGGCGGTGCAATAACATAAATGTTAAATATTATGAAAGAAGTGAATGAGATATTTAGTTAAGTTAACATTATAAGAAAATAGGCAATAAATATTTTTTAATTGGTAATTGGTCTTACAATCAAAGTGTCCGTGTTCGATTCCGCACGCCTGCTCGGCTTTTTTATTCATTATAAACTAAAATTATCGTTCCTAATTTCACGAATTCAATTAATTCAAATTATTAGTAATTATTGTATGTTAAATATTCTCTAGCGTTAGTCAGAGGTTTGTGTGATATAATTCTTCTAAGTTTAAAATCTATGAATACTGTTTTATCCATATTTAATATTAATTTATTTTTTTCACATCAGGCACTCATCTCATCTACAGTTGTTTTAATTTCAGGGCTTAGCTCATCGGTACTAGATGCAGGGATACACACAGTAGTATCATGATACTATGACATAAGTATCATGCAGTAGTATCATCTGCATACATTGTGCCCCTGCTAATGTGCGACGATAGATCATTGATATAAATGGAAAATAATAGAGGCCTCAGGATAGATCCTTGAGGTACTCCCAGAGTAATAGCTTGTGGGATAGAGTAAGCTTCATTATATTTAACTGTTAGGGTTCTATTATTCATAGAAGACTTTATTAAATCGAGAATGTCGCCTCTTATGCCTATATTTTCCAATTTACTAAATAAGACAATATTTTTAATGATTTGTGCTGTTAAACCATCCAGTCCTACTGATTTTTTATCTTTAGTTCATTGATTACACCAAGAAGTTCTTTTGATATCTCGTAGAAATATAATGAATTTGTTTGAGATATGGAGAGAGTGCATGGCAGTGACAAATTTTATCCGAAGTGACTTTCTGCATTATTGGTCGCAATCTGTACAATATGTGAGGCAAAAGTATATTGTTCCATAATCCATATAGGTGTTCAAACTTTTTTAATAGCAGCATTTTTTATATAGATTTTGAACTCGGTTAAATTCAGGATCAGATCTTACACATACAGAACATTAAGAAAAGTAGGAATAACCTGTATTTTCTCATTATATATTTAGTTGAATGCTTGTCTTGTTCTGATTTTGCTTTTCTCATCAGTAATTGAAACCTTCTTCTTCTCCTGCTACCATGCAATTATGCGTAAGTGACTATCTCAGAGTGAGGGTTCTTTCCTTGACCGCGTGACATAGTTCGCCGGTGTTGGTTATTCCAGTCCATTGTTTAATGTTCCGTAACCAGGACATTTATTTACGCCCTACTCCTCTCTTGCCTTCAATTTTTCCTTGTAGGATTAGTTGTGGTATTCTATATTTCGGTCCTCTTAAGATGTGTCCCAGGTAGTTTATATTGCGTTTTTTAATCAAGTTAAAGAGCTGCCTCTCCACGTTCGCTCTTTGCAGTACGTCGTCGTTACGAATTCTATTTACCCAGGATATGCGGAGCATTCTTCTCAGTAACCACATTTCAAAAGCTTCCAATCTATTAATTGATGTGACTTTAAATGTCCAGGTTTCCATTCCATAGAGTAAAATTGACCACACATAGCATTTGACCATTCTGTACTGGATCAAAAAGGACAGACTTTGGTTGCATAGGAAGGGCCTCAATTTAGTGAATGCCTGCCTCGCTTGCTGTATGCGGCATTTTATTTCATGTTGTGGATCCCATTCCTCATTTAATAAGGTACCCAGATATTTAAATGTGTGTACTCGTTCTATGGGCGCATTATCGTTATTTATGGCGACATTTTGCAGGGGTAAGGGATTTCTGCTCACAATCATAAGTTTTGTTTTCTGAGCATTAATTTTCAGGCTATTATTCCTACCCACTATGTTTATTTTATTTACCAGCCGGTGAAGATGTTCGTGGTTATCAGTAATAATTACCGTATCGTCGGCATATCTGATATCACTGTACCGTTTACTTTTATCCCGTCTGTTTCACCTTCCAGAGCGCTAGAGAATATGTTTTCAACGTAAAGGTTAAATAGCATAGGTGACAAAATGCACCCTTGACGGACACCCGTCCTCATTTCAAATTCGTCTGTGTTGATTGAATGATTCAATTTGACACGCGCCTTCTGGTCCCAGTACAAATTCTGTATGATCCTGATGTCTTTTTGGTCGATGTTAGCGTTATGCAACAATCTCAGGTGCCTGACATTGTCGAAGGCCTTCTCGTAATCAATGAATGCCATAAACACATCTTTTCGTTGATCTAGACAATTTTGGACTAAGGTGTTCACGCAGAATACCGCCTCTCGTGTTCCCATTCCACCTTTGAAGCCAAATTGCGTCTCTCCACTTAGTTCTTCTAGCTTTTTGAACATTCTTGTATGTAGAATACGTAAAAATATTTTTAGTAGGTGACTCATTAGGCGATGATCTTTACATTTTGAAGCATTTACCTTTTTCGGGAGCATTATGAAGGTGGACTGCAACCAGTCAGATGGACCGGTATCATAAATATTGTTGAATAGTTTGACAAGTACTTCAGTGTTCTCTTCCTCTAATAGTTTTATTGCATCTATATTGATTTCGTCTGGACCAGGTGCTTTATGAGTTTTTGCTATTTTTATTGCATATAGTATTTCACTCCGCAATATTGGTGGTCCGGGTAAGCTGTCGTCTGGGAGTGTACAAGATGGCTGAGGGGGACGCTGATCATTGAAGAGATTTGTTGCATACACCCTCCAGGTCTTCGTCAGTTCTGCTACGGATGTTATTGGTTCATTCTGTTCGCTTCTTAACCGAACTTTAAGCTGTTTCCTATAAACTTTTGAAATTGCTTTGACTTTCTTATGTAAACCGGATGTGTCTCCTTTTTCCTGAAGTTCCTCAATTTCTATGCATCTTTCTACCATCCAACATTCTTTCGCCTCTATGATCTTTTTCCGAATTTCTTTGTGCGTTTCTGTATATTTCCGATGATCTCTTTTGTACTTTGTATTGTCTGCGCTGCTCCATTAGGTCCAATATTTCATCCGTCATCCACTCGTTCTTTTTCTTTTTTCTAATATCCGCATTAGCCTTACTAAATAGCCTCTTTTATATCCGTGCAAATTTTTTCGATATTTTATTATTATTATATTATTATTTCCTATAATAATACTATTATTGCCTACACAAATAAATAAGTACTACAATGTCATTATTTTGTACCATCCCTTGATGTAGTTAATTTTTGCTTCTATTCGTTTTCATTTTCAATATCAGAGTTTTTATTAGTTTTGTCTTTATGATGTCTCCATAAAAAGTCCAGAAAGTAGTTCAACTTTAACCGATTGTAGCATAACATAACATGCGTGTTATTTATTGTTTATGCATGCATAACAGTTTGTTTGTAAAGGTTTCACCACAGCTAGAGTATTTCTGTAACGTACTCTGCACGAAATGCATACCTTTAACTACAAATGTAAATTTTCCGTCCATTATTAACAATCAATATTGTGTACAAAAGGCAAGTCAAAGCTAACTGAAAGCCGTATCTACACTTATACAACTAAATTGTTAAAAGTAGATAAATCAAATATTCGAAAAATCAAAAATCCAATTTTTGTAATAACGTAGTTAAAAAAAAAACTACAGTTTGCGCATTAATTGTAAGGAATTGAGGATTAGTCATAAGAATTTAATAATAATAATAATAATAATAATAGTCTTTATTGCCCACCAGATTACAAGAATCCAATTACAGGACAAATTGTTTATAACTAAATTGTGAATAAATAATAATAAGTGTATGAGATTATAACATAGTTGTACAGTTGGAAATTGTGCAATTGACAAATTCTAAAAAGATGCATGCTATCAATTTTATTGTCCAGAAGTTTTAAACCAAAGTTTAAACTGACTAAAACACTCTTCAATTGTAGTTATGGTATATCAAAAGTATCAAGTAGTAACTGATTATCGTAACCTCTTTCGGGATAAGAACCATAAACTTTGAAATGCGTAAATTTTAAGAATTCTCTTTGTACATTTTCAATAGCAGCCTTTTGGTTATTAATGGCCACAAAATGTTCGAAGCGTATTCTAATTTAGGTCTTACAAATGAGTAATAAAGTACTTTTAGTGCTTGCATATTATGAAAATTCCCACAATTTCTAATAATAAAGCCCAACATGCACAATGAGGATAATACAGATTGACTAATGTTAAATGTGAGTTTGGTATCAAAAATTACGCCGAGGTCTTTTATCATAAAAGACCTCGGCGTAATTTTCGATTTAAATCTATTGAATTTATTTTATATGTAAATTCGATTGGGTTTTTTTTGAGTAAAATTCATAGTTGTACATTTCTGAATATTTAACTGTAATCTATTCACCTGGTACCAAATCTCAAGATTTTCTATTGGACACTGAATAAACACACTCCTCAATATTGAAGTGGTTTAAGCCCCAGTGCATTAATTAATAATAAACCCTGGTCACTACGGCACCAATGAAACTACTGTAGCCCCAGTGCTTTAATTAATAATAAATCTTGGTCACGGCACCAGTGAAACAACTGCGAGCACCCCTGTATATTTATAAACAGAAATCCTGGTAATTATGTCATTATGTCACCAGTAAATTCATTGCTATTTATTTATTTGAAAGATAAACAAATAAGATTGGCCATTTGCGTGATCGTCTAGTTTTGTTAGTGTAGGACCCAAATTTCAAAATTTCGTTGTGTGTGTGTGTGTAGTAACCCTTTTCTAATTACTCTTTTATATAAAGTTTAATATTACTTGTTTCTGTCTGATATAATATACCTTAGAAAATTAATCACTCTGTTAATTGAATACCTGGTAAACTTGAACACACTGTCTATTAATTGAGAGACCTATTTAATTATATATGTTATTTATGTAGTATTTTATTACCCAAGATTGCACTGTACATTTATAGTTGAAGTTTGTTTTCTATTTTGCTTTGAAACAAAACCATTTATTTAGTTTATTAACTCTATGATGAAAAAGGTAAATGTGAAAGAAAAGACAATCATTGATGGGAAAAAATAGTAAAAAAAAACCCATTTTAATTTATATAAATTGATGCAACAATAGTCGAACATGAAATCAAAAGTAATCCAAATATTTGAGACAACTTGCGCTGCTATAGTAATGACCATACTATAGATATGCTGAGTGTTTTGATGCAATAACAAGAACTTACACAAAAGTCTGCTGTGTTATTTTAATAGTAATGAGAGTTGTGGCAATGGCCTGATAATGATAATTTATAATTAGAGCTGTTAGCAATCGCCAGGTAATAATGGTTTTTAATTAAAGAAAGTTGTTAGCAATTGCTAAGTAATAATAATTTATAATCAGAGTTATTACCAATAGCCAAGTAATGAATCGAATGCAAAACAGAGGACAAGAATCATGCCATGTTTATACATTATCAAAATTAAGTTGAGAAATGAGCGTTAAATACTCGTGTAAAATATCATAAAGTGTTGAGGAAATATCCTTTAATTATACACCGTTTATTGATTGAAATTAGAGTAGGAACAATTGTTCAGATAATCATATTAATCTTGCTGAAGTGAGAATTCACACTCACATAAAATCTTTTAGAATGCTGGGGAAATTTCCCTATAGTAATTAAATAGAAAAGCAACCAGAAGATTGCCTATGATTGTCAAACACACGAAGACGTGAATCCGCGAAGGTAAGAAAATGGTTGCATCGAAATAAGTGACCAGACAACTGCCTGAAATATTGACATCCCTCGTTGTAACTGAACCCAATTGAGAACAGAACCAGCCAATTGGCCGTAGTCAATGTTTCAAACCTTTGTTAACGCCAAGTACGCCGAATTCATGTAACTATAATAATTTATCGTAGGTAAATGTTCAACAATTAGACAACCTTGTGGTTACAGTAGGAAAACATTCCTAGTGTACTTTAAATATGAAGCATTCTTGAAAAACCTTACGTGAGATGAGGTGAACATGAGTCAACTATTTATAAAAACTGCAGAATAATTATTGACATGAAGTTTGACGAGTCTATGATAAAGCACTACCTTGTTATTGCATAGCTCTAGATATAGAATTCTTGAATATAAACTTGTTATTTTGCAAACGCAAATCCTCGTAAAATATTCAGAAAGTGAAATTTTATGAATTAAATTCGTGAACGAAATCATAACTGAATAACTGGTAATATAATATTATATTTTTTTGTTAAAAATCAAAGCTAATATTTCATTAAAAAACTAATCTAATATTCTTTTAGTACCACAAATGCGTCATTTAAACTTTTTTTTTAAACATCCCGTAACCAGAATATGAATGCAATTGCAAGCAATAAAGTAGTCTCGAAATAAGAAAGTAATCACCTTTAGAAATTTATGCCAGCTGAATTTCTGTGCGCTCTGTATAGCGTTATATCGCCCATGAATGCTCTCCCCCAGGTTCTACGTGTTTAACGTCCTCATAGGGCATCGTAGAGACGTTAGAACGACACTTCATAAAGTGTACGTTAAGCAGTGATTGTCTTTGATGTAAGTACAACGAACACGAAGTACTGCGATGCAATGGTGTATTAGAACTTTATTTCCTGAGTACAGCTGACCGAAGTCTGCAAAGTACCTTAGGTGGGATTCCAAATGCATCTCCTCTTCTGTGAACAGTTTGATCTTCCTTTATATGGTAAAAATGACGTCGCAATTCACATGAAAGCTACGAATTTCGTGGTCCCACGCTTGGAAATGTTTACATTATAAATTTCATTGTCTATATGCGTCGTAGTGAGTCCGTCCTTTGCATGACTTAATATAGAAAACGACAGGCGATTTCACCCTGTGAGAAGTAACAGAAGTACTTGACGCTTATCGTGTCCATTGTAAACAAATGCTGTGACTAGACTCGATTTTTAAGTAAATTCTTTCGTACAAATGTAACGTTTAACGTTGGTTTTAAAAGAACGTAATTTTAAAATGCATTCTGGTAACTTTATTGTGTTCAATATTAAATGACTAAATAAATGTAAAAATTAAATGAATTAACTGCAATAATTACTTGAATTTGGAAACTAAATAAGAAAAAAATTAAATTTGTATGTGGGGTGTATACAGGGTGCTCCAATATCATTAATATTATAATCATTTTTAAATCATCAGTAAATAAAATAAACTTGCAGCGAAGGTAATGTCGTTGATAAATAATAAAAATAACAAAGGTCCAAGTTTGGATCCTTGAGAGATGTACCTAGTAGTTTGACAAATATTCTAATATTTCTGCCGACATATTTTAATTTTGATAAAATATATCATGCAAGCAGAAAACACGCCTGTTTCGTTTTTAGTAGGCCACCCGATATGGCCGTTAAACTATTTAAAAAACTGCTCTAGAAACCTTGGAAACTGAATTAGAATGTATTTCACGACAAAGGAATGTAGGCCTGCCTCTCATATATCCCGCCAAATGAACGTTAAGAAAGGTATTATGTTTTGTGAAAGAAGGGGTGCAGGGATGGAGAAAGAAACCATTTGAACGCGTTCCAACTCAAAAGGATTAAAAAAGCCCGTAATGCCACTCTTAAGCGTGTTCTTTAAATCATCCAAAAAGTGGAAACCTCGCAAAGTATTTCCCTGCGCTTATAAAGTTCCTCGGCAATTGAGAAAGTTATATGTACGGTTTAAAGTTTTCGTGTCGGAGCCCCATATTAAATTTAATCTTCTCTACATAGCGTGTTATTAATACAGAGATAGCGTGTAGGATGGACGCTAGCAAAATTAATATTTGTCTAATTAAAGCATCGTTTACGTTGTTTTTTACGGCCACTTGGGGACTGGGTATGTTTTGAAAAATATGGTGCAGCCCGGCGTAATGAAACTTGCCGCGTTGTTTTTAAATGACCCAGTAAGATCCACTTTTCTAGATAATGATTCAGTGTGGGCTCGTTAGAGTAATTAGCTTGGGGGCTTCGTTAAATGTGTGAGTCTACTATAATCGACCGGTGGCGCGGCGTTTATACTTCGCAGTAAGGTTTTCAAATAATAAAATTATATTTTAAATAATTTCTTTAAATGTAGGTGAATTTTAGAGATCTAAGTCACAGTAACAGGTCTTCAATATATAATCCAATCAATATACATACATAAATGTTCTTGGCGACGTCCGGCGTCCCACAAGGATCAAAACTGGGTCCACTAAATGTTAACTGTCTAATTTATGCAGATGATTTGAAAATATATTGCAATATCAGAAACAATGAGGATTGTATAATTCTCCAAAATAATCTTGAAAAATTAATGAATGGTATTATGCTAACAAATTACCATTAAATGCAGCTAAGTGCAATGTGATGACATATTCTAATAAGATTAATGTAATTAACTTCAACTATTCTCGGTCGTCACGTGCCTACCTTGCACTGACGAGAGCCAACAGCTCGAAACTGCAGTCTGCAGGTGGTGTGTGCCGACTGGCATGAGAGCTCCTTTAAGTAGGATCAGTCTTTCGGCTGGTGTTTGTTGCAATCGAAGCATTAGCGTTTTGATGGTAATATGCAATTATTACACTTAACGCGCCAGGCTTGTAACTTGTAATTCAGCGCTCGGCGGGGCACATAGCGCGGAGAGTAGCTGTTGGTTGCAGTCTGGTTACGTTCCTTATAGTAAAATAAGAATTTTATAGAGGAGTTTGCGACTAAAAATATTATGTTTTAATATTCCGACCTCTATAAGGCATTTGAACTAATCTACTATTTTGTTCTTACCATAGTCATCATTGAGGAAACAGCCTTAAAAATCCAGAATATAATTTTTGAGTGGTTCTTGATAGCTACTTAAAATGTAGAAAATCTGTGTAAAATCTAAGGGACTTTGTCTGTAAATCGTATAAATTTTTCGAATTTTCTTACCAACATTAATTCCAATGACAAATAATATTACGAGAATTCAGTATTCACCGGAATCATGTAGGCCGATATCAAACTGTGGGTCGTTGAAATCAAGTGTGACATCATGTCTGTGCTTATAATAATGTTGGCTCTTCTTCGAACCGAAGCGGCGTTAACTTATTATCTCCTGAAAACCAACCACATTGTCGTACGTTGAAACATTGCCTCTTTGTGGCTAGGTGCTAGTTTGTATACTTATAACGTAAATTATTGCTGTTTAAGCTTAATTTATAATCTTTCTAAGTTACACCACGAAATCTTGCTGAATAAACTGAAACAGTTTAGTTTTATTTAATAATAAGCTGATTTTTCTTCTTAAATCTTACACAATTGAGTGCAATACGTCGAATATAAAAGTCATAAATCTTATCAGTATGTAGCCACCAGTGGAGCACCCCAAGGTAGTAACTTGACTCCGTTACTTTTTTTCGTTGGGTATTAATGACATCACTAATTGTATTATTAGTGAAAAGTTACTTTTTGTGATGATATTAAAATCTTCAGCAGAACTATACAAACTATCGACGACTGTATAATACTGCAGAACGATTTAAACAATTTGCAAAACTGGTGCACTGACGATAAACTCTATCTAAATATTAGTAAATGTAAGTTTATGGCTTCTACTACTAAGGAGACTTATATTCAATATAACTATTTACTATTTACTTGATAATACACATCTGGATAGATGCTTCTTGGTTAGGGATCTTGGCATTTAATTTGACCAAAATTAAATTTTTCACATCATGTTGATGCGATATATAGGGTGTTCCATTTGAAATACGCAAGTTGGTATCGACTTCCGGTATAAGCGGAAGTGCCAGCTGCTTGTAATTATTTTAGTTGGATTGGCCACACCGACATTAGTAATTATCTAAATTTTCAAAATTTTCTGATGCGTACTTTTCTCTATATCGATCGATTTAGTTCCCGGTGAGACACCCTGTATAAAATGGAAGGTCCTCAGAGAATCCTTACGAAATATCTGGCATATAAGGATAATGGTATCTACTCATCGCAAGGAATAGAGAGTGTCATATTATTTAACAGGTTTTCATTTCTATCTCTTGAAAATCGCAGGATCTATAACTCTTGTATCTATATATATTAAAATCGTGTTGGTGCGTGCCCCTCGCGCTTTCGCATTTTGCTGGCGAATATTCTCAGGTTTGCGGCAGAGCCCGAGGTCGGGAGCGGGACGAGCGGAAGCGGGAGGCCGAACTACGTCCCAAGTTCGTATTGGCGACGCGTGCCTTTCGGGGTTGATATTTTTAATTAGGCTAATAATGTCGGCTATCTCATTCCCTACACGCTTTTACGACCCACAAAATGAATTTGCGTCGCTCCTTTTTGATGACGTAGGCGCCCGCTTATTTTGGTAAACGTCAAAAATTTCCGTTTTTGTTTCGTTCCTGGCGGCCTTATAATTCGATTATGCCGGTGGGATTTACGATTTGCTTTCATTGCCGTTCATGTACTTTCCATATCGACATCGTACGGCCGTCTGCGGGGTGTTTTTCGCCAGATATGAGCGTTTAAAAATTGCGTGTTTGTTGGTTTTTCAGGATTCTGGCGAAATACGCACATTTTCGGTTTTCCTTGAATAACTTCTAAACCGCTGGAAATTTCTTAAAAATAAAAACTCCCAAAGGACAAGATCATTTAATGAGGAATCGTTTCCATTTTTCAGATATCACCTTCGACGAACCGTTTTCGAGCTAGAGCGTTTTGAAGGAAACGACGTCGGGTGGCCAAAATATGTAGCGTTTTCGTTAAAAGCCGAATATCTCGGCAAATAGGCCGTTTTCGGCGAAAATGTTCGTACCTAACGAAAATAAAGCTAAATAAATTATCTACCGCTATGCAGAGTTTCATTTCTCTACTATAAATATTAAGAAAGTTGTGGCCTTTAGAAAATGCTACTTTATAGTAAAACGGAATATTTTGTTGCCGTCAAATAATTCCTTCTGAATCTCATGATGTACGTGAAACATTTTGCAAAGGCGACGCGGTAGCAGGACGGTAATAGTCGACGCGCTCCAAGCGGCAGGTCCCCGGTTCCATCCTCACCCACAGCAGTTCTTTTTTTTTTTTTTGCCGTACATTTTATCTTAATTGAAAATTCATCTTTATTTCTGTCTTTTAAATTTTTAACCTTATTATGTATATAACAGATAGAATACCCTTATTTATTTTTAGAACTAATGATTAATTTAAGTAGGTTTGAATAAATTTTCCTACACAATAAAATGATAAATTAAAACAACAATAAATAAATCTAAAGCATATTGATTTCGGCTACCACCAGCCAACCTGTATCTATGAGGAACTACCTATTTTAGAACAGGATAATTAGTTTTTGTATGCACATTGTGCAGGTTTATAAAAACGTTAGCTCAGGGAAAAATCAATATAAATAGAATGAATTGTACTTATAAAACAATAAAAAAAAGCTTTTTATTGGTAATTGGTTCCATCCTCACCCACACTCCTTTTTTTTGCCGTACATCTAAAATTTTGTCTCTATAATGATTTAAAAAATATTTTCAGTGATATACCGTTTTTTGGGAAGATTAGCTGTGATTGACTGATTTCATATCCATTCTATAGACTGTTCGGCAAACGGCAAATTTACGCAAGGGAGTAGAAAAAAATTTAAATAGATTTTCCTCATCTTTCATTACATTTTATCGATATTTCTTTCATGAATTCGTGCCTCGAACGATTCGGGGAATGTCGTTTCAATATTTTATAACGTATACGAACTTAAAATATATGTTCGGTTAATATTGAAAAATGAAAAACTGAAAAATGAAATGCTGCAAAATGAAATAGGTACTGAAAAATGAAAAACTGAAAAATGAAATCCTGAAAAATGAAATACGGAATATTGACTTTGATATTTATTTTGATAACGGTTTTGATATTGATTTTAATATTGACTTTGATACTGAATTTGATGTTGATGTTGATATTCTTTCATGTTCATTTCGACATCCTTTCATGTCGATTTTGATATTGATTTTAATTCTGATATTGATAATAATAATGATTAACATTGAGGCGCATTCAGGGACAATTCCTTAGAATTTTGTATTTATTTAAATTCACAATAGCATTGACTGCCCAGACCTTTATATCTCAATTTAACTTCCAAGTTTACATGGCAGAAATGAACATTGCTTTTACCCACCTCTTCCAAGATCTAGCTTATCAAATCGCCAATTTACACTTTGTGTCAAAAATTCAATGATCTATGTAATTATATTGACCTATATAATGATTCATTGATAACTTGTAAAAATACCATTAAAAAAAGGTTCTCTTCGACTCACAAGCATTTAAAACCTGTATAGGTGTTCTTAGCCGTTAGTTATATTCACCACTATATCTTTGTTTATATGTTGTTAATTTGTCTTGTAATTGGATCATTCCTGTTTAGACAATAAATCAAAATAAGTAAATTAATAAATAAATTTCCTTCATGTACTTGATGAAGTAAAGTCTCTAAATCAAAAGTTCAATAGGTGCGGAGATATTTTTTAAAACAGGAGGAATTTGCACATATTTTTGATAAAGACCAAATTATTATTGAAATTTTTTTAGATCGGATTTTGTTAGACTGGCCGAGCTATAAAAACCTTCTTTTGTTTCCAGGTATATCCCAGTTAGCCCAGTGCGGCCAACTGGGCGAACTACCTGAACTCCCGGCCCCCGACGAACAACGCTTGCAAAAAGCAGCATTACTCTTGCAACAACGTCTAGTACTTCGCCAGTGGCTTACCAAGTATACCCTGCAAACCTACTATCCCAAATTGCTTTCCCTCGAAGTGGCCAGTCTGGAAGACGTCTATTGGTTGGAAGACAACAAGGCCAAGCAGGTGTTCAACAAGGATTTTCCCCGTTGGTCTTCGGCTAGGCAATCCCTGCCCATTTCCAAGCAAAGGCTGGAGACCCTCAAGGCTGATCTGTGGTCGGAGGTCGTGAAGAGTAGTAACCATCAAGACGCTTGGACATGGGGTGAGTACTGAGTAGTCCCTCTTCACTCTTAAATATTTTACAGTGTGTTCAAGTTAGAACTATGACGCCTCCGTAAATTTTTGTCGTTCGATTTGATTCGGCTTCTTAACGTTGACCATCAAGAACTACATCTGAACATAAAGCGGCATTTAATTTGTTCTACATATCGATAAAGTTTTACTATAAAAACGTTTCCTAGGAGAGAAGTTTTTGAGAGTATTTATTATATTTTTATTACAGTATTTTCAACGTCTCCCAGGAACATGGAGTAATAAAACTGATTTGGTGCTTGGGATAGTTCTTAGAAATTGCATGTTGTGTTTTTAATTAATATTATCATTTCCAAAAACAAAGGAATAGCCTAATGTATTATGAGAAAGCGATAAGAATAGTCTATAATTATAATTTTCCATGATTCTGAATCTTCCTCTTCAGGAGAAGACGTGGACCAAAGAGGGTGTCTTTCACTTTTCTCAAAAATTCTTCCGACAACATGTTTTCAAATATTCTTGTATTTTAGAGCGATGTTTTTATGTCGTCTTTTAAATATTAGGTTTAGACCTTTTTATATGAAGTCCCACAAGACCGCCAGTCCGTCCCTGAACTTCATTTCATATTTTATTTTCATAGTAGTCCATGAAAACAAAAGACGTGCTATTTCCTGATTGTCCAAATCACATCAAATTAAGGCACGTGACAAATAATTCGATGTACTAGTTGCGTGTATTAGACCAGGGCCAATCCTGTTTAAGGCAACAAAAATTCTTAGCAGTATACGAATGGTCGGAAAATGTAGTTAATGGTGTAAATAATTAAGAAAAAATCGTCCAGACTGAGTAAAAGTTCTGGAAGGGGTGTTGGGATGGTAATATATACGTTTTTAGGGGTTGGTACCAGTTTTTTGCGATTTGCGGCTAAACTATGCATCCTATCGAAAAATGTTGAATGTAAAAGTTGTAGATAATAAAAAAATCTAAAACTTTTTTATTAGACATTATTGACCATAACCTCAAAATTATCGATGAAAATGCAAAAAACCGTTTTTTCGGTTTTTAATTTATAACTATCGCAATTTTTTTTATATTTTCATGAAAATCGATAAAAATGTTCTTTTTTGTGTTTCAAACAAGCCCAAATTTTTTCAAAGCGAAATATTTAATTTTCGATGTTCTATGAAGAAAATAAGAAAAAAAGACCTAATTTTCAATCGAAAAATTTGGTTAGCAAATTTTCGATTAATGAACTTTACTAGTGCTCATTGTTTTCGTTGAAATCTCAACTTTAATATAGAATTAAAATGTAATATTGTTTATACACAAAAATATCGTTAAAAAAAGCGAAAAACCGAAGAAACTACTTTTTAAAAATCGAGTTTTCGGTGAAAATCATGAATTTCTTTTTCTTTATTGTAAATAACACCACAGAACACCACAGAAATTAGACAACCCCCAATTCCAGAAGCTAGGGCTTGTGCGGAAGGGGGTTACACATTGAAAAAACGCGGACATACAACCATTCCATCCGACTTTGCCAGTGCCGGAGCCAGGATTCGAACCCGGTGGTGCGATATCCGTGTGATTAATCGCGATTGTCACCTCGCGCCTTAACCCATTCAGCTATCGACCAGACCATAAAAAGCGTTAATTCTCATACAATACTATGTTATACAAGTAATGTACATGTACCTAACTATTCTCGGCTTTCAAAGTCCCGAAAACATTATTTAAACTGCAACTAAATAGGTAAAAATTCAAAAAAACACAGGCTGTGAACTGAGAAAATTTGTTAATTATTTCTTGTGATTCGTAAGTATTTACAAATTATCACGTCAAAGTCTTATATTTGATTATAAAATACAAAAATTAAAAGTAAAATAATTCTATTGAAATCTTTTTTTCTTCGTGGGCAATTCTTCATCGCCAGAATCGATCAAACTTTCGATTTCTTCACGTTCATTTTCTATATCTTCAATTTCTTGGAGTTCTTCTAGATTGTCCAGTTCTGTATCATTATTTTTATTATTATTTATTAGACAGTGGGTACTGTCTTCGTCTTCAATGTCCTCGAGATTACAATTTTTTTCGTACAACGATTTTTCGGCATTGGAACATTTATCAGAACCGTGACAATTTGAGTACAAATTTGTGCACTTTAAGCCATGCTTGCGACACCCACATTTGTTATTACCGCATCCTGTTTCGCAGCTGCAGCAGATAATTTTCAATAAATTTTCGGGAATTAATTCTTGTTCTGTAAATATAGGTGCGATGCCATTAACGTGATGTTTCCATCCCCAATCTGTAGCTGTTAATTGATTACCAAGCCAACTTTGTATTTGAAAATACATCCTGTAACAATGTTGCTTAGCCCCTTCAGTTGGAGGTAATTTTTTCAAATGAAATGAGGATTTAGCAGTAGCCGTTCGGTAGAGTTCAAATCTTAAATCGTGTAGAGATGTATATAAATATATTTTTACTTTTGTAAATAGAAGCTATTATTTTTAATCCATTTTCGGTAATCGTTTGTTTGTCTGCATTTGTATTGTAAAAAATTTCTGCAAGGTTAGGTAAATGTTTATCGGCCAATAATGATTTTATAATTGTTTTTTTTTCCTTTCCCAGCAAAACTGGAAGTTGTATCGCAGCCAGAAAAACAATGCAAAAATGCTACAATATGTTTATGTGATTTATGTTTAAAACTATTAGAGGTATAATAAGTATCATTAATATTTCCTGCATCAGGTTTGTGGAAATAGATATTCAATTCATGTGAACTCAATTGATTTAAAAGAACTAAAAGATCTATGTCTTGACCAACAACTACCACTATTTTATCGGAGTTTTTGCTACTTCAAGGGATGTATTGATAATTAGGAAATCTGCATCTTCTTCGGCTTGTTTGCAGACAAAATTGTTTAACATTTCCATTGCAGTTTAAACAATGTTTTCGAGACTTTGAAAGCCGAGAATAGTTAGGTACATGTAAATTACTTGTATAACATAGTATTGTATGAGAATTAACGCTTTTTATGAATGTAAACGTTTATTTACAATAAAGAAAAATAAATTCATGATTTTCACCGAAAACTCGATTTTTAAAAAGTAGTTTTTTCGGTTTTTCGCTTTTGTAACGATATTTTTGTATATAAACAATATTATATTTTAATTCTATATTAAAGTTGAGATTTCAACAAAAAAAGTGAGCACTAGTAAAGTTCATTAATTTGCTAACCAAATTTTTCGATTGAAAATTAGGTCTTTTTTTTATTTTTTTCATAAAACATCGAAAATTAAATATTTCGCTTTGAAAAAATTTGGGCTTATTTGAAACACAGAAAAGAACATTTTCACCAATTTTCATGAAAATATAAACATTTTTGCGATAGTTATAAATTAAAAACCGAAAAAACGGTTTTTTGCATTTTTTTTCGATAATTTTGAGGTTATGGTCAATAATGATCAATCAGAAAGTTTTAGATTTTTTCATTATCTACAACTTTTACATTTAACATTTTTCGATAGGATGCATAGTTTAGCCGCAAATCGCAAAAAACGAGTACCAACCCCTAAAAACGTATATATTACCACCCCAACCCCCTTCCAGAACTTTTACTCAGTCTGGACGGTTTTTCCTTAATTATTTACACCATTAACTACATTTTCCGACCATTCGTATACTACTAAGAATTTATCGTCTATTACGATATTTTAAACGGTTTGGCCCTGGTCTATATCGAATCTAATGAAATACTTCTTCTTTTCTGATACTATGAAGAAATTAGATTAATTACCAAACAGACATATCTTAAAATACTTCATGTGTTAATAAGAGCGGTAAAATTTGATGTGCCAAGTTAGAAATATTTCCCTCCCGCAAACTCCAAAACAGTTCACGATTTCGGCAACCAAATTGCCATCGTCGGTAGAAAATTAAGCTCGATAAATCGTGCGTTGAGTATAGCGTGCAATGTTGTTTTAAACGTTAAATTTTTTCCAGGTGGCATGTTGGTAGTGTCCGTATCTGTTGCCGGATTGGTCACACTGGCCGCCATGACCCAACCTTCCTTGGCCCCTGAAGCAAAACATTCCTTATTGCAATATGTGACTGGGAAATATCTCTTACCTTCAAACTGTAAGGTATGTAATGTTTTATTCCTTGAGACGTTTTGAAGGTACAATTTACCAGGGATTGCATTTTTACGACCCAAGCAGGTATAATTTTACTCAAGAACTGTCATAGTACGGGTATTTCCAATTAAATTTCTCTAAAAATACAAATTACAAATATGATATACGAGAAAATATTTAAAGTTACATAAGCACTCTGACCATGTTTTTAGAAGATTTACTTTTTTAATGATCTTTTATTACTGTCTTTTCCAAATATAGTAAAAAAATATTAGAGCCCACTTGATTATAACACAATGTTGAGGTTATTGAAAACGCGGTTTCGGTCAGTAGCTGCCATTGTACTACTTCGTACACAATTTACCAGTGTGTCCCTCTTCCAATAGATATATTAATCATTTTAAATAAACGACATTTATAGATTATTTATATGATTTATGACACTTAATACTAATGGTTTATAAATTAATATTCTATAATCTTTCATGTAAAACGTCGGAGTTCGGGATTGATTTTGATTGATTTTAATGTGTACACTCCTTCAAGACATGAACACTTATATTTTTAATAAAATCGGTAAAGGCTCAGATATAGCATTGTGTGACTACATTGTCAAGAATAAAATTAAGAACAGCTACTGAATGAATTGAGTAAAGTTACGCTTAACTTAACGGCCTCCGAAGATTTCCAAAATTACATCTTCAACTTAATTTTAAATCAGAGGAATTTATAGTTATTCAAGTCAATTTTGTCGGATCTCTGAGAAGTTCGAAGCTCCCGAATCCTCCACTAACAACAAAAATATCGGACCACTTAATAATTAATTAGATCGTACAGATGACGAAGTGCATTACCCTTTATTAATTTGCATAAGAATGCAGTGACGAAGCACTGCATTCTATTGATGTTTAATTAATTTAGTCCTAATAGATAAGGTGTTAATGTGTTCTTTGTATGGCTTGCTATAAACGATTGCCATACATGCATTGTGTACCTGGTTTTAAAGCATTGTGATAATGGTGAGCAACAACATTTGTAATGTGGATGACCAGTGCTTTGTCGTTTGATTAATAATTGTGATTTATAGTGATACACTAAAAAATGCCTCTCAAACGACATGATTATAGAAATTTTCTTTTGGATTTTTATCCACTTTATGTAGGTATATTCCATCAATACTTTATTTATAAGTAGAGAATTTAAGACGTAATTGGGATCCCCGCACCACTGTTTTCAAAAGGGCGTGGCCAAAGTGACATCTTGAAAGTAGGGGGCGGTGGTCCAATAAGTCCTATACTTTCTATTGCTTTTCTTAGAACGTCGTTGCGAGTTCAAGCTGCATGTATCATTGGAATTAGTGGCCGTCAGAGTATTAAGTATTCAATATTACTTGCTCTTGAACACGTACGTGCCTCGTAGATTGAGCAATAAAAAATTTAGATTGAACTTTAGAGCTTACTTGAGACTGGAGGCCTTCGTGCACTTTATTTTTTGATTTGAGGAGGTTTGGGTGGGTTGCGCCTAAAATGTCGAACAGGGTCGAATGCTACACCCTGTATAAGTCCCTCTGGATCTTGGTTTACACTTTGGCTTGTGTGCGTCGAGAAGCACTGGTTTTAATTTTAGTAATTCTGGCGGGGTCAATTGCTACACCCAGTATGTGATGCTTTTTGAGCTTTAAGTACACTTGATTTTAAATCTTTAGTTTAAAGACTCTGATTTATTTAATGTCTGTAACATGATTCTTTGAACACCCTGTATAGTGTATATGAGTCTCTTGAATTAAAACACTTTTCTTTTAAACGAAATTAAGAATATATTTAGAGAAATTAACAAAGTACGCAATTCTTTTTTTAAAACTTAAATATTTAATTTTTTACACGAGTTGTGAAAATGATAACGTTACGATACGGAAATTCCGGTTTGGGGAAAAAACTACTTTATTTAGTTCTGGTTTACGAGTCTGAAAAAAAACGCTTTTTGTTTAATGCGCGAGGGCAAATTGATTTGTTAGCTTTTTTACTTGGGCAGTCAAGGAAGCAGCGCGGCCACTCGATTTTGTTAACTTAAGCGTCGGGGAAGCTACATGGGGTTTTTCGAGACACCACTGAAACTGACTTTGCCAGAGCGTGCTGAATTCGCTCGGTGTTTTATACGGTTCATTGGAGACGTCGTGCGGAAGGCTGGAAAAGGTCTGGAAATGTCCCCGCCCATTCCGTGCGGGCTCGATTGCACAATATTGCATCAGAAATATAAACATGTTAAAATTCGGAATTCAAAAATATATTACCGTATCGACATTAAAATGGGGAATTTTTTTATATTAAAACGAAGTTTGAATGGATATTACTTTTTAACTTATTGAAGGAAATTGTTCGAAATAATTTATCGATTTCGAAACGACCCCGTAAATTCGTCCCGAGGGTTCTGCACTAACAGTTGAAATTAAATGAATTTGTGCCTATTGGTCTGCGGTGAACGATGTGGATTCAATTTAAATCGAGATACTGCTTGCGCATTCGGAAATAAGTTTTGATAACAACGGGGAATAGAAGCACAGGGAAGTGAGTTTTGATATAACGAAAGTACCGAAACATTTGAATGGAATCGAAGTGTGTTATGATTTGAACAGTTGAATCGAAAAGAAAATAATGTGTAAAAAATGTCTGGAAACGAAATAAAATATTTCGACTGAGTAAAGGAAAGTAATTTTGATGTCGATCGAAATGGTGCGGGGACGGTTTTTTAGGACAATTATTTGTAAGGTTCGAGCTGCAATTTAGTTAATTGGTAAGTTTGAAGGTTACTATTGATGAATTTAGAATATTTATGAATTATCGATGAATTGTGAATTTTTTCAGATTTCTTTATAGAGAATTGTAGTTTTTTCGTAAATTTAAGTGTCTGATGGACTCTTTATTGTGGTTTGACTTCCTGAAGTGAAATATTGAATTATTTTGTGATTTTTGAAGCTTTTAAAATTGTTTCTTTCGCCTACTTATGAAAAGTACTATAACAATATAACCTATCTTTCTTAAAGGATAAATATGAACTTTATAGTATGATGCAGCAGTAGGAAAAAAAAAACAAGAAAATCCATAAAATATTTGCACAAAACTTCTCCTCTAGTTGACACCTTTCTTTTTTTGGTGGCCACTTCGCATATTTTCTTCCTTGGCAACAATGTCAACTACAGATGTTATCGTACCGCCGTTTCTTAACTAATTTGCTTTTTAAGGGTGCCAACTGTATACATTTTTCACTAAAAGTATACCAAGTGTCTTCTTTGACAATTGTGATGACGACATGCCAGATATTATTGTCTTCTGTCGCACTTTTTTCATTAGTTATTAAGGTGCCTACATTGTATGTTCACTATACCAGGTGACCCAGTAAGTACCTAACTCTCCTTTTTTTTCTACAGTTTTAAAAATAAAATTCTGAAACTTGGGAAATCAAATATAGGTTTCAATAGCCACATTTTGAACGTTCGGTAGTAAAAAAAATCACTTCCCGTATGGCAGGGAAATTTCCACAACTTTCTTATTTTAAATAACACCCTGTATATTTAAGTCACTTTTCTCATAAAGTCAAAACGTTATTGTTGAGTGAGGCGTATTTATTATTTGTAATTTTATAATTAGTTGCTTTATTCAAAATAAGATATGATTTACGATAAAATATAGCCAACCGACCAATTTTACATTTAATTTGATATGCCCTTTAGTTAAAATTCAAAGTCTATTTCGAAATGTTTTAAATTTGTTCCTGAATTCCAAATCAAAGTAGAAATAGCAGATAAATGCCATTTCCAAGGTTATTTTTCATCCGATTTTAAACCTGAAAAAAGCGTTGGAGAGAGAAATTACAGCTTTACGAGAAAAGTGACTTAAATATACAGGGCGCTATTTAAAATAAGAAAGTTGTGGCAATTTCCGGCCATACCGGAAGTGACTTTTTTACCACTGAATGGTCAAAATGTGGCCATTGATACCTCTATATTCGATTTCCCAAATTTCAGAATTTTATTTTTAAAACTGTAGAAAAACTGGGGGTATTTACTTTCTGAGCCACCCGGTATATAACCGGCTTCATGCTAAGTAGGTATATCCGGTTTCTTCCTTGATACTATCCGAAAATTATTTTTTCTGTTAATTTTTTAGATTTAGACCCAAGAGACATACAGACAGACAAACGAAATTGAAAGAATTTGAACCTCAATTTGAAAGCATTTTTTTAATAGCTCTGTTTGTGACCAAAACCTGGCCATGTCTGCATAAAAGGACCTTTATCAATTTCTAAGTAATCTTTTATTTGAAAAGGTACCACATAAAATATCACGCTCATAAATCATGAGCCCCAACTTTTATGAAAACTTTAGATCAAAATTCTAAAAAGGCAGTTGATGCAAATTACTATTTCAGGTAGGGTCATCTGTAAAGAGCACAAGTATAGCGGTGTTATTGAAAGAGTAGGGTCATTTGGGTATATTACAAAGAGCATGGGACGCAGTACTGAACCTTGAGGAATATCACTTCTTAAAATAATGCTATTTGAGTAAATTTTTATCAGATTTACTGCCTGTCATTAAGGTATGAATTTACTGGTAAAGCATTATTTTATGCAAAACTATAGTTAGAGAGAATTTATTTGGTAGGATGTTATAATGAAACGCAATCAAAAGCCTTACTTGAATGACAAAATAAACTACCTACATACATGTGCCATTTTCAAATCAATCTAACAAGCATTTCTACCAATAATTTAATAGTTTGTATAGTACATTTATTCTTTCTGAAACCTGATGAGCTAATGGCGAAATCAGTACTGATTTTTCGAATAAAGCAGCCTGCGTTTTCAGTTCTCTTTGCGCCTTTACGATTCATTAGGGGACCGGCACTGATAACAGAATTCATTAGCTGACATAAAACTGGAATGTAAAAATTTCACTTTATTTTCCATTTAGTAATACAAAGCCACCAGATTAACGGTGCTTAAATTAATAAGTTTGTACTTAAATGTCTATTTCTTTCCGTAGGTAAATTTTCAGTGGTCTTGTCCCCATCCTGTAGGTCATACAGTCTGTTTTACTGTGCAATTTTACCAACGTAACGGGCAGCCTTATCCAATCTGTGATACTGATAATTTTACTGTTGATGTGTGTGGGGGATCAAGAAAGGTATGTTATTTTTTATTACTACTTTATTACTCGTTATTTTTACCTTCAAAATTGGGAAATATGCGAGTCGATCAAGAATACAATTTATTACTTATTTACCTTTTGTTATTCCACTGAAGAAAAATAGTAATCATTGTAATCAAGTAATTAACATACTCGTATATATCTTTTAAATCGAACTAATCCGATATTATCTTTGATTATACGTTATCTAACCTTGTGTTTAGTTAAACTTGTTTGACTGGTATGAATTCGCATTTTATTTGTGTTCAATGGCAGTGGCGTCCTAGCAGGACGAAAGTACATAAGTAAACAAACATATTTTTAGATCTAGTTAAAGCTTTCGATAGTTATCACATGAACTATTGTTGGAAAAAAATGGAGAAATACGGAATTAGAGGAGTAGCATTAGGTTGGTGAAAAAAGCTATTTATCAAATAGAAAAGCGCACTCAAGAATATCTCACTAAATATCGGTCGTACAAAAAAAAATATTTTTATGAAAATTGTGCCGATATATATAACCTACAAAATGGTTTAAAGACATTTGAAATCCATGGCCTACTTTAAGAGTTATGGCGGAAAATATCGAAAATGCGGAAAAGGTCTAAACCAAATATCTCCGTTATTTGAAGAGATACGAGAAAAATTCTAAGGCGAAAATTTTTTGCGAGTGTTTCAACGAGGTTTTATCTATTTTTTTTCAAAACCGTTGGATTTTGAGATTTACTCTTCAGGCTGTTAAAAAAATTATTTTGAAACGGCCGGGAAATGGCACCATTAAATAGGGTATTTTCCTCCCTTTTCAACGATATATCACATGCCATATTTATTCATTGGTACTACATTAGTAATTATAAAAACATTTTTTTTAAACCAATATTTTTTTTCTTAACAAGCATTATACTTGCCGTGGAGAAGTATGATTAAATAAAACGATAAAATAATTCAGTAAGTTGTTCAAATCTTTGCTATAATAAAACATTAACACAATTGAGAAGAATAAAGTAAATTCAGGTAACAAAAACAAAATGATAATCAAGAAAGCAACATGGAGCAATTATGGAAAGAGTATTCGCAGTTATGCCAATGTATAGAGGTCTTCCATAAAAGCGTCACTCCTTGCTCAGAAACTTAAAATGTCTTTATCAATTAATTTAAGTATAATCCATTTGTTTGTATTTCATGATTTCACTATTATTTCAATTATTTTAAAATAGTTGGCTATGAACAAAGTTGACAATTTAATTTTTTGACAGATCATCTCAGTTAATACTTAAACTCTCATTCAATCACACTCGTTTAAGAATTTAAAATTTTCAAAAATGATTTTCACACACATTGATCGTTATAATATGTTAGTTACATATTGCCAATGCAACTCTGGATTAACTCAAGTAGAATATAGAAACAGATTTCCACAAGCACTACAGCCGAATAAAACTCTGTTCAGAAAATTAGGTACGAAACTGAAAAATAATGGTTCATTTTTAAAGAAGAAGACAAGGTTGAACAGTGTTACTGATAATGTAAATAAGGTAAACCGAGTTATTAATTATGTAAGAAATAAAAATACAGAAATTTGGAAACATCATTAAGAGAAATTCAAATTGCTTGTCATATAAATAAAACAAGTGCTAGAAAAATTTTAAAGAAAAATGGTTACCGGTGTTATAAAACCAAAAAAGTTCACAATTTACAAGCGGGGGACAAACCAAGGAGGACAGGTTTTTGTAGGTGGCTGTTGGAAAAGAAGCGTGCCGACCCATTAATATGTAATAAAATACTTTGGTCCGACGAGGCAAATTTTTCCAATAATGGACTTTTTAATCGCAATATTCATTACAAATGAACTTCTGAAAATACACACTGGCATAGACCGACTGGGTTTCAAAATCGTTTTTCAATAAATGTGTGGATAGGTATTTTAGGCACCAATTTAATAAGTCCTTATTTTTATGATGGTCACCTTAGTGGTCAAAGGTACCTAAACTTTTTGAGAAACATATTTAATGAATTCTTAGATGACCTATCTTTAGAGAATCAACACAATTTTCAATATTTTCAACAAGATGGAGCTCCTCCCCACAATTCCCAGATTTGCCCAGATTATTTAGACGAAATTTTGCCTCAACATTGGATAGGTACCAATGGATTTATTCGATGGCCCCCTCGTTCTTTAGATATAACCCCAATGGATTTTTTTCTATGGGGTATATTAAAGATAAGGTGTTTTCGACGACACCGCAAAATGTAGAGGACCTAAAAGCTCGAATTCAACAGGCATGTATTACAGTTACCCCCGAAATGCTGAGTAATGTTTTAAATGCAGTGCCTCGCCGCGCTCGATAGTGCATAAGAAATCGCGGTGGACACTTTGAACACTTGATATGATATCTTAAAAATTATTTTGAGGATTAGATGAATATTAATGTTCTGTGTGCTATATTCTTTTTATTATTAATTTGTTTTTGTTACCTGAATTTACTGTATTCTTCTTAATTGTGTTAATGTTTTATTATAGCAAAGATTTGAACAACTTATTGAATTATTTTATCGTTTTATTTAATCATACTTCTCCACGGCAAGTATAATGCTTGTTAAAAAAAATTATTGGTTCAAAAAAAATGTTTTTATAATTACTAACATAGTACCAAAGAATAAATATGGCATGTGATATATCGTTGAAAAGGGAGGAAAATACTCTATTTAATGGCGCCATTTGCCGCCCGTTTCAAAATAATTTTTTTAACAGCCTGAAGAGTAAATCTCAAAATACAGCAGTTTTGTAAAAAAAAATAGATAAAACCTCGTTGAAACACTCCGTTTTGCAAAAAATTTTCGCCTTGGAATTTTTCTCGTATCTCTTCAAATAACGGAGATATTTGGCCTAGACCTTTTCCGCATTTTCGATATTTTCCGCCATAACTCTTAAAGTAGGCCATGGATTTCAAATGTCTTTAAACCATTTTGTAGGTTATATAAATCGGCACAATTTTCGTAAAAATATTTTTTTTTGTACGACCGATATTCTCGAGGGCCCTGATAAAATGGACAGCCTGTATATTTAACAAATTTCGAATTTTCTTAAATATATAAATTATATATCATATTTAAATGTAAAATATATAAAAAATCGTTTATATTTATTTATATATTTTTTTTGTTTAAACAATAAAAATATTTTGACTGGTCGATAGCCGAGTGGGTTAAGGCGCGAGGTGGCAATCGCGATTAATCACATGGACATCGCACCACCGGGTTCGAATCCTGGCTCCGGCACTGTCGGAGAAAATGGTTGTATGTCCGTGTTTTTTCAATGTGTAACCCCCTTCCGCACAAGCCCCTGGCTTCTGGTCTAATTTACGTGGTGTTTATTTATTTATTATTTAATTGCGCGCACTGAAATGTTTCTAATTTCAAATAATATATAAAAACAAACATTTTAAAACAAAAATCATCAAAATCGGACCTGTTCGTGAGGATTAAGAAGTGTTAAGGATTCTGACACTTCATTGACTCGACTAATTTGAAAGAACCACTTTTTTACGTATAGAGCATGAAAGGTACTTGGTTTTCATTTGCTTTGAATATTAATTTGAAAACTATGGCTCATCTAACTGAACGCCAAAGAATGAAAATTTTGATGGTCAAAAGATATGGTGACAGGTATCTTGTATAGCTACGATCCATATTTTATGTGCGTACTGTATAGTGTAAAATCCTATCCACCGAAAAAAATCTAGCTTTCAATACAGTAGGACATCCCCATTTTTAAGAATACCCAGCCCCTCTAAAACAATCCAATGTGCGACACTGGATGATGTAGAACTTGACTGATAATATTTTGTGGGGCAGTAAATTTTCCATCTAATTAAGAGATTTAATTGTATATATATTTGATTAGTGTAATATTTTTTTAAATAAAAAACTAATGCATGTATCAATCATCAATCCAAAAAACAAGTGTTCACCTTGATTTATGTTATTGATTGATACATTACAAGGATATTTTAGTTTTTATAATCATATATTTGATGTATCTGATGAAATATGATTTACAAACACTTCGAACTCGGAAAACGACAAAAAAGTTTGTGTCTGAGAATGTCGCGGCTTTATAGTGGAGCCAAAAAAACAGTACACAGTAGAGCAAAAAGTCAGCGGCACCTCATTCTGCCATAGAAATATATTAAATTTTATCCTTTTTTGCCTCTTACCAGAAATGTAAACTATGACTGTGTAATTGCCATGGCCGATCAAATGGGCTGAATGTGTGAACATTTATACCTAATAATTTGTTGATTGCTGTGAAATAGACGGAGGTCAAATATCCGGGTAGCTCGTCATCCAGTGGCACCACACATATATTTATGTAGGTATATATAAAATAATAATAATAATAAATAAACACCACAGGAATTAATCAAACCCCAATTCCAGAAGTCAGAGGCTTGTGCCGAAGGGGGTTACACATTGAAAAACGTGGACATACAACCATTTCCTCCAACAGTGCCAGTGCCGTAGCCGAAATTCGAACCCAGTGGCGCGATACCCGTGTATTTAATCGCGATTGCCACCTCGCGCCTTAACCAACGTGGCTATCGGCCAAATTAGACTAATAATATTGTTCATATTTGATCATTCAACTTTTTTTTTACTAAATAAAGAATCCATAACATTTTAATCTATCAAATGGTAGCTCATGCATAATTAACACAATCCGCACGCCCCTGGCTCTACTATTTACTCTCTTTGGCCAGATTTTAGGTATAAAAGTCCACCAGCAGTAGAATTCGTAAGGTTTTTTTTTATCCATAGGATTGTTGCAACCAGTAAAAAGTTCTCATCAATCCGGTCTAACTAAGCACGCCATCTTGGAAAAATGGCGGATGTAAAGTACCTTTGTCAAGTGTTTCGAATTATTTCGGAAACGGCTATTTACGTACGTAAAAATGCGTGTGACTAGGGAGCACATGACCTTGAACTCTATAACTCACCTACTTTAGTTGCTGATGCAAGCAAAATAATAGTTTCAACGTCCAAATCTCTTCATTGACATCTGTTTTGCGGGTGCCTAAGCTTCATTATTCAGTGATTCGTGTAACAAATACTAATAAGAAAGGGCATTTTCAAATTGGATATTTCTTTTTCCAGTTAGCTGTTATAACCGAACTGGGTTCGCCAACGGATCCGAACAGTGCAAACGTAGCCAAAGTTAAGTTCACCGTACGTCATGCCGGACAATACAGAATATCTGTGATGGTAGGCAACCAGCATGTAGCTGGTAGTCCGTTTATGACCGTTTTCGTTGCCGGACCTGCATTTGCACAAAGGACAATAGTAGTGAGACACTGCAGTACTGTAGTTTGTACTGCCAATGTAGCACATTTGCTTTACATAGAACCCAGGGATGAATACAGCAATATTTGTCGATACTCTTCGTCGGATGACCCAACCGAGGTAAGTAATTGCCATATCAATTCGTTCAATAATGGTTAAGATTTTTAAGTTTCAGTTTTAAAAATTCAGTGCCATAAAAATAGTGCAATATGATCCCTTTTTCAAAAATAATTCGTACACCCCTGATGATATTTATCTGATCAGATATCTATAGTTTTAAATCTCACAAACTTTATTATATCGTCCTTTTTCGTATTATTATTTGGTACTTTATTTAACAGCCGCGAATGATAAGTAGCGTTATCCATAACGATAACTGAATTTGGGGAATAGTAGGCAACAGCTGTTCAGCGAACCATTTTTCAAACAAATCCGTGGTGATATTTTCGTGATAGTCAGCACAACACTTTTACATTTTAATTATAATACGTTTTTCCCCTTGAATAATGCGCATTTAATGTACAATTTTGAGTCGTGTCCCCAACCGTAATTAACAGTATCATGCGTATCAAACCACGTCCCATCGAGATATATTACCGTCCTATTTGATTTGAGGTACTCTTTTATACAAATATTGCTAAAGAATTTCCAGAATACGGCGCGATTCTATTACTATTAAACGGTATTATTATTATTTTTATATCTAAATCCGCAATACACCTTTAAAGGAAAATTTGTGAAATTTTTACTTCCCGTACTTCTACATACAGGGTGTCTCACCGGGAACTGAATCGATCGATATAGAGAAAAGTACGCATCAGAAAATTTTGAAAATTTAGATAATTACTAATGTTGGTGTGGCCAATCCAACTAAAATAATTACAAGCAGCTGGCACTTCCACTTATACCGGAAGTCGATACCAACTTGTTTATTTCAAATGGAACAGCCTATATATTTTAGGGTCTTCGAAAAGAGCATAAAATTCTGAGTTGAAAATATGTAGCATAGCATATCCTATACCTAAACCTAGCCGTTTCAGAGATATTTTACATTTTATAGAAAATTTGGCAGGTGCAACGATTTGCAAGAACCGTTATAACTTTCTTCGTGTAAAAGATCCTCATTTGCTACTTGTCACATAAAAAGAACACAAGAAGAACTACGTTCTACAATAATATCATACCAAGTGTTCCGTTTTTCGCGTTATATTTTATCTACTTCAAACCGCGAAGAGTTGTTTAGGTCAAATGAAACACCCTGTATTTTTTTACGTCAAGTTGCGCAAAATTGAATTCCCTTTTTTCTGATATTAGCATTGTGGGGGTTAAAGTTACAACTTTTTGAAACATTTGCGATTTTATTAGAAATTCATGAATTGTTGTATCATTTCATCAAAATAGCCATGATTAGAAACAATCAGTCATTATCTTATGTCAAAAAATGCCAGCACGTTTAAATTATACCAACGAAAACTTTTTAAATTTGTTTATTATTTATGGAGAATGTGATAAAGTAATATCAAGAACTTGCAGCACGTATTACTTTATCACATTCTCCATAAATAATAAACAAATTTAAAAAGTCTTCGTGGGTGTAATTTAAACGTGCTGGCATTTTTTGACATAAAATAATGATTGTTTCTAATCATGGCTATTTTGATGAAATGATTACAACAATTCATGAATTTCTAATAAAATCGTAAATATTTCAAAAAGTTGTAACTTTAACCCCCACAATACTAATATCAGAAAAAAGGGAATTCAATTTTACACAACTTGACGTAAAAAAATAGAGGGTATTCCGTTTGACCATTTGAACAAGTTTTCGCGGTTTGAAGTTGATAAAATGTAACGCGAAAAACGGAACACTTGGTATAATATTATTGAATTTATTTCAGTTGTAGAACGTAGTTCCCCTTGTGTTCTTTTTATGTGACAAGAAGCAAATGAGGATCTTATAAACGAAGAAAGTTATAACGGTTCTTGCAAACCGTTACACCTGTCAAATTTTCTATAAAATGTCAAATATCCCTGAAACGGCTAGGTTTAGGTATAGGATATGCTACATATTTTCGACTCAGAATTTTATGCTCTTTTCGAAAACTCTAAAATATATAGGGTGTTCCATTTGAAATAAGCAAGTTGGTATCGACTTCCGGTATAAGCGGAAGTGCCAGCTGATTGTAATTATTTTAGTTGGATTGGCTACACTGACATTAGTAATCAACTAAATTTTAAAAAAATTTCTGATGCGTACTTTTCTCTATATTGATCGATTCAGTTCTCGGTGAGACACCCTGTATACATACATCCATGTACTTCTAATATAATTTCATCTTTTTTTTTTAATTTATAAAAATCATGGAACTGCCGGGAAATTTCATGAGTTTCATCAAAAATGGGGAAATTATTTTGGCTATATGAAACCCGAACTCGGAATTACTTGAAGCATCAATTAATATTACTAAACCCAAAGTAGAGTGTTTGAAGTATCTATTACTCTGATGAAGGTCTTAGAATTTGGGATGCAAGTAGTACATGTACTATTTCAAACACACTTTATGTTTCCAGTTTTTATTACAAACTATTTTTCAGCTTTGCTAAGGTCAAGTGTTGTAATACATATTACAAATTTATCATTTACTTTATATATTAACACATAAATGGTGTATCCTCCCTTACCTTTTACAGTGTGTAACGCAAATGACTCAGTATTTTAATCAAATTCAGCAAAGTAGTTAATATCAATTTTTAGGGTTACACTGTAAATATTACTCAACTAGGAACCTACTCTCAAGAATCTAACCTAGATATAGAAGCAGAGAACTTTACTACTAATTTAGATTACGATTGGGAGAGCCAACGTGTTAGCGTCCAATTAAAATTCGTTCGAGAAGGTTGTTACCATGCCACCATATTCTACAATGGAACCGAGTTGCACAATGGAGATTTTGATATTATTGTATTGAACAGTAAGTAAAGATACAAGTTGCACATATTCAGAATCAAAATGAATTTCTTTTAGGCGTATGCATCTTTTAAACACACTTTTAAAATTATGTCTGTATTGTGTAAAGTTATTTTTTCTTGAAAGGTAACATAATATTTACCATCCTTATTGCCATATCTGTGTAAAATTTAAGCCTTGTAGCGTGTATAGTTTTGGAGATATTTGAAAAAGTGTAAATATTTTATATCACCGAAAAGGACTAAATTACAAGTTTGATTGATTTTGTGTTTGCCGGAAATGAATTCAGCAGAGAATTTTACATAAAACGAAGCTAATTTCAAAAGTATGTCCCAAAGATGTATAGCAATAGGAAAATAAACACAATTTAGTGCACTGCATCCCCATATCGGAGCACACACTGCAGTAAATATTTTTCAGGCATCGATTCTACGCTGGTCCATAAGAATGTTGCGTCGAAGAATCACAACGTTTGTTATGATGCAAAATTGATAGGCATCAATGGAGAACGAATGTCGAAGCCAAAAAAAGTCTTATGTTACGTTTCACCGAAGCAGTTAATAGTTAAAGAACTCATTTTAAAATTCATACCAAAGAGATTGTTTACGTTTAGGTTATGTCCCTCTACAAAGGTAATTTGCTGATTGACTCCTAAAACCCTGGCGTTTTATATTATCGGGAGTGTTTTATTTCCAGTTCAACTTCAAGTCAGATTCTCTGAAATTGGGCGATACTCACTGCAATTCTTTTACGATAGACGATGGCTGTCAGCCCAAAATAGAACTTGTGTCGAAGGAGCGCAACGTTATAGCCGCTACTTTCGCACAGTTTCTACTCAAGAATATGGGAGGTTCTGAAACGTTTAAGGACAAGCAGGACTTCTTTTACCATGAGGTGAGGAAGTTTCATCAGAAGCATTACCACGAGAAGTTGTCGATGAAAGTGAACAGAGAAAAATTGCTAGAATCTAGCATGAAGGCGACCAAAAACTTCTCGGTTTCTGATTGGTGTAGAAACTTCGAGGTTACCTTCCAGGGAGAGCAAGGTGAGTTCAACTTATTTTTCACTTTAGATATACCATTCTTTCTCTACTATTAAACAATAGAAAAACTCAATTTACATGCTCTTCCGCTGTTAATGTTTGTTAAGAATACAGTTAGTAAAATTCTGAGCTGTTCCATTAAAAAAAAAGGATATTTAAGGCCAACAAACATGATCTGGGATGTGGGAAAAGAATGTCACAATTTGCCGAATGTCTGTATTTTTCTATTTCAGTCAAAACGGCAATAAAAACAATAAAATAGGTTACCTTCTCATTGAAAAGGTCTCCAGTGGAAGTCCTCATCATTGTCGAGTAGTTCAAATGTCCAGTGGACCTGCACTTTTTTGAAGGTCGTTGTTTGGAGGAAAATTAAATAACTCATAACCTCACTTTATTGCTTGTAGCTTAAATAAATCAGGGGTCCTAACCTGAAAAGGTTTAGTTAGTGAAAAGATAGGTTATGTCTCTCGAACCAGCTACTTTGAAAAATGCGAGGTACGTGCAGGTGGCCTATTCTGTCGAGTAGTTCTAATATCCCACAGATGTCAATTTTTGCGTAGTTTTTTTTATACATTTATTTAACGTCGGCCTATTTCCGCTACTGAGGCCTAACACCGACGCCTGTAGACGAGCTACTCCCAACCAGGAATTTTGCCGAACCTCTTCCCTTAAGAAGAGTAGGGATCTTTTACTTGCCTAACATTTAATAGACAAGGGACCGACGGCTTTACATCCCCTCCTAAGGATGGTATATCTCCTATACAACCCTCGTCTAAGGTTGTATAGCTTCTGCGCATACGCTGATATACAAGCCGCTGGAAGATGTGTGAGGCGAAAACGCGGTTTCCGTTGGAATGGTCACCCATCCAAGTACTAACTGCGCCTGTCGTTGCTTTACATCGCATACCGAAGTATGTACATAGTAAAGACGCACCTACGCTCGCCCGCGGAGTAGTTTAAATGTCGCAGATGTCTTATTTTATCGGAGTAGTTCAAATGTCCTACGAGTATTCGTTTTAGTTGGGCAGTTCAAATATCTAGTGGGCTTCCATTTTTGTCAAGTAGTTTTCGAAAGTACCGTGCCTTTACATTTTAGTTGAGTAATTCAAACATCCTAGTTTTGGTCAGGTAGTTCAAATGTCCAATTGATATCCGCCTAGTCGTGTAGTTCAAACGTCCAGGCGGGCTGTATTTTCAATCGGGTAGCTCATATGTCCAATAGATCTCCATTTTTAATTAGGTGGTATTCGTTTTGTAAAATAAACACTAGAAACGAATTGATACGTGATTTTTGCTTTGTATAAATATATTTTGCACGATATTTCGAAATCAAATTATCACTCGAAGTGAAAGTAGATCGCAGAAGCTGCTTTTTGTGAAAAACGAACATAGATGTTGTCGTCCACGTCATCATCCTTTAATTTCCAAATCAAAGGACATCTCACACGAGGTTATCAAACACCGACAGAATTTCTTGAAATTTTTGTATGTTGTAGTATGTGTTGTGGAGGTCTCAAAATATAGCATTCTGTTCAATTGGACTGACCTAGCTATACAGGATGATATAGAAATTTCGGTTCAAAGTATGAATTATCAGTTGTAAGATCTCATTTTCGCAATTCAATTAGCGTCACACTTTTCCCGAAAAACATGCCTATTATTATTTTGTGTTCAAAAAATGTGGATATATTATTTTAGATAGTAGCGTTTTCTTTGGGGGAGGGAGATAGATCACTTTTCCAGTTGTCCACCGACAATGATAAAAATTAATGAAAATTCCAAACTACCTGTATGATTATATGTTGTAAAGGTTCAATATCTTAAAAGTAAGCATTTTAAGATAATAAATTATAGTTCTGAGCGTTTCAGATTAACTATCACTGCCCACTCATTTTGTTATTTTTGTAATTATTTTTTATACTTACCAAACTGATAGTTCAAAGGTCAAACTGGTTCGAATGTGAAAATTGAACTTTAGAGCATACTCAGTTATTAATTCTGATTAACAAATTTTTTCACTCTCAACTTATCAGATGCGTCTTGAGGTACAAGAAGCCATGAGCAATCCTAATAAACATGAATGTGTTCCATATAACCAGTTTATTCAACTAATGTCTAAACATTTTTGCAGGTATAGATTGGGGTGGGCTCCGCAGGGAGTGGTTCGAATTAATATGTGCCCAACTGTTCGATGCCAAGTATGGGCTTTTTACGAGCTTCCATGAAGGGCAACAATCTCTAGTCCATCCAAACCCCCAGAGACCTCAGCATTTAAAGTTAAGACATTACGAGTTCGCCGGAAAGGTCGTAGGAAAATGTCTGTACGAGAGTGCACTGGGGGGATCTTACAGACAATTAGTTAGAGCTAGGTTTACCAGATCTTTTTTAGCACAAGTTATAGGTCTTCGCGTACATTATAAGGTAAGTCCGAGCAGCGAATACTTCAATTTAGAACGCTGTTGATTTGACTTTTTCAGTATTTCGAACAAGACGATCCAGATTTGTATTTATCGAAAATCAAGTACCTACTGGAGAACAATATTGATGAGATCGAAACTGAGCTTTATTTTGTAGAAGAGCAGTACGATTCTGCTGGACAGTTGAGTAAGAATGTCGAACTTATTCCGAATGGTTCGAAAATAAAAGTGTTGAATTGTACGAAACTGCAATATTTAGATGCCTTAGCGCAGTACAAATTAGCTACGAGCATTAAGGAAGAAATGGAAGCATTTTTGAAGGGGCTGAACGAACTCATTCCGGATAATCTTTTGAGCATTTTCGATGAAAATGAATTAGAAGTAAGTAGAAAGTCGTCATGTATGTAGTGCTTGTATGAAACAGTGTCAAATCATATAGTTCTTTTAATCTTTACATTTTGGATTCATAAATTTGACAAAATTTTGAAATAACCTGTCGTGTAATTTAAGAGTCACCCCTCAGATTGGAATTGTGATATTCTTCCTTTTTCTAAATGATATCGATGTTCGTGTCATTCTGCAGCATCACGTCCAAAATAAATTAATTAATAATATTTGTTTCAATGGGCCTTCCAGCTTTTGCTCTGCGGCACAGGCCAGTACAGCATCGCGGACTTTAAAGCCCATCACGTGGTCAATGGGAATTCGGCCGAGTTCAGGCGGATAGTGGGCTGGTTTTGGGCGGCCGTGGGCAATTTTACGCAGGAAGAGATGGCCAGGCTGCTGCAGTTCACCACAGGTTGTTCCCAGCTGCCCCCAGGAGGCTTCAAGGAGCTAACGCCTAGATTTCAAATCACCGCAGCGCCCACCTTCGGAAATTTGCCTACAGCGCACACTTGGTAAGTATATCAAAATGGAGCAAAGGTAGATAGTTTCGGTGGTGGTAAGTGAGTTTTGCAGCAGAGTTTGATACATGCTTTAACATGCGTGTACATTTCTTCTTATTCACTACACCTTGGTGGATGTTTTGTGACCTAGTTGACCTCCTTTTGCTGTATGGCATGGACGCTATTTACAGTAAAAAAAGATAAACTTTATTTTGTCAATCATGACGATATATTAAAACACTCTACTTTGTTTCTATCACTAATTTATTGTAACTTGAACGTTACTGCAGTTTCAGTATCAAACGATGATTCAAATGATGAATTTACAAAGGGATGTCGAGATATTTAATTATATTCTGAGAGTAAACATAAAGATTATAATTAAAGTTATGTACATTAGTTTTCAAAAATTAAATGAATGGATTTACAAAGGAATGCAAGGTATTTAACTAAATTGTGAGTAAGCATTACCAAGATTTAAATGCAAATTAGTTTTCAGAAATTAAATACATTGAAAAAGAATAGATTGATATTATAGGTCTATCTGGTCATTTAGAAGATATTGTTGGCACTTTTATTGAATTTAATAATTTCTATTGCCTCTAATAAATTTAAAACATTTTTCTTTCACATGTAATATATATAGGTTGTTTATATCCGGAAAATTATGACTTGTCTCTAGAATCTGGTTTGCAAAAGTTGAATCTGTCTTTTGAAGTCTAAATGAGCATAAGTGTTCTTTGTACCTGAATTCAAATGAACGACCTGTTTGACCTATATAGGAGATACTACAATCTGGAGGACATGTTAGTTTATAAACTCCTGATTTTTTAAGATGGTTGGTTTCATCTTTGGCGTTATATAATATATTTCTCAGTTTAGATGGTAACTTAAAGCTAACTTTTAGATTATGTGGCGACAAAATGTTCCCAAAATTATCAGAAATGCTGCCATAATACGTTAGAGATACATATTTATTGTTATTGTGATCTTTAGCATGTGAATATATATTAATTGATGCGAGTTTTCTTAGGTTGTTGGTCATTGAAATAAATGTTTTTATTTTATTTTCTTGCGTTTCGGTTCATTACCCCCATCGTCAGAGAATTTAATAGTAATTTCAAAAATAATTGCAGACTACAATTTCAAAAATAAATAAATAGTACAATAATATTTCTTTGTTTGCATGGTACTTTCTTGATGCCAATAAAAACCTATTATTTTTTATATACAAAAAACCAGTCACCCTACTCTGTGGCTCCGACCCTCACAGAGGGGAGCTCCGGGTCCGCGAATCGTGTGCCCTGAGTAGACGCAATGAACCGAGGATGATAGCCTTCTGCATTCTGCTGGCTAAGATCTCTGCTGAATCTCTGCATGTCGGTATGATCTTTAGTTCCGAAAGCAGCGTCTGTCTTATTCCACCGAGGGCTCCTATAATCAGTACCACTATTTTAACAGAATGGCCTGGATAAAGCCTGCGGAGTTCGAAGAGCAAATCTCGATATTTTTTCCGTTTTTCCTCCTCTTTCAAGACAATGTTGCTCTCAGCGGGGGCTGAGAATTCCACGACATACATTGTCTTGAGTTGGTGGTCGAGGAGTACTATGTCAGGCTTGTTGGCTTGTATTTGCCTGACGGTGGGAAACGAGTAGTTCCGATAAATTAGAGACACTTCTCATTCCCACAATGGACTCAATATCCCCTGGAGCGTAAGGCAGCACTGGTGTTTCGTCTATCCCATACGAGTGCTTTAGATGATAGTAAAGCACTGGTAATGCTGCGTCGTGTCTGTAAATATAGGCTGAGACTGCGTATGTTGGGCAAGCCGACAGTAAGTGCATACAGTCTCCGGTGCCCTGCGGCAGGCCCTGCAGCTGACATCAGGAACCTCCATACCCATGACACGATGTCGGCAGACGAGAGTGTTAAATACACCATGCTGGCAAGCCATTGTGAATCCCTCGGTCTCGGACTTCAGCCCGGCTGACTTTAAAAAGGCGAAGGTCAGCCTTTCGGATAAGCCGAGGTCTTCTATATTTTTATAGAAGACCCCGTGGAATGGCTTATCCTTATGGAGCTGCAGAAGGATGCTGTGTTGTGCTTTTAGTCGAACGGGTTCCAACTCGGTGAGTCGGGGTTTACCCACTCGACATCGTAGATGAGACCAAGTTCATAGGCTGCTCTACGTGCTGCCTTAAAGAGAAAAGCTCCTACCTCTGCATTTTCATGGTCTCGGACCATGCAGAGGAGGGGATCTGAACTCCTGATGACCTTACAAGCTCCATCCAGAACCATCCTGCTATGGAAACTCTCCAAGCTCAAGAGTCCACGGTCTCCCCGATGCCGTGGGAGATATAACCGTGGAACGGACGATTTAGGATGCAAGTTCCTATTGAGATGCATCTTCTTGCGGGTTACTACATCGAGTTGACGCAGCTCTTCTCTAGTCTATTTCACTACTCCGAAAGAGTAGAGAAGGATCGGAGCGGCAAACATATTTGTAGCAGACACCTTGTTCTTCCCCGACAGTTCTGCAGACCAAATCTGTTGGAGTAGGTGCTGATACTTGCCGCGAAGAGCGTTTTTCACTACACTCACTTCTTGGGTGGAGGCGTTGCTCGACACCCAAGTAAGTGTACGACTCTCCGGCATCTAGATGGTGTAAGATGCTTCCGTCCACGAGCTGCGCGTCTCCGTAGTCACCGCATCGTCCTCTCTTGAGATGGATCAGTGCACATTTATCCAACCCGAACTGCATACTGACAGCCTGCGTGTACTCCTGTACCACCCTAAGGGACTGTTGGAGATCCCTCTCTCCAGAGGCATAAAGTTTAAGGTCATCCATATAAAATAGATGGGTGACCTTATGCCTCCTGTCGCTGGGGGCAGTTGTAGCCACGGGTTTTCCCGAGCGAGACGGATAATGGCAGTAGTGAGATGCAAAACAGAAGGGGGCTGAGAGAATCTCCCTGAAATACTCCTCTTCTGAATGTTACCGACTGTGTTTGGACTCTATCGTTACCCGATGTTATGGTAAAACGAGTCCTCCAGAGCGACATCAGTTCTTCAATACATCTCACTACGGAACCGGATAAAGATTATTATTATTATTATGGTACGTTAAGTACCGAAACTGCATGCAGTAAAGTTCAAGTTACAATAAATTAGCGATAAAAACAAAGTAAAGTGTTTTAATATATCGTTTATTTTAATTAATTTCAAATCTATAAAAATGGCTTGCAAATATTTTACAGTTTTTTGCACTAAAAACTTTTTTATTTACTCTTTTATCATCTTTTTGTGGTTTGAAACCATAAATGTTGAGCAAAGAAACATAAAAACAGCACAGAAAAGCACAAAGTGATGCCCGTTTGGGTCAACGGCCGCAAATAGCATTCCCACAATCACCATATTGAATCTTAGGTCTGATTGCCCAAAACTTCACCAGCCATCATCGACTTGACTGTCTGCATCCGCCAAATAATTTTTATATTTTTTGCAGTTTCAATCAGCTCTGTCTGCCCGACTACGATTGCTACGAGCATTTTGAAAAATCCCTTCTCTTAGCGATTAGCGAAGGAACAGAAGGCTTCGGAATGGTTTGAACCCCTGACCGCATCCGTTGTTAATGTTGTTCTCAGTATTTTACGTTTGCAAAGTGATAATATAGCATTTTTTCATTATTTTATACTTTGTACTTAATGTTATTTTAAATCGATATTAACAATAATTATATTTTTCATTGTTAAAGTCTGATAAATTATTTATATACACGGCTAATTAAATTTTTTAAACTCTAAACGGTTTATTTATTATGGTATGCGCTTTTGTTCAATGAATTACGGCCCTTTATCTGTGATCAGTGGCAGCTTCAGACGGCAGGCGAATAGTCCGCCACATAGGGAAGTAAAATTTCTGGGATGCCAAATAAAATAATGCACGTTTATTTTTACATATCAGTTTCTTCTGGAATGTGAATTGGATACCACTTTATGCAATCCGTATTATTATGAGTTGCTTCGTTGTTTCTAAAAATTTTTTCGAGTGCCTAACAATTATATTATTGTACGCTTGTCTAGAACCAATGCAATACAATTAATGTGTTTTTGGAAAACAAAGTCTTGTAAAGGTTTTGTTCTTTGGTGAGTCGATGAGGAATCAAATGCAAGCAAAAGTGTAGAATATTTCGATGTAAGCGTCGTCCGCCATTTTGAAAAAAATAGTTGAATATGCAATTTATCTTAGCAAGGTTTAGCCTGACAAGTAGTTTGTAAAAAGGGTTTTCGATACAATTCCCGGATATATTCTTGTTTAATTTTCTTTTTATTACCTAAATTTTTGCGTAACAGAAATTCGACGAAAGTTTTTTGCCCCCACCCTGAAGCCGCCCTTCATGCTCACTAGAAATTCGAAAAATATCTATACCGTACAGATTTTGATTCTACAATCTACAATATTTCACTTACCTATGTGTGACAATTATTTTGAGGGGAGAGGAATCGACAAAAAATTGTTGGTTTTTAGTTCTCCCTTCCCACAAGGCTTTTTAAATTCAGGATTAATGGTATATAAACGGGAAAAAATCGATTGGATTCAAACAAATAACCAGAAGTAGGGTGGGGGTGGAAAAAGGGGTGTTGTTAGGGGTGAAACCTGGTTTTTTACAATTAGGCCACCTATCGAAAAAAGTTAAATGCAAATGAAAGATCTACAACTTTTATTTCAACCATTCTTCGACATAACCTCAAAACTATTGAGAAAACGTCAAAAACCAATTTTTTTATTTTTATCTCACAAAAAGGATTCAATTTTAATGAAATTTGGTGAAAATGTACGTTTTTATGTCTCAAATAAACTGTAAGTTTTTTGGAGCGAAATATTTATTTTTTGATTTTATGCGAATTTAATTTGAACAAAAGGCCTAATTTTCAATCAAAAAAGTTGATTTTTAACAGAATGATTTTTGAAAATTTCAAGACGGAATTTTTTTCTTTGAAACCTGTACTTTACTGTCAGAAATGGAAAAACCAAAACAAAGATTTTTCAACGTCGATTTTTCAGTAAATGTCATGAATTCTTCATTTTTCATCAAAATGAAGTGTTAAGAGTGATCCAAAATGGTAATTTCAATGTAATATCAAATAAGGGAACTTTGGTTAACGGTTTGTGGTTCAGGCTGTTGAAAAACAAATTGTTTAAACAATAATTTTACATAAAAAAAATTGCTAAAAATGACCGTTTTTGTGCAAGAAAAAGTTGCTTCATGGACAAAAATAAATTGAAAATAAGTTTATTAAAATATATTTTAAAAACCGCCACCTAAGGGGAATCACTACTTCTGCATCCAGATCTTGTATACCAAGTTTCATATACACTAAATCCCAATGTAATATTTTCCTCCCTTTAATAATAGGATGGAGGTGGTAGATGGGGTGGCTAATGTCAAAAAAATTTTAGAGGCCCTTGGTTCTTGTATACACTAAATCCCAATTTAATTTTTTACTCCCTTTAATAATAGGGTTGGGGTGATAATGGGGATGGTAGAGGGGGTGGCTAACTCCAAAATAAATTTCAGAGGGCCTTGGTTCTCGTGCACACACTAAATCCCAATTTCATTTTTTACTCCCTTTAATAATGGGGTGGGGGTGGTAGAGGGGGTGACTGACGCCAAAAAAGTTTTTTGAGAGGTTTCATTCTTGTATACACACTAAATCACATTTTATTTTTTTTACTCTCTTTCGTATTAGTGTGGGGGTGATGTGGGGGTGGCTGATGTCAAAAAAAAATTTGAGACCTTGACTTTTCGTACATGCCCTAAATTGCAATTTTATGGACTCATACCTGCTTGGTTTGCCTATTTACCCCTCACCCCCCCAACGGAATTAGATCAAAGTATACTCTAGTTCCAGTTCTCCTTATATAATACATAAGTGTACCAAATTTCAAGTCAAACTGTTCCTGAGTAAACGCGCGCACAAAAAAGTTACAGACAGACCGACAGACAGAATTTTTTTTCCCTTAAATTAAAATATCGATGTTTCATGACATTTTAAGTCTATTTCAACAACAACAACAACAAAATTTTGCGTTACTATACTTCCACTGGTCGTGGAAGTAATTATTTCAATATACAAAGTAGAAATATGAAATCAAAATTCTATTCTTTTAATCTAATTTTTTTGGAAAGCTGTATATAAATGTTTTCTCAATAATTCTTCAGTTGTTTGCTAAATTAGTTATAAATTAGATTAAAACTACAAGATATGAAGCTATTCTTTCCTATTATTTGAGTTTTCTACCACATGTATTATTATCCTCTTCAAAAACAAATCACCGAATCTATAAAATAATAGAATTATTGGAAAAGGATAGATAAATGGCACTATTTTTTTAATTTAAATTAGCTAATTTTGCAAGCAACTGAAATTATTGAGAAAAAATTCATATCGCTAGCCATAGTTCTACTTAGGTAAAGTCGAGGCAAGAATTCAAGCGATGCACGTCACCAGTGATCTCTTTAAAGAAATTTTAATACTAACATAATTTTTAATCATTAATTACTTAAAAAGAGTAATTCTTGACACCCAGTTATTAAGCTTTTTTCATAAATAGGTACAGTTTAATGGGGCTTCATGATTCTTAGCAGTATTGTCTTATTTATAGAATAGATCTGTGTTGTGCATCGCTTGAATTCTTGCCTTGACTATAGCCTTATACTTTTTTTTACCAATATTAAAAAGAAAGTTATGGCCAAAAATAATAAATATTTGTTTATCAGATCTCTCTCTCTCTCTCTCTCAGATATGTCTGTCTACCTTAAGACTTTTGATTCAACAAAAATTGGGGTCTTCCTGGAACCGCCTCTGATGCTAACAAGAAATTTGCAAGAAGCTTGTTTTTGGGCCCTCTCTCGAGCTGCCTCTGGCAAAAATTTGAAAAATATTTTTTATCTCAAATTTCTAAACAATTTTTTGTTGCAATTTTCTCCTCTAATACAATTTTAATTTTGAAATCGTTTTGATTGAACAAAAACCTATTTTTGGGGAAGGCTCAGCTATTTTTAAACTTCCAACCATCCATTTTAATCATAATCTCGAGCCGTCTCTGGCAGAAATTTGAAAAACCTTTTTTATTCAATTTCTGAAACATTTTTTCGTTGCAATTTTCTCCTCTAAAACAATTTTAATTTTGAAATCATTTTGATTGAACAAAAACCCATTTTTGAGGAACGGTCAGCTATTTTTAAACTTCTAACCGTCCATTTTAATCATAATCTGGGATCTGAATTTCTTCACGACACAGGGAGAGCGCCCTAAAACAGTATGTCGTAGAATAAAAAGTTGTTCAGGCTGAAAACTTGTTTTAAAAAGGTTTTTAAGACTTTGATAATGGTGGCAAGACCAGAAACATGTCAGGCAAAAGTGAACAAAACCATGAAACAGGCATAATTACTCTATTGAATGTTTCGCCAAGAACCTACCGCAGATTCAATCCAATTAATTACGAAAGTTTTCCAAAATTCCAGGTCCGGCCTCAGGGAGGACTGAAACTGGCCCTAACAAATTGATTTAAAAAGAATTGCATCAAAGTTGATTGGGAGTCAAGATACTTAGAAGATAGTACAAAGGCGCTCAGCCATTTTTTGTGTCATACTTTTCAATTTTCCCTTTCATTTATGCTTATCTAAAGAACAAAAACGTTGCAAAACTTTTTTCAACTAGGACATTCCAACATACTGACCGTACCAAAATGAGAGGCATTTTATAGCCTCGCCTAAAAAGTCTAAAGCCGCTACTACTTACAGTAACTTGAGTTAATTATGGCAACAAAGGAGGCATTTATTTGATATTTGCTGTACTACACCCACCTGTTGCTTATGTATGGTTACATTTATTTTATTTTGCCGTTACGTTTAGTGTTGCTGCCACTTTAATAAAAATTAAAAAACATTTTAAACTTGCCACCTGTTTTACAATCCAGACATCGCTGTTTACTAGATTTTACTACATTACATCCTAGCAAATACACTTACCGCAACATCTGGTGTAATTTCTTCAATCTGCATGAGTCAGGTGATGCTATATTATCGCTGCCAATGTTCAAATATCAATAAGTAAATATCTTTATTAGTTTAAAACTAGGGTATAAGCAGAATAAACACTTGTAAAACTTGAATAAATAATTAGCATAGAAGAATCATTGAAGTAACAGTTACTAGACTGGGTTATCTAAGTAGGCGGGTAGCATAACGTAAGCAACTTTTTGTAGGGTACTTAAAGACAATAAAACGATCTCTTTAGTGTTTTTAAACCATGTTTTTTTCCTTTCTTCGTGCAGTTCGAACGACACCTCGTTTAGGCTGCATTGCATAATCGAATTTTCTTCTTTAAGTTGAGCGCAAGATTCGATGAATTCGTCCAGCTGATTTTCCAAATCTCTCGTGTGGATCTCGAGCTCTGATTTATTTTCTTGCAAGGTGACCACTTGTTCATTTAGAGAATAGTTCAGATTCACTTCGTTTTGCAGTTGTCTAGAAAAAGGTACAGTTTTAAAAATATATGTACCACAGCTATTTGTGTAAGGAAAAATATAGAAAGATTTACTTATGCGTGTACAGTTTTGTAAGACTTCTTTCTGTAAAAGCTAACCGGCCATTATTGTATTGCCATATAGCCCCATACCAACTGCAGGCGGACCGACCGACCGACCAAACAAAAGTGCGGTTGTTTTAAGCACACAAATAGGGGCATGATGCATTTTCCAACACATTTATTATTTTCATGACAAAAATTTAAAAAAATTTTTAATAAACACAAACGATTGTCGTAATATGGACAACTGCAGAAAAATTAACTGTTCAGTTTCAACTACAGCCTGAAGACCACATTCCACAGAGTTCACTTCTGTGCATGGCTCTTACAAGCAAAGGATTAAAACTACCGAGTTCGTTTAACGGGTGACAACTATTGACTTTTTGCAAAATCTTATGCTTTCCCCATTTTATACGGGAAGTGCTGAAATATTTGACAACACTCTTTCTTATCTATATATGGATAGGTTATTGGAACCAGTTACGTAGCCACCAAGCTCACCAGACCTCACTAGGGGGTTAGACTAGTACATGAAAAAGTTGAAAAAACATGTGACAGGGATGAAACATAACTCACCCGTTTTCAAAGGAGTGGAGGGGGTAGTTTCCACTCCGGGGATGGATAAGAAGTTGAATGGTTAAATTTCATATGGCCTACTCGAATCCTGCCCAAGAAATCGATCCGCATGCCTACGATGGAAAAAAACACGGTGGTTTTTCGAGTTTACGGGTTGTTGCTCAAGGGCGGGAACCTCAAAAAATATCACCATCGTGTTCAGCATTCTGGAAAACTAATGAATTCTGTGAGTGGGATGGAATCTCGAAAAACATGAATTTTTTTATAGCTAGCCTAACGAGACTATGTCCTCCCCCCCGTTTTCGAGGATGCTGAACACAATGGAGGTGGTAAAATTTCTCTCCGAGGTGTTTTTGGCCGTTTGGGGTGTGTGGTGACCTCTATTTAAATTATGAAATAGCCATTTGGTAATAATTATGTAGTCGAGCGTGCTTCCTGAACGTACTCCAGATGCGCTATTGTATTTATTTGGATCCATTATACATCCCCGTTCTGAATCACCCTGTATATGTATACAGCGAATTACTTACTCAAGCATTTCGCTGTATTCTTCTTGTTTAGCTCTAAAGCTGGACTCGCTATTTTGTAGATTTTTCTCAATCGTTCTTAATTCCTCTTCTAGACGGTCAATAATCGAATTTTTCTTAGTTATCTCATATTCTTGTGTAGATATCTGCAATTAAAGTCTGTATTAATTATTGCCTGTAAAAAAATATACCTCTTTATTTTGCAAACAATAATACAGTCAGTTCAAATGTGCTTTTAGAGGGCGGAATATTAAACATAATATTATTAGTCGCAAGCTCCTCTATAAAATCCTTATTTTACTATAAGGAACGTAGCCAGACTGATGGTAATATGCAATTATTACACTTAAAGCGCCTAACTTGTAATTCAGCGCTCTGCGGGGCACATAGCCTGGAGAGTAACTGTTGGTTGCAGTTTGGTTACGTTCCTTATAGCAAAATAAGGATTTTATAGAGGAGTCTACGACTAAAAATATTATGTTCAATATTCCGCCCTCTAAAAGCACATTTGAACTATGCTAAGCCCAGTCAGGCTATTTATTTTTCGATTGCAACAGACACTGGACCACTAGATGGCGCCTGCTGACTATTTTACATGTCGCTATTGTAAAAATACCGGGATGTACCAAATAGTCAAAGGATCCTCGTGCCGGTCGTCACATGCTTACCTTGCACTGACGAGAGCCAACAGCTCGAAACTGCAGACTGCAAGTGGTGTGTGACGACTGGCAAGAGAGCTCCTTTAAGTAGGTTCAGTCTTTCGGCTGGTGTTTGTTGCAATCGAAGCATTAGCGTTTTGATGGTAATATGCAATTATTACACTTAACGCGCCAGACTTGCAACTTGTAATTCAGCACTCGGCGGGGCACAGCCCGGAGAGTAGCTGTTGGTTGCAGTCTGGTTACGTTCCTTATAGTAAAATAAGGATTTTATAGAGGAGTTTGCGATAAAAATATTATGTTTAATAATACAGTCATTTCGCAAATTGCCATACTAAGTTACGAAAATGTTCAGACAAATCACAAGAACTGCATGGATTCGCGTCAGCTTGTTTTCCTCAGCCTGTTAATACTCCAATCTGCAAATTTCAGAAATAAAAGCAAACTTATACCAAGTACATCGAGAAATTGAGTTATGTTTTCTGCCAGACGTTTTGGTCATTTTCTTTATGATTTTAAAATAAACCTAAAGGTATTTAAAAGTAATTTCGAAATCATCCAAGATATTTTTATGTAAGTAAGTTTTTATAATTGGACATACTTTTGTACATAGTAGTATATTTTGTATTTGTATGTACTTCTTTAAATCAATAAAATTTCCGTTAATTTGGAATTTATCGCGTGTATTTTCGATAAAAATTGACGCAGATATAAAACGTTTTGGAATTAGTTCTTTAAAGGTAGGTAAGCCATTTTTTAAGTATAAAAAATTTAAAAATTTAGTGCACCACTGAAATATTCTACATGTAGACCTCCTCTAATCCTAGCGCACATTTTTCTAATCATTTTCTGAATTCTTCATACACATACACGAGATCACTTCTTCATTATTTATGGTTGCTACTTGCTACAGCTTCCACAATTTTTTGCTTTAGTAACACTACATCGTCTTCAAAATCGCTTGTATATAACTCCTGTTTTAAATACCCCCATAAGAAGTAATCTTTGTTAAATAAATTTTTTATTAAAAATGTAAAACAGGTAGTTTGCTTAAATTCGATTTCATATTTTCTAGTTTTCCGAAACTGTAATGAAATCCGACTAAAATATTTTGCACGAACCGCGTACGACACGTTAAAATGCCCTCGGGGCCTCGGAAGGTATTTTGCGGAAGTATTATGAAAGCTTTTCGAATTTGCAACAAAAAATTTATTTTAGAACTGTAACAAATATTTCATTTTTGAAAATTATAAAAATCCATAATTATTACAACTCCTCTTCCTACGGAGCGCAACTTGTGGAACTATATCAAATTACGTCGCAAGGAGTGTAAATTTAGCAACTACCTCGAAAACCGACGTACGTCCAAATAATAGTACATTATACACGGCATCAAATACATCGAGGGAAAAATGGCGATCTCTCCCGAGGTGTATATACTATTTTTTCCACGATCGGGAGTAGAAACATTTATTTCATAAATAAAGAATTATAATAAATTGGAGCGAAATTACAATATTTAGAAGCCTTTGGGATATTTCCATTCAACAGGCATGGCCACAGATATTTGTTTACAAATACATTTGTCAAGTGCAAAAGTTGAGTTTTGGCATTTTCGGTATGGAAAACCAAGAAGAACCGCAAGATATCGTTGAAGCTGTCAGTGCAAAACAAAACAAATATAGCAAATCAAGTACTACAAGCTGCAACTACGGTTCAAAAAACTATAAATCTGAGTAAAGAAAATGTTTCATTTAGTGAAGTTCCTTCGAATATTAATTTCAATAGTTGTGAGAATGTAACATTTACTATCAATGTTAATAAATAAGAATTACATTTTGTTTAACTATTGGGCATTAAATAAAAACTCCCCTAGGGAAATTATTGTCTTATTTCGTCCCTAGGGAGTAAAAATGTTTCACTTCTGTCACAATTTTGATGCCATAAAAATCGATTTCTACTCCCGGTCGTGGAAAAAATTCTTTATTACGCACCGATGCGACGTTGTTTAGTACTGCTTCTCACGCATGGTATGGACTATAAGGACGAGTTAAAAGTTTCGTACTAAATTTTCTGGAGGGAGATTTTTCGCTGGCGACAAATTTTTCGATCGTCATTTTTCAAATTTAGCAATCGTATTTGGCAGTAAACTTATATATTTTCCGTCGTATTTGCCTACACATGGTTCCTCAGTGATTCGTGATCCATGTCGCTCTATTACCATGTACATAGTGCATGGGACCGCCTTGCCTGAACGTATAAATATAAAATAATATTCTAGTGAGAATATTATTCTAATGAGAAGCGATTCAAGTATTTTCAAGCTCTATAACGAGTGCCCGAAATTATTTATGATATTTAACAAGTTAACCTTTTATACCTATGTACCTAAAATTGTAACTAACAAAAATTTATCCAAAAGACAACTTTACATAGGTAAAAAAAACACAAAAACACTCGGAAAGTATCAGTTTTATTGTAAAATGTGTGCACATGAAAATTATAGGTAATAAAAATCCGCACAATTTAGTTTTTTTTTAACTTCGTATGACCTATTGGAGCCGAGATAGATTTTTTGAAATTTTGGACAGTTTTGCGACGCAACGGAAACGCGCGCGTTTTTGTTTGTGAGAATATATTACATACCTTGAGAAACTTGCAAAGTTTATATAGCAAAGTCTATATTTCAAAGATCTTAGTAAAGCTAGTTATTAACAAAATCGGTCTGTAATTAGTGATTCTCATTTTATTTCTATTTTTGTATAGCGGTTTTACTACAATAATTTTAAAACACGAGGAACAGTATCCTGTTTCAAATATTTTATTTATAATACATGAAAATACCACAGATAACCCATTTGCTATATGTTTTAATGTTCTAGATTTTATGCCATCTATGCCAGGTGAATTATTAGGTTTTAATTTTAGTATACATTCTATTATTTCATTGGGTGTTGTAGGAACCAAAAACAGTGTTTTAGTATTTATTAGTTTCGTTTCTTTGTAATTAAATATTATTCTTTTACTTCCACGTCCAGTGGAAGTATAGTAACGCAAAAAAAATATTTTTTCGTTCTGAAATAGGTTTAAAATGTCATGAAACGTCGAGATTTCAAATTTGAGCGAAAAAAATGTCCCGTCTGTCTGTCTAACTTTTTTGTCCACACGTTTACTCTGGAACCGTTTTATGATATTGACTTGAAATTTGGTACACTTATGTATTATAATGAGATCTGCAACTAGATTATATTTTGATCTAATTCCGTTAGGGTTCGAGGGTAAATAAGGGTAAATAGGTAAAACAAGCAAGTAAGAGTCCATAAAATTGCAATTTAGGGCATGTACGGAAAGTTAGTCTCAACATTTTTTTTGGCATCAGCCACCCCCCACTATTATGAAAGGGAGTAAAAAAATTAAAATGTGATATAGTGTATATACAAAAACAAACCGTCTAAAAAATTTTTTTGCGTCAGCTACCTCCTCTACCACCCCCCACCCTATCATTAACGGGAGTAAAAAAAATTAAAATGTGATTTAGTGTGTATACAAGAACGAAACGTCTAAAAAATGTTTTTTGGCGTTAGCAACCCCTCTACCACCCCCAATTCAATTTAATTCAAATAGTCTTTATTAAAATTAACACTACAAACAGTTGCCTCACCAGGACCTGTTCCGGAACCGATCGTGCAACCACGGTGCTGACGTGGTGGCGGATTGCAGGATCGGGCGGAACAGGCCTGGGTGGGCGGAAACAACAATACAATAAACTTAACCTAAACTCCTTTTTACAAAAAATAAAATAAAAATAGGTATTAACTTTTAACAAAAATGCTTGAAAAACAAACTTAACGAAACTTATAACTATACTAATTTTTATAAAACTCCCCTACCCCCTCTACCACCCCCCCATTTATTTTAAGGGGGTAAAAAAAAATAAAATATGATTTAGTGTGTATACAAGAACGAAACGTAATTTTTTTTTGACGTTAGCTACCCCCTCTACCACCCCCATTGCCATCCCCACCCTGTTATTGAAGGGGGTAAAAAAAATAGTTTGTGATTTAGTGCGTATACAAGAACAAAACGTCTAAAATATTTTTTTGGCGTTAGCTACCCCCTCTACCACCCCCATTGCCATCCCCACCCTATTATCAAAGGTAGTAAAAAATTTAATTGGGATTTGAACCAAGGGCCTATAAAATTTATTTTGGCATTAGTTACCCCCTCTACGACCTCCATTTCCACCTCCACCTTATTGTTTTTTCCCCCATTTCCATCCCCTTTTTTTATTTTGTATATAATTGATAAATACCGAAATTCAAAAAGTAAATTCATAGAAACCTAGCTTTTAATTTAGCTTTTTTAATTTTCATAAACAGCCGAATTTAAAATTTTCAGATTTCTCCGATTTTTCGGATTTCCCAAACCTACAGCAGTTCAGGATATCCGCTCTGAAAATTCTATTTCAAAGCAATAAGTTGCAGAAATGTATGTTAATAAATCTCATTAATAGACTTATTTATAGTTTTACTTTTTTATTTTCAATGTTTATAACTTACGGCATAAATTTTAAAAAAAGAAATAAAAAATCTATGGATACATAGATTATTGCTTTGTTTATCTTCGTATCAAATATTTTTTCTTAATTTTCATAAACAGCCGAATAAGAGAGGATATGTCAAGATTTCGACGACGGTCTTACTTCGTTGTAGGTGAGAAAACAATGTCAAACCGTAGATATTAAAGCGCGAAGCATAACAAAATTTAATTTGAGTTTAAATACCTATCGGTATTTTTTTCGCTCCTATTGCTATTCCGGAATTCCCAGACAATGTATAGCTAAGCTAACTAAATAAAAGACAGTACCCCTTGAAAATCGCCTGACATTGGATCCCTTTTCAGTTACATGATATGAGGAATTCGGCAACAAATTTCTTCCAGGCTGCTAAATTAGCAAAATTTTAACATAAACGGTACTTCCCTAAGTAGGTATTCGGTATGTGAGAATATAAAAACTGTCCAGTCATCCTAATGCGTTTAAGTTAGATGTATACACATAACATATAATTAATACAGTATACCTAACCAACACAACTAAATAATAAGTAGGAATAATGCTATTAATGTTTACAAGTCTATTTTTAGACGTAAATGGTTCTGGTAAAAACCAACATTTTATATACATGCATAGAATACATAATCGACGTTACTCATCGCGGTTTCTCGGAAGTGATGTCGAATCGCGAAGATTTGCCCCAAACGTAACATTGAGATGAATGTGGGTGGGTTAGGGTGATAGAGTGAGTCACCGCACCCCTATTTTACCCCATGACGTACTGTTAGAAGCGATACGGAAAAATATGTGAAAAATTACTCGATACTTTCTCTCTTACCCATCTATGCAGGGGGTAGTTTTAGGGAAGAAATCAAAAAGATATGCATTACTTTACTATCATTTCAGTGCCTTGTCAAAAAGTTTCAAGTTCAAACTCTTACCAAATTAATTAACAAATCACGATTCATCATATGACGTAAATCGCATAAATTGCTTGAGTTTTTGTTTAGATATTTAAAGCTGGCTATGTTGTATTTAGTACCAACTTTTGGCAGTTTATATTTTACGTAATTTTAGTGATGGTAGTTAAGCCGTAATTTAAAAAAAATTTCAGTAAGCGTTTTACAGTGTTTGGTGACGGTTTCCGTTTTTATGGATATCGAGTAGCAAACGTGCTGCAAGCTCTTGATATTACTTTATCACATTCTCCATAAATAATAAACAAATTTAAAAAGTCTCCGTGGATGTAATTTAAACGTGCTGACATTTTTTGACATAAGATAATGACTGATTGTTTCTAATCATGGCTATTTTGATGAAATGATTACAATAATTCATGAATTTCTAATAAAATCGCAAATATTTCAAAAAGTTGTAACTTTAACGCGCACAATGCTAATATCAGAAAAAAGGGAATTCAATTTTACACAACTTGGCGTAAAAAAATACAGGGTGTTCCATTTGACCTAAACAAGTTTTCGCGGTTTGAAGTTGACAAAATGTAACGCGAAAAACGCAACACTTGGTACGATATTATTGAATTTATTTCAGTTGTAGAACGTAGTTCTCCTTGTGTTCTTTTTACGTGACAAGAAGCAAATTAGGATCTTTTACACGAAGAAAGTTATAACGGTTCTTGCAAACCGTTGCACCTGTCAAATTTTCTATAAAATGTCAAATATCTCTGAAACGGCTAGGTTTAGGTATAGGATATGCTACATATTTTCGACTCAGAATTCTATGCTCTTTTCGAAAACTCTAAAATATATAGGGAGTTCCATTTGAAATAAACAAGTTGGTATCGACTTCCGGTATAAGCGGAAGTGCCAGCTGCTTGTAATTATTTTAGTAGGATTGGCCACACCGACATTAGTAATTATCTAAATTTTCAAAATTTTCTGATGCGTACTTTTCTCTATATCGATCGATTCATTTCCCGGTGAGACACCCTGTATAGGATGATTTTAATTCAAATATTAAACATTATTGTTGGTTTTAATTTGGCAAAACAATAATTGTAATTTTTTAAGCAAAGACTGGACAATTTGAAATTATACTCTGCTGGCTTGTGATCATAGTTAGTTGACGAAAAATAATAAATTAATAAGCGAGGCAAAAATGTCATAAAAATGTTACTTACATTTGTCAGAACTCAATGATATGCGAATACAACTACAAATCTATCTAGAATATCTTTGACATATTGGGTCTTATCCCGACTATATATTTTTAGGTCCTCTCTTTGAGTAACACTGGCGCGTCCACCAAAAATTGACATGCCGGGTGACTCAGGCTTATATAGCTTCTGCGTTTATAGTGCACGCAAATAGTACTTTTTAGAAGAAATAATTCATAAAGTTTTTATATTACGTATACATATATTCCTAATAGTGTTAAGAACAAGACCCAAAAAAGTTCTCATCTAACCAGTGTCCGTAACATCTCTTATTTTGGTAAAAACTTCCCTCCGGTGGTACATTCTGGCGGTTAATTTTCTCGTAGGCCGTTGTTCAAACGTAAAAAACGTATAGGACTAAAAATGTTGCTCATTAAATTCTACACAAAAACTGTTATTTAGGGGCGAGCGTAGGTGCGTCTTTACTATGTACATACTTCGGTATGCGATGTAAAGCAACGACAGGCGCAGTTAGTACTTGGATGGGTGACCATTCCAACGGAAACCGCGTTCTCGCCTCACACATCTTCCAGCGGCTTGTATATCAGTGTATGCGCGGAAGCTATACAACCTTAGGCGAGGGTTGTATAGGAGATATACCATCCTTCGGAGGGGATGTAAAGCCGTCGGTCGCTTGTCTATTAAATGTTAGGCAAGTAAAAGATCCCTACTCTTCTTAAGAGAAGAGGTTCGGCAAAATTCCTGGTTGGGGGTAGCTCGTCTACAGGCGTCGGTGTTAGGCCTCAGTAGCGGAAATAGGCCGATGTTAAATAAATGTATAAAAAAAAAACTGTTATTTATATCAATATTTTAGCTATTGATTACCCAATTCTCGCAAATAGCATTCAAAGTTAGGAGCAGCATTTATAAGGCCATTAAAATATGTAGAACTAGGTTTTAATGGTAATTACAAGTTGTAATATACATACATTAAAATTTTGCTAAAACATTTATAGAGCACTATAACTGAGCATTTTATAATTTGAGCTCGTTCCTCACCGCTGGTGAATTTAGAATACCTTGTCCATGGCAGTTGGAGCACATAGTTGAACAACATAATCCAACTCTAACACATCCACATCGCTTACCGCAACCCTTTTTACCGTTCCACGATATAACTTTTAAAATAGAAACTGGAGCAGGCACCTCTTAGTAAAAACTGGTGAATATTCTCAATTTTTGCAACCCCACTGCGTTGGCTGCATATTTTTTCCAAACCAAGATTGAATTTGGTGAAATACCCGGTAAGAGTGTTGTTTTAATGTTGCAGATGTTGGTGGCAATTTAGATAAAATTACAGCATGATTGGATTGACCTACCAACTTATTAAAAGGAGTAAATTTGTAGCCATTCAGAGAAGTTTCCGTTCGTTCAGCTTTATATAACACAAGTGTGAATTTCCCATCAGCACTTTTAATCTGATCTTTCGTAGATTCGGGGTTGTTGAAAATATGAATAACATCTTCCAAATCCTTTCTCTTGTTTAATATAGGTACTTATTATTTGAGATTTTCCTTTTCCGAAAAAAGCAAAGGTTGTATAACAACATGCGTGTGCAAATAGAACAGTTTCTTTAATATTTTCAATAACATTGGACTTATACAATTATCAATTATACATATTTTAAAGAGCGTGCTAAAAACAGTGAGAAAAGGCTAGACAGATGGCTCAAAGAAATGTAAAGTTGATAAGCCTGCAAATAATGGAACCAGATTAATAATTCTACATTGTAGATCAGAAACTGAAAAATTCAAACGTTGCCTATCACCAAAACTCGACTGTCGAAAAACATTTAATTAGTTATCGAAAGTCGAATATTTTGAGGTTAAACGTCACCAAAATGGGAAATAACTACCGAGAACCTGCATACACTGTCTTAATAATACAACTTTCGTAGTAAAAACACAATTTACTGGAAGCTACCTCACATAATATTACTACAATGAGAAATAATCGTCAAAATTTGAATGAATAACTTTAACGTAAAAATAACCGCAGAACCGCCCAAGAAAATTACGTCTGTGACTGGTATACACACTACCAGCTAAGACGTCTACAGCCACCAACGTAATTATTTCCGGTGTTTTCCACAGCATCTTATTCAAAATATACCTACATATAGCGGTGACAGTCGGATTTGTCGTCCAGGCAGATTTTATGTGGACAGTTGAACATCAAAAATTGAATTACAAATTAAAAAATCTCCGATACAAAGATATTGACAATAAACAACCAAAAAATTTATACGCAAAACTTTATAAAGTATTCAATGATATGAATTATTCTTCATTTTAACAGGAATTGGGTTCCGTTTACGGAACCGTTGCCGTTTTTAAAATAGTTCCAGTACTATAGTACTCGTATATGTATACGTTTATTTTTGTTTGTTGACATTCCACCTCAGATATATTTCGTTTCTATTTCCCACAAACTAAAACGATATATTTTATTATTTCGGCTGTAATTGCTCAATTTGCGCATCGCCTAAATTCTGAAATTAAAAATTAACCCTTCAGTTTTCGATCAGGTGGCGAGCCGATCTCATTAGCAATTCTAGCTTCCGGTGTACTTACTTACACCGGGGCTTTAGGGCTCCAGCTAAATTACAGTTCCTGGAATACGGAGGTCTACGCGTGATGATTCATAACCTCTCCTGTCCGAGGGCGCCGCACGGAAAACTGAGAGCGCCAATGGGTCTACATGCATAGCTGGAGACATAATGTCTTTAATGCTTCATGAATTTTTCAGGGCGCAAGGTACTGTATGTATTATTTACCTGTTAAACCGAAGCAAATTAGATAAAACTGGAAATATTTATTTTCATTTATTTTTCCTTCTTTTTAAAGGGCGTTTGAAAAAAACATGTGGATGTGGCGTATCTGCTACTATTTACTAGTTAGTTTTTGCGAATGTCTTGTGGGTTACGGAATGCAGGGGCAAATATTCATGAATGAAGCACTCGCAAATTTTGATTTTATTTTTATGACATACTTAGAGCAAGTTAAAATAGTATTATGAACATTTAAAGATTTTATTTGAAAGACTTAATGATTATCGGATTACCATAAAATCATCTAAATGTGGTTTTGGTGCAGATAATCTAAATTTTCTAGGACATAATATTTCATCAAATGGTATTTTACCAACTGAAGAATGAGTAGAAATAATCAAAAATTTCCCTCGTCCTACTACTCTCAAACAGCTACAACGTTTTACAGGGATGCTCAATTATTATCATCGTTTTATCCCTAATATTACTAAAATTTTGAACCCCTTACATATTTTTAGCACTGAATTGCATCGTAATGATATGAAGGATATCAGGTCCTGGCCAGACTAATGTCTTAATAGCTTTGCAACGGCAAAAGAAACAGTTGCCAATTCAACTGTTCTTACACACCCTAAAAGTGACAATAATGTAACTTTGTCCCTTACAACAGATTGTTCAAACGTTTCAATGGGTGCAGTGTTGAAACAAGTATACGATGGAGAATGTAAGCCTTTAGCTGTCTTTTCACGAAAACTTAATAACGCTCAAAAACAATATTCTACTTTTGATAAAGAACTTACGTCTTTATATTCAGCCATTAAATATTTCAGTTAACTTTTGGAAGGAAGAAAGTTTACTTGTTTTACAGATCACAAACCTTTGACAACAGCTCTATTCTCCACGGTGGAGAGAAGTCCCAGACAAATAGATTATATGGAATTTATAACCCAATTTACAAACAACATGTTACAGGTAAAGATAATATTAGTTTAATTAAAGAGTAGGGATTTATGATAAAATTATCGAATGTTTGCGACTGGGACTAGACAATGTCCCACGTTTTCGAGAGTGCTGAATCGATTTTCGGGGTCAAATCAATTTTTCCACCTCGGCAACCCCCTCAAATTAGTCAAAACTACCCCCAAAGTCCCTTTTCCGTGAACCCGTGTATTTTCTCCAGTTTTTCGACTAACTGTTATTCCTTCAAGTAGAACGGAAGGTCCCTTAAGGGATTTGACCTCAGCCACCCCTACCTCAGGCTTCCACCTCTATAGGGAGTTGGAAAATAGATTATTTTTTGTGAGAAAAAAAATTGATATTCTACAGGAGATATTTCTTTGAATAAGATGGTAGGTGATCAGGGTTGTGTAACCACCCCCTGGGGTGTTGTTTTCGCCTTTCAAATGGGTGTTTTTTTTTCCTGGGGAAAAATAATATTTTGTAGGAGGCGTCCCTTTAGGGAGGTGGTAGGTGACACCGGAGATTGTTTTCACCCTTCAGGGAGTGGAAATTTTTTCCATCTATAACTGAAAAATAGTATAAAAATATGTGTATTAAAAATTTCCACCCAGAAAAGTTTTCAGACCCATTGTACAATAAATATCGAGTATTAAAACAGAAATCAAGATATTCAATTAATTTACTAATAATAACATACTGACGCAAAAATTTCATAATAATTCTGTTGTTTATATTATAATGGTCGTTTCCTTGGAATAAATTTATTAAATGTAATTAACATAAATAATTCATATATCACTGTTCGCGGTTTCGATGTTCTCGATAATAATTTCGCTATACACAAAATTATTATCAATTCAATGCTTCTCGAAACCCGTCATTATCCGCTGGTGTCAGCAGAATTTTTGTTTCTAAAAATTACATAATATATTCACTGACTACTGCCGAGCGCGTTCTGTGAAAATTTATACGAGCAAGTTACGTAATACGTTTGGAAATATCGTTATTATGTAAGGTTGGGATAGGTGCAGATTCAAAACAAATTTTCAAATAAAAATCGCCGGGAGATCGGCGGAGATAAAAAATGCATAATTAAATTGTGGGATTTCCCTAAAAAAATCAGTCGAGCGAACTTTACTGTAAATCAAATAGTAAAACTAGAAATTTCATTCAAGAAACCGCAAGCCACTGGGGTTTTCCAGTTTGAATTTTGACTCAGTTTACTTACATTTCCGATTCAAGGTGTGTACAATTAATTTAAATTGATAAATAAAGATATACAGGGTGTCGGGAAACAACGATATAATATTTTGGTGGGTGGTTCTACAGCCAAAAATATGAAGAACGGTTCATATGAATGGGGTCCGGCCACACTTCCTAACGGAGCTCACCCCTCCGTCCGTAGATGTTAGAAGAACGAGATTTTACTCAATTTTACTGTAAAATAGGTACACGTGAAAATTATAGGTAATAAATATCCGCACAATTTAGTTTTTTTAACTTCGTACAGTTGATTTAAAAAAAAACTGGTACACTTTCTTTTAGCTATATAAATCATTCGTTCTTCGATTGATATTAATAATCTTACAAATGTCACTTTGACGTTAATCAGTGGCGTCATTATTAAAAATGGTTCGACGTCTAACAAATATTTAAAAACATCGAATTGCTTCTAAGATTGAAGATGGTTGGTCCATAAGAAGACTTGCTGCTGATTGCAATGTGAGTAAAACCACGATAATGAGTGTTAAAAGACAAAGGGAAACTAACCAAACGGTATCTCGTAAAGTTGGTTCCGGTAGGCCCAGAAAGAGCAATAATCAAGAAGATGAAAATCTTATAAATTACCTAAGAGAAAACCCTTTTCAGACTGCAGTAAATGCAATTTCAGAGACAAATTTCCCTGCTTCGGTACCTACTGCTTGCAGAAGAATAAAACTAGGAAGCGAATTCAAGAGTTGTTCAGCGGCTAAAAAACTTTCAGAAGAAAAGAAAGGTAGGATTATTTTTGCACTGAACTATATAATCAATGATGAAAACTTCTGGGGACAAGTTATCTTTTCTGACGAAAAGGTTTTTAAATCCTGTAACGATGGACATGTTCGCGTATATAGGCCTCCTTCCACTAGATACGACGAAAAATATACTTTCGATCCACAAATATCAGGAAGGATTTCAGTCAGTGTCTGGGCTTGGATGAGCCTAAATGGGTTAGGTGTGTGATGGAACAGTGGTGGTCATTTCAATTCCATTAAATATATTGAAATATTAGACAATATTATGTTGCCGTCAGTAACAGAGGCGTTTCCGGAAAATAATTTTATTTTCCAACAAGACAACTGCTTCATACATACGGCCCATCGTGTCAGGCAATGGTTTCTTAATAAAAACATACAGTTGATACCGTGGCCATTTAAAAGTCCGGATTTAAATCCAATTGAAAATGTTTGGAGACTAATGGTGAAACATATAAGAAAATTAAATAACCATCCAAATACTGCCCAAGAATTGGAAGGGATAATTGAAGACGCTTGGGAGAACTTGTCGCAAGAAGTTGACCTTGCAAGAAATCTGATTTTGTTCATGCCTGCAGGACTTCAGGCGGTTTTAGACACTAATGGAGCAATGACAAAATATTAGTTAATTCTGTATTACGTAGTTGAAGTTCATTTATTTTATTTTTTTATTGTCCTTTTTATGTTCAATCTGCATTGTTTACATTTTTTTTAATCTCAAGTGGTATTCTTGTGTTCTTATTTTAAAAATAGAATTACCATTATTCAGTTAGTATTTTAATTACAACCATTAGTAGAATTATCCGTAACAAATATTATTTTTTTAAACAATAATATGGCAGTCTTGAAAATGTTTTGAAACAGTTATTTTCTAATTATTTTTTAAAATTCCATTTGAATAAAATTAAAAAGAAAGGTTTAATAAGTTTAAAAACACCAAGAAAACCGGTCTCCTCCAAAAAACCCAGGTCCGGGGTTAATCACCTCTTCTCCATCCCCTCTCGACATGCCTGGCCAGCCCTATTTACAGACATATGCACACAACTAAACTATTAAGATTTTCGATTACAAGAGTTGTACCAGTTTTTTTTAAAATCAACTGTACGGCCTATTGGAGCCGAGATAGGTTTATTGAATTTTGACAGTTTTGCGACAGAAATGCGCGTTCTTCGCTAAAATCTCAAAAATGGAAAATAAAAGGAAATTTCCTTTTATTTTCCATTTTCATTCGATCAATATTGACAGAGATATGAATTTTTAAACATCTTTATAGCGCGCTATCGAAACACTTGTTTCATGATAAAATCGATAAAAACTCGAAAACGATAGATCGTACGCGTGGGTGTAGTGTATCTAATGAAAGTTAAAGAGAATCAAATTTTGAATATGTTGGTGTATGTACAAAATCGTTTTGATAACGAGTGAATGGAGATAAAAGGAAAAAACATGAAAAATGGTCATTCTCAAGTGCATTTTGACAACTAGCTAATTTTTGATTGGCTTTAGGCAATAATGACACTAAAGGTTTTTTGGAGAGAATTAAATTATGTGTAAAATGAGCTAGCTCTAAGTGACCTTCATACGATGAATGGTTCACGAGTTACAGCTGTTTAAAGCCATAAACAAAAATTTCTTTTTTATTATAAATTAAGATTTTCCTGCAAGAACTGTGCATAACAATGCACAAAAGTATACAAAAAAGGGAATGAAAAAAAATATTAGTTCAATTTTCTGAACAAAATCAGTTTTCAAGAACCTTTTTTTAAGAAAATAGACCTTACGAACGGCTTATGCTATTGCATTCCTGTCATATGTATATAAACTAATAAAAATAGGTAAAAACCAATTTTTTCAAAAGGTTCTTGAAAACTGTTTTTGTTCAGAAAATTGAACTAATATTTTTTTCCATTCCCTTTTTTGTATACTTTTGTGCATTGTTATGCACAGTTCTTGCAGGAAAATCTTAATTTATAATAAAAAAAGAAATTTTTGTTCATGGCTTTAAACAGCTGTAACTCGTGAACCATCCATCGTATGAAGGTCACTTGGAGCTCATTTTACAGATAATTTAATTCTCTTCAAAAAACCTTTAGTGTCATTATTGCCTAAAGCCAATCAAAAAATAACTATTTGTCAAAATGCAGTTGAAAATGACAATTTTTCATGTTTACCCTTTTATCTCAATTCACTCGTTATCAAAACGATTTTGTACATACACCAACATATTCAAAATTTGATTCTCTTTAACTTTTATTAGATACACTATATGCGTACGATCTATCGTTTTCGAGTTATCATGAAACAAGTGTTCTGAGCGCGCTATAAAGATGTTTAAATATTTCAATATTGATCGAATGGAAATGGAAAATAAAAGGAAATTGTTCGTAATCAAATTCTCTACAACTTTTATTTGAAACATGTTGCGATCCGAACGAACATTCTCGAGCTTTTAGCGAAAAACGCGCGCGTTTCCGTTGCTTCCCAAAACTGTCACAATTTCAAAAATATCCATCTCGGCTCCAATAGATCGTACGAAGTTAAAAAAAAACAATATTGTGCGGATTTTTATTACCTATAATTGTCATGTGTACATATTTTACAGTAAAATTGATTCTTTCCTAGTTTTTTGCGAAAAACCGATTTTTTAAACCTATATACTCTCCCCCTCGCTCCTCCGCCGGCGTTTGCGGGTGAGAACTTTTGATATGTGAAAAAGTACCACAAAATAAGCCTGTTGCCAAAATTTCAGCCCGCTCTCAATTATTTTATCCAAATCGACAAATTTCCTCCCATTTTATTGGGCTATTTTTCTATATTATGGCAGCACCTGGCATTCAATCTGGTACAACAATGAAACCCATGTAAACGCGTGCCCTTGATTTTAAGTTTTTTGGTCTCTCTGCATATTTAAATGGTAACAATTTAAGAAATACAAATTATGAAAGCTGCATCGGCGATATATCAGATTTCAGGGGAACTTTAGGAACATTAAAAATAGGTACGTCATGCTAATATATGTAATTGATATTAATATTAATGTGGAGACCGGGATACTCAATTTTAGACTTGGCGCGGCGCCTTAACAGATCTTTTGTTGTATCTACAATTTATAATGAGTATTTTTTGGCCTTGTTTAACATGTGGCAACACCTAAGGACAGAGATAATACAATTTGCGAGTCTACCGTCGCAGTGAAATGGGTTTTCCCCAGCTATCAAAAAGTAGTAACTTAATGTGATTAATATTAATTTGATTTGGTGTTCTTATGTTACTGGGTTTTGATGGTTTTTTAGGAAATATGGTTCAGATCTTGTTTTTGATAAAGTCAAACGCATCTGTTGGAGGTTTCTTTATACTTTTTAACGAATTTAAAAAGGTTCTCAAATAGATGAGTAGGTATGCACGTTAATATTCGGAGCGTATACGGAACTACTGGATCAATTGTCCTAGAACTTGTTGCATTGTAAGAGTAAAAAAATACTTGACATTTTTGTATTCGCAGAATTGGCGCATGCGCTAGGAAGAAATAGATTAAAAACTTGTCAGTTTATTTTAGTTTATAGTTTACCACTGCATTTTTTTTCGTTAACTTTGTAGAAGATAATTCTAGGAGGGCCCAATAATAAGTTTATGTCGAATCAAAAAATTCTTCAAAAGAAACTGACTGTCAATAGAATCAACTTTTTTGATTGACAATTAGGCCATTTTCCAAATTAAAAGTCGTATAAAATCAAAAATTATTTCGCTTCAAAAAAAATATTTGAGACATAAAAATGTACATTTTTACCAAATTTTCTTAAAATCGAATTGCCAAACAAAATTGCGCTCAGATTATATGGTGATCTAGAGAAAATATTACTGCTTTTCAAATGAGTATGGTAAAGCGGGAATCTTCGACCGTCTTAATAAAGGGCCCTCTTTAAAAAATACGTTATTGATGAACTGGCAAATGAGAGAGATCGAAAATACAGTTCGCAGCGGCAGAGACAAGGACAATTTGCTAGGGACTACATTTTTATGACCCAAGCAGCTAGACCAATTTTACACAAGAACTGTCATAGTACTGGTATTTCCAACTGAACTTCTCTAAAATTATAAACTGCAAAAATAATATAAAATGATTTTTACCTATAATGAGCTTTTATTACTCTCTTCCATTTCAAAGTAGACTATAGTGACACACAATTATTATAGAAATTACTATTAATAAGAAAATTCTTACTATCACTCATGATATTTGTAATGGCTCTAACAGTGTTTTTCCTGAATATTCACTGCCCCAAAACTGATTTTGCCAAACTAATATTACACGACAATGTTATACATTATTTTTATCTATTTCCTACCACACCAGGAAGAAAACCAGGTGCAGGGATAGATGAGATAAGAGGTCAGGCCCTTAGGGCCGTAGTTGATGAAATCTGTATTCCTCTGTCTTACTTAACTAATGAATCTTTTGCTGCCGACCAATACCCTGATTTATTAAAAATTTCAAAATCTATACTTATATATCACTACTTATGTATCAGGGTACAAAATCAGTTTGCAAAAGTTTTTGAACTCTGTTTTAATAGTAAATTAATAGACTATTTGAAATTCCATAAATTGTTGATCTCAAGTCAACATGGATTCAGAAAAAATAAATCCACAGTAACCGTGATTGAAAGATTATACGATTATGTATTATGTATAAATATGATTTTAGGCAAGTAAAAACAGGTGTACCGCAGAGCTCTATCCTCGGTCCTTTACTTTTTTAATTTTTGTTGATGATATGGCACATTCTTACGTAACACTTAATGCATCAATTGTCTATGCTGATGATACAAACTTTTTAATGTCCAGAAGCTGTTTAGAGACCACAGTTATTCAAGCCAATACATCAGTAGATGACTTTTCTAAATGGTGTTTAAGCAATGGTCTAGTTCTGAATGCTGGTACAACAGTTTTTATTTCGTTCTTACCAAAGAGCGTTGCTCATGACTCAAGTATTTTAAATAAAGCAAATCATCGATCAGTTCATACAGAAGATACAAAATTTCTGGGAGTAACTTTGGATTATTACTATTATTATTATTTTATTTTTATTTATTGTGTGTTTGTTTCCAAATGTATCGACTTGATATCATTTTTTAACGCTCGTTAAAAGCAAACGAAAAATGATTCATTTAGCGACTGAATTTAAAATGAAATACCGATTAATGTGATCTTTGGAATAGCGAGTGAAGTTGGTACAACGGAAGCAAACGTTAAATAAACGATAATATTAATTAAAAAACCAGCGGAACTTGGTTTCCCTTATTCCGTAATTATCAATTGGTTGTTTTTGAATTACCCATAATTTTTTATACTTGCAGTATCATATTTCATCGAGTCGATTATTAATATAGAAAATTGTGTGTTTGCGGTATTTAGGTACATGATTTTTTTTCAACATGTCATTTCCAAGAAAATATTATGTGGTTACCAATTATATTGTATGCAAAAAAGCAACTAATTTATTATTTCTATGTCGATATTAATAACTTACCTTGGTGAGCAAATCGATTCTTTCTTCCTTCTTCCTTTTAAACTGCTCTTGATAACTTGCAATTTGTTCTGAGCACTTTTTCAAATCTAATTTTGTTAGTTTTAAATTCGTCTGGGTATTTTCGAGTTCTTCGTGTGCGACTCGTAATTTCTGTAATAGAATACTAGGAATTAATGACATCATGGCGAATGATTTATGATTTATCTTAAACTTCGACATATTCGGCACATTTTTAATTAAGGCGCCATAATACATGTCCTTGTTTTTTTATTATTTCGATGGCTAGTTTTGCCCAAATATCGGCATAAGCTACAAGATAAGAAATTATATAGAAAAATATTTTTAAAAAAAGCTTTTATTTAAATGCTCTAAAAAATAGAAAATAAACTTTGAAGCAAATCAAATCCCATCATTTTGTTACATTATATAATTTTTTTTTATGATATTTTCCCGTGTAAAGGAGATTGTTCGCGACAAGTTTTTATACCATAAAAAATATATAAATGTAACAAAATGACAGGTTTGACTTACTTCAAAGTTTATTTTCTACTTTTCAGAGCATTTAATACTTTTTTTAAAAAATATTTTTTTATATAATTTTTAATCTTTTGATATGCTGTAATCCCCACAAATCGATTTTGAGACGAATCGGATCATAAACGGTAGAGTTGTCCGCCATCTTGAACTAAATTTTTGACTAGAAATGCGTAATCCGCGACCCTGAAAACCCCTAGATGTCGATTTTGATAGATTTGGATCTAAATGACAAAAATCGCCAGCCATATTGGCGCCACCATTTTGAATTTCTGAATTTTAACCAAGAATTCTTAATTGGTGATCTCGAAAACCGCCAGATATCAATTTTGAGTCGAGTAGGATTATAAACGATAAAGTCGTTCGCCATCTTGAAGCCGCGATCCTGAACTAAATTTCTGACTAGAAATTCGTAATCGACGACCCCGAGAACCCCCAGATGTCGATTTTGATCTATTTGGATCTAAATGACAAAAGTCGCCAGCCATATTGGCGCCGCCATTTTGAATTTCGACCAAGAATTGATAATTGGCGATCTCGAAAACCCCAGATATCGATTTTGAGTCGAATCGGATCATAAACGATAAAGTCGTCCGCCATCTTGAAGTCGCCATCCTGAACTAAATTTTTGACTAGAAATTCGTAACCCGCGACCCCGAAAACCCCCGGATATCGATTTTGATCTACATGACAAGAGTCGTCAGCCACATTGGCGCCGCCATTTTGAATTTCGACCAAGAATTCATAATTGGCGATCTCGAAAACCCCCAGATATCGATTTTGAGTCGAATCGGATCTTAAACGATAAAGTCGTCCGCCATCTTGAAGCCCCCATCCTGAACTAAATTTTTATTCTTGGTATAGTTCAAGTAGGAAGAAACTGAGACATAAAAAACGTAACAAAAACTTTACAACTTCATTAAAATACCGGTACTCTTTTTTGTGCTGTTCGCAAATTGACTCGCTTACCTTTATAGGTTTTTAATGTGCATTGTTTCATGTTAGGCTTGGCGCCATGGCCCCCGGCGATATAATTATGTCGTAAAGTTTTTGTTGGGTTTTTCTGTCTCGGGAATTTATTACTTCAACTATACCTATAATAAAATTGACTGTTTCATTTTGACGCGAAAACCTCAGATCAATAATCAGTAAAAAAAGAAGGAACTTGATAAGGTTATTGTACTATAGTAGAAAACAGTCGAAAATCGATTATATCCAAACAAAACATTAGACAAAAAATTTAAATTTGATATAGGCTGCAAAGAATTTCTTGAATTGGTTTAGTGACCCTTATATTTAGCTTGTAGTTTTTGATTTTGTAGGAAGAAGGTCATCAATTTGAAGGAAACCAGTTTCTTAATTAGTCGACGTTTTGTGTTTACTTGAACACATCCTCAGGACTATTTAATTATGGTTTTCCTTGTAAAACTTAAAAGGTAGTAATTAAACATAACTTGTACAGTAATGAGTTGTTCATTGCTTGTTCTAAATTGCGTCATATCTATAATTACTGTATAAGTTTATGTTTAATTACTACCTTTTAAGTTTTACAACTAAAACCATAATTAAATAGCCCTGAGAATGTTGTCAAATAAACACGAAACATCGACTAATTGCTGCAAAGAATATTGAGAAAATAAATTGTCCACTCACGCAAACATTTGAATTTTTTTGTTAATTTGCATATTTTTAGGCAGTAATCAGTATGAGAAGCACCCGTGAGGTCAATCTCCCTATTTAAAAATTTGTGCTTACCTCAGACAACATGCAGTTGTCCAATTCGAGTACATCAATTTTTTTCCTCATTTGCTGAGACTCATTTAACGCCTCAGCCCGTTTTTGACTTTCAGAATCACGGAGGTTCTTCAAAACATCCACTTGCATATGCAACTGACTAATCTGAAACATAAAATATAGGTCAATCATTTAAAATGCAATACACAAATTTATGCCAAATATAATAATAATAATAATAATTTTGTTTTTAAATCAATTTTACAAAATTATTTGAACAGTAGTTATTTTCTATACTATAAATGCACCTGATCTCACAAGAAATTTTTTGTGTGTTTTAACATTTTACGAAGATATTATTTTATGTAACGTTTTATTAACAGTAATAACGTGGATTCTATTTAAGTCTTACAAATAAAAGACTAATAATAATAATTCTAAAATTATAGAAATTAAATGCAATAACTGAAATAAAAGTTATGAGAATATTTCAAATATGCTTTTAGAGGGTGGAATATTAAAACATAATATTTTTAGTCACAAACTCCTCTATAAGGTAGGCATGTGCATCTAAGCATTATTGTTTTGATGGTAATATGCAATTTTGAACTTGTAATTCAGCGCTCGGTGGGGCACATAATCCGGAGAGTAGTTGTTGGTTGTAGTCTGGTTACGTTCCTTATAGTAAAATAAGGATTTTTTAGAGGTTTGAGACTAAAAATATTATGTTTTAATATTCCGCCTTCTAAAAGCACATTTGAACTAAGACGTGATTTAATACGCATCATGATACTGTTAATTACGGTTGGGTAGACACGACTCAAAATTGTACTTTAAATGCGCCATTCTCAAGGGGAAAACGTATAATTCTCCATGCCGGAAGTAAAAATGAGTTCGTACCCAACGCACTGCTCTTGTTAGCCAAAAATATAAAACAGTGCTCTGATGACTATCACGAAGATATGACCGGGGATCATTCACATCAATTATACCGTGCTATAAGTTAGCGGCCAGAAATTTCTTATGCAGTAAATCCCTTTAATAATGCATTGTTTTTAAATTAAATAAGTTAATAAAATATTTAATTCATTTATAGACGTTATTAAAAGAAATTGTATTAAATTAACTGCTGTCTTGGCACACAAACAGTTCATCAAAATAAACTCTTCCTATTTTGCATATAATAGAGATATTAATTTGGTTTCTATTTTATATCGTTAAGTCAATTTCTTATAAAAAAAATTATTAAGCGACACAATAACATTTCTGAGGTGAAACCCATTTCTTTGAATTCGACGTCAAGAAAGTTTATATGCAATGTTTCAATAATAAACATTAAATATTTTTTAACAGCCTTTCAACTTTCCTAACCCTCGCAAGTCTAGGAGATCTAAATTTGTCTGGGTAACCGTGCCGGGGCTCTACAGTTTATAGTGGGATCCGAACCACTTCTTGGATATAATTTATAATTGTTAGAGTTGTTTAGACTGACAACTTAAAATGTGACGTAAGAAAAGTTTTGATTTAAGAAGTTAAACCTATAAACACTAACCAGAACTTTTGAAAAAAAAATTTAATTTCATTTTTTAACTATTTAATTTAAATTTGTAGGTATACGTAGTATGTTTGTACCGTCCTTAAAATAACCTGCTTTCTTCAAATAAAAGTTACGTCCTCTGATATTTTCAGCATGTTTGCAAATAATTAATTGCAATGTTGTCTCGGTTCCTTGATACTTATAGACAGCACATCACATCATCCACAACTTGCGACGAATTGTGACTGTATGCCGTCTAGTTCAACGCGTGGCGACGACGACGACGGCATCAGATTTCAGCAGGCGTCGGTCTCGTGACTCAATACTTAAAATAGAGATTGTTAACAATTTATATCCTCATCTGCGTAAAAAACAAAATCTATTAACTAAGCGAAACTAAACGAGTATTTTTAAAAGAACATCCCGCTTTGTCATAGAATTTGACTTATTTATAAAAAAATCCACATCTATTTGAACCTTTTGGTCGTTAATACTGCGCGTCTGTAAGTTTTGGTTTTCAATTTTTATCGACTGTTGCTATACAGTGCATTTCACTAAAATTGTCCACCCTTAATAAATTTGGATATATTGATTTCGCAAAAAACATCACTAAAAACTTGTGGCGTCAAATGTTGACAGTATTTTTATTCTATTTACTAGTGCAACAAATTTTACAAAAACAAAGTAATATGCCTTAACCTAGTTTACAATCAAAGTGACTCCTGAGCCGACCTCGTATTGTGTCTAGCATTCAATTCTCGTTTCTTTGTCTATTCATGTTACATCTCTAATATACTTATATGCCACTTTACAGTCGGCAACTTTCTTGCAAGCAAGATCTTGCGGTGGCAATTTCTTGCAGGTAATTTCTTGACTGTACGTTTTACAGTTGGCAATTTTGTAATTGCAATAATATTGCGAAAGATTTGCCAACCAAAATAGATTGTACTGTGTCTAACAAAGAGTAAGCAATAATACATTAACCTAACTTATTCTGCTCGCTTTAGTCGTCAAGAATATTCACATGAATAGGCTTTCGACTACTTTTATCGTCTATAACATCTCAATTGGGCCGCTCAGTATGAAGTAATATTCTAGTAACTTTTTTCTCAGTATTGGGAACATGGAAATCGCTAAATTATCCACCAGACTTGCACGAAAGTTGCAAGAAAAATCGAGCAGAACCGATTATCTGCAAGATATTGAAACGTGCAAGTAAATTGCCAAATATGATCAGCTAGCTCTCAACTGCGCATGCCTTTGATCAAGATTTTTTGAATTTGCAAGGAAGTTGCAGACTGTAAGGCGACTTTAACAATAATAGAATAGAAAAAAATATCGTTAAAGTGAGTGTATAATATAGTTCGAGTAGGAAAATCCTGAGACATAAGAAACCCAACAAAAACTTTACGACCTCGTTAAAATACCGGTACTCTTTTTTGTGCTGTTCGCGTCGGGAATGTTTCATGTCAGGCTTGGCGCCATGGCCCGCAGCGATATAATTATATTGTAAAGTTTTTGTTTGCATTTTTTATTTATGGGATCTATTTACTTCAACTTAGCGCCATAGCCCGCGGCGATAATAATTATGCCGTAAAGGTTTTCTTTCGTTTTTTTTTGTCTCAGTTTATTCCTACTTGAACTATACCTATCTAATTTGCGATCTGAGTCTATATATAATAAAGTGGGTACAAGTACAAAATGTATATAAACAATTTGAGATGGTGTAGAATAAAAATGCAGTTTTATTTATTATCTATAATTAAATATAACGCTCTAGAAGGTTTGACTATAGTATAAGAAGTAGTGTGTGGCGCGTTTGCGTTACATCATGATTAGATGGGTAGAATTGTAGTGTAGTTCTCTATCAGATATTTTTTAGTTTCTATCCTGAAACGCTTTTTTTATCATTTTTTTATATGTGGTGGAAGTTTATCATATAACTTGATTCCATTGCGTTTTATGCATTTCTGAGGGATTTTTTTTGTTATAAAATGGTACCTAATACGCGTTGCTTGCCCTAGTTTTTGTTTCATATTGTTACGTGTTTACAATTTTCAGTAAATACTCTGTAGGTTCAAATAACTTGCAACAAGAATCTTCATAAACCACTATTTTATTAATCACTTAAATTACAATAGTTAATCCTTAAGAATCACACAACTAATAATAATTTTAATCTAATATAAATTCACTACTTTTAAATCACTTGTCAACTCTTATCTAACCAAAAACTGTCCTGCCTGCTCAACTTTACTTCTTTATATAAACCCTTAGAATGTACCAGCATCCCATTCCATAACAGGTTGGAACACTCCACAGTTTTCTACTACGTGCTACATGGCGGTTCGTCAATCGGCCCAGAGATGGCGCCACCCCACCTACCGGCCATCAACAGAATAACAGGTTTCCCTTCACTTTGACCAGGGACTTAATAACATCTCTCCCCGTTAGAGGGCAGCACATAACAATATTGATGTTCAACAATGGAACCAAGAGTTTCTTTCGTATTATGTGCATAGGCCATAGAAGCATGCATGTTGAAACCCGCCATATCGAGTAATTGATTTTCAGTAAAGATGTTTCTGCAGCTTTCTCTGCTTTTTTTATTAAAAATTAATCTAAGGATGTAGTTTTGGATTATCTATAAAGAACGTAGAATTACTTTATAAGCAGAACCCCACACTGTAATGCCAAATCTCATTATGGATTCAACTAGGCTGTTGTATGTGACTAGCAGAGTTTTGTTGTTATACTTTTATATAATTTTTAGGTTGTAGAATTTATAGATTAGTTTTCGTATTCTTCCATTTAAAAAGTCGATATGATTTCCCCATTTCAAATGTGGGTCTAAGACTAGTCCCAGATATTTTATGGTGGCAGCACTATGTACACAACCGTTAACAGATTCGTTTATTAGAATGGGTTCAAGTGCATGAGGTATTCCAACTTTAATTGAGGAAAAGGAGATATCTTTAGTTTTTGTAATGTTTAGCTTAAGAAGATTGGTGTCTAGCCAGGTTTTTACTTTTCTGATTGCCGCCGTGGCTTTTTGTTTTGTTTTGTCCCAAGTCTCCTCCGCAACAATTTAGTACCGTGTCTGCATACGATATAATATTGTGTGCATAATTTTTCTGTAGAAGATCGTTTATATATATATAAAGAATAAGCTAGGACCTAAGATAGTTCCTTGGGGAACCCCAATTCATATTATTTTTGTTGCGCTGATAGCATTATCTATTTTGACTTGCTGTGGTCTGTTGGCTAGATAGACTTTAAATAAATCTTATACCTTCCCTCTGATACCTATTTTCTCTAGTTTGCTTAATAGATGAATATGAGATACTGTGTTAAAGGCCTTTTGTAAGTCTAAGAAGATGGCTAAGACTTTCTTGAACAATTTTTTGACGTATATCATCTAGCGACTTCAGTTTAGTTGCATAGATTTTCGTCTTGAAATATTTCCACAAAAAAGTCTAAAGGGGTCAAATCCGGTGTCAGGTCAAATCCGGTGTCAGAGGTTACTACTCCATTATTGGACCCCTTCTACCCATCCAACGATCTAAGTTTATAATTATATTTATAATTAAGTGTGTCTCCCTTTCTTTTCGTTATGACGTGTTTTTCTGATTTAAAAAAAAAATCAAACTGTATATCCAAATTTATTTAGTGTGGATAGTTTTCAATTAAATGCACTGTATGTAACGATTTGGTTAGAGTTGCAGTAACATTCCATCGAGTAATCGCTTTATTAACACGCTTTTATTAGCTTCACCTGTATGTTTGTTTGTTTGTAAAGGAATCTTTGAACGTGATGCTCACCCACTTCAAAACGTCAGATTAAACTGAAACTTTGCACACTTATCAAGGACAAATGATAATACAATAATTTTACAACTTTGTCCTAATGTCCCTACCAGGATCATCAGGATAAAATGAAATTTAAAAAATGACCAATGTATTGTCGAGATTTTGGCGGAGGAGCCGTTGTCATTAATATATATTTATTGGTGAGAAACGTGCCGAGGGATGAATGGCAAGAGGGTGGCTAAAAAACCGAACTAAAAAGTAAAAAATAATGTTTAAATATTAAGATTCTTAATACTGTACAATAAAATAAGAATCTTAATAGTTAAACATTATTTTTTACTTTTTAGTTCGGTTTGCTATTAAAGCGTGTTTTTTAGTTTTTTAAACTATAATTTTTTTATTGTTTAAACTTCCTCCAGTAATGTTCTATCAAGTACGAAAGAAGTACTCGGGATTTTAGATACAGGAATGACCGGTCAAATCATTCTTCATATCGAAGCCCTCGGTTAAGTTAAACTGACCATCCAGCCCATTTAAAATGGACAAGAATCCTTTAAAATTTTGACATGGAACAGGATTCTATTTTATCAGCTGCAACTATTTTAGCAAAACACAAGAATTTCTTGCATATAAAAATAGTAAGCCAATGGTTTTCTTCGCGAAACCGCAATAAGTAACTCTAATTAGGCTTCGAAACAAGCAATATACCCATTTTTTAGGTGCACCTGAGTGAGGATCATTTCATGACAAATAATACTGAAAAATGACAAACCTGGTCCTGTTGGCGCCTGAATGATTCAGTGAGCGTCGCGAGGCGCGCCCTACTTCGGCGCCAAACGCACAGAAGTAATCGCTCATAGACGGTGCAGACTGCCCTCTCCCTTAGACAGCGTCTCGGCGGCGATGTTGGCGTCCCGTCCATGGGCCTCGGCGTTGCGTGTAGCGTCGCCGTGGTGCAGTCATCACTGCTGGCTGTTATCGGCCTGAAAATGTAATGGGTTATTATTTCAGCAATTGTTCTATTTTAATACTGATGTAAATGAAACCTCCTGAAAGGGGAAAGCTGTCACGGAGTATGAAGAATTGTTTTTATAGAAGGCATACCAAATTAGGAATCGATGTAACAATAAGTAAATTATTTATATGTATATTTTTTCTTATTATTTGGGTTTTCTACCACATGTATTATTATCCTCTTCAAAAACAAATCACCGAATCTACAAAATAATAGAATTATTAGAAAGAAGCCTCTGCGCCCGTGGCGTTTACGTCAAAGGAACAGTAGTCTCTTTCCCCTTTCAAAGCTTTTTTTGGAAGAATTCTTATTTTGCTGTGTATGTCACATACACAGCTTTAAGATTCTGTTTAAGAGACTACTTTCCGAAACGTCAACAAAATACATTATTTCTGTGTTTATTCCGATTTATATTATTTGTAAAACATAACCTCTGACTATTCCTTTGACGTAAACGCCACAGGCGCAGAGGCTTTTTTCAAATAATTCTATTATTTTGCAGATTCGGTGATTTGTTTTTGAAAAGGATAATAATACATGTTATAGAAAACCCAAATAATAGGAAAGAATATTCGTAAAATGCCACAAATAACTTTCAGACAATATTTATATGTATACTTGAATTATTTGATTAAATATTTTCGTTAAAGGGCATTGAAACATTACTTTGATTTATTGAAGTTAAATTGGTATTCCCAGCCAGCATCGTAAACGTATAGATTAAAACTAGTTATTGTGTGGTTTTTATATGTCGTATACTGGTTTCCTGAATAAAGATAAAAATAGTTTTTTCGGTTTTTACAATGGATGCAAGAGGAATCATTCAACTTGTAACCTCATCAAATATTCATGAGTGTCAGAACAAAACAACAAATAAACCCATCAAAAAGATCTAATGATATAAACATTAGATCTTGACAAGGGAAGAAATCATATGGGTATAGTCGTTTGCAATTTTACTCCGCAGATAAAAAAGGCAACAAAAACTTTACGACCTCATTAAAATACTGTTACTCTCTGTGCTATTTTGCCCACAAATTGAATCACTTACCTTTAGAGATTTTGGCGGATTGTTTGATGACACCATACTGAATGGTTCGCCGGTGAAAAATCTTATGACCTTGGATTTTACACTATTAACCTTCAAATATATTTGTTCTAAAACCCTTCCACACATTGAATATAATACTCGATAGTCACTTTATTGAAACACAAAGTAACAATTCCAAAGAAATCTTTTAAGCATCGTTTATTAATTTTCATGAGTATCAGAGTAATACTTTTTCCTACATTACATTGCACGTAACTAAATATTATATTCTGAACACATATAAACCACAGAAATGTTAAAAGAAAAAGTGCAACATAGCATATGAAATGAAGTAAGAAAAGCATATTCAAAAATTTTTTTTGTTTGTAGATTCAAATTTGAATTAATTTTTTGAATGAGAATTTTAATGAATAGGTACTGTGAGGCTAAAATAAATTCCATGCGTACAATGCATCATAATATTCACCGCGCCACCTTTACAGCATAATCCGAAAGAATATTTAAGCGGGCTTATCTGCTTTTTAAAATAATTGTGAAGCTTATATTAATTGCAATTATCTTGTTTTAAAGTAAAATTAATTTATAATTTTATTAAGTAATAATTTTTATTTGACAATACCCATTCAATCGAATTTGAAGCATAAGGTTGAAAAAATAACTTTTTTATTAATTTTTTATACATGTTTTCCCATTTTCAATCAATATAGAGGGATGTAGGGGTAGTTTTACCCTCTTAAAGGTAGAAAATAATTTATTTTTGTTTGACAATACCCAGTTAATCGAATTAAAAGCATAAAAATGAAAAAAAAATTTACACGTTTTTTTTGTGCACTTTTTAACATTTTTAGTCGACATGGGGGTAGTTTTAACCCTCTAGGATTATCCGTTATCATCGGCTTGATTTGGTATAAATCAATCACCTGTACAGATATTTAAAAAAGCGTATTTCATTCCATTATTTTTGATTATTATTAAAATTATCCCGAAAAACTCTCAAGAAGGTGTGTTTTTTGCATTTTTAAAGGTGACGCAACCATTTTAGAACTGCGGAAACCCGATTTTCGTAATCAGCGACACAAAGAACATAAAGTAAAAGTAGTCTGGAACCGGCGTTCTGTTCCGACAAACCCCCCCCCCCCCGCGTTTTTTGATTGGACTAATTTTAATGAAATGTACTTCAAGTTGAAAGGTTATATACAGAGCGGTATCCTGGAAGGCATTACCCTTGTAGAAAATATTTTAAGTTTAAGATTTTAGAGGAAAAATTTAGGGTCCAGCCAAATGGAAACTAACAAAATTCGTTTGTTATTGACGAGGCCGTGGAAAATGCAAGTATACATGAGATTGGAAGTGCTCTTGATATTAGCCGAGAATCTGTTAGAATAATATTGGGAAAGCATGGATATAAATCATATAAATATCAACTTCTTCAGCATTTATATGAAGCTGATGCAGGTAGGAGAGTTCATTATTGCAATTGGTTACCAGAAAATAGAAACATTATTCCCAGAATTCCGTTTACAGATGAAAGTTGGTTCACTAACAAGGGCATGTTTAACTGAAATAATTTGCGTTACTGGTTTCAGGAAAATTCGAGAATTTACATAAATTTAGAGAAGGAAATCACCAAGAAGTGTTTCGGGTAAATGTATGGGCAGGAATTGTGGATACTAGGATCATAGGTTCCATTTTATTTCAGGGGACTTTAAATGGAAGTAGGTACCTGAACTTTTTGGAAAACGAAATTGAGGGTTTTTTAGGAGAATTATCTATGAATTTGGGAAGAAGCATTTATTACCAACAAGATGCGGGGCTCCGCCACATAACATTCGAGATGCCTCTAATTATTTAGAAAACAGATTTCTAAATAGTCATTTCGACATACGGACGCACAAGATGGCCTGCCAGATCACCTGACCTAACCCCTATGGATTTTTTCCTGTGGGGTACGTCAAAGAACAAGTTTATTCATATTCAAGAAACCTCCAGAAGTTGGAAACCAAAACTCGCCAAGCTTTTGCAATAATAACTGAACAAATGTTGGAACGGGTGTTAAGGAAAACAATCAGTAGGGTTCAAAAATGTACAGAAGTTGAAGGAATGCATTTTGAACAATTGTTATAATTTTATTTTCCCCTATCCTATAAATAATTATTAATAAATTCTGTACATTTTATTTAATCTCTGTGTATTCTTTTAACAATACCAATTGGAAATGTAGCATCTACAGAAATCCAATAATTTCAAGGTAAATTAGCATCGAAATTCGAAACTAGACGTATTATACATCAAATGAAAGGTAAATGTTTTGGGCTTTGTTGGTGTAAATAAAAAGTAGGCTACCATTGAAAAAATTTAATAAAATCCATTTGCTGTTTATGTTTTTTCGAAAATTTGTTTTTGAACTCAAAATAGTAATGATATAATAGTGACTTTGGCACGAAACAAACTTTTATAGGACCTTTATGGAACAATAAAAATTAAGGTGATACATAAGATTCAAGGCCTACTGGGTAAATTTATTGGGAACAGTCTTGCAATTGCTAATTTAGCTTTTCATTTTTTCGATTTTTTTAATGCCATTTGGAAAGAAATTACCTAGTTGTGGTATAGTCCAAGTCAGCACTTCCCGACACTCAAGAAACGCAACAAAAACTTTACGACATAATTATCATCACCGCGGGCCATGTGGCATGCCTGTCATCAAACGACCCGACGCACATTAAAAACCTATAAAGATAAGCGAATCAATTTGCGGTCGAGACAGCACAAAGAATGATGGTATTTTAATTAAGTCGTAAAGTTTTTGTTGCGTTTTTTATGTGCCGGGAACTGCTTATCTCAACTATATATACATCGTTGTAACGAGAATTTCATGTGGAATCTAAATATGCAAAAATATATATAGGTTGCTATTGAAAAAGCAAATGTTGCTACTTCTGGTTGGATCGGAAGTGATACTTTTCACTTAATAAATGCAAAATATGGGTTATTGTGTCACAAATCATATGCCAAAATTTTAAAATTGTATTTCTTAAATTGGAACATATTTAAAATATATTTTAGTGTAGTAAGGAGTAACTTTATCAAAGAGGGGCGCAATGACAACCATTAGGAGTAGTTTCTCATAAAATATGGCATATCAGTTATGGAATAGTTTCATTCTAGGACTATTGCTTCATATTAGTATTGAAAAAGTAGAGGTTTGTAATACCATTTTAAGAAAGTTAAGGTCGATATAACAAATGCATTAGAATAGTCTAGAAATGGTTACAAACAACTATAAAGATGTATATACAAAAAATGTTGGTTTTTCATTCCGAAACCATACAGTCGAAAAGTATACAGGATGTTCTATTTGAAAAAAATTGAGAAAATTCATTTCAGAAAGCTCTAAATTGAAAAATCATTTTTGCCACCCTGTATATTTTTAGGAAGTGAAAACGTTTCAAAAATATCACACAGATGTCTCGTAACTGTTATTTACAATTTTTTTTTCTTAAAATCCATAATGGTGACTGTAGTAATTTTTTCAAAATGCATTCGCAGATGGCATTATTTCGGAAAAAAAATTGCTACATTCAAATGGTTGGGAGATAGTCAATAAAAATATAGTAGTGAAAGAAGACTAGAAATAGGCTTCTAGAAATGCACTGATATTTATAGCATTCTGTTTAAAAAATGGAACTTGGTCCTGTTCAATCGTCCTGGTTCATCCTGTGTATTCGAAAATAATTTCAAGTTATAGAGTTTTTTTATGTAATTTACCTGTATTTTTTTTTAAATTCTAGCTCTTGCAGAACCCGAAGCTGGGCGCGTTATTGTTTTTATTGTTTATACAAGACCAAAATTGCTTAGGAAAATCTTGTAAAAATACAAAAAACATATCGATAAAAATTTGTAACATGTAAAACAGTGCGCTAGAGCATTTCTTATTGAAATTGGGCCACATACGTCATGCAGGGTGTCAGCCACAGGTGTGTAATATTAATATAAATCACGTTTTATTATAAATTTAACGCAAAATATTACCAAGTTTTTCGTAGGCACACAAAAATACCAATAACATATACGCAGATTCGGTGATGTCAAAACGGAGTTGGAAACAAACATTATGTAAAAATTTTCGATAGGTGTGTTGGTATAGGAGGCGTGTGAAATTAAATCACAGATTACCGTGCGTATACAAGCATAATATGTGGTTAGAATTTCATCCCATCTCGCTTCGAAAAATGCAATGACGCACGAGGCTAATTAGGCACTATCCGAGCAGAAAACTGGTACCTAAGATTGACGTCATCAGCGGCCCATTTCAACTTTTCACGTGCAACATGCAGGTTGCAGTAAGGTGTAGTTCCTCTCATTTAAACGCGTACAAGTCATTATGTTTACCAACACAGAACTGGCTGTAAATGCTGGAATCTTGTTTCGCCTTTTACTCCGCTTTCGAAGACGTCATTGACTACTTATGCACGCGTTCTTATCGAGGACTGATTCCTAATTTAATATCTGCGTCAATGCATTACATATTATTATTATTTAAAAACCTAGTTATTAAGATGGTATTATGCAACCAACATATTGTTATTGTGTAAGTACCCTCGTTATTTCAATAATAAACGTAGACAAGGAGTATGTAAAAACAGTTAAAATTATAATTGTTTTTAAGTAAATACTGCTTTTAGATGTATCAAATTATTATGTTTCAAATTCTCTACAAATGTTTCGGCTTTTTAGGCCTTTGTCAAGAGTACAAAGTGTATACACTTGCAGTATGCAGCAAATCATTTCATAAAATCAAATTCATAGTCCAAATGTTTTCTCTCACATAGTTGTTTAAAGATTTGAGCGTCAGCTGGATGGTTAGTGCTGGAGGTGGCTGTGAGAAAATTGGAAACGTGTAAAAAAAAAGAAAAATAAAGTCATTTCATCAAACTTGAAAATTTGTAGAATTTATATTTAAGTAATAAAAATTAGAAAAATAAGTCAGCTGCACTGAAAACGGGGATTACTCGTCAGCTGCCCTTATGAACCGGTAATAAAAAGTGAGAGTGCAAATTCATTTCATCAATCACGAAACTTATACAGCACGTTTGTGACATTTTTTTTATGATAAAAACGATAATCAAGACCGTCAGCTAGGGGGTTATAGGTGTCGAGCGGGCATGGCATTTAAGCCTCGAGTAATTTAATTAACTGCTTGACTGACGATCTTCCCCCTATCAGATCGTCAGCTGGCTATTTGTTTCATTAAATATGTTGGAAGTAGTAATTATGAAAATTTCAGCCAAGATAAAATTAATTTTTTCTACTCCCTACATGGAAAATACTATTTTGCTCCCTCATTTCAGGGAGCAAAGTAGTACTTTTCCTCTCTCGGGAGGAAAATACTCATATTCTTCACATATTTTTCTTATTTGCCTAGTCTCCATCCAACATTTAAATAGCTGGTACTCTTTTACATATTTTTCACGTGACTTTAACGGTAATGAAACTACTTTGAGAGTAACCTGTTTAATTACTAAAGAAAGTACTCGTAATTTATGTCACCAGGAAACTAAGTACTATTTATTTATCTGAGGGATAAACAAATAAGATTGGCCATTTGCGTAATCGTCTAGTTTTGTTAGTGTAGGACCCAAATTTCGTTGTGTGTGTAGTAGCCCTTTTTAATTACCCAGATTCTTTTATATAAAGTTTAATATTACTTGTTTCTGTCTGATACTATATACCTTAGAAAATTAATCACTCTGTTAATTGAAATACCTAGTAAACTTGAACACACTGTCTATTGATTGAGAGACCTAGTTAATTATATATGTTATTTATATAGTATCTTATTACTCAAGATTGCACTGTACATTTATAGTTGAGGTTTGTTTTCTATTTTACTTTTGAAATTAAAATGTTTATTTAGTTTATTACTTATATGACGAAAAGGTAAAGGTGAAATAATAAGACAATAATTGATGGGAAAAAATAGTAAAAAAAAAACATTTTATTTTATATAAATTGATGCAACAATAGTCGAACATGAAATCAAAAGTAATCTAAATATTTGAGACAATTGTCTAAATATCGTAATAGGAAAATATGCGTCGCTATAGTAATGACCTTACTACAGATATACGGAGTGTTTTCATGCAATAACAAGAACTTTGTTATACAAAAACATGCTGTGTTATTTTAATAGTAATTATAGTTGTGGCAGTGGCCTAGTAATGGTAATTTATAATCAGAGCTGTTAGCAATTGCTAGGTAATAATAGTTTATAATTAAAGAAAATTGTCAGCAATCGCTAAGTAATAATGATTTATAATTAAAGTTGTTAGCAATAGCGAAATAATGAATCGAATGCAAACAAAGGACAAGAATCATGTCATGGTTGTACATTATCAAAATTAAGATGAAAAATGAGCGTTAAATCCTCATGTAAAATATTATAGAATGTTGAGGAAAAAATCCTTTGATTATAATTAAACAAGCAGTCTACCAAATTTTGTATGACTGTCCAACGACGTAAAATAGGGTGGGTAGATGTAAATCAAGCACACGAGACGTCCCGGTTCAGTACTCGACGAAAAGTAAACCCTTCTTAATACGAACAAGTTTACGGGCTAATTAACCCAATACTGACCGATGGCCTGTATAGTTTATGAGCGCAAGGTAATTAAGTGGATGGATCGTTATTAAACAATCATAGAAAACCAAATAGATCGCTGGTGAGAAATCTCAGATAATAATTTGACAAGTAAACATTACTACGACATTTTACATGTATAAAGTTAGGCACACAGTAGCCTTAATAAGTATGTCAAATGAAAAATAATGGAAGTGAAAGTTTCCTGTCATTGCATAAACTCAGAAAATATATAGTTCTTGAATATAAACTTGTTATGTTGCAAACGCAAACTTCCCTAGTAAAATATTTAGAAAATGAAATTTTATGAATTAAAATCGTGAATGGAATCTTAACTGAATAACTGGTAATATAATATTATAATAGTTAAAAATCAAAGCTAATCGTTCTTTAAAAAAAATCTAATATTCTTTTAGTACCACAAATGCGTCAATTTTCCCCATTACACCCCGACGAAACCAGAATATAAATGCAATCGCCAATAATAAAATAGCGTCTCGAAATAAGCAAGCGATGACCTTTAGAAATTTATGCCTGCAGAATTTCCGTGCGCCCTGTATAGCGTTATATCGCCCGTGAATGCTCTTCCCCAGCATCTTTAACGTACTCGTCGAGCATAACAGAGAGGTTAAAATGGCACTTCATAAAGAGTACGACAAAGAATGGTTGTCTGCGGCGTCAGTATAGCGAACTCAATGTCCAGCGATGTATCTAAGGTGTGGTGCAATTGTAATCTCCAGGGAGCAACAGCGAACCCAATGTCCTGCGATGTAGCTCGGGTCTGATTACCCTTTTGCATGGGCACTGCAGTTTCTTTTATATGGTAAAAATGACGTCTCAATTTACCCAGATTTACGCGTCCCCCAAGTCCTACGTGGGAATTATTTACGTTAACAACATTAATATTTGATACGGCGTAGTTTTGTGCAGCGTTTCAGATTGAAAACTCCACTCTCTATCTCCTCCTACGGTTAAGATAGAAAAGGGTAGGCGATTTCACACTCTGGGAAGTAACCGAAGTGTTTGACGCTTATCGTGTCCATTGTAAACAAACTCTGTGGCTCGACTCGATTTTCTGTAACTTTTTAGTTAAAACTGTAGCGTTTAACTTTGCTTTAAAAGAATATAATAATTTTAAAATGCATTCTGGTAACTTTATTGTGTTCAATATTAAATGGGTAAATAAATGGAAAAATGAAATGAATTAACTGCAATAATTACTTGAATTTGGAAATAAATAAGAAAAAAACTAAATTTATATATGGGGTATATACAGGGTGCTTCAGTTATAGATTTAACGAAACCACGTTTGCTTCTTCCAGAATATCTTGAGGAACTTCATCTTTACATTCGGAATACATTATTATAAACTTTTTGGAAGTTTGTTTATTTTGTAAACAAGAAGCAACCTTAGCAACGTTCCATGTACTTTGATTTTTAACAATATTTATTTATCTAAATACCTATGACATTTTGACATATTTGGTTTTTTGATTGTCATGCATAATAAAATATATGTAAAACCAATGTAAAACACTGTAAATGGTCGTAGAAAAAATCATATGTATTACACAGGAGCCTCGCGTCGGGCATCAAACTATCCACGGGAGGAAATTATGCACTGTTCTCCCTTGTCATACAAATAGCTATTATTATTATTTTACCGCTTCAATCTCTCTTTTTATATTATAATAAGTTGTTATGTAAGCATAATATTAATATAAACAATTTCATTATCATCTTTTTCTCAATATTTTTATACACGTTGCATTCGTTCAGATCTTGACAAACGCTCACATCTACTACCTGGCCACATCTACTACCATCTGAACGCGAAGAGCAAGCTGAGGAACAAGAAGATGGACAATTTGAGGAAGAAGAAGAGGAAGAAGAAATATTTATTGATAGTTCCGACGACAGTTGCGAAGAGAGTGATGACGAATCTAACATAAGTGAAGATTCAAGTGAAGGGGAATAAAAAAATTAATTAAAATTCATAATAATTCATAATGTTCATAATATATATTCTGAAACTAACAAAGTGAAAACTTTTTAAAGAAATATTTTTTGTAATAAAATTATTTAATAACATTTATATATCAATATATGGCCGATAGCCGTGTTAGTTAAGGCGCGAGGTGGCAATCGCGATTAATCATACAGGTATCGCGCCACCGGGTTCGAATCCCGGCTCCGGCACTGGCACTGTCGGAGGAAATGGTTGTATGTCCGCGTTTTTTCAATGTGTAACCCCTTTTCGCACAAGTTTCTGACTTCTGGAATTGGGGGTTGTCTAATTTCTGCGGTGTTTATTTATTATTATTATATCTACTCCAGAATAATTATTAATTTATTGTTATTTTACATATATTTCTTCAGTTTTTAAAACAACTATACTTTTTATAATATAAAAAGAAAGATTAAAGCGTTAAAATAATAATAAAATTAATTGTATCATGGCTGGAATTTTTATAATTAGTAATTGAGATATTGTATTTAATGAAACAAATAGTCAGCTGACGATCTGATAGGGGAAGATCGTCAGTCAAGCAGTTAATGAAATTCTAATATGTAAAAAATGCTTGAAGAAACATTAAAATGATAAAATAATAATAAAATCAATTTTATCATGGCTGACATTTTCATAATTACTACTTGAAACATTGGATTTAATGAGAGAAAATTAGTCAGGTGACGATCTGATAGGGGAAGACTCTCAGTTAAGCAGTTAATTAAATTAGTCGAGGCTTAAATACTATGCCTGCACGACACTTATAACCCCCTAGCTGACGGTCTTGCCCCCACAGGATGCATAGCTGATTATTGTTTCTATAATCAAGAAAATGTCATAAACGCTGTATAAGCTTCGTGCTTTATGAAATGAATTTGCACCCTCGCTTTTTATTACCGGTTCCTAAGGGTAGCTGATAAGTAATCCCCCGTTTTCAGTGCAGCTGACTACTTACTTACTTAAATATAAATTCTACAAATTTTCATGTTTGATGAAATGACTTTGTTTCTCTTTTTTTACATGCTTCGAATTTTCTCACAGCCATCCACACCAAGACGCCGGCGACTGACGCTTGTTTAATTTATTATCTATATATAAAATATCAATTTTTTATAAAAATTAGATTTTATAAAAACACTTGCAAAACTGCAACGCTGCCTCCCGGAGATTCCCAGAGGGCGAAAAATTTCAGTGGTCTGGAAATTATTCCAAAATAAAATGATATATTGACTGGAGTATTATACAGAAAGTTTATAAGCCTTCCGTTCTTAGATTAAGTTGCTCTCTTAATTTTATTAATTGTTATGCTGATGCATAAGTTAAAGTAGATAAACGCTTGTCGGAATGGGTAGCTAGTTAACTAGTTTATATACAAGATGTTTCCAAAGAAACAGAATTGTTAGTTCCCTGTAAAACCTTACACATTTACATAACTGACTCGAATTTAATAATTGTATTTTATGCAAGTAAATGCAAGAAATTGATTACCAACAAAGCAGCCAGTAAGGCTAAATTACAAACAAAAACATATATGTATATAAATATTTATAAACAATGCATTGTCGTTTTTATATTCATATTAATTGTGCAAAAAACATCTGGGATAATGAGCTGTGCCTGTGATAAAAAATTAATTATAAATTTAAAACAGGTATTATTTCTTTATTATACATTCTGTATTCGGTTGTTATTTTCTAAGAAAAGAGATATATCACTCAATACCAATATATTTAAGCATAAAATTAATAAAATTGCCGGTGTAACGTAAAATGAAGGACGTAATAACAATAACAGTGGCGACTCGTCAGGAGACAAAATCATGTAATAAAACAGAAAACTAAACGTAAGTATATATAGGGTGTTTCAAAGTCAAATGTACATACGTTACTTGCAGATAGAGGGCACTTTGGCGGTTCCAAATTACCTGGCATTAACGCATCCATCGTCCTTCCTTACTGAGATACAGGATGTCCAATTAACATCCAGTATGACAAAATGTTGTAGATCTGTTTCGAAATTCGAAAAGAGCAGAAAAAATTGAATAGAGTAGCTCACTTAATTTGTTTGTGCATTTAATTCATCAACCTTGATAACTTGCCGTAAATCCAATTTCATTAAAATGGTCGAGACAGTTGGAACTTGAATATTTATTTCAGGGTTTAATTACAAAAATATTTAACTTGCGGTGGTGACAATTCTTACAGTTTTAGACTAAGTAAGTGAACTATTGTAAAATAATTTAAAAAACAATGTAGATTTGCACACAAGCCAAAATACTACTTAATTTCGTTAGGTCTACATTTAATAATAATATTATTTTTAATGTATGTATGTACAATAATAATAAATAAGTGAAAGTAATAAATACATCACTACAATCACGGTTCAAAGTGGCCTTCATTTCGTTGAATACATTTCTTTGCTCTAGTAGTAATATTTCTAATTGCACTTCTAATCATATCTAGATTATTTCTAACTTCCACGCAAGGGCAAGTTCCTCTCTACTATTAATGGCTACGGCTTGTACCTTTGCTGTTAAATGTCCCTAAAGATAATAATCAACGGGACTGAAATCCGGTGAGCTTAAAGACCGATGATAAGGTCTATTTCGACCTATCCACATATTTGAAAAATTGTCATTTAGAAAATTTTTCAGAATATTCCTAAAATGGGGTGGAGCATCATCATGCTGGTAATACATTCCCGCAATATTTTCATTTTCCAATAACACGGGTAAAAAATTTTGCAAAAAGTCTAAATAAAGTTCACCTGATAATCTACCAGGGATGATATGTGACCCAATCAAATGATTGTTGAAAACACCGCACCAAATATTAACAGCAAATCGATGTTGGGATTTATTCTCTCTTACAGCATGTGAATTCTCTTCTGTCCAAACATGTGAATTTCTTAAATTATTAACACCATATCTTGTAAATTGTGCCTCATCTGTAAACAAACATCTGTTAAAAATTCTTCGATTCTGAATAATCCAGTTAAAATTTAACCGATGAACTTTATGCCCTTCCTCTAACCTCTGAACCTGTTGAATATGAAATGGATAGAGATTATTATTATTATTTTTTTTTTTAGTGTTTCTAAGAATTCTTAACAATCTTAACAAATGTCTGTTTACAGATGAGGCACAATTTACAAGAGATGGTGTTCATAATTTAAAAAATTCTCATGTTTGGACAGAAAAGAATCCACATGCTTTAAGACAATAAATCCCAACATCGATTTGCTGTTAATACGTATGTATTTGGTGCGGTGTTTTCAACAATCATTGATTGGGCCACATATAGTACGGGGGCCATGAACCTTCCCGTGGCCCTTTGAGGTCGCGACGAGTAAATAGGTGTTTTCGACGTATTTTTTCATGCTGAATCCAAATGTGCAACTCAATTTTACGGAATCATGCAAGAAAAATTGTTATTAACATTTTAATTGTTTATAAGGCTATATTTTCAAAGTTAACAATGGAAGGGAGAATTTTCAAATTTTTTTATGATTTCTGATACAAAGAAAACTCTTTTTAAAAAATTAAAATCGGCTGATTAGAACCGGAGATATTGCACATTTATTATTAACAAATTGCATAATTACGATTTTTCCGCACTATTTCACTCATAACTCGGCTCCTATTCAACGTAGAAAGTTCTACCAGGTCTCATTTTAAAGCTAAAGCTTCAAGCAATCTTTTGTAGTGAAATATCCCACCATGCTCTTGAAAAATTTTACAAGTGATGAAAGCCTGAAATTGTTGCGGAAAAAAGATAAGTAATTTGTTTATACGCATTTTGAGGAAAGTTAATCTATAAATATCAGCAACTGAGTTATACATTATTATTGTACATCTCAAAACGAACACTTTTTGACTTGCTGAATGTATTTTGATTGATTTTTAACCGAGTAATATTAATTTGTAGTTGAAGCGCTTTCGCGCGCAATGCGCACACTGAGTACGCGTTACATGTAGCGACTACCGTTTTATTCCTGGATTTACTTATGGCCAGTTTCTGAAACGTTAAATAGAGTTAATTATTCGTTTACTGTCATAGTTACAATTGTGACAACAATTGTTACTATGACATTTATTAATAGATAACTTTATTTTACGTTTCAGAAACAGACCCTTAATGAATAATTTTTGAAATATTTACATTAATAAATAATTTGTAAATAATAAACAAATACATAATTTTTTCCAAAGTGTAATAATGAAAAAAAAGTTAATTCACTTTCTACTAATACTAACTGTTTATTGATTGTTTTTGCATGTATTGTCTTTTTTGCATGTGCAAAACATGCAGCAGGATAAATTAGCTTTTTTACAGCGACACCATTTAGTTGTGCACATCTTACATGTACAATTTGGTACAAGTTCACTCATCGGGGGCAACAAATCATGCATTTTTTGGGGCAAAAGTAAATCTTGTTCCTTGATCCATCCAAATTTTTCTGGATTTACAAGGCTAATATTAACCGATAAAATGTTAGTCTGTACAAAAGTTATATATAAACATCTTAAAATATGTAACTTAATGGTAGCAGATGTGGGTGGTAACTGCTCGATGAGGTGTTTACTGGAATGGGAATGTATTTTAAATCTTAATTCATCAAATGTTTTACAGCCTGCATTTTTTTTCATAACTTCCACTAAATATTCCTTTCCTCTTCTCAAATCAATGTGAATTGTTTCATCTGAAAGAACTAAATAGTGAAGAGTAATTATTATTACATCTAAAAAATGTTTTGATGTATTCAAAAATGCTGAAAATTGATAGGGCGATATTGAAAAATTCACGCAATCTTTACTAGCAAGTATTCATGCAAGTACTGTATTATATTTCAAAAATTAATAATAATAATAAACAATTACCTCGCCTAGAAAGTCATAGTATGAGAGAATGAATTAACTTTTTTTTTTCATTATTACACTTTAGAAAAAATTATGTATTTGTTGATTATTATTTACAAATTATTCATTAATGTAAATATTTCAAAAATTATTTATTAAGTAAAGCCAGGAATAAAACGGTAGTCGCTACATGTAACGCGTACTCACTGTGCGCATTGCGCGCGAAAGCGCTCCAACTACAAATTAATATTACTCGGCGAAATGTTCGTTTTGAGATGTACAATAATAATGTATAACTCAATTGCTGATATTTATAGATTAACTTTCCTCAAAATGCGTATAAACAAATTACTTATCTTTTTTCCGCAAAAATTTCAGGCTTTCATCACTTTCATCACGTAAAATTTTTCAAGAGCATGGTGGGATATTTCACTACAAAAGATTTTAAAGCTTGAAGCTTTAGCTTTAAAATAAGACCTAGTAGAACTTTTTACGTTGAATAGGAGCCGAGTTATGAGTAAAATAGTGCGGAAAAATCGTAATTATGCAATTTGTTAATAATAAATGTGCAATATCTCCGGTTCTAATCAGTCGATTTTAATTTTTCAAAAAGAGTTTTCTTTGTTTTTGTATCAGAAATCTTAAAAAATTTCAAACCCCCCCTTCCATTGTTAACTTTGAAGTTATAGCCTTATAAACAATTAAAATGTTAATAACAATTTTTCTTGCATGATTCCGTAAAATTGAGTTGCATATTTGGATTCAACATGAAAAAATACGTCGAAAACACCTATTTACTCGTCGCGACCTCAAAGGGCCACGGGAAGGTTCATGGCCCCCGTACTAATATCCTTCCTGATAGATTATCAGGTGAACTACCTTGTTAAAAGCTTTTTATTTAATTTGCAATATATATTTGTCAGTTGGTTTAGAGCAAATCTTGCAATCAAAATTTCGATTAGCTCTAATTAAGCTAGAGCTTTGAAATTTTGCACATGTGTATAAGTCCGGTGACAATACACTTTAACATTTTCATATAAGAAAAAAACAAGATGGCGGCTTCAAGATGGTGGACGACTTTATCGTTTATGATCCGATTCGACTCAAAATTGATATCTGGGGGTTTTAGAGATCGCCAATTATGAATTCTTGGTCAAAATTTAGAAATTCAAAATGGCGGCGCCAATATGGCTGACGACTTTTGTTATTTAGATCCAAATCGATCAAAATCGATATCTGGGGATTACAGCATATCAAAAGTCTAAAAAGTAAAAAATGAAATTGAAAGAAATATATTTTTAAAAAAAGCTTTTACTTATTTTAAAAATGCTCTAAATAGTAGAAAATAAACTTTGAAGTAAATCAAACCTATCATTTTGTTACATTATATAATTTTTTTATGATATAAAGCAATCTCCTTTACACAGGAGAATCTCGTGACAAGCTTTTATATCATAAAAACAATTATATAATGTAACAAAATGATGGGTTTGATTTACTTCAAAGTTTATTTTCTACTTTTCACACTTCCGAGTTTTTTGCGAAAAATCGATTTTTTTTGCCTATTTTCTCCCTCCCCCTCCCCTCCGCCGGCATCTACGGTGGGTAATGTTAAAAAGTACCGCAAAATAAGCCTGTTCCCAAAATTTCAGCCCGCTCTGAATTATTTCATCCAAATTTTCTTATTTTATTGGGCTAACAATGTTTTTATACTTTCAAAGCCTACTTAGATTAGCAATTGAAATTCGTCCACTGAAAAATAACCCTACAACAACTATTTTAAACTAGTTTTCTAAAAAGTTGTTGCTTCCTACGTTTTTAACAAGTAAGACGTTTCTGTTCCATTTTATTTTTAAATGTTTGTACCAGAATACGTTCCTTAATCATAATTACATAGAAAACTATATTCCGGTACCAATATTAAAAAATAAAATGGAACAAAAAGTCCTCTTTGTTAAATATTGTGGGACCAACAGATTTTTACAAAAAATATGGATAAATAAATGCAGTGACCTGTCTGCTGGCACGCCTCTGGACATCAAGACAGGTCGCCGCTGGTTTATAAGTAGCCCCTATTAGTAGCAGTTTACACACCAAGACGCATACTTGGATTCGAAGTGAATCTGAAGAAATATGGGGGTCATTTTCAAAGGGCACTCGCTCATTTAGGAAATCTTTGCGGTCCTATGTTCAAAGGAACTTAAAAAAAAATTATTCAATCGCTCGTTAAAGTATGGCAACAACATTTCCGGACATCCAGTGTAGGTAGTTTAAATATAAAACCACAGATAATATAATAATAATAATAATTTTCCTGTCATATTTGTGGGATTTCTGCCACGTATATTCTATTCAAATTTCCAAAAAATTAAGGTAATCCAATGAAATAGTAAGATTATTCAACCTATTCCTGGAAAGTCGTCTCTTCGCCTACGAGTCTACGTAATAATACAACCAAACGCTTCTTTTTGACATGTAAAATAAATCAAAATGTTAATATAAACCTCTGACGCTTTGGAAACTCAAGTATTGCTTTATTAAGAACACAATGATGGCTGTTGTATGGAATTAAAATTTAGATAGAAAACACTGTTTCTATATAATTATGTAATGTAAATTTTCCCCGGAAAATTTGTTATTTCGATCTTCGATCGTAAATCCTTATAAGAGTTTTGAGAAAAAGTGGACTATGTCAGCTTGACCTGCGATATTTTAGCTACACCAAGGTCTCTGAGAAATTCCTATTTGAAATTATCCAAATTTCTTACAACTTTTCAAAAGGATAATATTTTTCTCTATTATAAGTATCTTATAAAATTGTAATTTTAGAGAAAAATTTCAACAGAGATAAAGTTCAGATTAAGCTAATAGACATATTTTTCATTTGGTTTTAATTTTTATTTTACATAACGGAAATATTGAAAGTTTCGCTGAAGTTTTCTATACCCAAATAACAATTTAAATGCCAGCTTAGTCTGTCTTTCGTTTTATAAAAGTTTTATGAAGGATGTTTAGAGATTAATTAGTTTTAAATTAGATTACAAGAATTTATTGAAAAGCCTTGTAGTATATCTTGAAACTTGACCATAAAACCTTTTGGACTATCTCTGGCTGTAGTCTTGCAAAAGTTTTATTATTAATGTTAAAAGGAATGCAAATTTGGTCAATCCAAGCAACTATGAAACTATGAAGCGTTCAGTGGTTTTAAAATTGTTGTTAAAATTATAAAATATACATAGAGATCTCCTCCTGTGAAAGCGGTCTCTTGTCAAAATACGCAATAAAACAATTACTCGTTTATTAAATATACCATAGATCTTATTAGCTTTTAATATACGTGAATTAAACTACAATCTCTTAAGAAAATGAGGTTATGATATATTAATTTGACAGGAATTCTGAGGCGACGTATACAGAATGTCTAAGTCAACGCCAGCAAGCAAGTGGAAATTAAAAATAGTGGCAATTTTAAAAGAAAAATTAAACTAAATTATTTAAAACTTCTTAATGATACTCCAATTAATCAATCACTGGCTAATGGGTTAGAAATTTAGACTGAGATAGGCTTAAAATGTCATGAAACGTCGTGATTTTAAATTTGAGCGAAAAAAATTTCCGTCTGTCTGTCGATTTGTCTGTCTGTCGATTTGTCTGTCTGTAACTCTTTTGGGCTCACGTTTACTCTGGAAGCGTTTATGATATTGACTTGAGATTTGGTACACTTATGTATTTTAACAAGATCTGGAACTAGATTATATTTTGATCTAATTCCGTTGCAGGGTTCGGGAGTAAATGGGGTGAATAAGGGTAAATAGGCACAGTAAGCAAGTAAGAGGCCATAAAATTGCAATTTAAGGCATGTACGAAAAGTTACGGTCTCAAAATTTTTTTTGGCATCAGCCACCCACAACTAACACCCCAATACCACCCCCACACTAGCGTACAAGAACGAAACGTCTCAAAAAAAATTTTTTAGCCACCCCATCTATCACCCTCATTGCCACCCCCACCCTATTATTAAAGGGAATAACAAATTAAATTGGGATTTAGTGTGTATACGAGAACCAAGGGCATCTAAACGTGTTTTGGTGTTAACCACCCCCATTGCCACCTCCACCCTATTACTAAAGGTAGTAAAATATTACATTGGTATTTAGTGTGTATAAGACTTGGATACAAAATCTGGATGAGGAAGTAGTGATTCCTTGGGCAGCGGTTTTTCATTTAGTTTCAATTTTTTTTTACATGACGGAAATGTTGAAAGTTGCACTGAAATTTTATTTGTATAATATATAGTCGGATAAGCATGGTGATTGTGTCCTCGCAGTTATGGAGCTAATATGTTCTTATATAAATTACTATGATTGTCACACTAAGCTCTAAAATATTTTGCCAGAAAACTGACCTATTGAAAAGTAAAAGGATAAATAAAAATTTAAAATTTTCTTTCCTCGGAAATGATTTAATAAATCACTTCATAGAAATAAGTTGTAGGTACGACACCAGAGCATTAAGCAAAAAATTGAGATTAGTGGTTGAAATTCGATAAAAACATTGAGAAAAAAAATCGTAAAAAAAAATTCAACTCCTGGCATCAATAAAGTCATTTTTGGGAAACACATATTTTGTGTAAATCGATCAAACAAGTAGACGATACTTAAAAGAAAAGAAAATAATTGGCTTTTTTTAAAATGATATTTGTGAAAGACTAGACTATCGAAAAAACCGTGCCCAAAGGAAAATATTTTGAAAACTTGAATTTTTTTTTTCAATGTTATTTTTATCGAATTTTAATGTCCATTTTCTGCATAATTCGCTAGAATTGCATCTACAACATTGTTTCAAAACGATTCATTAAATCGTTTAAAAAAATAATAATTCAAAAATGTTTTTGACCACGCATTTTAGAGATCAGTAAGTGCCAACGTTAGTAACTTGCACACAAAAAAACTTTACCTATAACTGCGGAAGCTAAATGGTCATGCAATAGCTCTATGCTTTACGTCAATGTTATATATAAATGATATTATAACTCAGGTCAAAGGCTAAGTTATTTGTAAGCAAGAAAAACATTTTAAAAAACTAACAAAATGGTTCTATAGAGATTTTTGTTTAGAACAAACTTTAAACAAATGAAATGGCGAAGTATGTTTTAAAACAATATATTTTTCTTGCATATTCTACTAGTTTTAAATATACAAATTAAAAACAAAAGACTCAGTTATAAGAATATCAGAGCTTTAAATTTTATGGAAGATTTTTGTACTTACAAGTAGCTATGATCAAGATTTTGACAAAGATACTCCATTAAAATACCTCTAAAACTTCAAAATTATAATATTTTGTCAAATTTCATGTAGGTATCTATTAATTTTAATAGCGCAGAAATTAATGGAATGCTGTAGTCTCAGTACCAAACCAGGTATATCAAAACGCACTAAAAAAATATTTTCTCTACTACTTATATATTATTATCACCGCTCCTTGAAATTAAAGATTTTAAAATCTAGTTTACTGTTTGCTAATATTTTATATATTTTTCCATTTTAAAAACAGTAACCTATAGCGCCATGTGAGCCACATCCGGGATTATCCAAGTTTAAAAAAAAAATAAAATATAATTTTTTAAAGGCTAATATTTGTATTATACAATAATTAATTCCTACATATTGGCTGTCACCTACCTTCTTTTGACTTTTATTTTGCTGGGAGTGATCTCAGCAACAGTTCGGGACTTTTTGAGGGAACAATGTGCTGGGGACTTTCTTTGTAGTTCACTAAGGGCGCTTCCAATTTTCAATTTCAGGGTCTCGTCTGGTTGAGCTCTCGCGTTAAATTTCCGCGATGAAGCTATAGGTACCCGCCGTCTTACTGTAATATTCTTTATCCCATCGCCTTCGCCATTTAGTAGTTTTGGCGTTGAAAATACTTCGAGACTATCGTTCATCACTGGTTTTGTTACGTTCAAATGACAGATTCTGTCGAGATTTTTATAAGATAAAATTTCTTTACTGTCAATTTCAGCGCTATCTAGATGTGTTTATATGTTTATTAATTGCGTTACATCGATTTATGTGATAGGAAAAACAGCTCTTACACTACAATATAGAGCTAAATTAATATTTTAATGTGAATTAAATTAACAACTAAATTCTTTAGAGTGCGTTTCCCGGCTTTTTAAAAATATCTCGAGATATCTAAGACGAAGGCTACACGCTCAATATTTATCGCGATATTTGGATTACGATATCACGATATGTATTGATGGATCACGAGGAATCACGAATGACACTAGACGCACAGTATTTATTGTCAGTATTTTTATAATTTTTGCGCTAGCCAGTTCCAATTCGTAAAAATGGAGGGAAAAAATGAAATCAAAGTGTGTGTAGGTAGCCATTTTACTGATTTTCTTTAAAGCGACGAATGACAGCGGATTTCAAGATTTCTAGAAATCCTAACTTTAGCAACATATCCTAATTTTTCAAACCATATTTGTGAGAGTTGAGTTAAAGATAGAAAAAAGTTTATGAAACATAAATGATTTTATATCGAATATTTTAGGTTCTATTCATTTTCCTCGTCAGAGTTACAGTTTTTCAGAAAATATAAAAAAACTAGCGCGAGGTCACACTAGAGGGTAGTTTTTGAAACAAAAGGGGATGAAGCACCCTCCTGAGACGTAGGAACTCTTTTGATCTGTATTTGGATGTCTATTAAGAGTCTGCACCAAAATTTTTAAAACTTTAAAAATTATTTATCCTAAAAACCTAATTTTACTGTGACTATATGTCCTACGGGGTAAACTAGAAAATGTCAGCCCTGAGTTGTAACAATAAAAATAAATATAAATAAAGTAGACTTCGCGCTGATGGTTATTATTATTTAAAAGAAATAGAATATTGAATTGAATAGAATTATGGATTTTTAAATAAATATATATATTTTAAGAAAATGGACAAATTTCAATTCAATTTTCAAAAATTTTACGACCTCAATATTATCGCCGTTGTACCATTCGCGGCCTGATGTCATCAAACAAGTCGACGCAGGTTAAAAACCTATAAAGGTACGCGAATCAATTTGCGGGCGAAATAGTACAAAGAGCAACGGTATTTTAATGAGATAGTCAAGTTTTTGTTGCCTTTTTTATCTGCATCTTTATACCGACGTAACGCCACTGATATTATCATTCGAGACAACCTAGCTATGTGCATCTTATCTACTAAGTTGAAGCAGATACAGATAACAGTATTTTCATAAAAAACATCAATCTCTAGATAATGTCTTGTATCGTATGCTTTTTTAGTAACATTAATAAGGTGATTATGATAATTGCGGAATTCCGAAAACAATCCACAAGCTTCCTCTTTTGGAAAAACCCAGATTTACGCAAACATAAAAACGCTTCGATTTAAGTAATTGTTCCTCCCACACGCTAATGCATTTATTAAATTTATAAATAACTTTGCATTTACAAACTACCTAATAGTATTATAATTTATATTTTCATATGAGCTGACGTCATATAAACGTAAAACCCCTGATTCTGTTGAGAGAAAGTCCACTTGTAACTTCAACCTGTCCCTAAACCACGTTGGAATAGAATTAATCCAGTCGTCACAATAATCGGCATCGGCAAGTCAGTCGTTTAGATATAGTGTGCCGTGCAAGGCAACCCAGCGCGCATTCAACGATCGTCTCTCGGTAGTGAATATTATTTATTGCGACTAAGGCATAAAATAGCGCGAGAAGCAAGAACCTAAACATTTGAACTTGCGCGCTGTTTAGTCTGTTCCGCTCCGCACGTGATCGCGGATAACATCCAATCAACAGTTCTCAACTCGCAATTTCTAGGAATTGTTGTTTGGTCATCGTTTCTTAAAATAATCTCTGGCGGACTTCATTTTGCCTCAGTTTCTGGACGAAGTTCGGTTGTCAAGTGTGTAGCTTATACATACCCTCAGACTATTTCTAGTGAAAGTTTGAAAATAGTTCAACAAGTGTTGCACCACATATTTATTGTTAATTGTTTTTAATTTGCAAGAGTGAGCTGTGATATTAGTGATGACCTTGATAGTTTTCAGAATTTTGACTGGAGTATATTATGTTGTTTAAGGTATGGAAGTTTCATGCTAAAATCGTGTAATTTAAGTGTTTAATAATATTGAAACGTCTCATTTCATTTTTACATTGTTAACTAAAATTGCGCTGTTTTTGTCAAGGAACTGTAACCAGAACTTCTACTAGAAATATAAATAGTCATGGATGAGAACAATTTAGGTGTGTAATCATTACATACGTGTTTTGTTTGTGTTTGAAAGCATGCTAGATTTGTTTTTATTGGAATTAAGTTGCTGGTTCCCCAGTAAATAATGTAGAATTATGCTCTGCTCTGCCTACTTACTTATTTCTATTTTTAACGGTGAATGAACTAAAATATTTTGGCAAGGGTTTGTGCTCCACGGTTTTTATCGCAGTTTATTACCTATAACTGAAATTATTCGAATACTTTTCTTGAGCCGGATTCACACTTGCTTTTTTGTCATTTTGCATTATAGGTACCTAGTGCATGTCGAATTAATACGTAATTGTTGATATAATTACTTTGTTTAATAATGTCTTTTCTTTGCCTATATACCTTGCCGCAAACAAATAAATGCCAACTTGTTTCCTTTGTGTTTGGGTTTTGTTGTTACGTTGTTGTTTGTAATTCACTGCTTTTTATACCAAATTTATTTTTCTTAAGAAGCTCGCACTTACCTATATCAACATTTTTTTCGACATTCGCCGAAAACGATAAAATCAGTAGTTCTCCGAAATAACATTGCATGCACAGTTTGGCAACGTGGTGTCATAAACTTCTCACAAAACGATTACAGGCACGTTTAATTCTTCCTGTTCATAACTTTGATCAACTTTCTTATTACCTGGAACCTTTCAAACCAACCTGAGAAGTACCTGTCTCAAAAGAAGTCGGGTCAGGGTGAACTTTCGATTTCTTTTAGGTATCCATCCCATGTTATTGTGTTACTGTTCCACATAGGCGCTTATCTGTCTGGGTATTTGTATATTAGAAATGCCTATCCCCAGAAATATCTAATACAGAGTATTTAAATACCTATATTTTAAAAGAGCCGTCAAGAGAAGGTAATTTCTTAATAATTATATCTGAGGAGGTACAAACTAATCATCCAAAACTTATATCAAAGTATGACTCATATTTGTTTTTAAAATCAGAAAATTAATTGGATAGGCACCCAGTTCATTGTGGGTGAGTGATCTTAATATTTTTGTTATTTATTTGCCAATGAATTACACATTGGTTAAATCTAGACTCATCAAATTCGGCGCGCATTTCGCTAATTAAGTTGGCATCATCAGGGAGTGTCAAAACTGTTTTATTCACGACACTGAAATCGTTTTCACAAAAAGTTTAACTGTGTATAGTCCAAGTAAGGACTTCCCTGCACTCAAAAAACGCAACAAAAACTTTACGACATAATTATTATCGTCGCGGGTCATGGCGGCATGCTTGTCATCAAACGACCTGACGCACATTACAAACCTATAAAGGTAAGCGAGTCAATTTGCGAACAGCAGTACAGAGAGTACCGGTATTTTAATGAGGTCGTAAAGTTTTTGTTCCGTTTTTTATGTGTCGGAAACTGATTACTTTAGCTATACCTATATATTATTTAGGCTGATGCCGAAGGGGATTTTGAAGGATAAAAAAATATATTAACAGGCAAAGACCAGCCTAGTTAAAGTTATAATTAAGAGAAAAACAAGAACTAAACAAACAGATAAAGTGAAATTGTAAAATGGGGGTGGTGTTCAAGGGTTGAAAGTGGTTTTTGGCGATTTTCTGCGAAACGTGACCTTCTAGCGGAAAATGTCCTTCACATAAGTTATAGATAATGAAAAAGTCGAAAACTTTCATATAAGGAATTTTTCAACATAACCTCACATTTTCCGAGAAAATGGCGGACCATCGATTTTTCGGTTTTTAAATTTTTTTCTCTAGTAAAAATAATTCAATTTACAAGAAATTATGTGAAAGTATACCTTTTTTGTATTGAATAAGCATGATTTTTTTGGAATCTGGGAAACAAGTAATTTCCGAGATATTTATATTTTTCGAAAAAAAAAAAATCTTCCAGGAAAAATTTTATTAGTGTTTTTTTTTTATTTGAATATTCTATCTAGGCTCATTTAAACCGTTGAAATATGTACTTTAAAATGGTCTATATATGTTGATGGTTTATTTTTCATGAAACCGCTTAAAATTGAGAAAAACCAAAAAAATGACCCCCACTTTCTTAATTCAAATGTAATCCATTATTAATATAAAATATTGAAAAATTCGTGATCCAAAGTAATTTTTTGATTTTCTCAATTTTGAGCGGTTTCATGAAGAATAAACCATCAACATATATCTCGACATATATAGACCATTTTAAAGTACAATTTCAATGGTGAAAATGAGCAAGGATGGAATATTTAAATAAAACAAAAACGCGAATAAAATTTTCCGTGGAAGATTTTGGTTTCTTTTTCGAAAAATGCGAGGAAAAATGTAAATAAATCGGAAACTACTTATTTCCCAGATTCCAAAAAAAATCATGATTTTTCAATGCAAAGAAGGTATGCTTTCAAATAATTTCATGTAATGAATTGTTTTTTACGAGAGAAAAAACAAAAAACCGAAAAATTTGAGGTTACTTTCAACTCTTAAACAACACCTCCATTTCACAATTTCACTTTATCTCGTGTTGAATTTTTATCTCTTAGTGTAACCTTAACTAAATTTTCCAGCTGGTCCTTGCCTGATAATAATTATTTTTTTCAAAAAGGCATTGGCACCACCATATTACGTATTAACTCGTACTTAAAAAGAGTCTAGTTGTTTTTTACTTATATTATTATAAATGTGCCATTATAGTTTATTTATTTTTGAATACTTAGAAATTTAGGTCTTTTTGAATTTGTTCCTTGTTGGGCAGAAAGTGATTATTTCATTCTTATTATAAAGTGAGTAGGTATATTACTTTCATTCAGAAGATATTCTGATTTAATATAGGTATCCTTAGACGTTATTACTTTCGACTGGACAATATTTTATTTGTCTAGACTTCTCGTTCCATTAGCACTAATTCAGGTATCAGTTTGAGACAAATCAAATATCTACCTACTCTTATTTCAATAGCTTTTAAATACCTTAATGGGTACTTGAGTTCCGCTAAAAATTTATAAAATTATCAATAACAATAGCCTGTAAAATAAATTAAAAGTTCTGTTAGACACTCAGGTCGGCAAAAAGTTGTTTTATGTGTGTACCGTTAAAATAAATTATACTTTAAAATCCAATGGCGTCCCAGCGTATAATCCAAGGCAGGTTGAATGTAAAAAGTAGCCAGATGACACAGCATTTTTATATATCTATGATTGGTGTGAAAAATGTACCATACATAAATTTATTATTAAATTGTTCATTTTAATTCCGGGTTAATGAGTTTGCCATGAAGTTTGTCTCTAATTCTGTGTTGAAGCCACGAAAAGTGAAATTATTACCAACTAAAGGTTTTAATTCAAAGGTCTGTTATTGGAAGGAATAAAATATGACTGTATTTTATTGTTTTGATCTGATGCCGATCACGTATGCAAACCAGAAGTAAAAATTTTATTGCGCTAGATTCAGCACTGGTATATGCAATACCTAGTTAAATTTCCCTACCAGATAAATTAAACAAAAGGTGGATAAATTAGCCCTCAATCGACAGAATATTTGTAAGTTCAAAGGTAAAGGCCTGGAGCAGGATAAAATAGTACTTAATTCCTTTAACTGCGAGATTTAATTTACCTGTTAGTTGCCGGATTTAAATCTGAAAATTGGTAGGTTATACTGTCGCTTGCCGGGTAATTATTATTTATTTCTGTCTGTGAATTGGCAAATTGTAAATTGTCAGATTTTACCTGCCAATTGATAATGAGTTTACTTTTAACTTTATATTAAATGTATTATAATTATTCATTTATGTTATTTATTTGCTACACTATCCAACAGGTTTTTGACCCAATAATTATAGGACAGGGAGTAAAGTAATACAGATATGTAATTAAACAATAACACTAACATTTAAAAAAAATTTATAAAACAAAGACTCTAGTAACTAATCAAGGGCATATCCAAAAAAAGAAAAAGAAAACAAAGCATGATTTTCTACATTGTATATTTTGAGAGATCATAGAAAAGAAAAACAAACATGTTAAATCAGTGCTTGTAGTAATGGTATCTCGCTCGTTTTTAATGTGCGGCGCGTCGTTTGATCGTTTGATGTTAGGCGTGCCGCCGGTGGCCCGCGGCGATAATAATGATGTCATAAAGTTTTTGTTTAGATTTTTTGGACTCAGGAAATCCTTACTTGGATTATACCTTCTGATCTAAAATATATAAATTTCAGAAAATTACGTTGTACCGATTGTAGATTGTTAACATGCACGGTAGGGGATCCAAACAAGTGACGCATATTCAAGTTTTAACAATAATAAAGACATAGCATTGCATTTCCCCGAGTTTAAAGGAAGGTTGTTTTTAGTGCACTAATTACTAATTCTCTTCCAAGTTTTCCTGCAGTTGAAATCTTTAATAAATCATCAGCATACATTAAATAATTAACCTTGTGTATTAAAATCGCCCGCTATGTCCTTGATAAATATGATAAACAACAGTGGCCCAAGAACTGAACCTTGCGGTACTCCAGAGGTAGCAACGTATTCGACAGACTTAAATCCATTCATCAAGGTAACATAATGGGTTCTGTTTGACAGATAACATTTGAATACAGAGCCTAGACATATACAACATATAAAACAATTGGAACTACTCCACCTTTTGCATGCCAAATGTCATTTTTCCCCTCACTGATGGCAGTGAGTAAAAATGACTTCTTTTTTTCAACAAAATGGCCATATTTTGCATACAAAATTAAACTTATTACTAACTTATACAAGGTGGTCATAAGAAATGCTTTAGCAGCTGATGCAGAATATTATTGATGCCTGTTGTTTCGTATGTGGCGTCCTCTGTGCGATTGTGAAACAACCCACATGTTATTTCATAATATGGACAGTTTCTAAGTCAGTGATTAAGCTATTGCCCACCTGTCGCTTTTTTTTCTCAATTTTTCTGTTTAAGCGATGAATACGAAAACAAAAATAATTAATCTCTCATTCTTTTCAGTTCTACTAAACATGGTTTTTCGGCATGAAATGACATTTTCCTGACATTATTTTGTATTTTTATGCTCTTCAAAACATGTTTTTTTTTTTTACTTTCTTAGAATCCAATATTTGTCTGAGTCAACGTCCAATTTCATTGGACGTGAGGCTTATTTTTTACAAAAAAAAAGCTTGTGAAAGTATTTGAAACACTCAATAACAATTAGATTCCCTGCAAATATTAGTTGGCAACGATCGGATCACGCTTTTGCCACATGCGGTTAATCATTTGACAATTTTGACATGCTTTTCCAGTGTTGCCAATTTAATCCAATGTCCAACATAAATATATTATTAACTCGTCGAAATGTGGAAAGGTTTTTTGTCACATATGTTAGAAACAAATTTATGCAGACACCTGGTGCTTGGAACAAGATATTTCTTTATAATAAATTGCTAGCCCTGAAACTGATGTAAATTTCTAAAGAAACTATCAGTACAAGTAGAATGTCTTGGAAACCATTAGAGCGAACAAAAAGAGGCATAGAGATGACGTTTTTGAAAGTTTTGGCGAATTTTCGACAATTCTTTTCTTCTTGGAATATTTGACAGACACCTGCTTGTTTCATCCCATAGCTTCTTGGATTAGTTATTGGATTTGCAGACTTCTGGAGTATTTTCCACATCCTGTTCCATCCTTCTTTTTTTATCCGTCTGTGAACATGTCTATGAAGACACCTTCGGTGTACGCCTTACTGTCCAAGGATCTCTCAATCCGACTTCTGACTGTGTGGAGGGCGGTGTCACTGTGGGGGAGGGGGTAATTACATTACCTACAAATTTTTTTGTAACACGCTCTATGAATTTCTGTATACTTTTCTGTATCAATTCTGATTGCAAACATAAATACTTCCTTATAGAATAGATATACGGTGTCAGTAGTAATTTGTATTTATAATAAATTAATGATTAATTAATAACAGTAGTCACTTTCATCATTTCATCTCATGGTATATTTAGCAAAATGTATGCGTTATAATAATAATATAATAGGTTATTGCCACATTAACAAAATCTCGGTCTAGGTTTTGCATTTCCTCTCTTATTGGAAGTTATCACAGACAGATAAGTTTTAGATAATATATGTGGTAAAAATATCAACAAGAAGGAATGCCTTGTAGTTTATTATTATGTAACTCAGTGTGCGTCGAAATTTTAATTAAACACATCGGAATTTTTTATATTGTGTGACCTGCATATTCGAAAGACTTGCTAACTTATAAAAAAACGCTTTATGTGTGGCCTCTTTGTTTTTGTTATTGTTATGTGTTTATTGTTTTTACTTATTTGCCTCATATTGATTTTTATCTGCGTTGTACTTAATGGTAACTCAAAAATTATTTTATTTTTTAGATGCAATAGAACCCTCCCCCCAAATATTAAAACTTCTTACTTCTGGCTTTATTTCGTATTATTTAAAACGTACCAGAACTAAAATATCTCTGATAGGTATTTTAAGCACACATTTTGTAGATTAAATTTATAACTATCTGTGACTCGTTGTAAGCTTATCTATCTTTGGCGATTTACTGTTACAATTATGAATTAAAGTGTGAATAAACGAATCCCATTTTTGCTAATTTTAACAGTTTGTTAGATATTCTCAACAAAAACGTGTAACATATGAAGCATATTTAATTATATACTAATGATGGGCGTTGAAAACATGTGAAAGAGGAATGTTTTGGCTAGTTTGGCTATTATGAATTTTATCCTGAAATATTTTGTATAAATTCCATAATTTTTATAAATAAATTTGCGTTTTTCCGTTGCGCAATACATGGTATTACTAAATGTAAAATGAAAACGCGGAAGACATTTTAGGAGATGGAGAATAATAATAAAATTGATTTATTGGAATCTGACGGAACAAAAACAGTCCAAGATAACTTCATATTATATATAGAAATTTCAATCGCACAAAATATCATCAAATATCATCAATATATATCAAGTTCAAAATAGAAGATTGTCTAGCTACAAATTCATGTATATTAAATTGAACTTGTGCTAAAAATTCAGGACTATCAACTTCTCCATGGATAATTTTGTACAAAAACTTTCGTGTACTCCAATCGACCTATAACAAACGAGAAAGCATGTACTCATAATAGGGAATAAAATATAGTTCAGGACCTAATATAACTCCAAGATCTTCTTTCTGATAGCACCTTTATATAACACCATCTATTTCGTAGTTGTCTACAATTATATTCTTTTTTTTGTGATCGTCACAGTTTCACACTTTTTAATATTTAATTTTAATTTATTTTCTGTACACTATTCACATGCAACATCGCTCTATTATCTATAGCAGTTTTGTGCAAACAAAATGTGAAAAAATTTCATTTTTTTTTCTTCCTATTTTTTCATATATCTCAGCAACTATTGCTTTTAGAGGAAAGTTAAAAAAACGAAAAAGTCTTGTAATTCAATATTACATAAGATACAGTTGGTTGCGATTCCAAAAATTCATTTTTACTATAGCAAAAATAGTAAATATCGCAAAAAAAATTGAAATAGCAAGTTATTTGTGGAATCTTTTCAAATACTTATACGTAGGACCTTCATACTTGGCTAAAGAAAACTTTTTAATATAATAAATTTTTCCACCAAATTTCATCAAGATCGGACTTTTAGTTTTTGCTAATAATTTTGCAATCTAAAACTTCGCAAAAAAAATCCATTTTTTCAAAGTGTTGCTGAGGCTAAACGAAAGCATTTAGAATAAAGTTGAAAATTTTTTGACATATAAAAGAGCACTCAAATTTTCAAATCCATTGTGAGATATTAATATCAGTTAATTAGGAGAGCCTAGGGAATTGTTTAAAAATTTGGGTAGCAAAAATAGAAATGGCCTCAGTCGAGCTGCCCCCCCCCCCTCCTTTGGACTCCGCCTCCGTCTGTCAATAAATGGCGCCCCGTGTTGTCAAAAAATGGGGCCCCCGGGCTGTCAAAAATGGGGCTCCGCCCCAGGGCACCCTTAGTGTTCCGCGGCCCCCGTGTTGTCAAAGGGCCTCCTGTCCCCCGCGTTCTGCGTGCCCCCGCACTAGAGCTCCCGGCCGGTCGACGCAATTTTGGCAACGCGGGAAATTCAAACTGTTCTAACCTCACCAGTGGGCCCCGTTTCGATATAACCTAACGCGTGCTCTAGGGGACATAACCTCACTCAGCAAAAAAATGGTCAAAATTTTAAATAATTCCCTAGGCTGTCCTAATTAACGGATTTTAATATCTCAAAATGGATTTGAAAATTTGAATGCTCTTTTATGTCAAATTTTTTTTTTTAACATCTATTTAACATCGGTCTATTTCCGCTACTGAGGCCTATCACCGATGCCTGTAGACGAGCTACCCCCAACCAGAAATTTTGCTGAACCTCTTTCCTTAAGAAGAGTAGGGATCTTTTACTTGCCTAACATTTAATAGACAAGGGACCGACGGTTTTACATCCCCTCCGAAGGATGGTATATCTCCTATACAACCCTCGCCTAAGGTTGTATAGCTTCCGCGCATACACTGATATACAAGCCGCTGGAAGATATGTGAGGCGAGGACACGGTCTTCTTTGAAACGGTCGTCCATCCAAGTATTAACCGCGCCTAACGTTGCTTTATATCTCATATCGAAGTATGTACCTGCTAAAGACGCATCTACGCTCGCCCCGTCAAAAAATTTTCAACTTTCTAAATGCTTTTGTTTAGTCTCAGCAACATTTTGAAAGGTTGCATTTTTACGAACTTTAGATTGCAAAATTATTATGCAAAAACTAAAAGTCCGATCTTGATGAAATTTGGTGGAAAGACTTATTACATTAAAACGTTTTCTTTAGCTAGTATGAAGGTCCTACGTATAATATAAGTGCTATTTCAATTTTTTTCTTCGATTTTTACTACTTTTGCAATAGCAAAAATGATTTTTTTCGCATTTTGTTTAATAAAAAATTACGCCCACGTTTTCAAACTAGCACATAATGAAATTATCATTTCTTATGATTGTTAGGAGCGATTAGGCCGAAAATCTACCATACTACTCAATTTACCCAAACATACGTGATTTTAAGCAGATACCGCCTGGGCTAATATGTAAGTTTAAACATAGAGCGATGTCGTTAACAAACATCACAAACATAAGGGGACCTAAGTTAAACCCTTAAGGAACACCGCGTGTTCCACAAATGTATCGGATTTACAACCTTTATATTTTGCATAGCTTCTTCGGTTAATAGAGAATAAAATAGTTGGATCAAGTTTTCACATACTCCCAATTGCTCAATTTTTTTTCAAAATAGTACCATAGTGCACTAATACAAAGCCTAGGCGAAATCGACAAAAATTATATCAACTTGTAATTTATCATCAAGAGCCTCAGAAACAAAGTTGGTAATACTTGTACAAGTAGAACGACCTTTGAAAAACCATGCTGCCCAGAGAATATCTGATCGTAGAGAGCTATATGATAAAACACTTTCAAAAAGCTTTGGTCTATGTGAAATTAACGCTAGAGACCTGTAATTGGTGGTAAAAAATATATTGTTACGTGTTTACAGTTTTCAGTAAACACTTTGTGGATTCAAATAACTTGCAACAAGAATTTTCACTAACCACTATTTTATTTATCACTAAAATTACACTAGTAAATACTTAAAAATCACACAACTAATAATAACTTAATCTAATATAAATTCACTACTTTTAAAACACTATGTACTTTACTTTTCTTCTTAAACTTGTCAACTCTTGTCTAACCTAAAAACTCTCTGTCTGTTTACTTCACTGAACTGAACTCTTCTAACCTACAAACTGTCTCTGTAACCAGAACTGTACTGGATACTAAACTGAACTCTTCCTTATACTTCACTAGCTGTACTGTTCCCCCATCTGCTGGATTCACCTCCTTATATGCACCCATAGAAATGTACCAGAACAGTATTCCACAATATTCTGGAATCCTACAGAGTTTTCTACCATGTGATAGATGACCGTTCGTCAATTGGCTCATAGACGGCGCCACCCTACTAGTCAGGGAGTAACAGAATAACAGGTTTCCTTTCACCTTGAACAGGGACTTAATCACATCTTTCCTCGTTAGAGGGCAGCACAACAATATTACCTGACTTGAATACTGGATAAATTTTTAATATTTTCCACCGGTTTAGAAATACACACTTATTTGCAATCAGGTTGAAAATCTTACACAATGATTCTTCGAAACAACTAATATGGTATTTAATCAAAAATACTAGAAATGTGATCTGCAGTCATAGTGAAATTAGGTTTCATTTTCTTAATTGCGATACTGATTGTAAACGTGCAATCTATCATATCTGGCGATTTTCTTATTTAATTTTCCTTATTTTTTACCTTGTGGTGTCCTTACAACAAATAAGCTTAGACGTCCACTACTGATTCTACTACTACTAGGCGATTTCATATTTTAGTTTTGTCTACAGAGGTTTGTTTACGCAAGCCGTTGCAAGCTCCTATAAACGTAAACTTGTGTACAATCTACAGTACACGTGAATTTGCAATTTTTTTTGCTATTCATGGAGAGTACTTCTAAAGCATCTATTGATATGTATTTTGTTAATGTCGTACTCTTTACCGTTATCATAATCGTCCAAAATTAATCTTCCTTCAGGTATGGTGTAACATATATTGAAAATAAGTATTTTGCTATCTTTAACGAATTTCAAGATAAATTTAATTAATCGTTCATCCAATCTAATATGGAAAGGGAACAAAAATAATGTCGATATCATATAAATCCCTAAATAAGAGACGAGGATCAATAGTTTCCTGTCCGCATCCACAAAGAGTAGTGAAACATTAAACGCTTTATCTTTTTATAAAGCTCTTATCCAATTTTATTATATAATTTAATCGATATTACTTATTAGAATCCACTCTAAATCGGATTACGTGCAGTTTAATTAACGTAGTATTTTTATTGGAATTTATATTCCCACTCGATGAATTTTGATAACGTCTTTCGAATGTGTTGAAGTTTTCATAATAGAGAATGGTATGGAGCTATCTAATACCAAAAATGTATGTGATATTGTTACTTGAAAAATTCCCGTCAGTAACGAAATTTGGAATGACATGTCAAATTAAGAGGTAGGGACCTGAGCATTTGAGGAGAAATCCCAAAATTTCTTAAAGGCGATGTTGCCACTATAACCAATCAGGGTTGGGCTGATTTAAATCAAAAGATAAAAATGGGGGCGAGCGTAGGTGCGTCTTTACTATGTACATACTTCGGTATGCGATGTAAAGCAACGACAGGCGCAGTTAGTACTTGGATGGGTGACCGTTCCAACGGAAACCACGTCCTCGCCCCACACATCTTCCAGCGGCTTGTATATCAGTGTATGCGCGGAAGCTATACAACCTTAGGCGAGGGTTGTATAGGAGATATACCATCCTTCGGAGGGGATGTAAAGCCGTCGGTCCCTTATCTATTAAATGTTATGCAAGTAAAAGATCCCTACTCTTCTTAAGGGAAGAGGTTCGGCAAAATTCCTGGTTGGGGGTAGCTCGTCTACAGGCGTCGATGTTAAGCCTCAGTAGCGGAAATAGGCCGACGTTAAATAAATGTATATAAAAAAAAAAAGATAAAAATCATGATCTGAATCAACTGAAATAAAAAAAGCACTATTTAAATCAAATCCGATGGTAATTTTGAGAATATTTGTTGAACGAAAATAAATAACTTAATAATCAGTCTTTTTTTAATTACAAAAACAAGAAACAAACTTTCACAAGCAAATGCTATAGTGGAAAATAAGAAATATTAAATTGAAACACTTAATTTTAATTCTCATTATAATACTTGAACAAAAATATTAATTTTCCTGCTTTTTAAATCTCCAGATTATTTCTTATATCGGAATGTACAAGCCCAAAAGTACTGAAAACTCGTTCCACTGAGGCTGAAGAAGCAATTGCACAGAGAAATTGTTTCAACACAGAGGTATCTGTTTTCTATTTCCTAAGTCAAATATTACCCATGGCCATGCTGATCCCTCGATTCTCGATTGTTATTGTTAAACGTTACAAAAAAGTGTATTACCTAATTTCTACCACCTACTAGCTTATTTATAATGGATCGTTTGCTTATTATTTCGGAAGTGTGGGTGTTTACGGCTCACATGTTAAAAACGCCACCGTGACTCGCGCTGGGAAGATGTGGATTGATCGTGAAGTACGGAATGTTGTGTAACTAATAAACTTGAATATTAACTGCTTGCTATAAATATAAATAAACTTCACGTGCTTTGTAAATAATTAATTAATGATTACAGAATTGTTTAATAATTCATTTCTAGACTTAGATAATTAGATGTAAGGAACAAAGCTTTGTTGAAACACATAAATAAAAGAAATGCCATCGGGAAGCTGACGCTCTGGCCACTCCAGCACTGGTATTATTGTTATTCGATGCAACTGGAACTGTCAAAATCCAATGCGTGATCTGTCAATAAGAATTTCAAATGTTGCCATTTGCGAAAGCAACATTGATGACTTTTATAGTACATTTTATAATATATAGGAGATAAAAGAAATTGTGAAAATTTCTAAATTTGCCAAAAAATCAACTATTTTCTATAGCATAGCCAAACTATAATAAAAAAGTCTTTCGGACACTTAATTTCATGAAAAATTACAATTCTCTACGAAGAAATCTGAAAGAATTCACAAATCAACGATAATTCCCAAACAACCCAAATTCATCAATAGAAACACTCAATCATTCAAATTAATCATTTTATAGCTCAACCATTACACACTAGCGTCCTAAAAAATACCGTCCCCACATGAGCTTAAAGTACATCAAAACTACTTTCAATACCCGCAGTCAAAATATTTTCTTTCACTCGCACAATATTTTTTTAAAATTATCTTTCTTTCTGATTCCACCATTCATTTGATTTCACGTCTTAGATATCAAAATACAATCAATCTCCATTAATAATGTTCCAATAGAGTACCGGAGTTCTTTTGTTCCCCATTATCATCAACATTTACTTCCATTTCGTTCACTGCGGACCTATCGGAACATTCTCATATATCAAATTTACGTTCAGAACCTTCGAGACGAATTTCCGGTGTCGTTTCAAAATTAATAAATTTATTCAGACAATTATCGTCAATAACTTCAAAAATCAAATCTATTCAAACTTTGTTTATACATTTTAATAATTCATTATTTTAATGACGAAACAGTCACATAGTTTTCACTTCCGAATATTCACATTTTCTGATGCAACATTGTGCGTTGTTACGTAATCGAGCCGAAATGAATGGCGGGGGACCTTTCCAGACCTCATAAAAAAGACTAAAAAACGTTCGGGCGAGCTTAAAGTCCCCGTTCAAACGAAACATATATAAGGCCGAGCTCAGCGCGCTCGCGCCAAGTCCAGTCCAATACGTGCGCCGCGATAGTTGAATCTACAACAGTGCCACTGCGATTGCTTCCTTGGCTGTACCAAGTAAAAGAGCTTTAAACCATTTTGCCATCGCACATTTAATAGTGAGTGAATTTTAAACTATTTCAACCAATTACAAGTGAACCGGCCAGGGCTTATACAGGGTGTAGCATTTGACTCTATCCGACGTTTTACGAGTGAGCCCCCACACTTCTTAAACTCAAAAATTGAGTGCACAAAGGGCTCCCAGAGTCTCTATTGGAGTTTAGAGCAATAGAGCTTGTATTGCTCTAAACTCTAAGTACATTTTTTATTTTTCAATAAACTTTGTGTGTTCATAACACCCTAAAAGATTACCTAAAATTCAACAGCCCTAAGTTTGGTTAATTAAAATTAATGTTTGAGTTACCTATTATGTATTATTGCGCGCACATTTTGCTAAATATAATATGATTGTTCCAAGTCCAGTGAAAAAGATGTCTTAATTATACTTATTATTCTCCAAAAGTATTTCGATGGAAAGATTTATGAGTATTTTGAGAACCATTGCCACTGGACATGTTCCGTTATTCTTATTTTGAATTTAATTTTGTCTTTAGATACTGTGACTCAAGATGGCCAAGGAATGCGAGATGACAACAACTTGTTAAGTGATGTCAGTAAGTATTAAATTATAAGTAATTAAAAAGATAAATATCAAATTATGTATGCATTAAAGATAAAAAAGCAAGGCAAACATGCGTTATAAATATGTAATAAAAAAACATTTTTAACGCTGTTAAATTCTAAATTAAATATTAAATTTGGGATTTACAGTAGTACTTTTAAATTGGTAATTAACCAACTTTTAATTTTTACTGTAAAATTTTTACGATAGTAGGTACTATACTCGATATATTTTTACTTGCCTTTCTTTAACTCCCAATGTAGTATTTTTCATGTTTGTCCAGATTTTGCATCCTTTATTTAATATACTTCTTGATCCTGACATTGTCAATTGATGAAATTTTGCAAATATCCACACGTAGGGGGCGCGGGGGTGAAATAATGATTAAATATACTTTCCAACCGGCACCTCCGGCAAAATGTAGAATATAAAAGGGGGTGTGTGTGTGTTTTTTTTTGTTTTCGTCTGATTAGAGACTTCTATGGGGGACGTCACAATATTAATGTATAATAATAATTTAATTAAAGTATGACTAAAAAGAAGAAAATAAAAAATATAAATAAATATTTAAAATATTGTTTTTTTACAAAGGCGTACTAAAAAGTAAATAATGATTTTTCATGTACATTTTTTACTTTTTAGTACGACTTTGTAGGAGAAGCAAGTTTTTTAAAAAAATTTACAATGCAAAAACTGGACAACTTCAAAAATTGAAGTATATACATATAGGTATTCTGCATATAGTGACAGTGATTAAATGAGCATCACGGGAGATTAGCTGTTGGTAAAAGAACTGAAAATTGGTAGAACGTCAAAATGAAATCTATTGCATTAAAGTGGTTTGTTTTCTGGATGTTCACATTTCCTTATGTGATTAATAAAACTCAAGGACCATAGATACTAATTACATTCAAGGCAGTTGGGATTAGATCAGTTCCTATCTGCACCTACCCGACTTGGAAAACTGTCACAAATATATTTATGAGCACTTGCTTTGTCTACCTTAACCAGATTGATAACGATCGATATATCCTAGCTGTATTTTTAGACGAAAGAGCTTTCGAAACTATCGATAGACTGACTCTTTTAAAAAAATTAAATTATGATATGGATGGCATAGTATTAAACTAGTTTGAGGACTAACTACCTGAGTAACAGATATCAAATTACAAAAATTAACAATAGATTTTCTAATCCTCGTCAAAATAAATTTGGGATGCCACAGAGTAGTGTCCTTGGACCTCTATTGTTTATAATTTATTTAAATGACATTGTTAAATTTACATCTTGTGACTTTTTCAATATATTTGCAGACGATACTTTAATTGCTGTCGTTGGTAATAAATAATTTTGATGATGCTGCAATGAGGATTTTTGACTATAAAATTTAAATATAATAACATTAACGTAAATAACATAAATGTACTACTAGAAAATAATAAGTTGGAACTGGTTAAAGAATTTGAATATCTCGGAATAATTATTGATAATACTTTAACATTTTTTTATATATAATACAAAAGAAAACACCTCTTCATACTTTTTATTACTTCTTAGAATGGTATGGGTGTAGTAGAATTTGTGTACTTACATTAATGGCCTATGTAGACCCTATATTTGTATTACACTCGTATTATGACTGTGTATATACACATTTATTAACTTAAATCAAATCTTGTTTTATATATATATATATATATATATAATTCGAGAACCAGGCGTTATTAATGAGCACTTCTCAATCAATATAACGTCTCAAGCTAGTAACACACGGAGAGCTATACTATAATATATGTGTTATATGTAATCATTGAGGAGGAGATTGTGAAATATAATCTATTATGTAATTTGACATTATTATATTGTGTATATTAGGCCTAACCTATTTCATTTCATTAGGTAGTTCTTTAGTCCTATATACAGGGTATCTCACCGGGAACTGAATCGATCGATATAGAGAAAAGTACGCATCAGATAATTTTGAAAATTTAGATAATTACTAATGTCGGTGTGGCCAATCCAACTAAAATAATTACAAGCAGCTGGCACTTGCGCTTATACCGGAAGTCGATACCAACTTGCTTATTTCAAATGAAACACCCTATATATTTTAGGGTTTTCGAAAAGATCATAAAATTCCGAGTCGAAAATATGTAGCATATCCTATACCTAAACCTAGCCGTTTCAGAGATATTTGACATTTTATAGAAAATTTGACAGGTGCAACGGTTTGGTTAGGACCGTTATAACTTTCTTCGTGTAAAAGATCCTCATTTGCTTCTTGTCGCGTAAAAAGAACATAAGGAGAACTACGCTCTATAACTGAAATAAATTCAATAATACCATGCCAAGTGTTCCGTTTTTCGCGTTACATCTTGTCAACTTCAAACCGCGAAAACTTGTTTAGGTCAAATGGAACACCCTGTATTTTTTACGTCATGTTAATTTTATTAGAAATTCATGAATTGTTGTAATCATTTCATCAAAATAGCCATGATTAGAAACAATCAGTCATTATGATCTTATGTCAAAAAATGCCAGCACGTTTAAATTATACCAACGAAAACTTTTTAAATTTGTTTATTATTTATGGAGAATGTGATAAAGTACTTTTGCTACTCGATATTCACAAAAACGCAAAATAACACTAACACTGTAACATGCGTATTAATCGAATTGAAGATATGGCATGAACTAAAATAGCAGAGATAAGATCAATTTAAAATATGATTTCATTTTAATTTAATGATTGCTCAAAATTCCGCCCTCGAACCTCGACACATTTTTTGCACCTTCGAATTAGTTCCTCATGGGTAGCTCTTTTAATTGAAACCTGTGATATGTTTTGAAATGTATTTCTTACTCTTTGCATACAATCTTCAATGGTTGTTAATGGGCTCTCATAAACTTTATTTTTAATAGTTCCCCAAATGAAATAATCCAGAACTGATAAATCGGGCGAGTGAGGAGGCTATAAGAAAGGTACATTATTGGCAATCCATTGATCATAAAAAGTTTCTTGTAAATAATTATTAATTAAGTATGCGTTATGTGGGGGAGCACCGTCGTGCTGATAAAAAATGTTTCTATGTTCGGCGAAAGGTAAATTTTCTAAATAGTTATTATTCAAATTTTGTAAGATATTCAGATATCTTTCACCTAAAAAAAAAAAAAAACAAAAATTTATCTGATAAAATTGTAATGCCACCACTCTATCGTTTCTTATGGCACAGTAAACATTGAACTGCCAACTTTCCTGAAAGTTTCGCTCTCTGAACATATGAGGATTTGAGTCACTCCAATAATGCGAATTGTGTCTATTAAAAAGTCCATTTTTAGTAAATTTTGCTTCATCTGTCCATATAATATTTCCCAAATAAGAATCGTGACCCTCAGACCTTATTGGAATAAACTCACAAAAATTCTATCTTTTTAGGAAATCTGTTTCTTTTAATCCTTGAACCATATAGAATAAAAACGGGTGAAACTTATGTTTTAATAAGATTCTGTGATTTGAATCCTTGCATAATCCCGATTCCAGAGCAGCTTGTTAAGACATTAAGATGACATCCTTGGAAATGCATGAAAATATCCCAGAATGACTTTTCAATGTTTTCGTCATCAACAATAGGCTTTCTTATTTGCATTTTTGCCTTGACAGAGACATAATTTTTAAAATTTTCCAGTATGCGTTTTACAGTGTTTGGTGACGGTTTCCGTTTTTCTGGATATCGAGTAGCAAATATGCAGCAAGTTCTTGATATTACTTTATCACATTCTCCATAAATAATAAACAAATTTAAAAAGTCTTCGTGGGTGTAATTTAAACGTGCTGGCATTTTTTGACATAAGATAATGACTGATTGTTTCTAATCATGGCTATTTTGATGAAATGATTACAATAATTCATGAATTTCTTTTTCTAATAAAATCGCAAATATTTCAAAAAGTTGTAACTTTAACCCCCAGAATGCTAATATCAGAAAAAAAGGAATTCAATTTTACACAATTTGACGTAAAAAAATACAAGGTGTTCCATTTGACCTAAGCAAGTTTTCGCGGTTTGAAGTTGACAAAACGGAACACTTGGCATGATATTATTGAATTTATTTCAGTTGTAGAACGTAGTTCTCCTTGTGTTCTTTTTACGTGACAAGAACCAAATGAGGATCTTTTACACGAAGAAAGTTATAACGGTTCTTGCAAACCGTTGCACCTGTCAAATTTTCTATAAAATGTCTAATATCTCTGAAACGGCTAGGTTTAGGTATAGTATATGCTACATATTTTCGACTCAGAATTTTATGCTCTTTTCGAAAACCCTAAAATATATGGGGTCTTCCTTGTATCGACTTCCGGTATAAGCGGAAGTGCCAGCTGCTTGTAATTATTTTAGTTGGATTGGCCACACCGACATTAGTAATTAACTAAATTTTCAAAATTATCTGATGCGTACTTTTCTCTATATCGATCGATTCAGTTCCCGATGAGACTCGCTGTATATAGGGTTAACTATATTTATCTCTATAAAATAAAGTGTTTATCTTATTTTTGGGGCTAGGGATATATGTTTCTGTTTCCTTTTTTCAGTTGAAGTCATTGCGACCGACCCGGACTTCAGGGAGTCCACCGCTGAACAAAATACCAAAATGTTTAACGGAGGCGGTGAAATCCCCGCTACCCGCTTATTAGCCCCAGCACAACAACAACAACAATGTATCCAACAGTCTCGAAGGTAATAATAATCATTACTTATTTTATTTGTTGAAAAATTCACTTTTAAATGATATATATTATGTTAAATGAACGCTATATTTTCAATTATAAAGAAATAAATGTAAAAAATAAAACAATATAAATAACTGTAATGATACTTTTATCAGCCAACTGAGATAAACCTTACATATGCAGCAAATTAAAAACATTAGATTGTAGTATTATAAAGGAGAAAAGTCAAACGATATCAACGTGATAAATGACTAATAAATGCATATACAGAGCAGAGATTGTTTCTGTACTATTTGGCAACGTTTTTTTAACACTCATTATGTATGTCTTAAATAATTATGTTTATGTTTCATTCCGGCTTAATTAACTATTTATTGAAAATGAATTTTTTCATAATTTATTTGTTTTGTTATTTCTAATTATGCTTATCAACTGTGCATTGAACTCAATTAACACTGATACCTGAGAACATATTAAAAGTCAGTTAATTTTCTACCAATCGTCAAATAAAATAATGGTTGTCAACTGCAGTACGTAATTGTTTTAACAAATATCCAAAGTCTGCTTGAGACCGACTTAATTTAAGAAAATATAGTATTTATTTGGAGGCTTCCTTCACAACTAAGAGAATATTATGTAAAAATTTACGTTTTTGAAATCAGAAAACAGTGCAAATCTTATTTTTAAGCGAAATACAAGCTAGAGTTTTTACGTGATATGCTAAATTTTATTGTTTTATTTATTTATTACTGCAATATTTTCACAAGTTGTACATTTTTTGTAATTATATAGTTAATATATTTGTTATTAATTTTACAATTCCATTTATTAACATTATTTGTTATGACACCTGAAGGGACCTTGTGTTGTTCTAGCAGTATTAACATTTTGTTCATACGCTAATATTCGTTGCATTTTCAGGGAATATTACGTTTTATAGATTTGTAGTTATAATATAATATAAAGTGATGATGTAATAATATAAAGTGAAATAATTTTTTGACAGAGTAAAACAAGAAGAATATACAGGCTGTCCATTTTATCAGGGCCCTCGATAATATCTCACTTAATATCGGTCGTAGAAAAAAAAATATTTTTACGAAAATTGTGCCGACTCATATAACCTACAAAATGGTTTAAAGACATTTGAAATCTATGTCTATTTTAAGAGTTATGGCGGAAAATATCGAAAATGCGGAAAACGTCTAGGCCAAATATCCACGTTATTTGAAGATGCGAGAAAAATTCTAAGGCGATTTTTTTTTGCAAAACAGAGTGCTTCAACGAGGTTTTATCAAATTTATTCTTCAGGCTGTTAATAAAATTATTTTGAAATGGGCGGGAAATGGTGCCATTAAATAGAGTATTTTCCTCCCTTTTCAACAATATATCACATGCCATATTTATTCATTGGTACTACGTTAGTAATTATAAAAACATTTTTTTAAAACCAATACATTTTTTAACAAGCATTATACTTGCCGAGGAGAAGTATGATTAAATAAAACGATAAAATAATTCAATAAGTTGCTCAAATATTTGCTATAATAAAACATTAACACAATTAAGAAGAATAAAGTAAATTCAGGTAACAAAAACAAATTAATAATAAAAAGAATATAGCACACAGAACATTAATATTTATCTAATCCTCAAAACTATAATACATGCCTGTTGAATTCGAGCTTTTAGGTCCTCTACATATTGCGGTGTCGTCGAAAACACCTTATCTTTAATATACCCCCATAGAAAAAAATCCATTGGGGTTATGTCTGGAGAATGGGGGGGTCATCGAATAAATCTATTGGTACCTATCCAAAATTTCGTCTAAATAATCTAGACAAATCTGGGAATTGTGGGGAGGAGCTCCATCTTGTTGAAAATATTGAAAGTTGTGTCGATTCTCTAAAGGTAGGTCATCTAAGAATTCATTAAATTCATTTCTCAAAAAGTTGACGTGCCTTTGACCACTGGGGTGACTATCATAAAAGTAAGGACCTATTAAATTGGTGCCTAAAATATCTATCCACACATTTATTGAAAAACGATTTTGAAACCCAGTCGGTCTATGCCAGTGTGTATTTTCAGAAGTCCATTGTAATGAATATTGGATTAAAAAATCCATTATTGGAAAAATTTACCTCGTCGGACCAAAGTATTTTACTACATATTAATGGATCGGCACGCTTCTTTTCCAACAGCCACCTACAAAAAATCGTCCTCCTTGGTTTGTCCCCCGCTTGTAAATTGTGAACTTTTTTGGATTTGTAACACCGGTAACCATTTTTATTTCAAATTTTTCTAGCACTTGTTTTATTTATACGACAAGCAATTTGAATTTCTCTTAATGATGTGTCCAAATTTTCTGTATTTTTATTTCTTACATAATTAATAACTCGGTTTACCTTATTTACATTATCAGTAACACTGTTCAACCTTGTCTTCTTCCTTAAAAATGAACCATTATTTTTCAGTTTCGTATCTAATTTTCTGAACAGAGCTTTATTCGGCTGTAGTTCAAATCTGTTTCTATATTCTACTTGAGCTAACCCAGAGTTAAAATTGCATTGGCAATCAAAATCATTTTTGAAAATTCTAAATTCTTAAACGAGTCTGATTGAGTGAGAGTTTAAGTATTAACTCAGATGATCTGTCAAAAAAATTAAATTGTCAAGTTTGTTCATAGCCAACTATTTTACAATAATTGAAATAATAGTGAAATCATGAAATATAAACAAATGGATATTATACTTAAATTAATTAATTAATTAATTGGTAAAGACATTTTAACTTTCTGAGCAAGGAGTGACGCTTTTATGGAGGACCTCTAAACATTGGCATAACTGCGAATACTCTTTCTATAATTGCTGCATGTTGCTTTCTTGATTATTATTTTGTTTTGTTACCTGAATTTACTTTATTTTTCTTAATTGTGTTAATGTTTTATTATAGCAAAGATTTGAACAACTTATTGAATTATTTTATCGTTTTATTTAATCATACTTCTCCACGGCAAGTATAATGCTTGTTAAAAAAAAATTTATTGGTTTAAAAAAAATGTTTTTATAATTACTAACGTAGTACCAATGAATAAATATGGCATGTGATCGTTGAAAAGGGAGGAAAATACTCTATTTAATGGCGCCATTTTCCGCCAGTTTCAAAATAATTTTTTTAACAGCCTGAAGAGTAAATCTCAAAATAGTGCGGTTTTGAAAAAAATTAGATAAAACCTCGTTGAAACACACTGTTTTGGAAAAAATTTTTTTCGTATCTCTTCAAATAACGGAGATATTTGGCCTAGACGTTTTCCACATTTTCGATATTTTCCGCCATAACTCTTAAAGTAGGCCATGGATTTCAAATGTCTTTAAACCATTTTGTAGGTTATATAAATCGGCACAATTTTCGTAAAAATAATTTTATTTGTACGACCGATATTAAGTGAGATATTCTCGAGTGCCCTGAAAAAATGGACAGCCTGTATACACCCTGTAACAATATTCTTTTTCTCAGTACACAATGATTTATTGCACTAGTCAGAGTTTTATTAACGACTTGTTTTTTAAAATTATTATAAAAATGTATAATATCTCCATATACAGGGCGCACAAAAAAAAAACTCTCAGCCATATTTCAGAAAATATTGACATTAATACTGGCATTTGAGAAAACTTCCGCAGACCGTTTATGTCAATATTTGATCACAATGCATAATATCCCAGTTCCGAAAGAAAACACAAATCTTAGTGAGCATTGAACATCTTTTGTCATGATATCGTAACCAACACAGTTAAGAGAGGGATGAATTATGTTTCACCCTATATGGAGGTATTACAAAAACATTCTTTCAAATACAATCGTGGAGCGTTTTTTCATCGAACAATGAAATAAAATCCAGTTGATGCAATACATAGAAATGATTTTTTTTTCACAAATAAAACTGTTTAAGATACTTAATTAAAGAACAATTAAAACCTGGTTTAAGTCGACCCTGAGATTACTATACTCGACCACGTCAGTCTTTCCGGTTTTTAGAAAGCTCTGCGTTTGTTAAGAATGTTTAAATCGCGTATTTTATTGTCATTAATACTGTCAACCGGCAGAAAAAGTAACTTAGGATTAATTCAGCGTGGACTATGGACGCTACGACTTTTATTAGCCCGGAGCAAATTCTATTTTGTCAATCTAATTTTATAAGCAGCAGGCTACGAGCACGCGTTTATAAATATCCGCGATGAAAGAAGATTTGAGAATAATACGGCGATAATGAGGCTATAAAGAGCTGAATTAACGTCGTATTTGCGGCAAACGATATATACCCACATACGTCCAACTTGATTTGATGACCAAAAGTTTCCAAAGTCGTTAATGTTAAAAAGTAAAACTGGAATACACTTGCTACAAAAAAATTTAAATTATTTCTCAGAAACGTCACTGATTATCTCGTCCTATAACTGTATTATAATAATAATAATATTTATTAAACATTTTAGATACAGAATGTATATATGGTAAGTCATTTGTAAAAATTCATATTATGTATAAACATAGAACATGTTACATGATTAAAGAATTAAAAATATAGTTTATAAATACAATTAAACACATATAAGTACACAATACACATATTTAAACAACATACACAATGTACCTATATCCGACAAATGAGACAGAAGTCCGGAAAGTTATCAAAGAACTAAAATTAAAAAAATCTCCTGGTCTTGATAACATTCGCACGGAAGTATTAAAAAAAGTAGAAACAGAAATTGCCACTCCAATAACATATCTAATAAATAGATGCTTTGAAACTGAATGCATCCCTAAACTGCTAAAAGTTGGTCTCATTAAACCACTTTATAAAAGTGGAGACAAACTAGAAATAATAAACTACAGGCCAATCTCACTTATCTCTAATATCGCCAAAATTATTGAAAAAATATTAAAATGCAGAATTCTGAAATTTTTAAATCGCCACAATATAATCTCGGATCACCAATATGGCTTCAGAGAGGGAAAGTCAACTGAAGATGCAATTCATAAATTAACATCTGAAATATATAGAGCTCTAGACTCAAAAACACCTGCTTTATGTATCTTTGTTGATCAATCTAAAGCTTTTGACACCGTGTCCCACCAAAAACTTTTAGAAAAAATAAAATGCTATGGACTTCGTGGAAAAATGTATAACCTCATTAAAAGTTACTTATCCGATCGGGAACAGTATGTGGAGATTGACGGTACTATTAGTAGTGCCAGAACAATAACATTCGGAGTCCCGCAAGGAACGGTATTGGGACCACTACTATTTACAATATATATATCAACAGTTTACTATCCATTAATTCCACTGGTAAAATATTAAGTTTCGCTGATGATACTGCTGTTTTATACACCGGAAATAGCTGGGAAACTCTAAAAAGAGAAGCAGAGACCGACTTTAAAAAAATAAAAATATGGTTCCAGTACAACAAACTAACCTTAAATTGTGACAAAACCAAATATTTACCGTTCACCTCCTACACTAACACATTACCCGATATTGGCCCACTAAAAATTAATGAAGACGTGCAAATACCAGAAGCTGAGTCTATAAAATACCTAGGCATTACTGTAGACAGACATCTAAGGTGGGATCTACAAGTAATGAATATTATTAAAAAAGTCAGAGGACTACTTACCAGATTTAAACTTCTTAAAGAATACTTAAACGAACCACAGCTAAAAATTCTTTATTACTCGTTGGTCCAATCACAGCTTTCATATGGTATTGTAGGCTGGGGAGGAGTAAGCGATAACCATCTGGAAAGACTAAATTCCATACAAAAATGGATACTAAAAACAATTTTTGGTAAAAATCGAACTTACCCTAGTGATAAGCTATATAAAGAAAACGTTCTGGATATTCGACAACTGTTTTGTTTAAATATGTTACTGAATATAAGAAAAAATAAAATAAACATAGAACCTATTCGTCACAATTATAATACACGAGGAAAACAACACAGTCATATCATGCCCCGATGTGACAAAACCATAGGTCAACGAAACTGTAACTACTTAGGACCTCGTCTATATGAAATTCTACCAACAAATATTAAAAGTATGGACAAATTCAAAAAATTCAAAAAAAATGTAAAAATATGGCTTCTAAATACTGATCGAACTAGGTTTCAAAATATAGTTAACCAGAGAAATAATCCCAGCAAAAAATAATAATTATCCAAAATATGCCATTTGATATAATATATTAATCGTAAAAAAATAAAAAATTCTATATACCTAATTAAATAACTGAAAACATTATAAAATTACACGTCAGCTTCTGTTTATTGTCTATTTAAATTACTTGCTATGTATATGTAAAATCACGCACAAGCAGCAGCAATCTGCTGCTGCTTCTGTGATTACCCTAGTTTATTTAGGTGTTTATACATTTTATACGCCATTCATATATTCCTTTTTATATATCATTATATTGTGTATTTTATATCTATACATTGTATATTGTACATTCTATATATTGTGTATTGTATATTATCTTAAATAAACTTATATTATCATTATTATTATTATTATAACAAACAGTGAATTGTAAAGTTTTTCACAAAATTGGTTGGAGGATAAAAACAAATAAATATGGCCTCAAGATTCTTTTTTATTTTAAATACATTTTTACAGCTCTCTCTGTAACACATCTGAAATACAAGTCTAATGAATCTTTTTTGGTTAACAAAGACTCTATCCCTATCTTTTGAACTTCCCCAGATAATGATATTGCACAAAATATGTGCGTATGCAAAAGCATAATAAATGCTCAATAGCCCTACTTCATCTAACGTACTTTGCGTTTGCAATATAGCAAAGTAGGCCTTATTAAGTCGTGAGCATACGTGCTCAATGTGTTTGTCCCGCAACAATTTATCATCTAAATAAGTTCCCAGTAATTTCGCGTTATGAAACAATATAATATTGTCATGCAACACTGTACCGTGCGGCAATTGTCTTTGCAAACCAAAATTTATTATGACAGTCTTATCTGCATTCAAGATAAGCTTATCTCTCTGCGCCCAAGTATTTACCTCTTGGAAGGTTTGGTCAATTAATATTTGCATTTGCTCTGTTGTATCAGCTGCTAACGTCACTGTTATATCATCAGCAAACATTGTTAAGTGGCCAGTAGTTAAAAAGTTTGGAAGGTTGTTTATATATAGCATAAATAATAGCGGTCCCAAAACAGAGCCCTGAGGAACGCTGTACATTAGATTCTCTATATGTGACTGAACATTATTTAGTTCAGAGTTCTCCCTTCCATGTAACTGTTTATGCATGACAGAATGTTTCCTCTTATTCCTACACTATATAGCTTTTGTTCTAAGAAAGAATTGTTTACCGTATCAAAAGCTTTTGACAAATCAAACATTATGCAGACCACATACTTGCTGTTGTCTAAGCAGGTGTACACCCAATTTAATAAATGGTATGTAGCTGTTTCTGTTGATTTGCCAGCAGTGAAACCATGCTGAAAGGCTGTAAGGATATTATATTTTGTGGTGAACGATATTATTTGAATCACTTTTTGAAATTACAGCTGCATAAACAGATAAGAATTAGATAGGAGAGGAGTTCTTCCATGTTAAGTCGACATACTTTTAATTTAAAAAACCCCATTAGGTTTTGATCAAATTTGGCACATTAATCTTCAAAATTTTATCAATCTATGTCAAGCAGTTTTGAAAATACGGCTATGCAAAATGTCGAAAAAAATCACACGACGGACATATTTTTAAATTGCTGTAGCAGCTTTCCTAATTAAGCTGGAGAGTTTAATTAAGTGGCTATGAGTTACTGGAGTATGCCTTAGATTAAATAGGTGATAATACTTTCACAAACGACAACAACCGCCTGTTTTAAATCTAATAACTAATGAAAGTAAAATTTTACGATCGGCAACCATTAAAATTCTAACTCTATCACTAGACTAAAAAATTTCGCTTGAATAAATCATATAGAATTTGTATGCAAAAAACTACATTCTGCATTTTTTGCAATTCGAAATCTTAAGTCAATATTATCGAAAGGGGGAGTACTAAATGTATATTACGGGCTCGTATATTCTCACATGAGATATTTAATCATTCTCTGGGGTGTAGGGGCAGAAACACAACGTGTCTTTATTTTACAGAAGAAAATTATTCGCCTCATGTTTTCGCTCATGCTACTAGATTCGTGTCGACCAGTGTTTATAGAAAATAACATCTTAACTTTACATTCAATTTTTTCATTAGAGGCAGCCGTGTTTGTCTACCAAAATAAAAAAACCGCTGCCCAAGGAATCACTACTTCCACATCCAGATTTTGTGTCCAAGTCTTATGCACACTAAATCCCAAAGTAATATTTTATTCCCTTTAATAATAGGGTGGTAGAGGGGATAAGAGGGGGTAGAGCTAACGCCAAAAAATTTTTTTTAGACGTTTCGTTCTTGTATACACAAAAAATCACATTTTATTTTTTTTTACCCCCTTTAATAATATGGTGGGGTAGTAGAGGGAGTAGTTAACGCTAACAAATTTTTTTAGATGTTTTGTTCTTGTATACACACTAAATCACATTTAAATTTTTTTTACCCCTTTAATAACAGGGTGGGGGTAGCAATGGGGTGATAGAGGGGGGTAGCTAACGCCAAAAAAAATTTTTTAGACTTCGTATTTGTATACACACTATAATAAATAACACCACAGAAATTAGACAACCCCCAATTCCAGAAGCCAGGGCTTGTGCGGAAGGGGGTTACACATTGAAAAAACGCGGACATACAACCATTTCCTCCGACAGTGCCAGTACCGGAGCCAGGATTCGAACCCGGTGGTGCGATGTCCGTGTGAAATTAATCGCGATTGCCACCTCGCGCCTTAACCCACTCGGCTATCGACCAGACGAAATCACATTTTAATTTTTTTTACCCCCTTTAATAATAGGGCGGGGTGGTACAGGGGGTTGCTAACGCCAAACAAATTTTTTTAGACGTTTCGTTCTTGCATACCCACTAAATTACATTTTAATCTTTTTTTTACCCCCTTTAGTAAGTAATAGGGTGGGGGTGGCAATGGGGTTGGTAGAGGAGATAGATAACGCTAAACAAACTTTTTTAGACGTTTCTTTTTTGTATATACACTAAATCACATTTTAATTTTTTTACTCCCTTTCAAAATAGTGTCGGTGTGGTAGGGGGGGGTGGCTAATGCCAAAAAAAAATTTGAGACCTTAACTTTTTGTACATGCCCTAAATTTCAATTTTATAGACTCTTACTTGCTTACTATTTACCCCATTTATCCCCGAACCCTTCAACGGAACTAGATCATAATATAATCTAGTTCTAGATCTCGTTACAATACATAAGTGTACCAAATTTCAAGTTAATATCTCAAACGGTTCCAGAGTAAACGTGCGCACAAAAAAGTTACAGACAGACCGACAGACAGGAATTTTTTTCGCTCAAATTTAAAATCTCGACGTTTCATGACATTTTAAGCCCATTTCAACAAAAAAAAAATAATATTTTTTTGTGTTACTATACTTCCACTGGACGTGGAAGTAATAAATTTGAATTCGTGTAGCCAATCAAATATCAATTAATAATTATATTCTCTCACTTTTTAGAAAAAGACAAAAAGTTCGTTTTGTTGCGCCAGCATTTTTAACACACTTCCTGGTGACATAAAAAAACAATAGAGTTTTTCTGCTTTTAAAAATAAATTAAGAAAATATTTAATAAATAAATGTTTTTATTCCTTGCAAGAGGTTTTTAGCAATGGAGGTAATGATTACGATATTATAGTGTATACGACCAGAATTGAAACCGTATAAAAACTAAAAGCCGGCAAAAACAGTCGGCATCTCTTTATTGTTCTTCTTATGACAAGCATTTCTGTTTACCTCCGCAAGAGATGCCGACTGTTTTTGCCGGTTTTTAGTTTTTATACTGTTTCAATTCTGGTCGTATACACTATACGGACATAGTTTCTTTCAATGTATATTTTAAAGTTTCAATAGTGTATAATAGTGTTTTGTATTTTATTAATTTTGCTGTATACAGTGTATTATTTGTAATTTTACTAATTATTTTATTACTTATTTATTTACGTGCGTTAATCGACTTGTCACATCTATACAAATGTATAGCAAAAGTGAATAAAGGATTTATTATTATTATTAACTCTGTCTTAGAAACATTTTAAAAAATTCGTCTTGCTTAAACCACTCAACAAACACATTTAAAATATTCTGACTATGTAAAATAGCATCATTTTGAGTTGGACCTGAATTAACAAAAGGAGTATCATCGGCGAACAATATTACTTTCATTAACTATATTATTTGCTATGCATTGCGAAAATAATGAGTAATAAAGGTCCAAGAACTGATCCTTGGGGTACACTGCATTCAGTGTTTATTTTATCTGACCTACAACCACGACTTCGAAAATATACGAACGTTGGATACGTTCATTTACTTTATCTTTTGAACCATACATGTTCAACTTATCAAACAGGAGATCATGATGAACAAGATCAAACGCTATGAACAAGATCAAACGCTTCACTCAGGTGTAATTTATTTAAATTGATAAGGTGGAAAGTATATTGAACTTTGAAAGGAAGTTAGTAATTCTACTGAAAATAAACCTTTCTCAGAATGTTGGACAAAGTGGATAACAAAGAAATAAGCCTATAATAATTAACCTCTTCATTTCTAACTCATTAGTATTAAATTACTTTGAGGAAACTTTTTAATACTTAGGTTTTTTTTTTCAGGCTGGCCAAAGTAGTAATAATTGAGCAGCCAGCGTCAAAGGCACTTAGATTTCGATATGAGTGCGAAGGAAGATCCGCAGGATCTATCCCAGGTGCTTCGAGTTCTCCTGAGAACAAGACTTTCCCCACTATACAAATTGTCGGGTACCAAGGCAAAGCCGTGGTCGTCGTTTCGTGTGTCACAAAGGATCCTCCTCACAGGTGAGTTGTTCTTTATGTTTGCTTGAAACCGTTTTCTCGTTTTGTCTAAAATTTGGCAAGCTTACCCAGAATTAACTAATTATATAAGTGGGATTGTTTCCTCTTTCTTTGCTCATGTCTGCATATATTGCAACGAATATTCAGGAGAGGACTGCACTTCTCATGTATAATTGAAAATTAAAACAGTGTCCCCCAACTATTTCCGTAGGGGGTTCCTAAAATGTTTAATTTTGACTTGTTTTTTCCCCCCATTTTACTCTTAGTTGTAAATGAACTTGCTTTTATGGAATTATTATCTTCTTTTTATAACTCTTTTTTAAAATCAGTGTTTGTTCGCGGTATTTTTAATTACCTCCCGACGATGCTGACATGGTTAGCGAAACGCGCTTCCAGTAGTTAGTGTTTTGTCGAGTCGATGAATGGGGGAAAGGCCTGAATAAAAAATAATGAAAGCACAGTTAGCCCCAAATATTTTTTTATGGTAACATGTTAGTTATATCCTCAGGATCATTCAGCCAACTGAAGTAACGGCTGCTGGCCATGCCCCTCGCCATGCCCTTTTTTTGCCAATCTGGGTAGCATATTATTTTTTTAGTTTTCCCAAAAATTAACGTGAAAAGCAGAAAATCGTGAAAAATCGTATTTTGGAGATTCCTGTTTGTAAGGCCACTTGTCTTAAGGATGTCATAGGATATGCCGCAAAATATCCCAAAATAGCAATTTCAATATTTTCATCATCGACAATTGGTTTTATTTTATGAACTGTTGTCTTAACAGTGCCAAAATTTTTGAAATTCTCCATTATTCGTTTAATACTGTTCGGAGACGGTTTTTGTTTATCTGGATATCTATTAGCAAATACTTCACACGTTCTTGATAAAACTTTGTTACATTCTCCATAGATTATAAACAAATTTAAGTAATCCTCGTGCGTATAATTTAAGCGCCCCGGCATGATAATTAATACTTGTCAATTGGTAAGTGACAGCTACATGCATTTGTTTAGCACTCAACGCCGTCATAGCCAACTAAGAGTAATTTAACTTGATATCTAATTTAACTTAATATCCATAACAAAATACCCATATAGAAATATTGAATTGGGATTATATCGAAAACTAAAAATTTTCGGAATAGACATCCATAGACAAACTTACCCTTATTTTTAATGGCGAATAAGATAAGATTATAAAAATTGGGGGTTTCCATTTGAAAAAATTGATTTTTGACAGTTTTCTCAATTTCATCTTTATTCTTATTTTTTTAACACTCTGTATTAATACTTATCAAAATATTATAAAAACTCTATTAAAGTAGGTCTTTTTCAGCAAAGAATCGAACCCAAATTAGATAATAAAGGCTTCCTTATAGGGAAAATTGATAATTGTTTTAGGGCCCGCAAACGTCATTTTTGACATAAAAATTGAAATATCTCAAAAACGGAGAGACCTAGGTATAGGACATGATACACAAAATCGGCCTAGAATTTTGCGTGCAATCCAAGAATGTAATAATATATAGGGTGTCCCATTTAAAATAAGCAAGTTGGTATCGACTTCCGGTATAACCGGAAGTGCCACCATCTTGAAAATATTTTAGCCGAGTTGCCCCCATCGACATTAGTTTACTACCAAATTTTCAAAAATTTCCGATGTCTACTTTTCGAGATATCGATCGCGGCAGTTCGTCGTGGGACACCCTGTATATGTAGCTAATATGCAAGGAAATCTTTGGAAAATTTAGAAAATATTAAGAAAATGCAAATATAAAACTCTAAAATATCAGTTTTCCACAATTTCCAACAATGTTCCACAATTCCCAGGGATTTTTCAAGATTTTCGCTTATTAATGTTAAAATTTGCAATCGGCGTATAAAAAAATGATTTTCCGCTTTTCACGTTAATTTTTGGGAAAACTGACCTCAGATTCGTAATCAGCGTCCCAAAAAAACCTACAGGAACCCATTTTTGGGCCAAAATATTTATTTTCTTATGAATTAGAAATAAAAATATAATATGCCACCCGGACTGGCCAAAAACGGGTGGTTAGAAAAAAAAAAGGGCATGGCCAGCAGGCATTACTTGAGTTGCCTGAATGATCTTGAGGGTAGGTATAACTAACATGTTATAGTTCAAGTAGGAAAATCCTGAGACATAAGAAACTCAAGAAAAACTTTACGACCTCATTAAAATACCGGTACTCTTTTTTAGTGCTGTCCCCAAATTAGATTAGATTAGATTAGATCTAGATTAGATTTTATTTCCCAAAAATTAATGTTACATAACACTAATAATGTAATATGCTCATATAAGTACATACATGACATGGTGCGCCTTAATCAAGACATAAGGGAAAGAGCATTTACTTAAATAGGTTCACTCTTAATAAAAATACATGCACATACTTAAATAAATTCAGACATTATAAATATACAATAATACAATGCTTTAGAAGTAAACCCTTTGAAAACCTTTTATGGATTAAATTTTGTAGTGAAGTTATAGAACACATAATTATTTAAAACTTTCTTTAGCCTAATTTTGAATAAGTTTTCGCTGTTTATGCAAGTAATAGAATTTGGTAGGTGATTATAAATTTTTACTCCGGAGTATAAAGGACCTTTCCTATTTGTAACATATCTATAGTTTGGTGCAATTAGTTTTGTATTAGATCTGGTATTGTAATCATGGATATCAGCGGATGTCGATATTGTGTTTCGTTTTCTGTAAATTATTATAGATAATTTATATATATATAAAGATTAACTAGTTGGTATACGTAAGTTTTTAAACGCCGTTCTACAGGATTCTCTCGGATGAATACCACAAATTGCTCGCACAGCACGTTTCTGTGTCACTAAAATTTTTTGAAGACAAGTTGCGTTTCCCCAGAATTCTACACCATATTGCAGTATGCTTTGAAAATATGCAAAATACACAGATAGTGCCGCTGCAATGCTGATATTTTCTTTGACGTTCTTTATTGCATAAATTGCACGTCCAAGTCTTTTATTTAAATCAGAAATATGCGTCGACCAATTTAACGATTTATCAATATATATTCCTAAAAATTTAGTATCAGTTACTGACATTATTTGTCCTAGATCAGTTTGAATATTTATATCTAAGGCTGGTGTGTGGGATTTTTCAAATGTTATATTCATTGTTTTTTCAACATTTAAGAGCAGTTTATTAGCATGAAACCAGTTTGTAATGCCATTCATTGCCTCTTCACTTTTAACTTTAAGATCGTCCAAATTATCATCATTCACTATGATACTGGTATCATCAGCGAACAATGAAAATTGTAACGAAGGAAAATTATCAACAAGATCATTTATGTATATTAAGAATAATTCTGGACCTAATATGGACCCCTGTGGAACTCCAAATGTGATATCTTTTGCTTCCGTGATAACAGTTTTTCCAATTTCCTGAGATTCGTCATAAAGTCTGACATATGCAGATCTATGTTTTAAATATGAAGTAAACCACAGAAGTGGTGTACCGCGTATTCCGTAGTAATTGATTTTCATTAGTAAAATATTATTATCTACACAGTCAAAAGCCTTAGACAAATCGCAGAAGATACCCATAGGAATATGTTTATTTTCTAGGATATTATTAATATAGTTTATTAGTTTAAATGCAGCGTCAGATGTGCTACAATCTTTTTTGAATCCAAACTGAAATGGTGTTAAGATTTTAAATTTTTCTAAATAGTTTACTAGCTGTTTTTTTACTACTGCTTCTAATATTTTAGAAATTGTAGGCAAAAGGGAAATAGGTCTATAATTTGAAATATTGACTCGCTTTACCTTTATAGGTTATGTCAGGGTTGGCACCATGGCCCGCGGCTATAATAATTATGTCGTAAAGTTTTTGTTTAGTTTTTTTTGTCTCAGGAAATCCTTACTTGGACTATACCATAAAAAACTATTTGGGGCTGACCGTACTTTCATTTTTTTTATTCTTTCCTTCATTAACCCGACTACTATTTTTTTTCAGGCACTAAACATTCTAATTTATTTTAAACGCGTCTAGAAAACGCCCGCAGTCATATAAGGTTATTTTCTTGCGCAGGTAAGAAAGTTCTCAGACATTTTTCAATCTTCAGTAGCTCTTGGTATACCCGTTATATTGAAAAATCATACAGTTAAGTAGGACACGTGGTACTTTTACTAGTCAGTAAATTATAAAAATATCATTACTTGTTTTTATGAATGAACAACTATTCCCATTAAAATATTTGTTCCTGTTTTCCGACCAGCGCCAGCAGCGAGGAATTTATATTTTCAAAAATAACAAACGGGCTAGTTAACTGTTTTTTTATATAAATATTTATTATTATGATATAGTCCTAAAATTATTCATAAAACATTCAAGTTTGAAGACCAGACGATTAACAAGATAATTACAAGGATAATGAGATTGTTAACACACAAATAAAACAAACATTTTTATGTAAAAATTGTATTGTTATTTAAATATTTAACATTTTTAACAGATATCGCGATATTGCAAATTTAAGATTTACATATAGACACGAGTGCAAGGCTATGCGGCTTAAGTTTCTTACCCACACAAGATAATTGCTGTTCTCTAATCTATGCAAGGAATAAAAGTATAAATACGCGTTACTCGGAATTTTCATAACAAACATAAAAAAAGTCATACAGTTGCCAACATTTCTGTGAATTAGCATTAGATAAGGAGACATGTTATTTATTAACTCTTTATACAGAGTGATTAATTTGCCATTGCAATAAGTATATGGCTGTTACCTTACAAATTGTGACATAATTAGATCGTTATACAAAGTGTTGCGTGATTAACTGTACATATAGCTCAATGGAAGATAGAGGGCATCGTATTGATTCCAAAACACCCCCATACCTTAGAGTGTTTCGATACTGATATACAGAGGGTTTTCTAATTTTTGCCAAATTTTTTAGCGCCCTGTATAGTAAAAAATAATAATTTCTTTACATAAATTTTATGTTTTAACAATCAAATTTTTGTTATAAAGAGTTACTTGTCCAAAAATTAAAATTGAAGCCAGTTTGTCGTATGGGTACCACCATCTGTGGATATCCTGTATAACAATCGTTGTTTCTGATTAAAAATGAATAATAAAAGTTCTTCCGGTAACCGCAAGTTGCCGCGGTGCAATAATTCAAGAAGACGGGCGAAAATTTCAATGTCAATCCAAATTCACATTCAGTATCTTAAAATATATGAACATTGGCAGGTTCAACGAAATCGGACAATCTTTTTAAGAATCCAAGATGGCGGTCTATCTTCTTCATTTACGAACTTAACCTAGCTATTAATTAACCCAAATAGAAAAACTCTCGATATAATACTTTGTTCTACAAAAAAAAACAATACACTTCAAACATGTAAAAATTAGATCCACCAGGAAAAACATCCCGTAGAATTGAGTTTATATTTGAGAAGTAGAAGATGTATTTTACTCATCACTGCAAGTGCATTTTATTTTTTTTTGAAAAAAATTTGAATATCGTGGTATACCACATAGAAATCCAAAGATGATAGATATACCGTTGGATAGTGAAGGGGAAAATAAAACAAATGTCTTCAATATACAGGGTGTCTCGCTGGGAACTGAACTGATATAGAGAAAAGTAAGCATTAGAAAATTTTGAAAATTTAGATAATTACTAATGTCGGTGTGGCCAATCCAACTAAACTAATTACAAGCAGCGGTCACTTCCGCTTATATCGGAAGTCGATACCAACTTGCTTATTTCAAACGGAACACTCTATATACTTTAAGGTTTTCGAAAAGAGCATAAAATTCTGAGTCGAAAATATGTAGCATATCCTATACCTAAACCTAGCCGTTTCAGAAATGCCAGCACATTTAAATTACACCCACGAAGACTTTTGAAATTTGTTTATTATTTATGGAGAATGTGATAAAGTAATATCAAGAACTTGCAGCACATTTGCTACTCGATATCCACAAGAACGCAAAATAACACTAACACTGTAACATGCGTATTAATCGAATTGAAGATATGGCATGAACTAAAATAGCAGAGATAAGATCAATTTAAAATATGATTTCATTTTAATTTCATAATTGCTCAAAATTCCGCCCTTGAATAACCTCGATATATGACTTCATCGGTAATTTTTTAAATGAATCACCCCGTATATTATTACATTTTCAGAGAGACACTTTTTCATCAATTATAATGATATAGTGTTTGGTAGTTGTATTTGTGATTTTCTAAATATTAAATTTGTTATTACAAAATATTGATCACTAATATTGAGAAAAAAAGAAAATATTCATAATAAATGTTCAAACTGGAGACCTTCAGCAGCCCAACAATATCCTATCCTAGGAGTTTTGAATGGCATGCTGTGATATTTCTTGAACAGCCATCCTAATTCGATCTCCCAACTCTTCTAACGACTGAAATTTGGTCTAATAGACAACGGATTTTGAATGACCCCAAAGAAAATAGTCTAAAGGACTTAAGTCTGGCGATCGCGGTGGCCATTCAATATGCCTCCTCAACCTACACATCCCTGTGGAAATATTTCATTTAGGTATTGACGCACACCAACTCCATAATGAGGCGGAGCTTCTTCCTGGTGATATCAAATTTAATCCGCAGTCGTTCAGGATTTGCCTATTTTGGAAATATACGATTTAATGCTGGAACAATTTTCTCGCGCAAAAGTTGTAAAAAAAATAATATTTTTATCTCTTTATTTTATTATTTCGCACACCCACCAAACCCTATAACATTATAATTGATGAAAAAGTGTCTATCTGAAAATGTAATGATATACAGGGTGATCCATTTAAAAAACTACCGATGACGTCATGTCTCGAAAAATAGGTTAGCTGTTGGGAATCAAAGTACGTCACTGAATAGAATAAAAATACTACAAAAACTTTTGCTGAGATCATTTTTTATTCCAAATTATAGTTTAGAGAAATCAGGTGTTTCCACACATTTACGCAACCCTGTATATTACTCAAATGTGCTTTTAGAGGACGGAATATTAAAACGTAATATTTTTAATCGCAAACTCTTCTATAAAATCCTTACTTTACTATAAGGAACGTAACCAGACTGGAACCAACAGCTACTCTCCGGGCTATGTGCCCCGCCGAGCGCTGAATTACAAGTTACAAATCTGGCGCGTTAAGTGTAATAATTGCACATTACCATCAAGACGCTAATGCTTCGATTGCAACGAACACCAGCCGAAAGACTGATCCTACTTAAAGGAGCTCTTTTGCCAGCCGTCACACACCACTTGCAGACTGCAGTTTCGAGCTGTTGCCTACCTTGCACTGACGAGAGCCAACAGCTCGAAACTGCAGTCTGCAAGTGGTGTGTGACGGCTGGCAAGAGGACTCCTTTAAGGGTCAGTCTTTCGGTTGGTGTTTGTTGCAATCGAAGCATTAGCGTTTTGATGGTAATATGCAATTATTACACTTAACGCGCCAGACTTGTAACTTGTAATTCAGCGCTCGGCGGGGCACATAGCCCGGAGAGTAGCTGTTGGTTGCAGTTTGGTTACGTTCCTTATAATAAAATAAGGATTTTATAGAGGAGTTTGCGACTAAAAATATTATGTTCTATATATTATTGTTATTAGCATAATGAACCCATCCAATAGATTGGAAGGCGGCAATTATGAATTTAGATGACCATTTTGAATTTGAGCACTCAAATTTGGAAATTTTGGCAAATGCTTCATGCGAATAACCTTAAAATGACTGGCATGTTGTTTTTGAAAAAAAGACAGGCAAAAGAACAATATCCGCCAAGTTGGGTTAAGGAGCTCGCTAAACTTTTTGGCACTTTTTGATTTTCGCACGCCACAGATCTGCCAGCATCTCCCATTTATTTTTTCGCTATGTCAAATACGTGTAGTAAGTGCTACCGAGTAGGTACATCGATCGGGAGATTATTAAAATTTTTACCTTCTGTCCTACCCCATAACACACTGCCCATAGGGTTAAGGGCCTAATAAAAAAGTGTTTATTTTGCCTATACTTTCAGGCTACCGCGCAGAAGACGAGATTACCTACTACCTTACCAAATTAATGCCAGCTTTTAGAAACGAAACTATCCAAATTTCAAACAGTTAGAATGTTGTTGACTCACCCTGTGTGTATTTTTTAAAAACTGACTTTGAATTTCATTAATGTAGATTCCACCTGTCCCAGTTTTGTTATTCTTTAACTGCTTAACTTGGATCGAATCCAAAAAACTTGGCATTATTGTCACAAAAGGTATGTCGATACATAATAGAAGATCCGTATAGATCTTAATGTTCCTGATTGTATCCTGAGCGCTCTCTTGAATTACGAATCCTGATTTTAAACATGAAATTAGTTCAAATGTGCTTTTAGAGAGCGGAGTATTAAAACATAATATTTTTAGTCGCAAACTCCTCTATAAAATCCTTATTTTACTATAAGAAATGTAACCAAACTGCAACCAACAGCTACTCTCCGGGCTATGTGCTTGTAAACTTGCAATTCAGCGCTCGGCGGGGCACATAGCCCGGAGAGTAGCTGTTGGTTGCCGTCTGGTTACGTTCTTTATAGTAAAATAAGGAGTTTGCGACTAAAAATATTATGTTTTAATGAAATTAATTAATAATATAAATGTTCCTACAAATATCAATATTTTCATTTATTCAAGTTTATCCTATTCAGTCCTATACATTTTCTATTTTTTTTTTTTTACTTATATTATTCTAAGAATAACTTCACCTTCTCTTTTTTATATTCAATAATACTTGATTCATTAACAAATAACAAAGAAATGAATACCTGCCATCAGGAGTGCCCAAAAATATGCCAATTTCCATTTTCGTCTTTAAACAATTAGAAACAGTCATTTATCAAACCTATCTTGAAATGCGGCACCTAAAACGAAACAAGAGAGCGTCATCGCAACAGAATACCCGATTTGAATGATATAGGTATTAAATTCGGTAACCAGATTATAAACTGGAAATTTGTAACATATAAATGATGTTGGTCATTGACATCCATTTTCTTGAAAAATAAAAACGCAATAATATATTATGTGTGCTTCTGTTTGGGCTTGTCAAATGGCAATCTCCTGATGTATTTATTATGTGTAGGTATAATAATATAACAACAAAGTTAAATAGGTAATTTTATTGTATAACCTTGACAACGACATTGGATGTTTGTTTATGATTATTGTTAATTTATATATTATTGTGTTTAAAAAATCTTGCTGGATTCCATTCTATATACATTAAAAGTATTTGTTTACAAAATTTATTTCATTTTACATTTCCTGTTGACTCGAATTATTCTGAATTTCATTGGCCTCGGCTGAATTTTTGTCAGGCTCTGGCATGAATTAACATAGCTCGCATCCAGAAGTTACCAATGGGGAATGCGAATGTCTGGCTTGTGCCAGAAATGCGGGGCCCACGCACGGAGGATTATCAATAATACATATTCAGTATGATAAGTTGCATACAGAGTGTTTTTACATTTGCTGACGGCGACAATCTTGTAAAATTTTAATAAATTTTAGATTTTTTGCATTGTGGTTGTTCTTCTTCTTCATCAATAAAACTTTCAAATTGCAAACGATCTTCGAGATTATCGACGTCTTCAAGCTCTGCAATTTGAAAAGCCAAAACGGAAACGATCAAAATCAGTAACAAATAATTTTAATGTTTCATTGGTTCTCCAACAGATTAATGATAATACGAAGATGTCTTTGAAAGAACTTAAGAGAAATACCATCCTTACAAAACGAAACTTGTATATAAGTTAGAGCCAGGTGACCCCGAACGGCGCACTAATTTTCTGGCAAGATTTGATTATTTATTTTTTCGTGATGAAAATATCTTTAAAAAAATACTTTGGAGCGATGAAAGTAGATTTCACAACAATGGAGTTGTGAATAGACACAATTGCTGTTACTGGGCACAAAACAATCCCCGTTGGATTACTGAAAGAAGTAACCAGCGCGTTTCTGGTATTTAAATGTATGGTGTGGTATAGTCAATAGTTATTTAATAGGACCCCACTTTTACGAAGGCACTTTAAATGGTGACCGCCGTTATCAGAGTTTTCTTTAAAGAATATTACCTCAACTATTAGAAGATGTCCCGACCAAAACCATAGCACCATCATTTTTCCAGAAACCGCGAATCATCCGCGAAGCAATTGAGATTGAGAAACGTCCCAATTGTCTAAACAAAAGAGATGACGGTCATCGTCTTCCAGTCGCTTGGAAATCATTGATCTCCAGGCTAGCCCCACAATCTTCATCCACGCCTCATAATCCCGATAGCAGCCGTTCTGCTCTGATGCCTCCATCAACAGACCCTCAACCCCCCACCAGTATCCCACCCATAGACAGCTTTCGTATAAATAACACTTCGTCCGATACTACCAGCGAGTTCGCTCTAAGGAGCAGGTAGATTGAGGCCTTAGAGACGGATCGTGGTGAGATCTGGGGAGTAGGCAGATTGAGACCTTTGACAGTTTTTTCTTGACCCACTTTTCTCTTGAAAATGGCTCCAAAACGGGAGCCGAAACGTCGAGACATTAACAATCTCAGACACGGTTCAACCCGAGAACCTAGTATTTTATATATATATATATATATATATTTCCGGCCCATTCGCCGCGCAACCCCCCCCCCCCTCCAATTTTCCCTTAATATGAATTTCACAATTTTATAAATTTTTCTTTTAATCTTTTATTTACATAAATCATTTTAAGAAACTGAAAATATTGTTGAAAAATTCGTGATTAGAAATAATTTAATTTTTTGATTTTTCTCAATTTTAAGCGATTTCATGAAAAATAAACCATCAACATATAAGACCATTTTAAAGTACACATTTCATCGGTTAAAATGAGCCCGGGTAGAATATTTAAATAAAGAAAAAACACCAATAAAATTTTCCGTGGAAAATGTTGGTTTCTTTTTCGAAAAATGTAAATATCTCGGAAACTACTTGTTTTTCAGATTCCAAAAAAATCATGCTTATTTAATGCAAAAAGGTATAAATTCATATAATTTCATGTAAATTGAATATTATTTTTACGACAGAAAAAAGTAAAAAGCCGAAAAATCGATTTTCCGCCATTTTCTCGGAAAATGTGAGGTTATGTTGAAAAATGCTTTATATGAAAGTTTTAGATTTTTTTATTATCTACAACTTTTGCACAGAACATTTTCCGCTAGGAGGTCACGTTTCGCCGAAAATCACAAAAGACCACTTTCAACCCAACAGCATACTCATTTAAAATTTCACTTTATTTCGTGTTTAATTTTTGTTTTTTCACTTAATTATAACCTTAACTAAATCTGCCGGCAGGTCCTTGCCCGTTAATGATTTTATTTAGCTTTCAATATCCGCTTTGGCAGCAACCTATAAACTTTAACTGAAATTTAAGTTTTGTATCTTTACTGAACCAATTATTTCCCAATTTAGTGATGTTTGATAGAAATAACATCAAATTTGATATTTTAAATGGAAAGTTACTAAAATATTGTAGAAAAATTAATTTATGATTAATGAACTTGAACATTAAATATTTAGACAATTCCAACAAGACCCAGTGTCTATGCGAAATGTTCAAGGTAATCTTCAAATCAGCCTCGCCTGAATATTTGGCACATTTACCAACAATTAGTGTCTTCATTTAATTTTGAAATATATCTGAACAAAAATGCAACTTAACAATTACTCATCCGTTTTTGTTCAAACTTATTTCAGGCCACATCCACATAACTTAGTCGGTAGGGAAGGCTGTAAGAGAGGAGTGTGTACGTTAGAAATTCCGACAGATACAATGACTGTACATTTCTCGAATTTAGGCATACAATGTGTAAAGAAAAAAGACATAGAGACCGCTCTGCGAATTCGAGAGGATATCCGAGTTGATCCCTTCCGAAGTAAGTCAGATTGCTGGTTTATTTTGTTTGTGGTGGTGATTTAATGCATGTGCACTTTGTAGTTTAGATTTGGTGTTAATTATGCTTTTTGTGTGTTTGATTGCAGTATTATTGTCTATTTCTACGCTTTGTTAACTTAACATTTACTTAACACCTTTTTATTGTACATATTTATTATAATTAGGTTAATAACAAAAATACAAGTTTAGCGCCAGAAAAACAAAATACCCAATGAAGACAATGCACATGTCTGTTGCACGATAATGAAAATATAGTGCATACTCCATTCACGATTTTTTTGCAATTCAGTTGGCTGCCATGAGCTGTTTAATTCGACATTCTGTCCCAACCACTTTTAGTTAAAACAAAAATGAGTGTTTGCTTGAAGAAACTTCTTTTACCTCTCATATTTTCACTGGTATCAAGCGAAACTCAAAAGCAGACGATGACAGGATAGAACTAAATAAAATCAAATAATATGTCTTGGAGCATAATATCTAAATTAGGAAACAGAGCTTTGTGAGAATCCTGCCATAGCAGCTTCTACTTTTAATAAATTTTTTCATCAAACAACCGATGAGGATAATTCAACAAATATCTGCAAGTAGAGTAGAGATTTTTGTATTTCCAAAAATCCACATTCGATTTTTGAACCTTTTGTCTGTGATGAAATGTTTACTTTACTAAATAATAAATTAAAAAACAAATATTCTTCAGGTCCTGATGAAGTTCCTATGTTTTTTTTAAAAAAAGTAATTGAATGTATCATTTAACCACTGGCTTAGTTAATTTTCCTTTTTTAACTGGAACATTTGTAAAAATTTTAAAACTAGGAGGTTATTCTAATTTATAAAATACAGAATCTTCAGTTTATGAAGAATTACCGTCTGGATTTTCTAAAATATTGGAATATTGCTATTTAGATCGTTTATTTAAATTCATTGACAAGCATAATATTATTACTAAACAACATGATTTTCGGGCTAATATGTCCACACAAATTTCTATATTTTCATTTTATGAAGAATGATTAAATGTTTGGAGGTAGGTGAGCGCCCTGGGATATTTTGTGACCTCAGCATGGCATTCGACTGTGTCAATCATATCAAACTGTTATCCAAACTTCATTCGTATGGTATACGTGGTGTAGCACATGAATGGATAGCTTTTTTTTTAATAACCTTAAACAATATGTAAACCTAACATATTCGGACAATATTAGTACTGATTATTAAATCAGAATTATATAAACGAAGGTGTCCCACAAGGTTTGGTACTGGGACCAATTTTATTCTAATTATATATAAACGAAATTGATACTTTAACCACTAATGCATTTTTTGTTATGTCTATGGACGGTACATCTCCTGCTAATTTCTTCTTCAGATGACTTGCTGAAATCTAACTACAATAGAGTGTTAAGTGATTGGTATAAGTCAAATACACTTTATTTTAACTCTGAAAAACCCAAGTGCTTAGATTTCGTAACAGATAAAAACTGGTTCACAGTTAGATATCTGTATAAATGGTTCAGATATGTTAAATTTTAATCAAGAAGTTAAATACTTGGAAGTTTTGACTAATGTCTCAACTGGAAAGCTCACTGTTCCCAATTAGTTTCAAAACTAAATTCGATGTGTTATTCAATGAAAAATCTCTAAATCGTTTTGACAAATGAACAACTTATTATGGTGTATCATGCACAAGTCTCCTCTAAACTGAGATATGTGTGTGTTTCTGGGGTGGTTCCATTCAATCAGTGGATGTTCTTTTAACTCAAAAACTCGTTATTAGAATTATTGCTGGACTATCTAGTTGGAATTCTTGTAGAAATATTTTAGAAAACATTAAATTTTAACTTGTGTGTGTATGTTAATTTTGAACTGTGTTTTTTTATAGAAATAAAGGCAATTGCATTTTAAACAACGTATGCATAATATAAATACTAGATAAAAAAATCATTTCCACGTACCGTTCTGTAAATATAAGGTGTCTGCAAATTTTCCTCCCTATCTGGATTTGAATATTTATAATAAGTTACCGATTGACATTAAGCTATCAAGTTTACTAACTTTTAAACGCCAATTAAATAGTTATCTTCTGGATAAACCTTTTTATAATTTAAGTGAATTTTTTTGAAGATTTAAGTTAGGTTGTAGGTAGTACTTAAGTAATTGACCATTCCTATACAAATGTATTTTATTTATCTCAAAGGAAAATAAAGTATTTTTATAATAATTATTATAAAGCAAATGAGTGAGCCTTTTAGTAGGAAAGTACTGGTTAAAAACTAAACTAACTTAAAACATGTTTTAAAACAAGAAAATTAATATCCAATAGTGTTATTATAATTAACTAGAATATATAATTATCAAGTTCAAGCTCTAGATAAGAGTAGGAACCTTAATATTTTCCAGTAGCATAAGCAATAAAAAATATGTACCAAGAAATATGATAAGAATATTATTTTACGTTTATTTATAATTATTATATCATTTAATGGTAAAACCTAGCCAAATTCAAATATACAAAGTGAGCATATAAAATTTATCTCCCTCTCGCAAATTACCGTCAACAGTGAATGCCGATACAAAATTTTTCTCATAAGTTTTTAAGTAAGTTCTTGTTGCAAAAAGCTGTGCCAAATTTTATTGTAAAATCGAGAAAGTCTACAAGCATCAGTTGTTCGAGATCTAGTTCTAATTTTTATTTATTCTTTTTCAAGGCCACATCCCCATAGATTAGTAGGTAAAGAAGGCTGTAAAAATGGAATATGTAGGATAAACATTGTCTGTGACATATTATCTACTGTTCAGTTTACTAATTTGGGTGTACAATGCGTCAAGAGAAAAAAAGTGGAAGCTTCCTTGAGAATGAGGGAGTTCCTTAACGTCGACCCTTTTATGAGTAAGTCGTATCAACATAGAGTACATACAAAGATCATAAAATCTACTATTTGTAAATATAAACGAGAATCGGCCTCAGTAATATATATTTGGGAAATCCTTTTATTTTAATTATCGAACACAATGTCATTGCCCTCTTTGCATGAATGGAGAACTGAATTCAAAAAACAAAGAAGAGATAAATAAAAAAGCTAATGTATTTGTGTTTATGTAGAAAAGCACTTAGGCCCGACAGTGGGTGGTCATGTGTATTTTTTTTTTCTAGCTAGTTCTTGTAGTAGTAGTAACAGTAGCTGCTTTTACTGGACTATAATTGGCCCCTTTTTACCTTCTATAGTTTAGCAAGGACTGAAAGCGATGCTTGATTGTCAACTTTAACCCACCTTTTCAGTCTGTTTGTATGCCCAGCTGATGGATTGATATCTCTCCTGTGTAGGTCCCCTCTGAGACTAACATGTTAATGAGCCTCTCAGGATTATCACTGTTGACAGCCTACCAACTGTTAGATTAGATACTTGGTCATTCAAAGGTGTACATGACCACTGTTGCTTCATACACCAATCGAATATCATAAATTCATAACCTCATCCCATCCCTTATTTGAACTCCTTACAAGTCAAACAATTTTAAATACCATTTTGTAATAACCAACGAAATGAATTGCATGCATATTGATATTCATAATTTCATAATGCCAAAATATCAGGAATGGAGTATATATTATAATTCTAAAAAAAATGGTAACGACTGCCAAAACAGTCGAGCAAATATTTGATAAAAAAGTCAAAAATCAATGTAATAAGAAGGTGAATAGTAAATATTAGGTTATAGTTTTTTATGCCTTTAAAATACCTTATTTTAAACTTAATCCCTGTAATTTTTAGCTGGTTTCGGCCACCGCAATCAGCCCACCTCGATAGACTTGAATGCCGTGAGGTTGTGTTTTCAAGTGTTTTTAGAAGGTGACAAACCTGGAAAATTCTCGGTACCACTTCAGCCTGTAGTCAGCGATCCCATTTACGACAAAAAAGCTATGTCAGATCTCAGTATTATTAAGCTATCAGATTGTGTAAGTTACGTAGATGGTGGCAGAAAGGACATCATCTTGCTCTGCGAAAAGGTAAGGCTCGCATTAACAATTTTTTATTTTTAAGGAAATATAGAAACTGTTTTGTATTTAAGGTCGCAAAAGAAGATATCCAAGTGCGATTTTACGAAGAAAAAGGCGAATGGGAAGCATTTGCAGACTTTCAACCGTCGCAGGTTCATAAGCAACATGCCATCTGGTTCAGGACTCCAAAATATAAGACGTTAGAAGTTACGGAACCAGTGAAAGTATTCATCCAACTTCGCAGACCATCCGACGGTGCTTCCAGCGAACCTCTACCTTTCGAACTGCTGCCTTTAGACTCAGGTAGGCCTCCTTATTGGTCGTTTCGAAGAAATTTCGGCAAAAAAGCCAACTATAATTTGTTCAATAGTATTCTGGCGAATGACGCAAAGTTGGTAGCCAAACGACAGTTAGGTAATGTGCCAGAGGTTAACGAGCAGGAACAGGTTGCAGAGAAGCCTGTCGTTACCTCCACTTGGGGCGATGCCATTCAAGAGAATTTAGTTGTGAGCAGTACAACAGACATAAGTACTCCGTGGAGTGAAAATATGGAGACTAATAATAATCAAAGCAACATCGAAAACAAGGAGATGGACTATTCAGAAATTAAAAAATTGAGTAGAGACGATAACATTTTGACGAGCAATAACAATAAAATGGAAGAGAAGTCTTTCAACGAGCTTATAAACCAAGTCGCAGAGCTCGACGAAATTTACTCAGACACACAAGCTCGGCTGTTAAACGAGTCGCTAAAAGATATTAACAAGCCATCTCTACAAAATATGGCAGACAATGAATCATTCGATGATGCAAAAACGTACTCTAGTCTTCAGCTTGCATTGAAGAATCCCGTCGATTTTGACTTTATGAAATACGATGAAGTAGCGATAAAACCTCCAAGTCCTCTGATAAACTTATCGGCAACTAATAAACGCGAAAACGAGTCCGAAAAGTTGCCCCCGTTGCCACCCAAACGGTCTAAAAAAATCGAAACTTACATAGGTGGTTCCATGAGTAGTATCCAGCTAGCTGGAAAACCAGTGGAAAATACCTTGCACAGATCTAACTCTAGTCTGCGCACGGCACCTGTCAGTCGCTCGCATTCGTTTAATTTACAAAGACCAAAATCCCAGTCGGAACTAGTTCCTCCTGGCAAACGATTGCCTCCTACGCCTAATTGCTCAACGCTGCCCAATCCTAAAAAACGTGGATTCTTTTCCAAATTATTCGGCCGCAAGAGCAAAACTCCGGGTACTTCTCGCGAGACGAGCGTCACCCCCTCGACCAAAAGTAATATCTTTTCCAGTACAAAATCTCTTCAGGTTGACAATAGCCTGGCGAAAAGCGCCAGCAACATATCTACTCATTCTGCAAACAGCATACGCATCCCTCTGAAAGATAGTCCCCCAAGCAGCACTCAGAACTTAACTGCACTCGACAGTAACGCCTTCACTCCAGCTGCATTTAGTAATAAGAACGTGATAGATATGACACGTGATGATATCGACATGCACCTAGACTTAACGGAGGCGGAACATTATGCCCTGTATACGGCGATGGCGCCGCATGCCACACAGAGCGAGTTCGATGAGATGTCTTGCTACTATGCGCCCGTGGAAGGTGGAAAACTGTTGACAAACGCAGAAGTGTTAGAGAGACTGGCTTCTAAGACTTAGGAGTGTGTCTTGCATACTTGGAAGGGTATTTTTATGTAATTTTTACACCTTATTGGACGGATGGATGGGGGAATTGATTATTTTTACCGTCTATGTAATCTTTTGTTCCCTTAACATTTATTAATAAGGTCGATCTGTAACTGAAGTCACTAAATCACCAACATTCATATCCAGATGTTTATTGAACTGTTTTTTTGTATATTTGGTTTTGTTTTAGCAGCTATGCCGAGGCTAGTTTGTTAGATTCATCGGTATGGGTAATGGTCAAAAGTTCAGAATATTGCAATATATTTTGAAATTTTCCTAGTTCACGAGTTAGAATTGAGTATGGAACAACTCCTTTTCAGCTTCAATTTCAGAAAAAATTCAATTCAATTTCATCTTAAGGCTCTATCACACGATGCCACTTTGTGATTAGTTGTGTTGTAGTTGCCAAGTATGACATATTAATTATCATTTTCATCTCCAACTGGCGATTAAAAGTATTACTAGTAGCACCATGAACGGCACTGAGCCAGCTGTGGAAATGCGCTTCTTGTAACCTGATTGACAGATGCTGGCAAATTTTATAAACGGTTCTTACAGCTCTTTTAAAACAAGACATCTAGTATCAATTTATGATATCTCTACACCCTACATGGGAATACTAGACTAGGTTCATCAACATGATAAGTTAATAGCAGCAACTATTAAGTAGTGCTTAGTTGCCGTCGCTAGTAGCGCAACTCACTCCGTAAGACAGGCTTTAGAAACAAAAAAAAATCAATTTGGAAATCAATAAATCGATTGTCTCTGAAATCATCGTTAATTAATTGAAAAATGTGTGTAATGAATTCATATAATTTTTAATAATCCATTTTACCACTATTTGTATATAATTTGTATTGTAATATTTCCTATCTTGTGTAATGAGGAGGGAGATTGAGCAGATTAATTTTTATCTGGAATTGAAGTTGAAACCGTTTACAATAAAAGGATAAGGCGCGATACAAACATGAATGTGATGACATCTCGAGTGAATCAAACAAACACGTCCCCGTTTATTAACATTTAATAGTTATTGTGATTTTAGTAATATTTTTATTATAGTATTACTATTTTTATAATACTTATATACAGAGTGGCGATAATCGAGGCTAGAAGTAAATTCTAACTTAGGAAATTTTAAAATTTTACTAATCTAAGAAAACTCAGCTAAGAATGTCCAAAGTTAGAACTTTCTTCTGGGACCTTGTGAGCCCCTCTGTATGTATACATATTTTGTATTTATGTTTGTCATGTTTTTAGAACCAGGCGCACTAAAACGAAAGAGACAAAAAATTGACGATCCTTCCGGTATTTTAAAGCACTTGCAGGAGAATGACAGTAAGTTATTTTTTTTGTCTCATTTGGTGTTGGGAAATATTTTAATATTTACCATTTACTTGTACAATGTCAGTAGACAGACAGGCTTGTATATTTTGTAATATTGTTATATTTATGGACCTTAAAGCATCTTTTTAAATATTTGTATGGTTAAATGTGTTGTATCTTCTACCATTCACTCATGTCAAGTTTTCTTGTGTTGAACATGATACTGAATAATCAGATACACCAACCACTTTTGGAATGCCCAGACAATGCAACCAAAAGTCCTTTCACATCTATTCTTGTTACATGCAGATACTTGCATCCTTTTATAAACAGTACTCCTATTTAGAGAACATTTGACTCGATCCAAAACCCGTCCATATAAATGATTGAGGCACCTTTAGATCTTGAATTCTACATTTAATGGTAATTTTACAGTTAGTACCACGAACAATTTTCGCTCATTTTTATCAGTGTATTTGTCAAATACCTGCTGATACTTCATCAAGGATATTTTCTTCAGCAAACAGCAACATTATGAAATTCTTTTACCATTTTTCACAGACCCAACATGGTTTATTCGAAATAGGTCCCAGAACTTGATCAACTGTGTATAACACAGTATCTAAAGTAGAAGAGAAAGGACATATACTTTTTCCCAACAAATGAAATAAAGGAAGGATGTATATGGAAATTTTTCTATCTCATGTTTCCACATTATCCCTTGCTGACATTTTTCCCTATTGTGGTTAAAAATAGGTTTCTTCGTCATTCAGATTTTTTTCTTGTACAAACCTATTTTTCAATTTGTTACATGTAGCGAATAAAATATATTTTACAAAACAAAATGTATGTGTTGTGCTGTCTAACAGGTAAATTGTTTATACATACCTTGAAAGTTATTTGGGTTATGTGTTGTTTTTATAATTTCATATATAAACTGTCACGATTTTATTCTTATTGTTCCATTTTTTCTTGAAATTTCTATTTAGAAGTGTGCCCTGTTTATAATTATTATTCGACACGTGGGGTGTTTCTAAAAAGTATGATGAAAAAAGCAATCTGTCTAAATCATGTGCACTCTTTCTTTTCCATATTATATTCAGAAAGTCATTACTTTTTTTTATGTACAGGGTATTAATATTCCCACAGCCGATATCTTAGAAACTAAAAGATGTATTTTTATTATGTAAACGGTGTGTTTAATGCCTTCTTCAGGAAGTACAATTGATTATTATAACATTATCATCAGAGATGGTGCTGGAATTTAAAAATATTTTTCGATCAAGGACGGTTTGAAACATATGCCATTCGATTAAGAATTAAATTCTAAGCAAAATTGTTTTTATTCCAAAAAGTCAGGTTTGCAGTAGATTTTGAAATATTGTCTAACTCTGAAGTGTTGTAATTTTTTTTTAATTGCTGTAACTCTTTGAATCTTGGTTTTTGGATGTAGGTTCTTGGTAAATTTTTTACCTGCTATAAGAGAATTACTTACTGGTAGGAATTTTTTTTTAATAGCACTTCCGATTTTAAATCAAATCAAATCACTTTATTTATGCTATATACAAAAGTAGTATTTGTACAAGTCAATATTTACAATAAGAGAAAAAAAAAAATAACAATATAAAAATATATACAGATATCATATATACCACAATACAACATAGAAATATAGAACAAACTTTAGATTTAGACAAAAATTTTTAATCATTTTAAATCATCATTGAACTTATATGATAGAAATTCATCATACGAGTAAAAAGCTTTTTCGAGCAAGATGGACCTTATTTTTTTCTTGTAACTCGGATCTGGTAAGCATTTTATATCGGCTGGTAGTTTATTGAGAAATTTGGGAGCTAAAATTTGAATTCCCTTTTGACTTTACGTTAGTCTTACGTAAGGTATTGTTAACATATCTTTGTGTCTTGTATCGTAATGATAGACACGTTCTTCTCTGTTTAAATCCTGAGTATATAAATTCTTTCTAGCATACAAAAGTAACTCATATATATATATATTGATGGAAATGTAAGTATATTTAATTCACGAAACTGTTCTCTACAATCAGCCCTATAATTTAAATTGGCTACTATACGTATTGCTCGTCTTTGTAGAGCAAAAATTCTGTTCCAATTTGACGCTTGTCCCCATACTAGAACAGCGTAGGAAAGCAAAGAGTGGCATAGTGCAAAGTATGCATTTTTTAGAGCCTCTTTACCTACTTCATTAGCTAGATTTCTCAAAATAAATGTATTTTTTGACAATTTTTTTGATAAATTTTCTACATGTACATGCCAGGTCAATTCATTATCAACATAAACTCCCAAGAACTTTGTTGATTCCTGAGGATCAGGAACACTGTGTCCTATTTTATCACGCAGTGAGAAGATCATGTGCACTGTTTTCTCTCGATTTAATGTGAGTTTATTTGCTTTGAACCAAAGCTCTGCCCTTGACTCTACCTCACATGCCACTGCTGAAAGTTGTTCAATGCTATTACTTTGAACCGAAATAGTTGTGTCATCTGCAAAAAGTATGTCACTAGGGTGTTCATTTGAATTTGGGAAATCATTTACATATATTAAAAAGAGAAGGGGCCCAAGTACTGAACCTTGGGGCACCCCATGTATTATTTCTGTTTTATTTGAATATTCATTATTTATTTTAACGGTTTGATATCTATTGGTTAAATATGACCTTAATAGTGTAACACTGTTATGGCAAAACTTATATCTATTTAACTTTTCTAGCAGTATTTCATGTGAGACGCAGTCAAATGCTTTACTTAGGTCGCAAAATATAGTGCACACATGTTCCCGACCCTCAAAAGCCTCCACAATCTGTTCTAGCAGATCTAGAATTGCAGAGGTGATATTTTTTGATTTTCTAAAACCAAATTGTTTGTTATAAAAGATGTTATTATTTTCAAAGTAGTTCGCTATCTGTTCTGTCAAGCATTTTTCAACTATCTTTGAAAAGATGGGAAGTAAGGACACAGGCCTATAGTTATTTGCATCATTTGCGTCTCCCTTTTTATAAATAGGTATTACAATAGCCTTTTTGAGGCAGTCTGGAAAGCAAGCTTCTTTAATACACAAGTTTATCAGTTTGCATAATGGCGATATTATCAAATTTTTAATAGATTTTATCAGAAATATATTAAGACCAAAAATGTCTTTGCTGTGTTTATTTTTTAATGAATCAATAGCGTCTCTCACATTATTATGAGTTATAATATTTGTTTACCTTGTTCAGTTATTGGCCTACAGTTTTTTCTTATTTTAGATATTTTATGAATTTTACCAAACTGAAAATTAAAAAAAAAAAAATCGGAAATTACTTTAAATTGACAAATTTAAATAATTGAAAATTCTTGCTCGGCACTTTCTATCACTTGGATCTATTATTTACATTTTTAATCTTACTTACCGCGTTACTTGCAAAATAATAAATCGAAAAAAGTTGAGCTCCGTCCAAGATTTGATCTTTGGGACTGTTAACCACTTAAGTTAAGTTCTGATTTTTAACTCTCGTTAGCCATGGAAAAATTGTAATTGTTTATTAACTGTCAGAAGTTTAATATAATATTTAGGTCCGTTTTTATACCATGAAAATTTGACCGGTGTGGGTTACTTAAGATTTTTAGAAAATGAGTTACCAAACTGTTCCCGACAATAATTTATTTATTAACAGTGTATGGTTAATGTTGTCGAATGCTCTGGTGAAATCAAAAAATAGGCATATTGTATTATTTTGCGAGTCTAAGTTTTTTAGAATAAAATTATAAAAGTGATAAGGTAGCATCCTGTGTGGCACGTCCCTTTCTGAACCCGTATTGAGAAGGAGATAATATATTTTCTTTATATATAAAGTCATTCAATCTTAAGCTGTAAGTTTTTTCATGAATCTTTGAAAATGCCGATAAAAGAGTTCCTCCTCTATAGTTTGATATTAACGATAAGTTTCCTTTTTTGTGTATAGGAACTACTAGTGCTTGTTTTAATACTGTTGGAAATTGACCCTCTAAAAACGACATGTTTATTAATTTAGTAAGTGGTTCGGCTTTTAATCAATGATTCCTAATAGTAAGGAACATGGGATGCCATCGAATCCAGCAGAATTTTTAGTTGAAATTGACCTGATAATAATTTTTATTTCTAATGATGTTAACGGAGACAAGAACATTGAGTTTGCAATAAACATATTTTTTGCATTGGTATTTATATTCGTATTATCTGTTAATAATTTTATGGTATTGACAAAGTAATTGTTGAATGCCTGAGCCGACTTTTGGTAGACATCTATTCTAATATAATAGCAGGCAAAAAAGTTACCAACAACCTACATCCAAAAACCAAGATTAAAAAAGCTACAGCAATTAAAGAAAAAAAATACAACACTTCAAAATTAGGCAATAAAATTAAAGTATCTCAAAGACTACTCCAGATCTGACTTTTTAGAATAAGAACAATTTTGCTTAAAATTTAATTTTTAATCGAATGGCATATGTTTCAAACTTTCCTTGATTGAAAAATATTTTTAAACTGCAGCGCCATCTCTGCTGATAATATCATAATATAGTAAATTGTACTTATTATATATTAACCATAGAAATCTATTACCGTGTACAGAATAAAAATATATTTTTTAGTTTCTGAGATATTTGCTGTAGGGTTGTTAACTGAAACGCCTTGTATATATCATAGACTAGAAGTGGTTTATTAACATTTTTGAAAAAAAAGTTAACTTTGAAAAATAAGGCAGATATGGCTTGCAAAGGGAGAGACGCCGGAAAAGATATTTGTGAAAATCACGTTTGCGGCCATTTTTTCAAAATGTCGTCTCGGGAAAATACGTTCAGTCCAGAAGTTACTTCCTTACTTTGCTGAAATTGGCTTCTGGAATTTGAGGTTGTGTAATTTCTGTTGTGTTTATTTATTTAATAGGAAATTTTTCAAAGGCCAAAACTCTACTACTATTTTCAATACTTTTTAGAAACGCCCGCATCGTGTATATGGGATTTAAAAAGTCTAATATACAAGGCAACTTGGAAAATATAAATTTCTGTATCGATGTAATATTGCACTTTGTATTTCACATTAAAATAAAAGGAATTTCGATAATTATATTAGAATAAAGTATTGTTTAATAATCTAGCAAAATGGTGTTATCAGAAGTAAACTTTGATGAGGTTAAAAGTGAGAAGCTCTTTAGCTTATATCAAAATGGTGCTCATTTTTCTATAATTGAATTTACAAAAGTTAAACAATACTTAATGTGGTTTTTATCTCGCCTGGTTTGTGATTGTTGAAACCAACTTAATTAATTATATGTTTTTGTACGTGATATGTTAGAAACTAGTGTTTGTTTTTCCTAGTCGTAAGGTCTAGTCAAATTTATACTGTCGTCGTTTCTGTTGCGAATTTTAAGTAATTTTTACAAATGGGGGTTATCTGTTGAAGAATTTAATGTGTGTTAATATTGGAGAGTTTTTAAGTAGATTGTTAGGTTTTTGAAGCTTTATACATTTGTAACTGCTTTTATAATATTTGAAAAAATATACAAATTTTTTTATCTATGTTGTGTTTTTGTCAAACATACTTTCAGCCACACGATATTTGGAAGGAAAAAAGGTACAATAAGAGTGTTTAAAATGCATGCTTTAACTTTTTGTTTGACGATAATCAGTACTCGTTTATAGCTAGATAATAATCTTTTGTTTGTAACTGACATTTTTACAGTTTTTTATTTTTATTTAACACAGAATCTGAGCTGAGTTTATGTGTTTTTTCTTAATCTCTTTAATTTTCTTTCACAAATGCTTTTCTAACTCATAATATCAGCTCGGGTGGAATTTAGGTTTTAATTTTGACACTAAAAAATTACATTATTGCTTTTCTAGGGCCCAGTTGTATAAACAGAAATCGATTTCAATTTATAGCAAACCACGATCACTGAATATAAAGAATTTTTAAACCACTGAAATTTATTTCATTTTATATAGCTGGGTTTAAAACTGCACTATTTTGGCTTTGTTTCTTAATAAACATTTTCTCTTTTGTAGGTACGGGTCGCTTTATGAACGTTTTCATGGATAAGATCAAGTCGGAACCAAGAGGTATACAAATTTCTTTACTTTGCTTAGATTTTACATTCAACAATAAGTTAAGTGGTCGTGAAAAGTTCATGCATGCACTGATTTATTATAATTGTAGTGATAATAATACAAAATTGCAGAAATTCAGTTTATTCCACAATCATACTTTACTTACTATTTTTATTAATCATTTGTATGATACAATATATGTATATATTAGCCCAAGAAAATGGGAAAATTTGGATGAAATAATTTAGACCGGGCTGAAATTTTGGGAACAGGCTTATTTTGTGGTACTTTTTAACATATCAAAATGGATTTTGACCTATTTTTATTAGTTAATGTACATAATAGCCTGTATAAAAACAAAGCGAAGGGAAGAGATATTGTCACAGTGGCCAAACTAAACAGACTGCGCTGGGCAGGACATGTGGCCCGAGCCAGTGAAGCGAACCCCATAAGAAAGTGTTTAGCATAGAACCTGTAGGAAGCAGGAAGAGAGGTAGGCCAAAGCTTAGATGGGCCGATGATGTAACACAGGATGCCAGAAGTATCGATGCCCCCAACTGGAGAGCAAGAGCACAAAATCGTCAGGAATTGCGGAGGACGCTTGAGACGGTCGAGGCCCTTGCAGGGCTGTAGCACCAATGATGTTGATGAATGTACATATGAAATTAATGCAATAGCATAAGTCGTTCACAAGGTATATTTTCTTAAAAAAAAAAGTTCTTGAAAACCATTTTTGTTCAGAAAAATTGAACCAATATTTTGTATTATTTTTTAATCCCTTTTCTTATATATATCATCCTGTCTTTTGACTTTACGACAAATTTTATAAGACCTAAATGTAAATTTATAAAATTTTCTACAAGAACACTTTTCTGTATGATTTTCAATAAGTAGAGACAAGGAACTGATGATTGAAAATGCGGTTGACTTTAATTTTTAGCAAACAGGCAATGTTCGTCACGTTTGAAGTACAAAAAAGTACATTTAATAATATTTTGCAATCACAAGTTATTCTGTGAGCATTTCTGAGTCGTTTCATTACTGGGCCTATATTTAAAAAAAAATGTGCACAGTTCTTGCAGGAAAATTTAATTTATAATAAAAGAGAAATTTTTGATCATAGTTTTAAACAGCTGTAACTGGTGAACCATTCATCATATGCAGGTCACTTAGAGCACATTTTACAGATAATTTAATTCTCTTCAAAAAACCTTTTGATATGTTAAAAAAAAGTACCGCAAACTAAGCATGTTCCTAAAATTTCACTTTGAATTATTTCATCCAAATCGACAAATTCCGTCCCATTTTATCTATATGGCATGTCAGCATCTAAATTAAAAACTATATTGCATAAGACGTTGATACATAATTAAAATAATAAAATAATGGATAGAAACAAAGATGTATAGATGTATACTTGGTATACTTACAAGCCAATACATTCAACAAATGAAAAACTAGAGACTATGTATCTGTAGGAAATCTGTCCAAGATTTTATTCATACTGTAGTAACCACTATTCAGTAGTAAGTCCTTAATTTTTTCGTATAACTTAATAAAAAGACTCTTTAACCCATTCATGATGGTTGACGTACCAGTATGGTTTTCAGAGAAGACATTAAAACCGAATGCCGTACATGTACCACACAGTCAGATAATTGTTTGGGGCGGCTGCCGTACGTGTTTTAGAATTTTTTTACTTTTACTTGCGGGATGCCATCAAACTTAACCGAACACCGTAAATGTACTTCTGATATACTGTTTCAGGTAGACTGACGCCGTACCGGTACGGCAATCGTAAAAACAATTAGTGGTGGTACGACTGACATACAGGTACGGCTGTTTGTTTTTGAGATTAATAATAGGAATTTGATTAAATCATTGTAATGGAATATATATAACTTTATTATAAAAGTTACAGAAACGAAACATATTTATGAGGAAACCGAGAAATATTTTGATTCCTAACAAATAAAAAATGAATAAACTGATATAACAGCTTTCACATGGTTTTTCTTAGAATTTTTTAATATTGTGAAATTGTTCTATGTGTGAGGTCAAATGACGTAATACGGCAGCAGTCCCCCACCATTCGATTCCCGGTGCCGTCCTATACAGAAGCACGCGCCGAGCAGGTCCGTCCCGAATTTGTTAAAGAGGAATGGATAGATTGATAGATAGTTTATTTTAACCATGTTACAAGAGTCATGTTTATGGCAAGTCAATAAATAAATAATTAATAAGCTTATAATACAATGATAAATAACAATTCCGTCTCTTGTATTATATCTGTGATTTTCAGACAGCACATGAAAGCTCATGCAGATTGCATTTTACATGAATAAGACACTTGTATATATAGACTCATGGTACAGTTAATATTTTCCTGGAAGCAAAAGTGTTTCTACAGCTTTCTCTATACTTAAGTTTATAATTCAATCTTATTAATCGTTTTTGTAACACAAATACTCCACTGGATTTTCCCCAAAGATATATATTTTGAGTTATATACAAATAAGCCAAAGCATAATATACATTCATAACCGTCTTCACTGAGTATGATTTTTAATTAACAAATTGCGTAATAAGATTTATTTAATTTATTGCAAACATAGTCAATATGCTATTCATATGACAGTGTGCTGTCGATACATGTGCCCAACAATTTTGTGCCTTCCTTAAGGGGATACCACAAAGTGATACATTTCCTCTAAGTTTCTATGAATACAGGTACTCATCTCATCTACACTTTTTTTAATGTCAGAACTAAGCTCATCAGTACTAGATGCAGAGATACACACAGTAGTATCATCTGCATACATAATTGTGAGTCCCAGGATAGATCCCTGAGGTACTCCCAGAGTAATAGCTTGTAGGACAGAATAAGATTCATTATATTTAACCGTTAGGGTTCTCTTATCCATAAAAGACTTTATTAGATGAGTATGTTTCCTCTTAAATCTATATTTTCCAATTTTCTAAATAAGACAAGACCGTTTACAAAATCAAAGGCTTTAGATAGATAAAATAAGATAGACACAATATATTTTCAAAATAACATAGACACAATATATTTTCTTTATCCACCTCACTGTAAATAAAATTGAATAACTTAGTAGATGCACTTTCTACTGATCTTCCTCTTCAAAAACCATGACAATGATTTAAATGACAATCTTCATATTCCAATATCTTCCCATAGAATTTCCTGAGTTTGAACTTCTCATAAATTTCAGCTTCCACAAAAGCTTATCTGATCATTTCACACAAGATAATTCATTCCACAACATAAACTGCTCAGCAATTTTAAGTATGTTAAGCTTTCGTACTCACAGAGCTGAGGCGAAACAGACAGATCTATTTTATCAGCCAACTGAATGAACACGTAAAAAAGTATTATTCCCCTACTCACAATATGTGTAAAAATTATAACAATTTAAGCTGCTCACTTATTGACATTATGTCTTGCAATATCCTGTCAATTAAAAATAAAAGTTGGATTTATGATTGATATGTTTCTTTGCTTCTTTACTGTTGGTTATTCATACTTTTCTCCTCTGTTTATACATTTATATTTAAAAATGTATCTTGTTAATTGTTTCTTTATTTTTTGTTAAGTGTAATTTTTTGTTTGTTTGTTTTTTGTGTGTATTGGTCCTATTCTTCAATTGGACAGCATGACCTTAATCTTCGACCTCAATAATAAACTGAATTTCTGCAAATTACATAACTATACATTTTTTTAACATAGGCAAATACCTAATTTCTTAATATTTAAGAGTTTTTCATATTAGATCTCTATCTCAACTGTTAAAAACTAATTTTTAGAGTCAGCGTCTTCACCGTACGGCCTCAATCCATATGGCAGTATTAGTCCAGGATACGCTCCCAATCTATCTCCACAGTACATCTCGATGGGAACTGCCACACCCGTAGAATACCAGTACAATCCACAGTCAAATAATCCCAGCATGGCTGGGAACAGCCCTCAACCCCAACTGTGGAACAATCCGTCGGCGTCGTCCAGCCCTCAACAGCCCATGTGGAACATCCCTTCCACATCAACTGTACCAAACCCTGTGGCTCCGAGCAACAATATGTTGCTGGATCTCGATAGTAGAGAATTAAGCATTAATTCGGACGAAATTGTAGAAACCTTAAAGACGATGGATCCTACGCCTCTTCCGGAAATAGAAAATTTATCGTTCTCGGATGTTGTACCGAACCAAGACCATAATATGACAGACAGTTTAACCAGGCTGGCTAATAATACAATCGATAGCCTGTGCCAGCTGAACAGCATGTATCCACCCCAACAATAATCAGTTTTTGCGTATTAACGTTTAAAACTTCATAGTATCGGTTTTTGCGTTACAATATGATGTGTACTTCTTATTCTGTTATAGGAATTTAATCGTTGAAGCTCAGCAAATGAAATTGCAAATAGCTTGATATTATACAGATATTTTTATCTTAATTGTGGTTGTAAATAGTAAAATTACTTTTAAAAAGTTGTTAATAGGCTTATAGGCCAGACTTTTGATGGAAAAATTAAATCGAATAAGAAAAGCTTTGCCTACCAGGATTTTTTTTACATTTTCAAGGATATTTTGATGTTAGAAAAGCGTGCCTAGATTCGCAGAAATGAAATGAAAGGAGAAATTTTAAAAAATGGGTGTTATTTGACATTTTATGCTAACTCAGTAAAAGTATACGAAATATGCCAAAAATTGAGCTTTGTGTCTGTGATTTCACTAATTGTAGCAACTTTTTTTTAGCATTTCTTCATATGCTGTGATTTTATGTGTGATTCAATATATATAAATTAGTAATTTTTGAGCGATTTTCACTTTTACTTTACTTTCAATCACAATATCCCCATAAGTATTTAACATGAAGAATTCTGTTTCAATTCCTCACGAATTGTTAGAAAAAAAGAGCACTATACACTTTTTGGGGTAATTCAGAGGGTTAGAATAGACTAGAGAATAGAATAGAATAGAGATATAATCCGTATATGCCGCTACTTGAATTGTTTGGCATACTACAAAAATTGAAATATATGGAGCTGCGGGGCGACGGCGGAACTGTTTTCCCACTTCTTGTCAGATACTATCGATGCGATGTTTTTGCCATTTTCGTAAGTGGGTAAATAAATTTGTCTCGGGGCCAGTTGTCACGCCCACTTTATTACTCTATTCTATTCCAACTCTCTGGGGTAATTATACCTTTGAGTTACAGTTCAGTTTAAAAGATGCACTCAACTTGCTTCTTTTGTCTTTCTCTTGTAGGTTATGTCTGCAAATGTATATGCACTTGTTTGACGTCATAATACAACTGAAAATTCTAGATGGAAACTTTTCTTGTTAAAATGTCGGAAGACTGGCCTATTAGTTATAATCTTACGTTTTTATAAGTTGAGTGTTTTCTGTGATCAACATGTCAAGTAATTGTCTTTTTTACATAGTTAAACTATTCATTTGTACAAAGTTTTTTATATCGTTAAATTTTATTAAAATAATTCTATTTTATAATTTTAAAAACATATGTGTAATAATTTGTACATGTTAAATAAAAAATATATATTGTTGTAGTTAACAATTTTTTCTCTGAATTTCTAAGTCTATTTCGTTGCAACTTAATTTTTTTTGTTAGATGTGAGATTTTGGATGAAGTTAATTAAATATGTTGCAGCCCAATGATGTTAATTGGCAACATTTAACGATGTTAATTTCGCTATACAGGGTGATTTATGTAAACATGCGGAAAATAAAATGGTATACAAGTCTGTTATGTGGGAAAGCCTCTGTAAAATTTTAAAGCGATCCTAGGTAATTTATTATATTTTTTTGCATTAAAACCTACAAAGATACGCTTCTGAACGGGTGAGTTATGCTATCTCGACACGTTCACACACACGTCGCTTGTTTGTTTCACAGGTAATATCAGCTGTCTTAGTTGTCTAAGGTCAGTGCACCACACGTTCACTGTTCAGTTCAGGACTCTTCGACTTCCGTTTAGAGCATTTCCCATTTTTGTTAAATTTTAAACTGTATTCGCAAATATTGATTATGCCAGACTTCATGTCGCAAGAGTACTGCGACATATTAACCTATGGTGCAATGAATGAAAGTCTTGCAGGAGCTGTACGAAAATACGGAAGAAAATTTCCCCATAGGCGCAAACCTAATGAGAAAAAATTTAAGTGCATTGAAACGAGTTCGTAACACCGGGTTTTGTTTACCAGGCGACAGAGAACGTGTAGTAAATCATCCTGTTGAAGTAGACGGAGAAGTACTAGAACAAGACCCTTCAATAAGTACCCTATACGCGACAATCGTTTTTACCCATACGACATAAGAAAGGAAGTGATTTAGTTGCCGTATTGTCAGATTGGTTAGTCATAGGCGGCGCACTTCTACAAAAAGAATAAGGTCATTTTTTTCCAAATTTATTTCTTAATTTTTTTAACTCCTTCGTGGGGACAACCCACTGAATAATTTTCCACGTTTAGGTAAATCACCCTGTATACAGGGGTTATTCAGAAGAAATCATTAAAATTTTAAGGCAATTTCAGCGGATCCATATAAATACATGATAACATGTAAAGAAAAAATGAAAAACACTTTCAAAAACCCTTTAAAGATGATTACTTGGACGCCACTGGTATCTTAAGTGACTGTATCTTTAAATAAAGTTTCAATATTTGTCATTTTGGAATATATTGTCCAGGCAAGAATTCAAGCGATGCACGTCACAAATCGATTTTATAAATAAGACAATACTGCTAAGAATCATGAAGCCCCATTAAACTGTACCTATTTCTGAAAAAAGCTTAATAACTGGGTGTCAAGAATTACCCCTTTTAACGTAATTAATGATTAAAAATTATGTTAGTATTTAAATTTCTTTAATGAGATCACTCGTGACGTGCATCGCTTGAATTCTTGCCTCGACTTTATTAACGTTGTTTCAGATCTTGTCTAAAAATTTGACCCCACTATCGTCACGAAATTTCTGCTGCTACATTATTTATACAGTCATTTGGTGCTCCAAAAAGAGGTTACCTGGAAAGTTTTCCGGAAGTTTTGAAAATTGGTGATGTTATAGATTTCGATGTGCTCTTTCCGAATTTCTACTTTGCCGCTCGCGCCGCCATATTGGAGAAATGGCGCCTAAAAACAGTTTTTTGACAATATCTCCTTTCCGACTCATTTTACGATAAGATCAGTTATATAATAAATTAAACTAGAGAAAATTCCTATAATTTATGTAATAACCTTTTTTTTTGTAAAATGAATAGTTTTAGCGTACAAGCGCCGCAAATTCTACTCCAACATACGTTTTGGCCAAAAAACTCATTCCTACACCACCATGAGGTAGAGTAAGCGACGCGTTTTTATTATAGCGGTATCCCCAGTAGGCCTAATCCACATGCAATGCACTATTCCAAAATTTAGCGAATTCTCCTTCGCTCTAGATGGACCAGGTGTCGAAACGTCACAGATAGAAATTTCTTCTACATCATCCGCAATGGGATTATCAGTTTCATTGCAATCCTCTTCATCTTCGATTTCATCATACGTTGGCTCCAGAACAGTCTCCGTTTCTTCCTCTTCATCGCTATCTTGTGATGGAACTTGCAAATTATCACAGGTATCACTACAATTCGTGCATATAACGGAGTACTTTAATCCAGCCTTTCTGCATCCACAAGCTCTCTCACATCCCTTCTTGCATTTGCAAGAAACAAATTTTAAAGGTTAGGTTAGGTTAGGTTCATTCCCATATCACTGCTGAACCTGGTGATAGGTTCGGAACCAATGTTGTCGTGCTGCTGCTTCTGTTGGTGGTAGCGATGCAATATTTAATTAATTGCTGATTTTGTGAAGCATGCATATCTATAGTTATTTAATGGCATACTTCTACATTTAAAATCCAAACGAAGTTATCCAGGTATTCAAAAACCCAAGTGCTGATCCAGAGATCATTGCTAAAGCTGGAGAACGCTTCCTTCTTGCATTGTACCAATGACTTCAGAATAGTCTGAAGTCATTGCATTGTACGGTTACAGTGGTGTGAAAAGCCAAAGTCCAAATAAGACATGTTATTTTTTCTTCAAACGTCAGAAAATCATGTCATTTCATGATGTTAAAGTTTGACATTTCAGACGGCTGTGCGTTTCCATTGGCAATGGAAGTAAAAGTACTTTTTTTTCCGCTCGAGCGGACTTTTACTTTCGTTGGCACAGCTAAATTTTTTATAGCTAATCGATGTTTGAAGAAAAGTAACATGTCGTATTCGTGGAGTTAAAAGTCACTTTTGTGCCTTGTCTGTAATTGCCGGAATCACTTCTTTCGCCCGGCAATCCTACAGACTCGTCACAAAAGTAGGTATCACTTTTACACCTAATAAAACAACAAACTACTATTTGTTATTCAGTTGCAAAACAATATTTACTAAAATAATGTATATAAACATTTTAAATCATTAAATTACTTATTTCAACCTGTTCCTAAGGAATCATTTAATCTTCTTTGAAACCATCTGTTTATGCAAAAAATACAAGTGGAATATGGATGGATCTAATTGTTTGCAAGTATAGCCAAATTAATTGTCTTACACTCTTACCTTTTGCAGTGATCTTGTAGTTATGCCAACAGATGTTAGCAGGCCAATAGTTCGACGATTTTCCAAAACACATTGTATATAATTGTCTTAAAACTGTTCATACACAATTCACAAAATAAAATCTAACACACAAATTCAATACTTCTTTCAGATCGTTTCGAACAGGTAAGAAGTCAAGTCTCAAGTTTCCCTCGTAAAATGACTGCACTAATTGTTGTAAGGTGGCGCCACAGACTATGGTCCCTGGTCCCTGATCAGTGGTGGCGATGTCTGTCAAACATTCAGAGTGGAATCCTTCGACCACATAACTCAAAATAAAATCGATCATAATATATTGAAAGCTACAATCAAAGATAACCACCAATCGGAAAGGGTCCAGCCCTTTCCGCATGGTGGTATAAAATATCAAGATATTTTAATGACGTGTCCTCTCTACTGCGTTCAACCCAAAATAATTAAAAACCTATTCCGCAATGTTAGTTAATATTGTTATAAATATCATAACTCTGTATTGTACCCATTCAGTAATTGGTGTTATACTGTTGAATGGTGTAAGTTAAATAAAATAAAATTAAATAAAAAAATCATTTTCTTCTAATGTGTATACAAGGCCTACTAAATGTCTTAATGAGCGTCTGAGAACCTACTTCAATTTTTAATGATGCGTGGTCCTATTTAATGAGCCAACTGGGGGCGTTTTCGTAATAGGGCTATATTTCACAAATCAATATCTTTGGTGCCTAAAAACCACTTTTTCAAAACACTTGAACACTACTACACTCGAATACACTAGTCGACACGCGTCTCGCTGTCCATATTACCATCATCAGGATCACATCGAATAGTGTATTAGTCTGTAGTATTGAAATGTTTGTTAATGTGATTTTTAGACACTAATAGATTGATTTGTGAAAATAGACCTAACAAAAAGGCTGCCAGGGTCCGGACACAGCCAACGTAGGGTTGCCTTCTTAAACAGGACTACGCACCATATAAGTTGAAACTGTTAAGAGGTTCTCAGGCAATTCGGTAGCCCTTGGTCTATTAGGTAAAGTTACCGAAATGCTGGTATAATTGAAAATAACAATAATCTGGAATGTTCCTTCTCTCTACTCAAATTTTTTAATATGAGCCACGAATTTAAATTACTCAAATATAGATTCTGTTCTTGTCTATGTATACATCAAAGACGAAAGCTTATACCAAAGACAAAGATAAAACCAACAGATTTCGTGAACACAGCCAACTAGCGTATTAACCTACAACTAGGAAATAATGAGCCTACCCTTATCGGATTATTTCTAATTATCTCCTACAGATGACACTATGGTCACTACGGACAATTTTTCTTTATTCAGACACAAAGTGACAGATACGTCAAATTTAATAATTTATCATCTGTTACTGTTAGTTTACTTTATAATAAAAAATAAAATACCCTTTTAAATAATAAATGATTAGTAAACATTATGCAAGTGGACGAACTGCCTGCTGTAGATCCCAACGTAGATTTAACGCAGGTAAGTGATTGAACAATGGAAAATAAAGTGTTTTTTTATGATTTAAGCGATTAACAAATCCATTTTTTTCTCAAATAGATATTACCCATACAACAAAAACGTACTATAGCGTTTGTTAATCATTTTATAATGAAAACAGTGTCATATTTAAATAATTTTGCACAATCTTGTGAATCTCGGTTTATGGAATTCGAATATAAAATACAGAAAATCGAAGCCTCACTACTCATACTTGAGTCGCAAGTAAGTATAAAAGTCTTAAGTTGGCTTAAACGAATAATTGTTTTTTCGCCATTCATCGATAAAATGTGATAAGTGATTGTTTATTATTTTTATAGTTATCGTCTATATCGGGATTAGACAATTTAGAAAAGGGTATTCCTAGTAACCAAACTAGTGATGATACCCAGACAAATATTAGTAAATTAGATCTCCCCGATATAGGAACAAGTCAAGAAACTAATTTGGAAGAAACGACTACCGAGAGTAGTCTGAAAACTGAAGAACAAGCAGGTGTCAAGGCGTGTGATGATCCCAGGTTCAAAAAGTTCTTCAAGATGTTGCAGTTTGGCGTTCCACAACCAGCCGTTAAGTTAAAAATGCAAAATGAAGGGGTGGATCCAAATATATTAGAGTAAGTAGTTTTATTTATATTCTTTGAATTGCAAGACTATTGGTGTGAAAATGGTGCACCTCTTGCTATCTAAACTTGTTGCTCCATCAGCTGAATTAGAATTAAATTCAGATTGGTTTTTTATTTTATTTATGATTTTCACAAGGGAAGGTCCAATGGGAAATATTTATGGTAACTTTAAATGTCAGAACTATACAAATGTTTGCAGTTATAATTCTACATACTTCTCCGAAATTTTGACAGTATGAGGAAAAATGTTGCTGACAACAAATATTTCCCCTTGTGCCTCCCTTCTTGGTCTCAGAAACTGAGGCAGGAGAACAATGATAGTGTCTTTAGAATGCAAAGTAAGTGTATTCAACCTTCAGCTAATCAATATTACGAAAACATCAGTGAGTATTGTCGATCAAGCTGGATGAATATAACTATGTCAAGGCTGTACCTCAAATTTCCATGCATGGGTTGAGCTGCAGCTCAAAATATTTATCTGATTTTTTAAATCAATCAATACCGAGAGAAATTTGTAATAAACGTAGTTACTTTACTTTTTGAGATATATCTATTTTGAGATTGGTTTAGATATTGATACAAAATATTATATTTAAAACGATGACGTTAGTTGATTGTATATAATATGTGTATTAGTCAAGATGACGAGGTGAAAAAGGTAAGTTGTTACTCTCTGAGATGTTCATGTAATTCGGAGAACGATATTAACTTTAGTTTTTGCATGGGTATGAGTAAAAAGGTGTAGAGATAAAATATTTATCAGTTTCAGTCCCCTAGCACCTAATTTCTGTTATAAAAGCATCCAAAAATATAGCTCATTTTAATTTTATGCATTAAAATGCGAATGGGAAGACATGGTGTGCATACTAAAGTAATTTTAAAAGCATTAAGGCAATATTTGTCCTGACTGGGATTTATTATTGAAAAAAATATTCACAACAGCCATGTATTTCGACATTGCTATCTGCTAGAGCAAGTTTTAGATCTCGGCAGAGCAACAGCATCGAATCATGTTTTATATGCAGCATGTTTCAGTCCCCTATGCCACTGTGTTTAGTAGCACATTTTTTTATTAATTAAAACTATATACAGTGTGTCTAAAAACTGCTGAACGAATTTTTGTGAAATTACGTATCTATAGTAAACAGTGTAGATCTATCCAACTAAAATATGTTGACAGTTCTGTTACTTCCACTTATACCGGAAGTACTTGGCAACTTTATTATTTTAACTGGAACATCCATATTTTTATTTGCAGAATTGATACCTTACAAACTTTGAAGGTCACTTTGTATAACAAACCTTATACCTAAAATTTATAGTTTTAAACCCTAAACCCTGAAGAAATTCTTTCTGTGTATAATCCACTGAAGAAATTAAATATCTTTTATTACAAGGCCCAAAAAGTATATTTAAGCTTTAAAAATAAAGTTACAATTCTAATCTTAAAAATGTGTCTACTGGAGCTCCTCAGGGAAGCGTGTTAGGACCTTTATTGTTTATTATTTTATTAACGACATTGAGGTTCAATATGAAAGGAACTTTTGCATCAATTTTTTGCTGATGACAGGGTTACTGCTGATTCCGAAAATGACTTATGCATGCTAGTATCCAAAATAAATTGTACCAGTATTGTTCTCAGAATGGTCTAAACCTTAATCCCCACAAAACTAACATGTTAACATTTTCCACTAAGCCTCTCAATTTTAGTTTATTAATAAAAATGGAGAATAAATCTATCGTCCAATATGACATTGTCAAATACCTCGGGCTGCGGGTAGACTCGTATTGTCTTTCATGAACTAATCAAATAAATGTACTATTAAGAAAATTGTCTACTGAGTGTTTTACCCAAGCAGCACAATTAGTTGGATTTACCAATTTAATGTCACAATAACCGGAGATAGTCAATATAACCTAATTGCAGCCATTATACTTAACTTTGAATGCATATGTACTTACCAGTAATTTATTAAGTCACAATTAGGTAATACTTTCTGGTAATGCCTGATAAGCCATATTGACTTAATTTAGAAGAAATATTTCTTATAATTCAACCATAAAGTTAAAGGGGGGGCGAGCGTGGGTGCGTCTTTACTATGTACATACACTTCGATATGTGATGTAAAGCAACGTAAGGCGCGGTTAGTACTTGGAATGGGTGACCGTTCCAACGAAGACCGCGTCCTCGCCTCACACATCTTCCAGCGGCTTGTATATCAGTGTATGCGCGGAAGCTATACAACCTTAGGCGAAGGTTGTATAGGGGATATACCATCCTTCGGAGGGGATGTAAAGCCGTTGGTCCCTTGTCTATTAAATGTTAGGCAAGTAAAAGATCCCTACTCTTCTTAAGGGAAGAGGTTCGGCAAAATTCCTGGTTGTGGGTAGCTCGTCTACAGGCGTCGGTGTTAGGCCTCAGTAGCGGAAATAGGCCGACGTTAAATAAATGTAAAAAAAAAAAAATAAAGTTAAAGAGGATGTTGAAGTCTATCTGTAAGAAAATATTATGTAATTTTAGACTAAATTATTAACTTTGTAGTTGCTACTTTTTGTCCATATAAAAACAGGGAGATTTTACCAATCTGTAATGTAAGTATAAGCTAAATTTTGTCTTGCCTTTGTAGTCAGATTTAAGTTAAAACTTTAACCTTATAGTCATAACTGGTTCGAATTTTAGGTATAATTTACGTTAATTTTATTGTCCTACTTTCCAAGCATATGTCTATGACTAAAAGATAAATATTACTTCATAAAACGTCCTGTAAGTTACATTTACTTAAAAATAGAATTAGGTCTTGGTCCTGGAAATAAAAATTACGTTTTATTGTCTAAATTGCTTCAAAGGTGTAATGTCTATTTTATACGTTGTTGCTATTCTATTCCAGTATCTAATTATTCATTTAATTTAATGCTAGAGTGTCACAGTTTTAGAAAGTACAAAAGGAAAAATAATAATAAATGAGGTCAGCATCACGTAATTCTGACATGCGGTGCTGCTTGGGTATATTATAGTAAATGCAACAGCATGTAAGTTTAAATGCACTAAAAATTTATTACTATGCATACGTACAATCTTGTCTTGATTACTGCATAATTTGATGGGGGAACTGTTCTAGAATAGAAGTTCTTATGGTACAGAAAAAAATAATTTGTACTATCACTTTCAAACCTCCACGCGAATCCTGTAGAAATTCATTTAAAGAACTTGATACATTAACTGTTCCATCATTTTGCATTTTTAGATGTATATCTTATGTAAAATCTCATATTGACAATTATTCAAGCTTTTTAATTTGTAATGTAATTTTTTTATCATTTGACATCAAAATTAAGACTTAGTTTCTTGCTGTTGACTATATTTCAATAATTTTGTGAAGTCTATGAAAATAAAGATTTTATTATTATTATTATTATAAATCGAAATTATACCAATATGACGGAGCACCATCCCACGAACAAATGATTGTAAATAACATTTTGACCGAAAATTTTGAAGCCGGTGGCTTGCTAATATGGCCCATTTCTTTGGCCATCAAGGTCTCCACATCTAACAATTCTAGATTTTTTCATGTCAGGCTACATAAAAATATGAAGTGTTTGCGACTGCAGTAACAACAAAAGAGGATTGCCAATGAGTGTGCACTTCCTTTCAGTCCTTACCATCAGGTATGATTCAAAAAGCGACTACAGAAGCAGTACTTCGCAGATGCGCAAAATGTTTAGACTTCAATGGTGGTGCATTTGAACAACTGCTCTAATTCATTTTGTTGTGATCTATTGCAAACAATTCCCATTGGTTGCGTTCATCACGGTGAGCGATCAGGTAGTGCTCACTGATCACATGCTTAAACTACGCTTCTTGCGCTCTCCTCATTGGCTTCTTGGATAATGATACGTGATCGCTCAGTTAGCGCTACCGCATGATGAACACGACCATTGTTATTTGTAATGGGGTTAGTCTTTCTTGTGTAGGTTTTAAACAACCAAATTTTTGCAATTTTTGATCAACTTGTTTAAGTATCACGTACCTAATGCTTGTGTTTATCACAGTGTCATAAAAAGTATTAGTGTTATTTTGTCATATTCTTCGTATATAACCAAGTAAATAATGCTTATTCCAATTCAGATTCAGATAATTGTTTGCCAACTTAAAGAATTCTTACAAAATAATAGGATTCTCTGAACTTTCGTAAATATCTTAAACCCGTTGTAGTTTGGTATCGAGAAGTAAATGTAAACTGTCCATACTTTTAGTCGTAGAATTTTATAAAATCAAAAAAATGGGGTTTCCATTTAAAAAATTGAAGATAGATGTTTCTGAATTTAAAGTTGTGACCACTTTTGTACTCACCCTGTATATTTAAATGTTTTTAATTATTCTGAAATAGTTTATTGCTGTGCTGATTGCTTCCCCAGTAAAAGATATTTATTTTTTTCGGTGGGTTATTCACAGGAATTATTTTTTTAGGGGTCCGCATCTGTCAATTTTTCTTTAAAAATGTTAATATCTCCAAAACTATAAATTTTAGGTATAAGGTTTGTTATACAAAGTGACCTGAAAATTTTGTTAACTATTAATTCCGCAGATAAAAATATGGGTGCTCCGTTTGAAATAACAAAGTTGACATCTACTTCTGATATAAGCGGTAGTGACCGAACTGTCAAAATATTTTAATTGGATTACTCATACACTGTTTACTAAACATGTGTAATTTCCAAAACTTCGTTCAGTAATTTTTGACATATAGATCGTGTAAGCTCCCGGCAGGTCACACTGTATGTATTTGCATTTGCAAAGGTCATGACACTTCCATTTTTAGCTGTGCAGCAGAAATGCATGGAGTTGTTTTGAACAACAAAATGAGTTTCTAGCCTCACAGAGAGACAATATACACAATATGCTGCGACATTTAGATAAAAAAAAATTTAAACGTATTTTTGCAGTTATCAGTTAATGAGTTTTCAGTAGGTTTGTGATCGTCCTTATTTTTTGTTATCAAAAGGTTCAAAGTGTATAAAGTTTCTATATGTTTTATTAATACAAAATTTGGTATTATATAATTATTTATAACTGGCAAGGAGCTCCAGAGTCTTAACTTTTCCCATATTATTGTATTTTGAAATAGCAGCCGATTTTATACCGAGCAAATATTCTTTTACCCAGTAGCGGTTTCCCCCTATTTGTTAAGCATAGAATACACAATTACAATCTGTAATTCCATGCGTGGGGACATTAACTAAACCAAAAAACCGCTACTGCTTTTAATGCAAAAGAATCTCGTTGACCGTAAATCCTCATCAAATTACAAAGAAACTTGTGTTCAAACTCTTTGTGAATGTCTGATTTTAGCGAATTAAACACATCCTGATTCACCAAATTTTAGTTACTTGTACTAGATATGTCTCAAAAAGCATGTAAATTTAATATGCTCTATGTAATTATATTAAAAAATGGATTTAATTTATGCAGTTGATATAAAAGAAGTCTTATCATATTTTAGTTACCAAAGAATTAATTTTTGACTAGAACATCAAATGTGATTTCGCCTTTATTCTGTTTACCCATTTTCGAAACTATATTTCATTACGACTATTCTTCATATGCAACGCGATTTTTATTACGAGGGCCAAAATATTTCTTGTGAATGTGTGACCTAAATTTAGAAAACTAAATCAGTACCTAATATTAAATATACTAAATTTTCAGCAAACCTAACGATGTCATACCCGGCCTTGGTCAAGATCCTTTAAAACAATCCACTTCGAACAGTAATAGCATATCCGAATCGGATTAGATAATACTTGAATTATTATAAGAAATATAAACGTAATCTGTAACTTTAACCTGTATAAAGTACTTATAGAAATAAAACGCTACTTTACATAAACCTTAGTTTTAATGTTAACGTTAAATTATACATTGTATGTAACTTAAAATTGGATCATTTGTCCCTTACGTTTCTTATCACCACCAAGTTCGAAATGTTTGCAACGTTTAAGTGGAATCTGCTTGCGGTACTTGCAGTCCGTGCATTCCATCCTCAATACAATTTTCTTGGTGGTTTTTGCCTACGAGAAAAGACAATGTTAAAAATTAAGATTATATGGGGTAAGTATAATATGTCTTTACCTTTTTACGGAAAATAGGTTTTGTTTGGCCTCCAAAACCTTGTTGTTTTCGGTCGTAACGTCTTCTACCTTGGGATGCATGACGTTCCTTGGATTTCTTGTATTGTGTCACTTTATGTGGCTTGTGTACTTTACATTTTTTGCAAAATGTGCGACGTTGTTTTGGTACATTAACCTGGAACAAAGCATAAGGATAAATTTTATATAGTACAAATCTACATAAAATAACTTTAAAAAACACCTCTAATGACAATATTGACAGCAACATAACCTCAAAACAAAAACATTTTTTCAATTAAAATATGGTTACTGCCGTCTTGTCTTACAATTAAATTAATGAATTATTAAAAAATAAAGTCAAAATATTGCTTAGAATATCAGGATGATGATTGATTTTTAAAGAAAAACAAAAACTCACCATTTTGGACGTTTCACTCGCGAGAAAGAACTATGGCAAGAGAAGAGAGACAGAAAACGGATGTGCACTGCGCAAGTTTTGGCGCCAACTATGAATTTTATGTTTGAAACATTGAAACTGGGATCATCCACTTGAATTTAGCCTCATCACCATCACTATCCCTACCTAGATTCCTTGCGTGTACACCACTTTACCAATCAACAGGCGACAAATTCTCACATGATCTATTTTTAGTTAAATCATTGGAGCGAATTTGCCACCGACTTTCAGTAACGGACATTTTTAATTATTTTTAACGTATTCCAGGAAGGGTTGATCATTAACACTCTATTTTGTCTATGATTAACACAACTGTCATGGCTGTATCAACTATAAAAATAAACTGCACCTAAACAAAGTTGAATTTCGACATTTTAATTTACTAGTTTTCAACTAGTTGCTTAAAGAAACGGCCTAGAAAACCACAATGACCCATGTTCTTGTTTCCTAATATTTATATCGATTTGATAGATATTCTTTTCTCTAAAAGCATTCAGATGGAAATGCCAGAATAACAGATTGATATAAGTACAGGAATTTAATAAAACACTTAACTGCCTGACCAACTTTTCAATTTACAGGAAAATTTACCTGATATTGAAATAAAAATTCTTACTTTCACGGTAAGCTTGAGGAGTGAGGCGGGCATACGCATTCAACTAAAGTGCATTAAGATAACGTTTAATATTGTTAACATAAAAAAATCATTGGATATTTGTAGGTACAGTTTTTAAATTATTGGTTAAACAACTAATAAAGCCATGGTATACCTAGTACCTATTTAGTATTATTGGTAAAGTTTTCAAGGCTCAAAAAATTAACTAGTGGCCGGCAAGCCACTCCACATATTTTAAATAAACGATCTAAAATATAATGCTAATGGATACGTATTAGATCTTATATGAATATAACATGATAAGCTGATTGAGATATTTTATATTTCGTGAAACTAGAAGCACCATGCCGGTAATACATGGTACAAATTGCAAAAAATATTGCACTAGGTTCAGTGTCTACCCCTTTATTTAACCAATTGAGTAGGTATTAGGAAGAAAAACCATTTTTCCGATTTCATAAATTGTGGATCGATCCGCGGATTTCTATTTTTATCATTGGAGTTTCATACCAAACTAAAAGTCGAAAACTAGTGGGTTAAAAATCAGTATGAACATTTAAAAATTAATGTTGGCAAATAACGACGCTTAGAAGGTATTAACTTAGCTATTAGTGGCGATAGTATAGCGGCCCAAAAAGAGAAATTCAATAATTTCATTGGGAATTTTTGAATAGCGCCCCTGGCGGGAGCATATATGAAATACATGTTTAATCTCGTAGCAGAATCAAAAACCCGAAATCTACTCTCGAAGCCCTCGTTTTGCAAAATTCGAAAAATTATTTTGCAAAAAAGAAAAGGCGGATTAAAAAGGCTGCTAAACCAAAAAATATAAAATGAAATGTTGAATCAAAAGCTGCTCACTTATTACATAAAGTTTAGTGGATAACGAAAGCCGGTTAATCGGCAATGCACGGTTCCGTTCGGTTTGAGCGGCGCCATCTTAATTTTTGAACAAAGCTAGCTGTGAGCCGGTCAGTAGTGCATCGAGCTTTCATCGTTACAAGTAGGACCGATCCTAAGTAAAAACATAAACAAAATGAGTTCCAAAGAAAATAACGAAGTTGCAGTTGAGAAACTAGACAACGAAAAAAGTGCAGAGGCAAAATGCGAATTAAAAGGCACAAAACGAGCGGCGGAGGTAAGTTTAAATACTTTTAATATTTTCGATTAAGCTTATTTCTATATTGTGATACCTTGCGTGCTTGCTAGATTTGTTACATGCTTCGATGCTTTATTGGTTTTAGTATACTATTATTATGTAGTACGTTCATTTTGCTATAATTTATTTTAAGCTTTCGAAAGCTATCGGTATTTTTTCTTGGAATGTTCTAGTTCTTAAAATGACGCTTGTTGCCATGTGAGAGGTGAGCACGCCGGTGTCGGTATTTTCTGCTGATGTTACGGCGTCTACTCATTCTCATTTCATTATTTCTTTATTTATTAGTATTTTACTGTTGTCAAATATTGAAAGTTCCGTGTTTTGTGGTGCATCACCACGCATTTTAGTTGTGTAAACATGGTACCCAAGCATCCCGCCAGTTATTTATCGAGCCCGTTCGGAGGCTAGCATAGCTTGCTAGGTTCAACATGGCGAAATCAATAGCCACTTTCATGGCGCCCTGTTAGAGACTACTTAGTTTTTATATCTTAAATTATTATACTTTTATATTCGGGAATATAGCATATTTTTTTAATTTTTCGTTTTAATTGATTATAATTTGGCGATGATCACCCGCAATCGTATGTTGTAGCTGTTATGGCGTCTATTTTCTGTTGTTTACACGTTTGTAGGGCGGCATTTAAATGTGACGAATTTGTTGTTGTTTTTAGCCGAAGTCCATTACATACTTGTATTGTTAAATCCGTTTTTAAATTTATTAGAAAATGTATGGAGAGCTTTCGATACAGATTGCGTACTTATGCCTACGTTTTCATGTAATTATCTTTTTAGTGCGTGTCCGTTTTGCGTTTGTAACCTTGTGACGTTTTGTAGTAACTAATTTGTTGAATAACTGTATCTTTCTGCAAAATTAAATTGTATTTAGTTTTAATCAAAGAGAACGTGCAAGTGATAGCGTCGTCATTGTTTATTATCGATGATACGCCGCCGTCTTTCTCTTACTTTCTCTCATATCACTTGCCACTCCACGTTTCTATAAGTTAGAAAGAGAGGAGCCAAATTGTTATTTATCGTATGATATTCTTAAATACTCGCGTAAATGTTATCGTAATTTAAATTTTAATTAAGTACAACTCCAGTTATCCGAAATTAACTGCTTTAGCGTTCTTTGTGTATCTGCCAAACGAAGTGGAAACGGTTAGATATGCACTTCCGGTCACACAGGTGCCGAAGCTTCTTACTTCTGTTCGTACCACGTTAGCGGCGTGTCCGCTGTCGCCGGCATTTTTTATGAGCGCGAGCTTTCAAAGAGCAGATGTCCCGCGCTTTTTTAAGTTGGGGTGGATATATCAGGGGTGTCAGAACCCCTGCTATTGTTTACGAGCACCGCTTTAACGTTTTACAGATACCTACTATTTCTAACCGGGATTTATTGGGCCTTGCGAGGGATCATTCCGTACGTTGGTGATCGTTTGTGATCTTTATAAATAGAATGGCATGGAGACGTTACTCGTTCAAGTGGTGAATTTGTCGGTATCTAGATACATTAAACTGTTTCTATTTTAGGTTGTTTACCAATAAATTGTCGATGATTTTCATCGTTTAAATGATGTATGTCAACAGTTGATAATATTTTTGATTCGGCTGAGAGAATTTATAAATTAGCTTTCGTGATTTAATGCTAAATGTGTACCAAAAGATGGCGATTTCTTGCATAAAGAGCTTTCAAAACTATAATTCCCATGACAGCTCTCTTTTCAAGTTGGAGCCCTGAACTTTTTAAAACAAGAATGCTGATTGGCTGATGAAAATTGGAAGCTAACAACTGTCAATTAAGCACCAATCACATTATTAATTTTGAAATCTTTAGGGCTCCATGCATTTGAAAAGGAAGCGGTCTATATTGATGGTGGTGCCTGTTTGTTTATGGAGAGAAGATAACGCACTTTGAAATGTTCTATTGGGAGTTTGCGAGGTTTCAAGATTGTAAGTAAATGATTTTTTATTGCAGGATAAAACGGACGAGCCCAAAAAAGCGAAAAAGGAAGAAAATGGGGCGAATTCGGAAGGGGAAGAATTGGATGAGGAAGAAGAAGAGGGTGTAGAGGAAGAAGAAGATACGGGGGAAGAAGAAATCCCGGAAGGTGATGACGACGAAATAGAGGGAGAAGGTATGTCGTAATTTATTATATAAATAGCAAAAAATATGTATACGATCACCGTGAAGTCCGATCATTTTAATTTTATCTTTACGACATTTTTTTCTTTTAAACGTTTCTATACACAAGGTGATTTTTTTACGTTCACATCCATTATAAATTCCACATAATAAACGTCGCTAAAAATTCGAATTCTTTGTTAAACAGCATTATTGGTTTTTAAGAAGTACAAGTAGAATCTAGAGTAAAATTCATATTGTTTGTTTCAAAAAAATTAGACAGCACTAATTAATTTAAGTTCGAAAAATTATAGATTTTTTAACATAACTTGTCGAAACTGAGAAGCGAACTTAATCAAACAGAAAAATACGGTCTTTGGAAAATATTGTATGATATACAATGTGTCCCCACAGCATAGCAGTAATAAATGTAAATGACAAAATGTAGAATTAAGAAATTGTTATCAAACTTGCTACAATGTCATTTTTTAATTCTGAATAAGTTTTTCTTATAAATGTTTTCCATATCTTGCACAGAAAAGACTGAGTTTACCTGAGCAATATTTTATTGTTAAGCTATTCAGCGCCCTCTATAAATTTTCCAAATTCTGATGTACTAAAAATAGGTTTTGGGGAAGCAAGAGCAGAACCAGAGCTGGGTAAAGTACTCTGACAAAGTGCTTCAATTACCAAGTATAGTACTTGAAAAGGTAAAGACAAGTACCAAGCCCTCACAGATATAAATGTACAAATATTTAAATAACAACTCCAATCTGTTAATTATCCAATTTGTAAAAGTTCGCTTATTGAAATGGGGAATATAATACCTATGATCTACATTAAAAAACAAAGGAAATATTATTTTCACACCCACACCATTCGCACCTTTTTGATATAATGATCATGAAAAATTTAGGGAAAATAAACACTCTAAAAGAAAATTATTTATATATTCATTACTTAGAATACTAGGTAGTTAGATACATAATGGTGTACCTACATAGTACATATTAAAATTAAAATAAACATTTCGCATGAAATAAAATATATAAAAAAGTAAAACCAACACTGTACTAATAGCGGAGTGTGGAGCAAAAATAAATGTCTTAAAAAGTGTGTTTCTGATCATTCACGATCATGATGGCACTGAAGTGCTTTGAATGAATTTTAAAAAGAGCTTGCAAGTAAATTAGAAATACTTCAAGCGCTTCAAAAGGACTTCTTCAATTACTTTTCAAAGTAATTGAAGTATTAAAAAGGACTTCCATTCCTTTAAAGTACTAGTAAAACTAGTAGAAGTACTAAAAAGCCCTAAAAGTGCTTCAAGTACTACTCAAAGCACTTTACCCAGGTCTGAGCAGCAGAACACAGAAAATTGTGTTTATATTTAAAAAATTAACGTATCTGATTTTTTTCCAAACAGTTTTCGTCCCCTCTCCCTCCTTTTTTGGAAAATTTCAAACTGCTGGGTCTCGGAAAATACAAATCTTTTCAAAAATAAAATACCCGGGTGTCAACCAACAGATCATGGTAACCCTCATTTTTGCCTTATTTTTTAGAATATCAGAATGAAACTTGGTAGATGTATTGTACGACCACAATTTTTTATTTTTAAAGGGAACTCTCCCTGTATATCATATTTTTGGAATCCTTGGAAAATTCTGAGTACGGTGATATCCCTATATGTGGCATTTCGACTAAATGAAGAAAATTGGACTCGTGCGTCTAGAGTGCCATGACCAGAAAATTTTAACAAAACTTTTTCAAATGGAACCATAATATGGTGGAGCACTACCATAAAGTAGCGGTTTTTCTGAGGAATCTGCGTATGTGCTAATAGCAATCTTTTCATGGAGTCGAAGTATCACTTATGGGAGGGGGGGGTCATCGTACACGGTATTTTTCAAGAATTGCAAAAATATAATATAGGATGTTCCATTTAAAAATCAAAATTTGGAGTCATTTCTGGAGAAACTGGAAAAAGAAAAATTACAGTTATGTCACAGCGTGTCTTCTGATATTCTAAAAAATAAGGACGAAAAGGGGGGGGGGGTCTACCATGATCCGTTGACATCCGGTATATATATATATTTTTTCATTTAATTACTTCCTCGTCCAGTGGAAGTATAGTAATGCAAAAATATATATAAATTTTTTGTTGAAAGACTTAAAAAGTCATGAAACGTCGAGATTTTAAATTTTGTGGGGGGAAAAAATTGTCACTAACCGTTTATGATATTGACTTGAAATTTGGTACACTTTATGTATTATAACGAGATCTGGAACTAGATTATATTTTGATCTAATTCCGTTGAAGGGTTGGGGGAGTCAATAAAATTGCAATTTGCAGCATCTACGAAAAGTCAAGGTCTCAAAAAAATTTTTGGCATCAGCCACCTCCCACTATCGCCGCCAATACCACCCCCACACTATTATGAAAGGGAGTAGAAAAAATTTAAATGTGATTTAGTGTGTAAATAAATAAGAATGAAACGTCTCAAAAATACCTTTGATATATTACTAAAGGGATGAAAAATTTAAATTGGGGTTTGTGTGCATAGGAGAATCAAGGGACAAATTTTTTTGGCATTAGCCAAAAAATTGGATAGTTTGGGATATTTGGACCCTTTGAAAATACCAATAAACATGTCGCAACATATTCTTATACACATATATATGTATATTTTTTATAAAAAAATGCAAGTATTTCGTAAAATAAACATTTTTTTGAAAAAAATACAAGAATAAAGTGTTTAAAATCGCATTTTCTATATGACTATGGTATTGAGTTGCAATTTTCCCTTTAGTTTTCCGGAAACACGGAAAAACATATATTTATAGTTTTCTTTGATTATCTTGCTATCTATGCGTTTCTTCAAAAAATTTATGAGATCAAATACTATCCAAAATTTTCCCTGCATTCTCTTGAGACGTTTCAACATTTCAATAATAACGACGTGACGTCACTCGGAGGAACGGAGCGTTTCAACTATAAATTCTCCGCCAAATAATTTATTTCATTTCCAATTTTAACAAAAAAAAGATACGAGGAAGCATATTCTTCAGTTATCTATCTATTTGTGCCTTATAACTTTCTAGATTGACGAAGTTAGTGTTTCAAATATATTAAAATAACACATTTTATAAGACTAGAGACGATTTCACATGACTTCAAATGGCAACTTATCTCGCCAAGGCATCATTAGCGATGTTTAAAAGTGCCTCGTGCTTTGTATATAGTTTCGAATGAAGTAAATGGGAATTGATGTAAATTAATGTCTTGTCTGTTGTTTCTTATAGAGGATGACGAGGATATAGAGGGCGAAGAGGGTGTAGATGAAGAGGAAGACGATGCATAATAAAGTGGGGGCCGTCTACCCTGTGAACGATTTGTGACGGACTATCTCAGTGCAAAGTCTCGAGCTACTTTGTGGACATAAACTCAGTTAATCGTTAAAAAGTGCGACTTAACAACAACAATTGTTTCATGCTGCCGTTGTTGAACCGCCACCACCATCCATTCTATTAAGCAACAAGAGGATCCCATCACCATCCATCCACAAGCTACCTCGTGACCTTTGCCAGAGCCAGGACTCTTCAGTGACCGTGTCGAACTGCGTGTGACCCGCGGTACCTGACAATTCTAACTTATTACGTATCCCCTTCGATTTGTAAAAAATGTCCATTTTGTGTAAAGATAGATATAAATTTAGTTTAAGTTTGTCGCTGATTACAAACACCTTTCATTTTTTTTACTAAGTAATAATTGTACAAAAAGTTTTTTGAAAATTTCGCAAAACCCACCACTTCCTGTTAAATGGAAGCCTTAAAAATGTTTAATATAATAAAGTAATATGTAACTTTCGACATTGGCCGGCGGCCATTATTGTGTAATGGCCGCGCCAATTTGACAAGAGTATATAAAGAAGGGCAATAAAGTGTTACTGTAGGCTAAAATAGAAGTTAGTCTAATCTGTTTTTAGATCATCCGTGTGTTTACTTGTATGTATGATATAACTTGTATTTACTTTTTATTAGTTATTTTATTTTAGGGAGTTGCGTTTATTAGCGGCAAGCAGTGCTTGCTAATCTGCGCACTTTTTTATTCACTGCCAAATGTCTGTAGACCGATTGTGTTGGAAGCTTCCGGCGGACTAGTAAATTAATTTTAGCGGTTTTTATTATTTTTTGACTTTTTAAGTTTTTTATTTTCTCGTGGGGAGGGGCCCACCCGGGCGCGGTCTACCCGCCGTGTTTTGCGTTGATCGCATCATTTTTTATTTAGGGAGTTTCCGATATAATTGTGCCGGCGTTTGGCGCCATTCATTCCAACTAATCTTTACTACAATTGGGTGGTTGCGCCTTAATCCGATATATTTTTACTACAGAGGAGGTTTTATGATGAACTGTTTGTCTACTTAATAACAAAATAAATGATCTTGTAGAAATTTATTTGTAACAGTGCTGTATGATTTCTGAGTGATTATAAACGATGGATACAAATTGTTTCATAATGTTTTTGTTTTATTTCTGCGTAAGGCGCCAAAGCCCAAACAAGCAGGGGCTTAGGAGTTGATGGCCTTCTTTCTGTAACTAAAAACATGGAGTGGCAGCTGGAATTATCCATGGTAACTTCTATTAGATTCATACTATTAAATTAAGTTTTAATTATCCATTTTTTAAAAATATATCTACAGGGTGGACCAATTTACAAGCGGGCCACCTCTCTAAAATTTATATTTGTTGACCAATTTAAACGATTTTTTTTAATGAGATAGTTTTCAATAACTACCATGGTGCAAAATTCCAGATCGAAATTCAAAATTTCAAGGCCAAAAATCCAATAAATTAGCTATTTTTTTAATCTCAAATTTGACTACGTCAGTATGCCACTTAGGCCAGGACCAATCCTGTTTAAGGCAATAAAAATTCTTAGCAGTATACGAATGGTGGGAAAATATAGTTAATGGTGTGAATAATTAAGGAAAAATCATCCAGACTGAGTAAAAGTTCGGGAAGGGGGGTTGGGGTGGTAATATATACGTTTTTAGGGGTTGGTACTCGTTTTTTGCGATTTGCGGCTAAACTATGCATCCTATCGAAAAATGTTGAATGTAAAAGTTGTAGATAATAAAAAAATCTAAAACTTTCTTATTAGACATTATTGACCATAACCTCAAAATTATCGATGAAAATGCAAAAAACCGTTTTTTCGGTTTTTAATTTATAACTATCGCAAAACTTTTTATATTTTCATGAAAATTGGTGAAAATGTTCTTTTTTGTGTTTCAAACAAGCCCAAATTTTTTCAAAGCGAAATATTTAATTTTCGATGTTCTATGAAGAACATAAGAAAAAAAGACCTAATTTTCAATCGAAAAATTTGGTTAGCAAATTTTCGATTAATGAGCTTTACTAGTGCTCATTTTTTTGTTGAAATCTCAACTTTAATATAGAATTGAAATATAATATTGTTTATATACAAAAATATCGTTAAAAAAGCGAAAAACTGAAAAACTACTTTTTAAAAATCGAGTTTTCGGTGAAAATCATGAATTTCTTTTTCTTTATTGTAAATAAACGTTTACATTCATAAAAAGCGTTAATTCTCATACAATACTATGTTATACAAGTAATGTACATGTACCTAACTATTCTCGGCTTTCAAAGTCCCGAAAACATTATTTAAACTGCAATTAAATGGGTAAAAATTCAAAAAACACAAAGGCTGTGAACTGAGAAAATTTGTTAATTATTTCTTGTGATTCGTAAGTATTTACAAATTATCACGTCAAAGTCTTATATTTGATTATAAAATTAAAAGTAAAATAATTTTATCGAAATTTTTTTTTTCTTCGTGGGCAATTCTTCATCGCCAGAATCGATCAAATTTTCTATTTCTTCACGTTCATTTTCTATATCTTCAATTCTTGGAGTTATTCTGGATTGTCCAGTTCGGTATCATTATTTTTATTATTAGTTATTAGACAGTGGGTACTGTCTTCGTCTTCGATGCCCTCGAGATTACAATTTTATTCGTACAACGATTTTTCGGCATTAGAACATTTATCAGAACCGTGACAATTTGTGCACTTTAAGCCATGCTTGCGACACCCACATTTGTTATTACCGCATCCTATTTCGCAGCTGCAGCAGATAATTTTCAATAAACTTTAAGGAATTAATTCTTGTTCTGTAAATATAGGTACGATGGCATTAACGTCAGGTTTCCATCCCCAATCTGTAGCTGTTAATTGATTACCAAGCCAACTTTGTATTTGAAAATACATCCTGTAACAATGTTGCTTAGCTGCCCCTTCAGTTGGAGGTAATTTTTTCAAATGAAATGAGGATTTAACAGTAGCCGTTCGGTAGAGTTCAAATCTTTTGTAAATAGAAGCTATTATTTTTAATCCATTTTCGGTAATCGTTTCTTTGTCTGCATTTGTATTGTAAAAAAATTCTGTAAGATTAGGTAAATGTTTATCGGCCAATAATGATTTTATAATTGTTTTTTTTTCCTTTCCCAGCAAAACTGGAAGTTGTATCGCAGCCAGAAAAACAATGCAAAAATGCTACAATATGTTTATGTCATTTATGTTTAAAACTATTAGAGGTGTAATAAGTATCATTAATATTTCCTGCATCGGGTTTGTGGAAATAGATATTCAATTCATGTGAACTGAATTGATTTAAAAGAACTAAAAGATCTATGTCTTGGCCAACAACTACCACTATTTTATCGGAGTTTTTTGCTACTTCAAGGGATGTATTGATAATTAGGGAATCTGCATCTTCTTCATATAACTATTCTTTGCGTAATTGTTTTGTACATAATGTAAATATTTTTGTGTTATTTCATTAATTGTATCGTTTTTTTGCCAGATTACTTTGTGTAAGAGAAACCCGCCATCAACAACGTGTACAATATTGCTCGAAGTTGGTAACGAATCGATGCTCGCAAATTCTGTATGTAAATGTGACTTAACAATTTTTTCTGAAGCCATTCTCTGCAAACAACGACACAGGAAATGCAAGCTCGTACTGCAAATAATTTTTCATATAATCTGTGCTGCTGATATTTCGCGAAATTCTCTGAAATAATAGTAATGGATCAATTGTAACAGTCTCGCCTCAGTTAGGTACATGTGCATTACTTGTATAACATAGTATTGTATCAGAATTAACGCTTTTTATGAATGTAAACGTTTATTTACAATAAAGAAAAAGAAATTCATGATTTTCACCGAAAACTCGATTTTTAAAAAGTAGTTTTTTCGGTTTTTCGTTTTTTTAACGATATTTTTGTATATAAACAATATTATATTTTAATTCTATATTAAAGTCGAGATTTCAACGAAAAAAATGAGCACTAGTAAAGTTCATTAATCGAAAATTTGCTAACCAAATTTTTCGATTGAAAATTAGGTCTTCTTTTTTTATTTTCTTCATAAAACATTGTAAATTAAATATTTCGCTTTGAAAAATTTTGGGCTTGTTTGAAATGCAAAAAAGAACATTTTCACTAATTTTCATGAAAATATAAACATTTTTGCGATAGTTGTAAATTAAAAACAGAAAAAACGGTTTTTTGCATTTTTCTCGATAATTTTCAGGTTATGGTCAATAATGATCACTTAGAAAGTTTTAGATTTTTTCATTATCTACAACTTTTATATTCAACATTTTTCGATAGGATGCATAGTTTAGCCGCAAATCGCAAAAAACGAATATCAACCCCTAAAAACGTATATATTACCACCCCAACCGTTCGACTTCAATAGCTCGAATTCTACGATAGCAAGAAATTTAAAAAATACAGGTAAATTACATGTCTTTTAACGAGTGGACTCTGTTAGTATATAGTTCATTGCTTGTAACATGCAATAAAACGACATGTCAGGTTTGAGACTGCTTTTATTGGCCATCTGTCGGCTACATCACATAACAATAATTGATATAGGCACCAATACACACATCAACAAGAACGTACAGTTGCCTATAATAAAAAGATTTTAGTGCGCACGTGTGCATCAGCAACACCACGATCATCTAGGTGGCAAAGAATTTAATATAAATAACATGATGGTAAATTCTTTGTTAGGTGGCAGTGGCATCAGTATGTTTACCAAGGATAATAAACTGAAATATCCTTGTGTGTTTACAACGTAACGCAAGTGTCAAAAGCAGGTTGCAGTAGTTATATTGGCTAAGTAGAAAAATATATGTAGGTAATAAAATGTTACCATTAATTGTTTCGTGACCAAATCAGTCATAACAAACTGTTATTTTAATTTTAACTTATTATATTGAGTTTAATGACCAAGGATGTTCTACGACACTATGCTCCTCAAAATAAAACTCCACCGCCATTATGCATCCACTTTTTCATACGGACCAATCAGTGCCTCTCACTCGAGTGGCCAATCTCTATTTCAATGCAGTGAACTCTATATAACTAGAGTTCACTGTTTCAATGCTACCTACCGCAACATCTGTTAGTGAATGGTTGTACTTCTAGTAAAATAACTCGCAGAATATAAAAATTACAGTTGTCGATCCTTCAAATTATATAGTTACCTTTACACTTTTCTTTTATTTTCATGCTACTTACCATCAGATGTCACTTTAATTGCAATTGCAAATAATTCAGACAGTTGAAGAAGGTTTTTTAAATTGTTTCTTAATAAATTGTCACGCAGTATCGATCAAAGAGAGTTGGAATTATAGATTAGATAGTTGTTAGAATAGAATAGCGATATAATCTAATCTGTATATGCCCCTGTTTGAACATTTGAGCAGATGGATCTACCATTAATAATACCGTTGTTGCATGAAGGTTTCAATCTATAACAAAGTAGTTTTGATTAATTATTTCATCAAACATTTTAGTGATCTGCGCACTTCTAGTTAATTTGTAAATTTATAATGTGGCACAGTCATCTAACGCTGCTTAATAGCACCATTATGCTGTGCGTATCCTAGGACATGGTGTAGTATATTACGTGGTCCGATACACGGCACTTGCCATGTTAATCGACGGCTTCATAAGTGCCATCTACTGAAAATAGGTAGATGGCGCCCTGAATATACCCCTGCAATTACCCTTTGTTTACAATCCTTGGATCTGGCCAACCGTGGATCTGGCCATCCTCTTTGTTTACAATCCTTGGCAATTACCTAGCATAGATAGACGGATTTCCTTTGGTGCATGTGGTGTTGCATATATACACAACTAAACGGCAAAACTAAGACAAAGAAAACGAACTAAAAGGCTCATTAAATATAAATAAAACAAATCTACAGAGCAGTAACTCTGTGTAATACTGTATTTCTAATATTTCTATGCGTAAGTAACGACGAGACTTTATTTGTCCTGCCATCTGTTGCATTACACACAACTAAACACTTATGAAGCCATTCGTACGGGTCTTGTTCCATCACCTAATATTCTCATTTGATTTATTAGTTATGTTATGAGTGGTTAGATGACGCCAGTTTAGCCGTAAACAAGAGTTAAAATAGATCATAAACGTGCACATGAGTTTTTTAAAAGAGGCACTTCCAAGTGCACTTATATAGTTATATCATGCAAAATAAATACAATATTATTATGTACCTATACAGATTACTTTATCAAAATGTATTTTATCGAGAAGGTTAACAAGATAAGACTAATAAAAATAAGAAGGCAATCAAGTTATGAAAAGTACTTAATAAAAAAATCTTGAAAATTAAACTAATGAATTGAAACAGCTATAAAAATTACTACTTAATACCTACAAACATTTATTTTTAATAGTTATTTAATCTATACTGGAGGTTATGAGGACACTATTTTTTTAAATAGTTTACATATAAATGTAAGTGTTGCATTTTTTGCACCCACGGTATTAAAAATATGGCGAAAATTGCATTAAAGTTGTTTTTCTTAATTAATATGTTATGATAGGTATTACTATTTGCCCGAAATTTAGACATATTTGCGTCCAATGCCATGCCGCCGTTCGAGAAACTGGGAAAGACAAATTAACTTGCTTTCTATGGATAAGTACAGCAAGTTGTATTATTTATGAAGTTTAATAATTAACAGATATTCCACTAAAAGATTTACGTAGTTTATATGTAAATCTTCTTTGGTATAATAGTACATGTTCATGTTGAAAATGTTTAAATCTTATTACTTATTACCCACACGAGTTTCTGTCATTCATAGACTCACCAAAACTTATCGCCATCTATTTGAACAGTCTGTAGGTATCAACAACCTTCAGCACCCTCTACATGAGGTATACAGCTAGAGTGAACAGATGACGATACTCATAATAACGCATTTATCCTGCTGAAGCGTCCCAGAGAATCGAGACTTTTTGTCCAGTCACAGAAGACAAATCCATGTTTTCTGTGGTCCAGTGTCTAATGATGTCACATACAGATTTTCAAGTGGGATACCACCATTTATCGTGACCATTGCGTATCGGATCTATTAACGAAGAAAATCGCTTATTGTCGCATTACTTTCCAGTAATAAGCATCGCATTATTATTTTTGGCGATTTGTAATTAAATGAAAGTGTAGGTAGCTTATGGGTAAGGTAATATATGACAGCGATATGGTTTATCAATAGAGTATAATCATATGCTTAACTATGGTTAATTAATGGCCATCAATAAAAAAATATGTTGAAACTCAAATAAATATGAAAAATACTGCTTTATGTTATTTTATCACAGTTATTAATTATAATTACGTAGGCGCACACTTAACGACCATAAATAGAAGTGTGATTAGCAAAGCTACATTTTAGCGCAGTAAACGGCTATTGTATAGTTTTTTTGTTCATTAAAATAATTAATTCCAACATTTACCCAAATGACTTCATTTTTAATGTAACAATGTAACAGTTTATTTAATGACTTCGCGATGAGTAATCTTTTTGCATCGCTAATTAATCAAACTGCAATTTTTTTTAAGTAAAAACATATCATTTAACACTACTAAAAAATTTGATATCAAGTGTTATCTGGAAAATTGAATGCCAAAATTAATAACGCAATTAGAGAACCAAGAACAGAGCGTTACAGTATACCACAAGGTACTGTCCTGGAACCAACACTTTTCATAATTTCCATTAATAATATACCTTTCTCACACTTTACCAAGATATTAATACCTTTTGAAATTCTTTTTATAAATATATATATTTTTGTAAAATTAACACATCTGTCAATTTAGTACCTACCTCTAGACTCATTCACTAGCCATATGGGGGTTTGCTCCCATTCGAATCTAAAACTTTAGACAGATTAAGGGGACCTCTACGACTTTTTGGCGGAGAGTCTATATATTCAATGGTTATCTGGAAAAATATTGTTCTTCAAAGGAATATGGTAAAATTGAAACTTAAGACGAATATCAATTTTAATAGAGCCTTCCCAAAAATACGTTTCTGATGAAATTGTCACAGTCTATATCTCTCTGCATTGGCATTGAACATTCGACAATAACATACTGCGGCAGGCGACAATTTTTAAAGAATTGTATAAGAAGCAGAAAGTTTACTCGCACAGGTCATATACAATAATTTGTAAACCAATAAATAAACGACTATCTACACTTCGATCCGATTAGGAATGAATATCATACCTATAATGATAATGCTATCTGGGTTTCAACAAAAACATGGAACGTCTACTATACCTTAATAGCAGTTCTTGGTGGCATGCTGATTTCAATGAATGATGGCAAAAGAACTTCCTGAATTTATTAGATATGTCAAAAGCATTCGACTCATTGAAACACGAACTTCTAATCAAGAAGTTAACATTTTACGGGCTAAATCGTAACAAGCTGACTCACCTATTTACTTCATCGTGCGCAATATAGCTGCATTGCCACATCAATTATTGCAAAAAATGTTTAATAATAGTGTTACTTTCAGGAGTGCCTCAGGGGTCCATCTTGGGACTGAATGATCCATGCTTACGTGTCTGAGGGATATTTTGTTACTTTTCCTAAATTGATTAATAGGACGTTCACCTCAAGGGTTCGATCATTAATCGGACGCCTCTGCACTGTCAAAGCTAACATCCTTAATTTCTAGCAATAGAGGGAATTTTGTAGTTTGTAAGTATGGACTCAGTAAGACACAAGGAAAGTATAGGATTTTAGGCATAGGTATAAATTGATTTTTGTTACAATTTTCGAGTATATAAGTATAAAGTTAACAAGAGTATAAGTTTAACAAGAGTGTCGGTCCATACCACACATGGTGAGGAGTAAGACGACTCGGACAATGCAGTCTCCAACTTCCATCCAATAATTTACTTTAAGAACTCGACTGACACTAAAAAGATTCAATTAAAACTTTAATATTTCTGACTTTGTGGGCTTTTAGCTTGCCTGTCTTTATTCGTATTTAGTAAATATAATATAAAATTTCGGGCATTCTCTATAGAGCTTGAAATTGCTTGAATCGCAACAGATTAGAATTATATTAGACATGGACTCCGGATCACTGAGAAACCATGTGTAGGCAAATAAGACAGAAAACATATAAGTTTATCGCTAATAACTATTAGGTACTAAATTTGAATAATGACGATCGAAAAATGTGCCGCCCGCGAAAAGATCTTTGACAGGGCCTCTATTGTTCAACATCTATACCGCGGGGTTACCCCATGTCAGAAAGCTTTGTTGTATATGTACGTTGATGATGTTCAGCTTTATTTTGCTTTTGATCCCTCGAATTCAGAGGAATCTCAAAGTAAAAGAAATTGTGATCTAAGTGAAATCAAAAACTTCTTATTTAGAGATAGCGGAGATTAACAAAATAAAGTCTCATTCAGTGGAAATTAAGCAAGGTGTTCCACAAGGTGCTGTCCCTAGACCACTCTTATTCATCTTATTTGTAAACGATCTTCCAATTGTCAATGATAATAAAAATAGTTCTGTTTGCTGATGATTATAGCTGTATTTGTGGTGAAAACAAAATTTTCAGTACTGTAAGGAACACACAAATTACATCAGATAAATTTGTTGGATGGTTCAGTAGCAACGAACTTTTTTAAGTACCACTAAGACTATTTATTCAGTTTACGTCTATGCTAATATATCTTGATGCAGCTATCTTTTAAAACGTAATGATAAAAATTTCAAGTAAGTGACACATGACATAAGTTACCATGTTTACACCCAGCTAACAATTAAGGTGTCGACAATTTTAGCTATGGAAAAATCGAACTTTCGATTTTTAAATCGAACACCCTGTATATGATTGCATTTTTGAATTCTGCATAATTTTCTGAATCCAACGATGCCAAATAAGTGACATTTCAAACATCAATTTTTTTATAATATAATTTTTAATTTTCCATTTAAGTGTGCCATGACGGTCCCGATTTATTCTAAATGACCAGTGTAATGCTACAAAAATCGAAATCCCATTAAAAACACTAAATTACGTGATTTATGAGAAAATAGAATTCACCAAAAATGTTTTTGAGGCAAAACTCAATTTTTTTCAAACGGAACCATATCGATACCGTGGTACCATTTATTAGTACCATTAATGAGGAATTTATTCATATGTCGTATTAAAATGTGCGATAAATACAAACAAAATTACAGCTAAAAGAAAATAAAATTTTGTTCTAATTAAATGTTAAGAAGTAATTAAGGTGGCTTTGAAAACAATGAAATACTTAGCTTGTCAAACATTTTTTGGTTTAACGGTGTTTTATTGTGTCTTTAAAAAATGTTTAAAATTCTTGTTAATTGTGTTCAAAATGCCGCAAATTTATACAAGAGATGAAAAAATGGATATGTTAGTTATTTATGGGAAAATGTAAAAGAAATGCAGTTGCGGCTACCGACCTTTATGCCCAACGATATCCTGATAGACAATGTCCAGCGAAAAATTATTTTAAACGTGTTGAAAACCAATTTCGAAGAGAGCCCAACAATGATCCCGAAGAAAACTTCATTATTGACGAAGGAACGGAAATTATTGTTTTGGCTCGAATAGAAGTTAATAAGACTGTTTCTTTAAGGCAAGTTGGGTTTGAATTGGACAGTCACCAAACAGTAAGCCGAATTTTGCACAAATACCACTATAAATCTTTTAAATACCAATTGCACCAGCATTTGTACGAAAGTGATTACGAACGTAGGATGGAATATTGCAATTGGATTTTGTATAATAACGTGCAGCCAAACAATTATTTTTTGGGACTGATTTTATTTTCGGACGAGTCTAGGTTTACAAATTTGGGATTATTTAACCGACAAAATACTGGTCACAAGAAAATCAAAAGTTATTACGGGAGGGTAACACTTTCAAGTATGATTCGGTTTCAATGTTTGGCTTGGAATAATTGGTAGCAGAATCATTGGTCCAATAATATTTGAAGGACCTCTGACTGGTGCCAGATACTTGAGATTTCTGGAAAATGAGATTGAGGACATTTCAGATGAGTTACCTTCTGATTTAAGGACAGGGAATGTATTTCCAACAGGATGGTGCTCCTCCCCATAATTTAAGGATAGTAATTGATTACCTTTAACGGAGATTCGGAGAAAACGTAATTTCGACGAATGGTCTTGTGAGGTGGCCTCCAAGGTCACCTGATTTAACGCCCCTTGATGTCTTTGTTTAGGGTCATTTAAAAAATATTGTCTATGCAACCGCGCTGTTACAACCCGTGAAGACCTGAAGCAACGAGTACTAGTCATTGTATTCTAGTGCTAACTGTGTTTAGACAAAATACGCAAATTTTACCATATAATTCAGCGTTCGTAAGGAACAGCTGTTTTGGTTTAATTTGTTGAGTCCTTATTTATATAAGGCACTTGCAGATAGGTTGGAATATTATAATTCCTATATTTTATATTATTCTTTATTTGTACTTGTGTATTAGTGTAATTTAATATTATTGTAATGTATACTTTTATATGTATATTACTTTGACTTTTTTGTACCATCTGTATCTGCTTACTGGAATAATTTATTAATATTATTATTATTATTATTTACACAATAAAGATCATTATTATTATTAATATTTCTTAACCCGCCCGCCCGTATTAGTTTTATTTTATTTACAATCGCGCCGCGCAACAGTTGCGATATTTCCAGCAGCAATAATTAATTACAAATAGGTCAACATCCAGATAAATGCATATTATGTCACTGTTACAATCTAGTGTGCTTTCCCGTATTTAATGTTACGTTAGACATTATCCTGATCTTGAGGCAGCAGCAGTAGCCGACCCCCCAATCTGCCTGTGGCATGCTTTATTTCGCTACTATCTACAATTATGAATGTTGAAACCTGTTAATATATATATATATCTATATACTGTCACAGGTGCCATTATTTAGTATGATTGTAACTCGCTAATCTGTCGGTACTTTTACACTGTCGGGTATGAAATGTGTACTATCGTGTTAGTGGGTAACTCTATTAATTAAGTGAAGGAAGTTACTACTTGTACTTTTACAACCTTTACGTAAAAGCAAATTTCTATTTCGTGTTGTCTAAGTTTACACGTTTTAATTTCTGGGGTAACGGATTGCAATTTTAAAAAGATATATATTTATGTTTTGTATTTTTGGGGCATAAGTATTGGATGAATTTCGCGCCATGGACTTATTTTCTAAATAGAAATTAAAGTGTTTTAAAACCACCGCCAGCAAATTTCTCAGGACATATCTATAACAAATTAGTGTGAGTATAACTTAAAGGAAAACTTAATTTAACAATTATAATTGAAAATAAATAACATTCACGTATGTCCATTAATGTAAAACGGTAAAAGATATTGAAGAGGTTGCAGTAGCTACAAAAGTGGGTACTTTTGAGAAAAAATACCGACTGTATTAGCTGTCGCTGAAGAGAAATTTGAGACGCTTTTTAGTTGCCTTTAATTTTTTTTATTTTGTCAAAGGACCCCTAAGTAAATAATTTTATTTTCAGGCATTATAGTTTCTTCTCGGTCATTGTTAAAGCAATGGGAATAGATACGATACAATAATAGAAACTTTTTACTCCAGCAAACAATAAAATTACACGAACACTTATAAACAATTACAGTTTAAAAAATTTTAAATCTTCATTCCGTAAAAAATTTACAAAATAACTCTTTGCAGGTCAAAATGTGTACATATTTGTTAAATTGATATTATTTGCATATTTTGAGCTAATTTTTAATCACCGATAAAACTTTCAACACTGACAAATCATTTTAGAGGCATTAGATTCTGGTTTTCTTAGGGCCAGTCAGAATTTAATATTATTGGGCCACTGTTCAATGCTAATTGTTTTATTAAACAGGGTGTCTCACCGGGAACTGAATCGATCGATATAGAGAAAAGTACGCGTCAGAAAATTTTGAAAATTTAGATAATTACTTATGTCGGTGTGGCCAATCCAACCAAAATAATTACAAGCAGCTGGCACTTCGGCTTATACCGGAAGTCGATACCAAATTGCTTATTTCAAATGGACCACCCTATATATTTTAGGGTTTTCGAAAAGAGCATACTGAGTCGAAAATATGTAGCATATTCTATACCTAAACCTAGCTGTTTCAGAGACATTTGACATTTTATAGAAAATTTGACAGGTGCAACGGTTTGCAAGAACCGTTATAACTTTCTTCGTGTAAAAGATCCTCATTTGCTTCTAGTCACGTAAAAAGAACACAAGAAGAACTATGTTCTACAACTGAAATAAATTCAATAATATCATACCAAGTGTTCCGTTTTTGGCGTTACATTTTGTCAACTTCAAACCGCGAAAACTTGTTTAGGTCAAATGGAACACCGTATTTTTTTACGTCAAGTTGTGTAAAATTGAATTCCTTTTTTCCTGATACTAGCATTGTGGGGGTTAAAGTTACAACTTTTTAAAATATTTGCGATTTTATTAGAAATTCATGAATTGTTGTAATCAATTGATCAAAATAGCCATGATTAGAAACAATCAGTCATTATCTTATGTCAAAAAATGCCAGCACGTTTAAATTATACCTACGAAAACTTTTTAAATTTGTGATATGTTTTGAAATGCATTTCTTACTCTTTGCATACAATCTTCAATGGTTGTTAATGGGCTCTCATAAACTTTATCTTTAATAGTTCCCCAAATGAAATAATCCAGAACTGATAAATCGGGCTAGCGAGGAGGCCATAAAAAGGTCCATTATTAGCAATCCATTGATCATAAAAAGTTACTTGTAAATAATTATTAATTAAATATGCGTTATGTGGGGGAGTACCGTCGTGCTGGTAAAAAATGTTTCTATGTTCGGCGAGAGGTAAATTTTCTAAATCGTTATTATTCAAATTTTGTAAGATATTCAGATATCTTTCACCTAAAAAAAAAACAAAAATTTACCTATACATATTAGCAGAAGAGAAAATTTAATTTACCATTTAAATTTTCCTGATAAAATTGTAATGCCACCACTCTATCGTTTCTTATGGCACAGTAAATATTGAACTGCCAACTTTCCTGATAGTTTCGCTCTCTGAACATATGAGGATTTGAGCCATTCCAATGCGAATTGTGTCTATTAAAAAGTCCATTTTTAGTAAATTTTGCTTCATCTGTCCATATAATATTTCCCAAATAAGAGTCCTGACCCTCAGACCTTATTAGAATAAACTCACAAAAATTCTGTCTTCTTAGGAAATCTGTTTCTTTTAATCCTTGAACCATATGGAATGAAAACGGGTGAAACTTATGTTTTAATAAGAATATGTGAATTGAATCCTTGCATAGTGCCGATTCCAGAGCAGCCTGTCTTAATGACATCCTTGGAAATGCATGAAAATATCCCAGAATGACTATTTCAATGTTTTCGTCATCAACAATAGGCTTTCTTCTTTGCATTTTTGCCTTGACAGAGCCATAATTTTCAAAATTTTTAAGTATGCGTTTTCCAGTGTTTGGTGACGGTTTGCGTTTTTTTTTTTTTTGGATATCGAGTGACAAATGTGCTGCAAGTTCTTGATATTACTTTATCACATTCTCCATAAATAATATACAAATTTAAAAAGTCTTCGTGGGTGTAATTTAAACGTGCTGGCATTTTTTGACATAAGATAATAACTTATTGTTTCTGATCATGGCTATTTTGATGAAATGATTACAACAATTCATGAATTTCTAATAAATTCGCAAATATTTCAAAATGTTGTAACTTTAACCCCCACAATGCTAATATGAGAAAAAAGGGAATTCAATTTTACATAACTTGACGTAAAAAATAGTGTTCCATTTGACCTAAACAAGTTTTCGCGGTTTGAAGTTGACAACATGTAACGCGAAAAACGGAACACTTGATATGATATTATTGAATTTATTTCAGTTATAGAACGTAGTTCTTCTTGTGTTCTTTTTACGTGAAAAGAAGCAAATGAGGATCTTTTACTCGAAGAAAGTTATAACGGTTCTTGCAAACCGTTGCACCTGCCAAATTTTCTATAAAATGTCAAATATCTCTGAAACGGCTGGGTTTATATATAGGATATGCTACATATTTTCGACTCAGGATTTCATGCTCTTTTCGAAAACCCTAAAATATATAGAGTATTCCATTTGAAATAAGCAAGTTGGTATCGACTTCCGGTATAAGCAGAAGTGCCAGCTGCTTGTAATTATTTTAGTTGGATTGGCCACACCGACATTAGTGATTATCTAAATTTTCTGATGCGTATTTTTCTCTATATCGATCGATTCAGTTCCCGGTGAGACATCCTGTATTTAATAACGATCAGAATAGGTAATATAATAATATAAATGTAGTAGAAATGGTATCTTGTACTTGCCATAAAAACTATTAATAACTTTCTCTGCAAATTGAAATCTTTAACGTTAGCTTTTTTAATAAAAAAGTCTGAAAGTATATAAGAATTTTAATATAGTGCTTTTTGTATAGTATTTGGTAACACTGTAGCGTGGAAACTAGTGTTACTGTTTGTACGTTTTTTTTGAGTACAACAAATAGTACTGTTATGTTTTTACCTACCTCCACTGACCGAATCTTTTGTAATGTGTTTGCTACATTATGTGTAATAAAGTTTACCACTTAAAAGTAGCTCCTTTTTAGGGGTGGTTCCCACTCATAGGGAGTGAACAAAAAAAATTATAATAAAAACTAACCACTGCATCCGATAGAGAATAAAATTTTAAGAAAAAAGTGCTTTCCTTTTATGTAGGAGAGGTTTCCAAATGTGCTCCCAATTATAGTTGCATCTATTGTACTACACACAACAAAACAACTTTGTTCTTGAAGTTTATCGTGCAATATTACTAAGGGCGGATTTAAGGCAAGGCGCAATTTTTTCCACTGACGAGTCACAAACAAGTTTAAAGGCAATAATCTTGTACATACCACTTTTCTCTACAATTAAATCAATTCTATATCGATTTAAAGCAATACATACTAATGCCATCATCATCAAACGCATTCCAAAAACAAATACCAGTATATTTTATTTATAAATTCTGTGAAATGTTTTAATTTATTGCGTAGAATTAATTTTGATTTGCATTAGCATACAATTATATAGAAATAGTTTATCAAATTATGTGACTTTTGCGAATGCGAATGTTAAAACTATTTTATATACCAATGACATAGAAAATGGAACACCCAATGCTTTTACTCGATTTAATAAATTTTTAGTGTTCATATTGAGATGTTTAGAAGATCTTTAAAATTTAAAATAAAAATAGTGGATGATCAGTGACTTTAATAAGGTGTTCTTATTCTTGAATAATGACGATGTATCTAGGGTATATTTATTTTAAAAATACAACAAAAAGTATCGTATAATCATATAAAATGTTCAAAAATTATACAGGGTGGGTCAATAGTGCATCCGACAATAGTATTAAAATTGTTTTAGATAAAATGTATTCAAAATATTATTATTGTTTATGGATTATTATTTAGACCATTTCTAGGAATAGCAGATTGAACAAAATATGCCTAATTATGTGACAAGATTAAAAACAAGAGTGTTGTATCAATGACAGATTGTACAGATTTTGTCACTTGTAATCAAAGTTTGCGCAAATCAACGATTTTTCATTGGTGACTCACTAGTATTGACAAATAAACATATAGACTGTGATAGCGCTGCACAAAATCTTTCTCACTAATTTTTTTCTGTCTATTTGCCAATAGTCGCGATAGTTAAGGCGCGAGGTGACAATCATGATTAATCACACGGGTATCGCGCCACCGGGTTCGAATCCCGGCTCCGGCACTGGCACTGTCGGAGGAAATGGTTGTATGTCCGCGTTTTTTATTGTGTAACACCCTTCCGCACAACAACGCCAACAAGCAAGTGCAAAAGAATCAAAAACAGCTGCAATTTTAAAAGAAACATTAAATTATTTAAAACTTCTTAATGATACTCCAATCAGTGAATCACGAACAAATAGGTTAGAAATTTAGGCGGGAAATGAATAATCATAAAACCACTTTAAAACTAAGCAGTCTTATGAAGGATCTGAAGATCTTAATAATTATTTAACGAAAAAAAATTATAGTTTAAAAAAACTAAAAAAACACGCTTTAATAGCAAACCGAACTAAAAAAAGCATGTTTTTTTAGTTTTTTAAACTATAATTTTCTTATTCATCCTCTTTCCATTCATCCCTTGCCACGTTTCTCACCAATAATAAAATATATATTAATGACAACGGCTCCTCCGCCAAAATCTCGAGAATTGATTAGTCATTTTTTTATTTTATTTTATCCTGATGATCCTGGTGGGGACATTAGGACAAAGTTGTCAAATTATTGTGTTGATATCGGTCCTTGATAAGTGTGCAAAGTTTCAGTTTAATGTGACGTTTTGAAGTGGTTGAGAATCACGTTCAAAGATTCCTTTACAAACAATCAAGCAAACAAACAAACATACAGGTGAAACTAATAAAATCGTGTTAAATTAGAACGGTTTTTTTCCCTAAAGCAGCCATTTTCCTATAGTGTTCATTTTTGACTGTGTCGTCCATTTTGAACTATTTTTTAGAAAAGTATAATCAAATATATTTATTCCACTATTTTTTGAATAAAAGCTACTAAGTTCTGCATGAGTAGGATAAGTTATATAATAGCTTTAAGGCGAGAATATCCAAGAGAGAGAGAGGTCCGATAGGGAAATATTTACTGTTTTTGACCATAACTTCTTATTCTAACACACACATTGCAAACAAACTACAAGACTACCTAAGTAGGGTTATAAATTTTCACTCAATAATTTCAATTGTTTGCAAAATAGTTAGATTTAATTTTAAAAATCATGTCTATTTCCGTATTTCCTAAATTTAAATCTAACTATGTCGCATATGTTTGAAATTATTGAGTGAAAATTTATAACACTACTCTTGTTATGGTCCTACTTAGGTAGTCTTATAGTTTGTTTGTAATATGCGTGTTAGAATAAGAAGTTATGGTCAAAAACAGTAAATATTTCCCTATAGGCCCTCTCTCTGTCTTGGATATTCTCACCTTAAGCATCTAGCTTTGACAGCCTCCTAAAGATCGTTATTCTTTGGGCCCTTTTAGACTTTTAACCTTTTTGACTCGTGAAAAATTCGTATCCCCCGTCTGTTTTTCCGCTCAGAACGTTTCATCGCCTTGAAATTGCGAAATTAAATTAATATTAGCTAGAGGAAGGGCTCTATTTTATAAAAGTCCAGCAAATATCAAAGTTCTTAACTCGGTTCTTAATATTTTACAAAAACGTGTATAACGCGTTCCGACCTAGGATAAGATTCTAGAAAAACATTTGCGAATGTTTCGCTAATCATGTGGGCATCATCGGTAGATTAAGAGATTATACCTAAAAAAATTAGTTAACTTAATTCCAAAAACTTGCTGAGAGTATCCTGTAGAGTATTCAACAATTATATAAATCCTAATAAACCCTTGAAGAGCATGTCGTTGACATTTAGTTATTTATCGACTTCCTCATTTACTGTTTAAAGTAGTCGCATCCCATATACCGCATACTGTGACAGCTTTGTTCGTCCCCAACTAGATTTCTAAAGCTAATGGCTATTTCGCCAAACGTTAAAGAGCACTTTCTGGGTAAATTTCCTCAATGAAAATCAGATAATGTTACAGTAAGTAAAGCAAGTACAGGCATATATTGAATTTTGTAAAATATATTGCCAAAATAATTAAACGGATTAAGGTCTTTTGGTCGATGAAAAATTTATCTATATTTATATATTTAAAATTTTGCATATTCTCGCCGTGATATGTTTTTACTTAATATCTGACTGTTCGTTGTCACTGAATTTATCTAATGAACAAGGAACGTACAAGATATTCCATTAAAAAAATGAAATATTATATAGATATTACTTTTATTTAATGCTCGATTGTTTTTAATATAAAGAATATAGATTTTAGAAAATAAGAGGATATGCAATATATACTTTGGTATCAAGTTCTTTTTACTATACTTCAGTGTGAACTGCAGTTTTTGGAGGACGCGCCGGTCTTACCGAGCTTACTCACCACGGTGAGATCTAGGGGAGTAGCAGATTGAGGCATCGGATTTCGGATTCGAACCAACTTATCCTGACATAATTTTCGTTAACCATTTTTTCTTGACCATTTCTTTCTCTCGAAAATGGCTCTAAAATGGAAGCCGAAACGTCTAGACATTAATAATCTCGCGGTTTAATTCGAGAACCAAGTATTTTTCATATACAGGGTGGTTCATGGTAGATGGAGTATTAGAAGTATCTGTAGCATGTAGGTTTTGAAATATTTTGTTTCAGTGTTGATATTGGTGTAATATTTTTGATTTTTGGCAGTAACTGTGAATCTAATAGCAGATAATAACATAAATGCTGTTCTAATAGATTTATTTTTATACAAGGAGAGTGTTATAAGAATATAAGCAGAATTTGTAGACATTTTAATGAGAAATACCTGAATTTAGCACACATGTATAACAAAAAGTTCACAGGAGTTCAGAATAATTTTGTACATTTTGGTTCATGTCTGCACAAACAATTTACCCAGGCCTGTGACTTCTGATAAGTAAATGAAATTAATGTTTTAGCATATTTTCATGCAAATCCTCAATACTCCATGCGCAGTGCTGTACAGAATTTGGGCTTATCTTATTCATCGGTTCAAAGGATATTGGCAAACGTTAAGATGCATGATTGTAATTTACAAGAGTTCAGGCTCTACCGCCTCAAGATGAACTGTTGTTGGTACATACTCAGGAGGATCCCAATTTCTTTAAAAAATTCATATGGACCAACGAATCCAAATTCTCACGAGATTTTATTTATGATAGACGAAATAAACATTTTTGGGCTGCTGAAAACCCTCATGTTACTAAAGAATCCGGATTTCAGGAAAAATTAGTTTCAACGTTTTTGCATGTTAAAGGATAATAAAATAAGCTACGTAATGTATGACGAAAGATTGACGTCTAGAAAATATTTAGAGATTATAAGGACAGCTGTTGAAGATTTCACTGACAATATGTCTCTTCAGGAATACAGAAGTTGTTGGTATCAGATTGATGGGGCTCCGCCGTATTGTACAGTAGCAGTTAGTTTAGAATTATACCGGATTTTCGATGACCAACGGATCAGACGTCTGAGGCCGTGGATATATATATTAAAACATAATATTTCTGTCGCAAGCTTCTTTATAAAATCCTTATTTTATTATAAGGAATGTAACCAGACTGCAACCAACAGCTACTCTCCGGGCTATGTGCCCCGCCGAGCGCTGACTTACAAGTTACAAGCCTGGCGCGTTAAGTGTAATAATGGCATATTACCAACAAAACGCTAATGCTTCGATTGCAACAAAGACCAGCCGAAAGAGTGATCCTACTTAAAGAAGCTCTCGCGCCAGTCGTCCCATACCACTTGCAGACTGCAGTTTCAAGCCGTTGGCTCTCGTCAGTACAAGGTAGGCATGCGATGAACGACACGAGGATCCCTTGACTATTTGGCACATCTCGGTATCTTTACGATAGCGACATGTAAAATAGTAAGCAGGCGCCATCTAGCGGTCCAGTGTCTATTGCAATCGAAAAATAAATAGCCTGACTGGGCTTAGCATAGAAAGATAGTGTCTATTCTCGTATAGTTAAATGTCTGGATGCCAATGGCCAACACTTTGAACATTTATTAAAGTAATATTTAGAATTAGTCTTTTTGTAATTATGTTTTGTTCATTCAGCTATGTAATATCCGTGCTTAATAAATAGATTCATTAGAACTGTAATTGTGTAGTTAGTATCTGCCATTAGACCCACTTACTGTACAAATCAGGAATAAATACACCATCTAGTAGTATGTACGTATAGTTCAAGTAGGAACAAACTGAGACAATAAAAACGAAACAAAAACTTTACGGCATAATTAATATCGCCGCAGGCCATGGCGCTAAGTTGAAGTAAATAGATCCCAGTAAATAAAAACTGCAAACAAAAACTTTACAACATAATTATATCGCTGCGGGCTATGGCGCCAAGCCTGAACATTCCCGACGCACATTAAAAACCTATAAAGGTAAGCGAGTCAATTTGCGAACAGCACAAAAAAGAGTACCGGTATTTTAATGAGGCCGTAAAGTTGTTGTTGGGTTTCTTATGTCTTAGGATTTTCCTACTTGAACTATATTTCTAAGGCATATTTATAAATAAATGCTTACAAATCGAAAACGCTACGAGTTAGGTATAGGTACACTATACATATCTAAATAGCAAAATATATCAGCTTTCTGAATCAGTAATAATATATAGGACGTTCCGTTTAAAAAAAATGGCTTTCGGTCATTTTTATGTCATTTAAAAAAGACGTACCCTGTATACTACTACTAAGGTTTGGCTACAGCATGAAAAGTCCTCAGGCTTTGCCTATTGGCAACCGACAGTTTAGCTTACGATTGCTTTTTGGTAGGCAGATAACACAATTTATTAGAAGTCAGATTTTGCTCAATAAATCTAGAAGTTAATTAATATCTCTGAAACGGCTTGAGATAGGTATAGGAATATTAACAAAAGTTACTCAGAACTGGGTGTAGGTTCTAAAAACAGAACAATATACATGGTGTTCTATTTAAGATAACGAAGGTGTTGCCAGTTTTACTCACATTTGGCAACGCCGCACTGTCGATAATATTTTGACAGAGCATATTTTGCTGCCTTGGTACCTAAATTTTCAAAAGGATATATTTACCCGTTCTCCACACTTCTAATACTCCATCCACCATGAATAAACCTGTATATATGCAATATATAGGGTGTTCCTTAATGACGTGCCAATAGTTCGGGGTGTGATTCTTTAGGTCATTTTATGAAGAAAAATTCTGATTAGCCTGGTAAATTCTGTATCAGCGGCCTCTTGCGTCTTTTTCTACAAGAAAATAAAGAAAAACTCATACATTTTCCACTTGCTTCTCAGGGATTCCGGAAAAACGCGTATAATTTTATAAATCTGATTAGAACACGAAAACTATGCATTTATTTGAAAAATGATAAGTAACAAAAAGTGTTTAGACCGACGTTTTCTGCAAGAAGACAATGGAAAAAATCCGCGATTCATATTGGTATTATTTTTATATTTAATAAAGTAACAATATACTTATATGGGAGAGTCAACGTTCTGAATTAGCCAGTCGGTCGACGAGGTCAGAGAATTCAAAGAAACCCAAGCAAAAAATGACAGCAACACTAGTTGACCAACTTCTCCGAAATCGCATAGTTCCTTTTAGTTGTGTTGTGGCCCACACACTTATTATTTATTATTAGCAGAAGCAGTAAAAAAACCCAACCTTCTTTGACTTTGAAAAGAAGAACGCATATAATTATCAAAAATCCAACCATCACAAACCGATTTATGGTGCCTTATATGTTTTTAATGTAACCGACGAATTGTGCGAAGGAAAATCCTCGTAATAGTAATTTAATTGTTTAATTGAAACAGTAACAGGTCACTTAAGAATAAACCTTTAAACAAGAAAGGGAGTTAAATTAGAAACGGCGACAAATGATAAAATGACTCCCAGCACGTATTACAATCAGCAGTATCAATTTAGTCTAAAGTCTGATTGGGGTTATGTGTAATATGACGTGGGTGACACTTTGCACTGTAAATTATTTGCTTGCGGTGTCTGCAGTAAGCGCCTCCTTGAAGATGGGGAGCAAGTATAAAATTCACATTATTTAGTTTCCTAATTTCAAAAATCTAGTTATGATACATTTATTTAATAAATAAAAAGCATTGTTTAAAAAAATATTGAGAATTAGTTGTAGGAGCAGATGACTGAAATATACTTTTAAAAGGATACAATCCAAAGCAATACAAATTGGCAACATTTTACCATACTGGATGGTGACGAGATCCGGGTCAGGCTTCTATAGCTTCTTCTCTCTTCCATCTTTACTTCACGTAGTACATTGTTATTCACTATACAGGGTGTCTCACCGGGCACTGAATCGATCGATATAGAGAAAAGTACGCATCAGAAAATTTTGAAAATTTAGATAATTACTAATGTCGATGTGGCCAATCCAACTGAAATAACTACCAGCAGCTGGCACTTCCGCTTATACCGAAAGTCGATACCAACTTGCTTGTTTCAAATGGAACATCCTATATATTTTAGGATTTTCGAAAAGAGCATAAAATTCTGAGTCGAAAATATGTAGCATATCCTATACCTAAACCTAGCCGTTTCAGAGATATTTGACATTTTATGGAAAATTTGACAGGTGCAATGGTTTGCAAGAACCGTTATAACTATCTTCGTGTAAAAGATCCTCATTTGCTTCTTGTCACATAAAAATAACATAAGGAGAAATACGTTCTACAACTGAAATAAATTCAATAATATCATCCCAAGTGTTCCGTTTTTCGCGTTATATTTTGTCAAATTCAAACCACGAAAACCTGTGTAGGTCAAATGGAACACCCTGTATTTTTTTACGTCAAGTTGTGTAAAATTGAATTCCCTTTTTTCTGATATTAGCATTGTGGGGGTTAAAGTTACAACTTTTTGAAATATTTGCGATTTTATTAGAAATTCATGAATTGTTGTAATCATTTCATCAAAATAGCCATGATTAGAAACAATCAGTCATTATCTTATGTCAAAAAATGCCAGCACGTTTAAATTATACCAACTAAAACTTTTTAAATTTGTTTATTATTTATGGAGAATGTGATAAAGTAATATCAAGAACTTGCAGCACATTTGCTACTCGATATCCAGAAAAACGGAAACCGTCACCAAACACTGTAAAACGCATACTGGAAAAAATTAAAAATTATGGCTCTGTCAAGGCAAAAATGCAAAGAAAAAAGCCCATTGTTGATGACGAAAACATTGAAATAGTCATTCTGGGATATTTTCATGCATTACCTCTTATATTTAACAACAGTGTTGACGAGACGATCCTTCATAGACCTTCTACTGTTGTAGACTTTGGCGTAACTTTTGATAAAGAACTTACCTTTAATAACATACAGGGTATCCCTTAAAAAAATCTGAAAGTAAGTTATTTATAATAAGGAGGAATTGTGTAGGACTGTTGTGTATTCACCTACACCTATGCCGTACTGATGAGAGATAACAAGCTCAAAACTAATCTACGACTATTGATACACAACAACCCTGTATTGTAGTACTTTCTTCAGGATCAATGTGTCTCCTGGGGCTTACTGCAATTAAATTTTTGTTTGCGTTTTCCGATTGAAGACGTAGTATGTCGCAATTTTAGGGCATTATTGTCTATCCAGCCCTTTATCTGCCATAGATATCGCTTTGCACTGTTGGCGGCTGGCCCCAGGTTAGATTCAGGCAGGACACGTTGTGTTTCAAATTGAATAAAGTTATTGAATTGGTAGCTTTCGAGGTTATGAAATACTGTCGTGAGCAGAAAAAATAGGACAACTTTTTTTTCTAATGTAAGTCTGTCTCTATTTGAATATGTACTGAGTAGCCGAAATAAAACACTAGCACTTTTAATTTATTTTTTATTTTAATGCTGTAGTTATTGCTATGGTAAATGATGGATGGTTAATGAGACAAGTTGCACTGCATTATAACATTAACAAAAATTTGGTGTGTAACATTTTAAGAAAGCGGAGAATAAACGGTACGATTAGTAGAAATCCTGGATCAAAGGACAAAAATGATATCCTACTTAACAAGAAACTAACTATTAATATTTCGTTATTGCACCATTTCTATTTATAACTTCTATAAGTCTGTTTGGCATACAATTAAATAACCTTATACAATAATCATTAGTAATAATATTTTCCCATGCATTATTTACTATTTTCAGTAATTCTTCGGCATTCCGCCGACTCACATTCCGTTTTTGGATACTTCTTACGAGTAGTCCCCACACTTCTTCCACAGGGTTAAGATCTGGACTATAACTGGGCCAGTTAAGAACATTGATGTTGTTATCTTTTTTTTGCTCACGATCGTACAAGTACAATTAATAAAATGAAAGATTGACTTCAAAGTGAACATTTTTTATACAGTGAAAAATGAGAGGAAGGAGAGGAATAATTATTTCATAGAAATTCGTTTTCCAGTGTAATTTAGAAATTCATATTTTAATACATGGATATTCATTATCGATAACCAATGGCTTATTTTCTTTTATGCTACTATAAATATACTTATCCCATGAAGTCGAAATACTTTTTATATGATTTTTTACGCAAACAAACCTTGGGTTGTCTTTAGAGGCCAAATGCTGACCATCGTCCATTAAATTTTTTTTAGCGATATCCTTGTGCTCTGAACAATAATCGCTGGCCACACTTAAAAAATACAGCTTTGCTCGGAAGACTGTGTGCTGTGCTGTGCACTGTGTGATGAGATGACATTCTGCTACTTCTCCATTGGGTATTGGCTGTCGAAGGCCCGCAGCCCAACCTTTTGCTCGTGCCGAATTTGGATATGTATTTTTTGATAAACGCTGGACAATGGCACTCAATTATTTAAACAATTTACCTAACAAAAGAAACAGCTCAAATAGTTTATTTCTGAAAACAATGACTAGGTACTACATTCCGCGGTAAATAAAGATTTATGGCCTTCAATATGCTGCAATAAATTTAGTAATGTATTTAGTGGTTTACAAGCCTGTGTTATATTGGAAAGAGGTAATCAAGAACAGTATATTAATCATGCAAAATATGTATAATATGCATAAGTTGGTCATGTACCTGTGATTCATGCGTGTGTTTTTCAATGTGGCTATGAATTTCATTTGTGTGTGCGCTTATGGAAATTTATTCTTGTCTTTCTTAAAACGTAAATACAATTTACACAAACAACGGGTTATAACAGGGATTTGATAAGGAATTTTCACCCTAACTCTATACCGCTTTCTTCAGCATTTTTTCTAACTTTACAGAATTGTCACTTATTGTTCGTAAACATGTACCTATCAATATAGTAAAAATTCTCAAATCATTTAGAAAAATATTTAGTTTTTACTAATTTAAGATGCCGCAGCAGAAGTGGATTTTATAGAACTAAAACAAAGAGACATCTACATCACCCAATATATAATACTACTCGAAAGGATTCTCGACGGATTCCCGTATTATTATAACATAAATAGACCGACAGAGTGAAATACTTAAACAGAATACATTTTTGAATCTAGCAAACGGATTATTCTGACCACAACATTCCTTACTTTAAAAACGTTATAAAGAGGTATAGTTTATACAATATCAGTTTAAAATGATATAAAAACAAGAGCGCGGCAATCCTTTGTAAACCGACCTCGAAAGCGTGTCATCCGTGGGCGTACGTAACTTATTTTTCAAAGGCAGTACATGTTCTACAATATTTTAAAAATATAATAACTTACTAACTAATAAATTATGACTGAAAGTGGTGAAATTATAGATAGGTATATGTATATAAATAAATAAATATATAATAAATAAATAACACCACAGGTAATGACGAGCCTTGTGTGGGAGGGGGCTACACATTTAGAGACAAGAGACATACACCCAATATCCGTGTATAGTGGAAAAATCCCTCTCACAGTATTTTTCACTGCCACGACCGGGGATCGAACCCGGAACTTTTGGGTGAGAGGCAAGTGCGCCCACCTCTCGACCATCAGTCTTATTGTATGTTGTATAAAGGATTATACTATAATAATACCTATACACTTTTACATAAACTAACAACAAACTTTACTCACTTAGTCAATGACATTTTCTACAGAACGTAAAAATTTAATTGACTCATAATGTAGGGAACTAGAAATACTTGTTATTACAGAAAATGTCACCGTACAGCCAAAACCAACGAGGAGGTGTGAGTAGTTTTTGCCAGGATGGGAGGGGGAAAGGTATATAATGTTGGTAAGGTAGGACGTTAGAATATATTTAACAAACCTGATAACAGTGACAACATTAGACTATTACAAAGACTGGAAAATTACGATAAACGAGGACAAAACAGAGACAATAACTTTCAACAGAAAATTTACTAACATACGGACAATAACGAAAGTTAAAATGAATGACAAAGTTATTGAAGAACGAAACTTGGCCAAATATCTAGGAGTCACCCTGGATAAGAGGCTGAGCTTCGGGCCTCATATCAAGAAGACTATCAACAGGACATACGCTTCGCTTAGCCGCCTTTACCCGCTGGTAAATAGGCGGAGCAGACTAACGACCGACACCAAAATAACACTGTACAAAGTCATATTTCGACCAGCACTGACATACGCCTGCGTGTCTTGGAATTTTATTTCAGACACGCAGTGCTTAAGACTTCAACGAGCACAGGACAAAATACTACGACTTCTGACAGACTCTAGCAGATACATTTCGATTGCTGAATTGCATCGGAAGGCCGGAGTCCCCATGGTGAAAGATTTTATCATGGAAGCCTCCGAAAAATTCTTCTGGGGCAAAAAATTTAGCGATCGGAACTTACTAGACACATAACCGACGTACGGATACACGATAATCCGACTAATATACATAGACTAATCCACCAAAAACTTTCAATCTTCTTGGAAAGAAGATAATGACGGACTAAGACTCATAACATCCTTTCTCGTCAAATTCCCCTTTTTCTTCCTCCTTTCCTTTTACCTACGCCCAAAACTTTATAAATTTAGAGGAAACCGAACACTTGTATTTTTTAGCACCACAAATCCTTTGTTTTTATTCAACTTGACAGTACCTAAACAGGTAGCATTTAAAGAATATGTCAATTAACCAAACTAATAACATATAGGAGAAAAAAAATCATAGACTAAATTTTGCCATTGGATATATATTTATGGTTTTTATGTTACATTAGTAACGATGTCATTATGTCTGATTTTAATGATTTATAATATCACCTCATTAGTCCAGAAGAAGACAACGAAAATTGTTGAAACGTCGACTTTAAGAGAATATTCTTTCCTATTATTTGGGTTTTCTACCACATGTACTATTATCCTCTTCAAAACAAATCACCGAATCTACAAAATAATAGAATTATTGGAAAAAAGGCCTCTGCGCCCGTGACGTTTACGCCAAAGGAAAAGTCAGAGGTTATGTTTTGCAAATAATATAAATCGGAATAAACACAAAAATAATATATTTTGCTGACGTTTCGGAAAGTAATCTCTTTCCGTTTTCAAAGCTATTTTTTGAAGAACTCTTATTTTGCTGTGTATGTCAAATACAGCTTTAAGAGAAAATAAGGTTTGCTTTTTCTTTCTTTTTCTTTTTATCCACCGACTAAAAACCTACTTAACGTTTATTTTGTGGATATGTATTAAAGCAGAAATAATTATTTTATTGTACCTCAATTAAAATAAAACTTCTATTAAAGTAAGAAAGTTCAATCGCCTCACACATCTTCCAGCGGCTTGTATATCAGTGTATGCGCGGAAGCTATACAACCTTAGGCGAGGGTTGTATAGGGGATATACCATCCTTTGGAGGGGATGTAAAGCCGTCGGTCCCTTGTCTATTAAATGTTAGGCAAGTAAAAGATCCCTACTCTTCTTAAGGGAAGAGGTTGGGAAAAATTTCTGGTTGGGGGTAGCTCGTCTACAGGCGTCGGTGTTAGGCCTCAGTAGCGGAAATAGGCCGACGTTAAATAAATGTATAAAAAAAAAGAAAGTTCAAATAATAATAAAAGAAATTGTCATAGTTTAAAAAAAATTGTCACATGGTAACGGAGTCATCAGTAAGCTCACTTCTAGAGTCATTCCCTACCTGAATAACAATAGGTTTTTTTTCCATCGAATGGATGACTAGAGCGATTATAGCTATTAGCACAGCGACTAAATATCAATAGGTTCTACGTGCGAAAAAATGGGATACTCTTTTTCTTTGTTTATAACGCAATTCACGAATTTTTTCCATATGTCGGTTTTGTCTATATCGGATATTATGATTCTTACGTTATCTAAAATTACAGCGCTTAAAGTCGGATTCTTATTGCATCTCCTCAACTCGTGTTTTACACCCCAAATCAATTCTATTGGATCAAATATGCAGTAATATGGCAATAGACGTAACAGACTATGGCAGTGTGTTTCGCAGATATGGCCTTTCTTAAAAATTATGTTCTATGATAGTTTTCAATAAGTCTCTTTTCACTGGATTTCTTTAAAAAATATTTATATTTTTAGATCTCATGAACTTTATTATGCTTTTTTGGAACATTAGGTAAAATATTTTTCAAACAATTCCGCGGTCATATCTTCTTGATAGTCCGCAGAACACTGTTTTATATTTTTGGATAACAAGAGCAGTGCGTTGGGTATGAACACATTTTTGCTTCCGGCATGCAGAATTATAATACGTTTCCCCCTTGAACATGGTGCATTTAAAGTACAATTTTGAGTCGTGTCTACCCAACCGTAATTAACAGTATCTTGAGTATCAAACTACGTCTCGTCAAGATATATTACCGTTTTATTTGATTCCTGGTTTTATTTTACGCAAATATTATAACGTTTTTTGAAGCATCGTCAATTTTCTTCTGTATCAAATGATCTCCAAAAAGCCATTTGAAAAATATACACAGTTAACAATAGTTATTTTAGGTAAATATAACACAAACAACTTACGTTTTATTTATTAGGAGAAAACTAAAACTAAATAAACGTAGGGCACTGTCCGGTTCCACAAAAACAGTTTCGCAGGTCATTCCGAACATCAACTTGAATTCTTCTGAATTTATGATATTTTAAACTGACGTTGGATAAAGTATACCTATCATTATTATTGTTGTTGTAAATCCAACGCAAAATACCGTGCATAAACCGTATATTAAACAAAATCACGTTTTAAGTTCGCACGGAGAATGAATAAACATGTGGCAATGCTCTTTACTACACTATTGGATTATATTTTGGAAAGACAAACATTCGCCTTTTTTTATAGTAAACCATTATCATAATTTACTCACGCGATATCGTGACTGCCATTCCTGATTTTACATGGTCTATTATATTTTTGCATTTTTTTTTTAAGTCGCACGCAGGGCCGTAGCGACGTTGATTGCTTTGGGGGAGGGGTGGGACAGATGATTTTTTCGTCCCCTCATAGCAGATATGATAAACTAATTCAATGTTCAATTCAGATGCTGCACAGTGGGCTATTTGAAACTTTGACCTGAACAAAAATCTATACATTCCCAAATGAGTTCAACACCGGAAAAGTAACGAAAAAATTGTAGGCATTATGGAGTTTTAGGTGGTTGAATTATGCATTTCATTATATACTTCTAAAATCTTGTAATTGTACTATTACTTGAATGACTGATGGTCGAGAGGTGAGCGCACTTGCCTCTCGCCCAAAAGTTCTGGGTTCGATCCCCGGTCGTGGCAGTGGAAAATACAGTGAGAGGGATTTTTTCACTATACACGCATATTGGGTGTGTGTCCCTTGTCTCTAAATGTGTAGCCCCCTCCCACACAAGGCTCTTCTAGAGTATTTATTATTTATTTATTATTATTATTATACTTACCTGTGAAAATATCAAAAAAATAAGAAAAATAATAATTGGGTACTTTTTGAGGGGGTTGAAATATACATATACCTTTAAATTCCTGAATTTTATTACTATAAATAATATTAAAGATCTAAGCATATAGAGTCTTGAGAAAGTTAAGAAATAAATATTATTAATAAAACTCGAAAACGATAGATCGTACGCATATAGTGTGTCTAATGAAATTTAAAGATAATCAAATTTTTAATATGTTAGTGCATGTAAAAAATCGTTGTGATAACGAGTGAATGGAGATAAAAGGAAAAAACGTGAAAAATTGTCATTTCAAGTGTATTTAGACAAATAGCTATTTTTTGATTGGTTTTAGGCGATAATGACACAAAAGGTTTTTTGAAGAGAATTAAATTATCTGTAAAGTGAGCTCAAGTGACCTTCATACGATGGATGGTTCATGAGTTACAGCTGTTTAAAGCTGCATTCACTCGTTGTCAAAACAATTTTGTACATACACCATCATATTCAAAATTTGCTTCTCTTTAACTTTTATTAGATACACTATATGCGTACGATCTATCGTTTTCGAGTTTTTATCGATTTTATCATGAAACAAGTGTTCTGATAGTGCGCTATAAAGATGCTTAAAAATTCTTATCTCTGCCAATATTGGTCGAATGTAAATGAAAAATGAAAGGAAATTGTTCGTAATCGAATTCTCTACAGCTTTCATTTGAAACACTTTGCGATTCTTTGCGGTTTTTTAGATTTTAGCGAAGAACGCGCGCATTTCCATTGCGTCGTAAAACTGTAAAAATTTCAAACAAAATCTATCTGGGCCCCAATAGGTCGTACGAAGTTAAAAATAAGCGAAATTGTGCGGATTTTTATTACCTATAATTTTCATGTGTACATATTTTACAGTAAAAGTGATACTTTCCAAGTTTTTTGCGAAAAAACGATTTTTTTTACTTATTTTCTCCCCCTTTCTCTCCGCCGGCGTCTACGGGTAGGGACTTTTAATATGTTATAAAGTACCACAAAATAAGCCCGTTCCCAAAATTTCAGCCCGCTCTGGATTATTTCATCTAAATTTTCCCATTTTATTGGGCTAATTCATTATTTTTATATCTCAAAAACTAGCGCGCATTAGGTATATAAAAAAGTTTATAAAAATCTACTAATAAGTCAATTTAATTAAAAAATACGTACTTTCATCTGTGTTATCCATAACAGGTAAAGTTAATAACTTACACAGATCTCGAATATTGTTATTGGTATTTTCGTGTGTATTGGCACCCCTTCAGATCTAACTACGACACTGGTTACACGTAAACGTAATGAAGAAGTCTGGTAAAGTGTATACGAACTTAATTGAAACCGTATAAAAACTAAAAGCCGACAAAAACAGTCGACATCTCTTTATTGTACACGGACGGAGGTAAATAGAAATGCTTGTCATAAAAAAATGATAAGATTTTCGGGCGTTATTATATTATCCTCTGTTTCAAATGGTCTCCAGAAAGCCTTTTATATAGTAGTAAATATTTATAAATATGAACAATAACTAACTAAACTCCTACGCTTGATATTATAATAGGTATTCTTGCACTGCACTGGCACATTGACAGCTGAGAAACGATTTACGAGTTTTTTTATGCTAGTAGGCCTGTCCGTTTTACTATCTTTAAACCAGTGCAGTCGTAGATGGTTCATTCAGGCTGATTACATTGCCAGTCTCGGACTCGCCTGCACAGTTTCAACTACCATTCGAATCTCGATACCATTGCTAAATATATAGGACAAAATATCAAGTTCAGTGCGTACGGTCCTGTGCTTTAACACCGACCAGTTTCAATTTTGCCCGTATAAAGTATACCCGGATGATCAACCCCGAACCCGTTACGAATTTTTCAGAATTTTAGAGTACGAGTAAATTTGGAAAATATGATTATACACTATACTTTTGTAAATAATTTAATAGTATTCAGCATATTTCAAGAAGCATTTAGCTCACAAGTTTATAAGAACGTTTATATGAAACTAGGAAATTCCATCACCGATGGTGTTTTCTCTCTTATACAGCGTGTAAATACCGCATATGTACAATTACATGTTTGATATCTCCTTGATAAACCGTTTACATATAAGATGTATTACTCAACATTTTTAAAAAGGGCGATATTAACCGATTGTCCACAACTTCCATTATATGTATACTGATACATTTGCTTTTTTCAGGTATCACCATGGTGGAAAAAAAGCAGAAGTACCCATCCACATTTACGATAGATAATTTTAGTTCTACGTAAGTATCTTATTTATTTTATTTTACAAATTCAACAAAAGTTCATTTCAGTTACATGTTAGGAACGGTATTGCTAACCAGCAGGGGCCGCTCTAGCTCTTTTGCCTCCCTGGGCCAAATGCCATTTTGCCGCCCCCCTCCCTACACTATAAGCAATGTAATGTTGAGTACAATTTTGCTGTGCAAATAAAAAACGCAACAAAAAGCTCTCGTGCCAGTCGTCACACACCACTTGCAGACTGCAACACAAGTAGGATCAGTCTTTCGGCTGGTGTTTGTTGCAATCGAAGCATTAGCGTTTTGATTGTAATATGCAATTATTGCACTTAACGCGCCAGGCTTGTAACTTGTAATTCAGCTCTCGTTGGGGCACATAACCCAGAGAGTAGCTGTTGGTTGCAGTCTGGTTACGTTCCTTATAATAAAATAAGAATTTTATAGAAGAGTTTGCGACTAAAAATATGTTTTATTTTTATTTACTTTAAATCGTAAACTGTAGGGTTAAAACAAAGTATAGAACGCCAACAGAGAATGTTAAGAAGAACATCTCCCACAGTTATTTTTGATGAAAATACGCCAATTACAGACCCTAGAGAAACATTATTAAGCAACATTTCCAACAAAGAACGATTCATTCAAAGTATACAGGGTCCATCAATAAAAACTCCTAGGAATAATATTTCAGAAAATAATGTAGATATTAATTATTTTTACCAACCACTCGGACTAATACGCCTAAGGCATCGAAACTGAGTCACACTTATTTAGTTTTAGCCATTATTTGGAAGCAACTTTGTGAGAATCTAAACAATCGACACAACAGAAGATTATTTTTGGAAATGTGCGAGTTTTAAACTCTTCATATGCAGTTTCGTCATTCCGTCATTAGTAGTTATTGGAAAAGAACAGAGTATTTGTTACTTACTTTTCACCAGAACAGATCAAAAACAAGGATATATTTTGATTAAGCAAAATAATGTTATTTATATATCTATCTTGACGTTAAAACTGTAATTTTTGACAAATATTTAATATTTACAAAAGGCGAGACGAAAGCACAATGAACATCGGCAGTACTTCACGTTTACCTTCTAAATTCTTAATAATGTATACAAAATATGTACTTAACGGAAACGTGAATTTCATGGTTAAATAAAACTGCGGTTCTTCTCGAAATAATATGCGATCAAATTTAATAAATAGGATGAATGTACGTACAAATTCACCACTGATTTTAAACGTTCTTACAAAAACAAATCAACGTCATGGGTATGATTCCGGATCTTGAAATATACGTTATTTTCCATCATAATAAAACATGAATATGGCTACCGCATACCTAAAGAATTTTATTCACCATGAGTGATGTAATATTAAAATGTTTTATTTACAGTCGACAGTCTAATTACTATAAGTTAAAATACCTAAGTGAATGTCTTCTTAGAATTAGATATTTACGTTTTCGCACAAAAATATTAAAACTATTCAAAGAAAATGGAAGAGGAGGTGGATGGAATATTACAGAAAAATATTTTAATACATTTATTTTAAAATATTGGTATTTGGTGAGTGGCTATATCAAGAAAGAAGCTGATCATATTCGATAAGTTAATAAATTCTCAAAATTTAGATATATCTCTTATGTAGTTGAGATTACATTACCCCTTAGAGTGTAGTATAATGTTCCTGCAAAATTATCTTATTTTATAATTTACTTGCTTTGTGTAATCGTATAGAAATATTACTTTTATGATATAATCATGTCTGAGAATAATACAGAACAATTTTTTTAATCATTTTAGAACCTGAATAAAACAAATACTTCTACATTTTAACTTTTGTTTATCGATGATATCAGACTTTTTTTATGTCAGACTAAATGAAAGATTTCTCACCGGTATCTGCCATGTATTCTTTCATTTTGAAAAAAAAACGCTGATATCAAAAATGACGGACTTTTCAAAAATCGCCATTTCTTAAGAATGAATTATAAAATATGAATAGATTGATAGATAATACGTTTATTTAGCCCCTGGTTATACAATAGAAAATACATAGTCTCATCAGTTATACTCAACAACTCCTTTATAAAAAATTGAGCTATGCATTGATGCACTATTGGCCGTTTAATTACAAAATGTCACTTTCCTCGGGTGTTATAATCATGTACTTCTCGTAATTTTGTTAAAATATTTTTTATGTAATCTGGAACTAGGTCCTTGTTAATTTTATGTATTAAAATTAAAACATTATACTTTAAAAAGTTCTCTATATTCATCCAACTAAGACATTTTAACATGTCATCTATCCTATTGTATGTATGCTGCATTTTAATATAACTCGCATCGCTGTTTTGTAACCTTTGTAATCATTCTAGATCGGTCTGATTAGTCATATACAGGATTGTGTTACAATAGTTAAAATGCGGTAGTATTATAGCATTATCAACAGTTTTCTTTTGCATTTATTAATAGGTACCAAGTGACACGTTTAAGAACGCCGACTTTTTTGAATTTTTTTTACATGAAAAAATCACATGATTTTTTAAATTTAAATTGCAATCAACAATAACTCCTAGATATTTGATCTCCCAGACCAATCACAGATTTACTTGTTGAAGCTTAAATGATAAATTTGTATCTTTGAAGCTTTTGAGTTTCTGCTGATTACCCTTTAAAAACCAGATGTATTTTCCGTACCAGCTCTCTAGGATCAACATCAAAGTAGACTATAGTATAGTGTCGTCAGCAAAAAGTGATATTTGCAATTTTTAAAGATTCTTGACATAATTAATATATATTACAAATAACAGAGGGCCAAGTATGCTTCCCTGAGGCACTCCCATGTGTATAGGCAGCTCATTTGATAACACATTTTCTCATTTCACCCTTTGCCTTCTGTTTTTTAAATAACATTTAAACCACTTCCATACTACACCATCAATTCCATACTTGCTTAGCTTATCTAATAAAATCTATCTATCAATTGTCACAAATGTTCTTTTAAAATCTAAAAACATTACTCCTGACATTCCTTCTTTGTCGTTAGCTTCCTACCACTCATTAGCAACGTATTGTTATGTGCTGCCCTCTAACAGAGAGGAGAGTGTACTTACTCCCTGGCTAGTACGGTAGCGCCATCTATGAGCCAATTGACAAACAGTCACCTATGGAGGATTCTAGAATGTTATGGAATAGGATTCTGGTACATTCTATGGATGTATATAAAGAGGTGAATCCAGCAGATGGGGAGGAGAACAGTTCAGTGAAGTATACAGTACAGTTCTAGTATACAGACAGAGAGTTTTTAGGTTAGACAAGAGTTGACAAGTTTAAGAAGAAAAGTAAAGTTCATAATGTTTTAAAAGTAGTGAATTTATATTAGATTAAGTTATTATTAGTTGTGTGATTTTTAAGTATTTACTAGTGTAATTTTAGTGATTAATAAAATAGTGGTTAGTGAAGATTTTTGTTGCAAGTTATTTGAACCCACAGAGTGTTTACTGAAGAGTGTAAACACGTAACAGTATTGTAATGCATTTTCACAACTAAAACCTGATGTTCAGCAAAGTATTTTTTTCTCTGTTATAAAATCTAAAAATTGAAGATAGTACTTTCTCTAATATTTCTTCAAAAGCTGGTAACATATTTATAGGTCTACAGTCTTCAGATTTAATGGTTTTAGGTACTTTTCTTACAGGAATTATTGTCGACACTTTCAAAGAATGGACTGTTAATGAACTGCGCAAGCAAATTTGCTGGATAGAGATAGTGTTAGAGTGACTGGCATATTGTGATGAAGAAAAACTATGCCAACCAAAATATTTCTTGATTTCTTTATAATTATTCGTTATGACCGTTATTCATTTGAATATTTATTATATGACAGTATTTAACTGACATTTTTACACTAGGTTCTTCAAGAATGTAGCAATAAAATTGATTCAAGTCGATTCTGTATGATCTGAATTGTGTTTCATTTCATTACTTTTCTGAGGAAATTCTAGAGAATTACTGATTTACCACTCTGCAAACTAATTATAGGTTAATATATACTTTTTATAGTTTAAATCATCATCACTCAATCGGTAAGATCAAAGTGATATGGGAAACTACTCTATATTTTAAATGTTGGAAAAAATCAAAGTCCATATGTATTTATAATATAATTTTAATCGATAAGAATAGCGGTACTTGAAGAATTAATTTCAAATCAAATAATGTAAACGATTCGCCTATATATTAATATTAACTACATGCAGAAACCAATAGATAAGATAAATTATAATTACAATTAAAATTACGCAGTTCAAATCACGTAGATGGATTTAAAAATAGTTTATTCGTACACCGAGAACAATTTTTGATATATCTTAGAACCATAGGGCAAGATATGAATTCATAAGTGGCATATCTATATAGTTAACATTGGCACCGTCACCAAATTCACTAAAAACATGGTCAGGTTGCCTATAAGTAATTTTTGAATATTTCTTCGTGCTTTACAAGGCTAGCTGTATTTTTTAAAAGTGTGTCTTCAAAGTATTAATAAGTAGATAAGTATTTCCGATTCTGGCTCTCTTCGGACGGCACGTGTCTGATGGTAGCAGCCTCTGGTCATTGACGCCAGAGTTAAACTGATGGCCCCGGCGACAGTAAAAACCTCTATCTTTACTATATAGGAAAACAAATATGACAAAACATGCGTATTGATAAAGAAAAAACAAAGATAGTTACATCTAGTATATAGAAAAATAAATATGGCTGTTTATAAGAAAAAACAAATATAACCTGCCTAAATATGTAGGTACAGTTGATTTAAAAAAAAAACTGGTACACTTTCTTTTAGCTATGTAAATCATTCTTTCTTTAATTGATATTAATAATCTTACAAATGTCACTTTGACGTTAATCAGTGGCGGCATTATTAAAAATGGTTCGACATCTAACAGATATTCAAAAACTTCGAATTGTTTCTAAAATTGAAGATGGTTGGTCCATAAGAAGACTTGCTGCTGAATGCAATGTGAGTAAAACCACGATAATGAGTGTTAAAAAACAATGGGAAACTAACCAAACGGTATCCCGTAAAGTTGATTCCGGTAGGCCCAGAAAGAGCAATGATCAAGAAGATGAAAATCTTATAAATTACCTAAGAGAAAACCCTTTTTAGACTGCAGTAAATGCAATTTCAGAAACAAATTTCCCTGCTTCGGTACCTACTAACTAGGAAGCGAATTGAAGAGTTGTTCAGCGGCTAAAGAATACAAACTTTCAGAAGAAAAGAAGCAGGGTGGGATTATTTTTGCTACTATTTAATCAATGATGAAAACTTCTGGGGACAAGTTGTCTTTTCTGACGAAAAGGTTTTTAAATCCTGTAACGATGGACATGTTCGCGTATATAGGCCTCCTTCCACTCGATACAACCAAATATATACTTTCGATCCACAAATATCAGGAAGATTTTTAGTCAATGTCTGGGCTTGGATGAGCCTAAATGGGTTAGGTGTGTGTTGGAACAGTGGTGGTCATCTCAATACCATTAAATATATTGAAATATTAGACAATATTATTATGTTGCCGTCAGTAATAGAGGTGTTTCCTAAAAATAATTCTATTTTCCAACAAGACAACTTCTCCATACATACGGCCCATCGTGTCAGGCAATGGTTTCTTAATAAAAACATAGAGTTGAAACCGTGGCCATCTAAAAGTTCGGATTTAAATCCAATTGAAAATGTTTGGGGACTAATGGTGAAACATATAAAAAATTAAATAACCATCCAAATAATGCCCAAGAATTGGAAGGGATAATTGAAGACGCTTGGGAGAACTTGTCGCAAGAAGGTGACCTTGCAAGAAATCTGATTTTGTCTATGCCTGCAAGACTTTAGGCAATTTTAGACGCTAATGGACCAATGACAAAATATTAGTTATTCTGTATTACGTAGTTGAAGTTCATTTATTTTATTTTTTTATTGTATTTTTATGTTCAGTCTGCATTGTTTACCTTTTTTTTAATTTCAAGTGGTATTTTTGTGTTCTTAATTAAAAATAGAATTATCATTATTCAGTTAGTATTTTAATGACAACCATTAATAGAATTATCCGTAAAAAATATTATTGTTTTAAACAATAATATGGCAGGCTTGAAAATGTTTTGAAAAAGTTATTTTCTAATTATTTTTTAAAATTCCATTTGAATAAAATTAAAAGAAAGGTTTAATAAGTTTAAGAACACTAAGAAAACCGGTCTCCTCCAAAAAACCCAGGTCCGGGGTAAATCACCTCTTCTCCACCCCCCTCTCGACATGCCTGGCCAGCCCTATTTACAGACATATGCACACAACTAAACTTTAAGATTTTCGATTACAAGAGTTGTACCAGTTTTTTTTAAAATCAACTGTGCTCCTAATTTATAAAATTTCTAATTCTGAGTTTACATTATGCCATTGCCATCAATATATTGTGATATTGGATGGACAGATTATTAATAATATATGCTGCTACGAAGGAGAAGGTCGACGGAAAAGATGGATCTTTATGGGAGGGAGTACAAACTTTATTCTCAACATGTCTCAGATCTCTGCTATTAATTTCATTTCGCCTTTTCATTTCATAGACAAAGAGCTCCTGAATTATTCGATGGTTTATTGGTATACCTAGAATAATTTCTTATATATCTTGAAGCTATAGGGCAAGATATGGATTCATAAGTGGCATGTCTATATAGTTAATATTGGCACCGCCACCAAATTCAATAAAAACATAATCAGGTGGCCTATAAGTAATTTTAAATATTTCTTCGTTTTTATAAGATCTATCTGTATTTTTTAATACAGTGCACTTTTCTACAAATAACAATCTTGAAGTAGCCATTAATAACGATTTATTTTGAGCCTGTTGGAGATGATTTCCCAGAGACTACACCCTGCTCGCCAACCTACCCTTCAATGAATGCAATGAGAAACGGTAGCACGCCTGTGGCCCAACATTTTATTATTCTGCTTCTATTTAAAAGATAATTAGATACATCTTCATTAAAACAGCGCCATTCAGATATCCGCATTTAGTCTGCCCCCGATTTACCGCTTTACTAGTTGCCCTGGGAACGCTTTATCCTCTATTTTGTGCTACCATTTACACCTTGCTATCCCTGTCATCTGGTGCTAGTATTTTCCACGCAACGCTTGCTCTCCTCCCGGTAGTTAATAACCTACAGGTTTTAGTTGAGGAAATCATTCAGTAAACAAGTAGATTTGTATATAGTAGGTTAATTTGAATAAACTAACATTTTTAGAAAGTTCTGAGCTTTACTGTTTGTGTGTGAACGTCTAATTTCCCAAATCGACCCACTGGAGTACCGTTTCTCCACTTGAGCTACTCATCCTCGCGTATCCGGCTTGTGGGTAATGTATCCTAACACTTAAACTAGGACTGGCGCCCGAGTTAATGAAAACTTGTTTCCGGGGCTCGAGTGTCAAAAAGTGGTTCTCTTCCACCTCGTTATCGGCTGGGGTGGAGAAAAACGCGTACATCATAAACAATAGCATGTAGAATAGTTTCCAGAATTTTGGTAAAGTTTCAAATTATCGCAATTGGTCTACAATTAGATAAGTCATTATTATCAACTTTTTTGAAGATGGGACAGATTCGCAATAATTTCCATTTATCCAGAATATAGGATGTCTTTAGTATCAAGTATCAAATATATGTGTATGACGGGGTTTAGCAAATATTACTACACAATCTCTGATTATAAAAGTTGAGATGAGGTCCGGTCCTATTGTCATATTAGACTTTAGTTTTTTGGTAACAGTCAGAACTTGATCTTCTGTCATTTTTGTTAGGGTAAGCAGTGGGTTATTATTAGTTATTACTGGACTTCTCTTGATTAACAGATAGTGTGAATGATTTTGTACAATAGAGTAGACGATATAGGCGAAATATTATCTGGATGACCGGAAATTGTGAGATTCTTTGTGTTTTCTTAGAATCCGCGAACCATTACGACTTATTCAACTATTGACAATAGAAGAAAATTTGTTTATAGTCGACTTCAAGTACTAAAGAATTGAAGCATTGTTAAATACGCGAAAACCATTATCTTCGCATCGGCATTCCAAAAGTGCTGAAATACACAACAATCTATTGTACTCGAGCTATACATGCAATATTGTCTTTAAATCACAGACGTGTATTTCAATCGGTGGATAATTTTTTAAATATGCTTGAAGTAGTACAATGTATCATCAATATAAGCTTTGTCATATTTCAAGTGGGTACTCAACTAACGTACTTATTTCTTTTCAGGGCCACATTAGCAAACAATGACCAGATCAAGACACCAGTACAAAATACCGATAAGATTAGCGAAAAAGATTACAATCCCTATGAACACAGGATATTAGAACATCCTAATACGTAAGTATACTATCGTCTTAGAATCTAATTTAAGAAAATAAAATAAAGCACTAATGAAATTGAGGATAAAGCATCGTTTCAGTACAGCCAGAGTCGAAACATAAAACTAGTGCCAGTGAGACTGCAGCTGAGGAAAGTTACACTACCTCGACTCGAATTCATTTTTGCTGTATCTAAAGCTTTTACACCACAACTTATTCCATGGCAAAGTTGACAGTGCCTCTTTGTATATTTATACAAAGAATGTTTGAATGAATACCTTCTTTGAACCGATCAAAGGCTGATTTTTCTCTATACCATTTATATTTTCATATACACTTGAAACTTAGTGTCGTGTCTGAATCCAAAACTAATTTTTAATTGTTTTTATCTGCAATTTTAAATGTTGATTACTTAAGTATGTGATTTAATGATTTACTAGGACTCAATTGTTATTCTAAAGTCACCTAGATACAATATCTTTTTACGCATTTGTGGTTGATTATTCTTTGATTAAAAAATGGAGCGGATATTGCATTAATGATCTTCAAATATTAAGAGTCAACGTCTAAGTATTCTAAAGAACTCTACTTACCTAAACACAATATTTTTTGAACGTATTTGCCATTGATTATTAACTTTTTGATGAAAGTTTGAGAGGTATTGCATTAAAAATTCTGAAATATTAGAAATCAATTGATATTCTAAAGCCACTTACCTAGATATACTATTTTTTGTACGTATTTGTGAATGATTACCATTTGAATAAAAGCTTAAGGGATATTGCGTTATAGAATTTATAGTACTTGGAGTCGATTACTATTCTACCTATATATTAATTATTTTTGTACATGTTTGTGATTGATTACTCTATAACTAAAAATTAAAGGATATTGCGCCAGTAAATGAAACGACCTACCGTATAGGACGTGATTAAAATACCTAACAAAATTCAATGTCGCTAATTGTACAATGCGATAACAACATATTTATACAAACATGAAAATATTCTGTTAAAATCACATATTTCATTCAGAAACGAGTTATAAGGATTCCTTTGGTGGTTATACCAAGTAATTCAGTAAGATTTCATTTTAGGCTTAATATGCTTCAAATAACTCCCAAAGTATATTTTTTTTTATAAATTTATTTAACGTCGGCCTATTTCCGCTCCTGAGGCCTAACACCGACGCCTGTAGACGAGCTACCCCCAACCAGGAATTTTGCCGAACCTCTTCCCTTAAGAAGAGTAGGGATCTTTTACTTGCCTAACATTTAATAGACAAGGGACCGACGGCTTTACATCCCCTCCGAAGGATGGTATATCTCCTATACAACCCTCGCCTAAGGTTGTATAGCTTCCGCGCATACACTGATATACAAGCCGCTGGAAGATGTGTGAGGCGAGGACGCGGTTTCCGTTGGAATGGTCACCCATCCAAGTACTAACTGCGCCTGTCGTTGCTTTACATCGCATACCGAAGTATGTACATAGTAAAGACGCACCTACGCTCGCCCCCAAAGTATTTTTAATTTGATTAAGTTTATCAGTTGTAAAATAATATACGTAACACAAAAGTCTATATTTACCCCAGTCCGTATGAAAAAACAGTTGATTTAATTTACTACAAAGTATCTGAAGGTTGTAATTCACAGGACTAGGGAGGGGGGGTAGTAAATCATAAATACGTATGCCTTAATTTTTAATAAACAACGACCAAAATCGGGGAAAACTCAGTTTTCGGGCTATAGAATTTTCCAATTACATTTTAGAAAAAAGTTGTAAGTTATAAATAAAAGTTATAGGGCCGAGCGTAGGTGCGTCTTTCCTATGTACATACTTTGATATGCGATGTAAAGCAATGTCAGGCGCAGTTAGTAGTTGGATGGGTGACCGTTCCAACTGTTGTAGTATATTCCCCATACTACCAAAATGGCCGACCAAAAAATAGCCAAAATTTGCCAAATAAATCGTTTGTCAAGGTCAACCTGGCAAACACCATAAAAAAAGTCCTTAAGACACCTACCATACCAAAAAACTACAGTTTACAAAAAAAAAATCTGAGAAATTTCAAGTATCCTCGATAATTCACCGACATTCAAATTCTATCATTAAATTAGCCAAAACACCCCATTCCGTCAAATTAACAACAAAATTTTACAAACGACACCCCTTAAAAATACAGCCCCCTCAACATCTCAAATCATTCTCAATTTACTTCCCAAACTTCAATTCATCATAATTTATTTCATTTCCCAAATCATTCTACGAGCCCCCTTCTCTTAATTTTCGCGTCAAATTCAATTTCCATAAAATATCTTTAAACATCTTTTAATTATCTCCCCGAGCCGCCCATAAATTAACTTTCTCAAAATCAAGACCAGTTTACGTGTTCCCCATGAGTTGCTGGCCACTCGTCACTATCTTCATTTAGTTATCCCCCATTCAGCTTCTTTTCTTAATTAAAATCACTAAGTCCAATTTTCTAGTTCCCTTTTGCATGCTGGCAACTCGTCGCCAACTTCGCTACATTACCCTAAATAGGATTTACCATGACCTATATAAATTTATCATGACTAAACATAGCATCACATGTAACATTAAATGTAACATTAATAGCGATTAAAGTCGAACCCTCAACGTTACTTTACGGGACCATTTCCAGACATCAGTCATATCCGCAGTTATCGTAAATATTTCCAAAACTAAATTAGATTCTGCTGACATTTTCATATCAGAATATTACACTTTTCATAGCCGATTTAGTAGTATAATTTTCAATTAGAAATTCAAAAATTTAAGCAACTATTGCACAACATTATAATAATAATAATAAACTTTATTAACCACATAAGATACATAGAGTACATATGGCATGTCAGACAAGTATATAAATTACTCAGCGAAATAAAATACATACGTAAATGTATATAGACACACATACACATATTAATGATGTAAATACAAACAACAAAATAATATACAACAAATAGTGTATAAACGGGTTTTAACAGTGTATAAACAGGTTAGGAAAAACCGGACATAAATTCGTCAGCACTATAAAAAACACCCTCTAATAGCATGGTTTTAACTTTATTTTTAAATAACTTGGGGCACTTTATTTCTCTCACAGATTCAGGTATTGCATTGTACAGACTAACGCAGTTATAACATGACGAATGTTTAAACGAAGTTGTTATATGCGATGGGATACTTAAGAGCTTCCCATGTCTGGTTTTGTATTGATGGGTATTTGCAACTTGAACAAACGAGCAGATGTTATTTTTAGTGTACATGAGACATTTAAAGATATATATGCATGGGAGAGTCAGAATTTTTTTTTCTCTGAAAGCTGTTCTACAACTTTCATTGTACTTTAAGTTAAATATAAGACGTATTAGTCTTTTTTGTAGGACAAATACCCTACCCATTTCTCTTCCGCACCCCCAACTTATGATGTTTAACGAAATGTGCGAGTAGGCTAAGGCATAATAAATACTTACTAGACCACTTTCGTCTAGCGTGTCCTTCAATTGTAAGATGCCAAAATAAGCTTTATTTAATTTATTACACACGTCATCAATATGTTTGTCCCATGATAGTTTAGAATCTAAGGAGGTACCAAGATATTTAATTTCTTCTCCTAGCTCTATATCAAATATTTTAAAATTTATAGGTAGAGGTCTTCTAATGTGAAAATTTATAATCATCGTGTTATTCGTGTTTAATATTAACCGATTTCTATCACACCAGGACCTTAATAAATTTACAACATTTTCAGCATACAACTGGAGATCATCATTTCTTATTGCCGATACTGAAATTGTCGTGTCGTCAGCAAACATGGTGACATATCCAGCACTTTTTATGTAATCAGGAAGGTCATTAACATATAGCATAAAAAGCAAGGGTCCAAGAACTGAGCCCTGCGGTACTCCAAGTTTGACATTATGAATGGATGACATGTTATTATTGTAGCTTACTGTTAATGACCGTCCCTCCATGTAAGTCTGGATCCATCTCAAAGCAGTGTCCCTAATTCCAAGGTCGAATAGTTTGCTTAAAAGTTTTTCGGAGTGAACAGTGTCGAAAGCCTTGGATAGGTAAAAAAACATTGACATTGCACCATAATAGCCCAAATGAATGTCCGGTACCCTTTTAATTCTCATCCAGCTCTCGGCTACGTCGTGCCCCGTCGTTTGTATAAAAGAAGAAGCGTGCCAGCCCCCGGCAAGTTGTGTTCCCGGTGTATCTGCGAATAAGTTCTTACTATCCGCGTTACCCTTTGGTCGCCACAGAGCCTAAATCCAAAGTTGTGTTTTCCGGCGTAGCTAACAAAACCGAAAGTGTACCCGCGTCCTCTTCCTAGGCAGCCCCTAGTAAAAAATAAGCTTTTATATTTTTGTTCAGTCCAAGTGCTATATTTTTTTTTATCGCCCACGCGGTCCTAGTTTTTAGTAAAAATAAATTGTCTTCGTGAATTTAGTTTGTAAGTGAATTATCTCAGATCTGATTAAATCAAAACGAAGCCCGCACCGTCTAAGGCAAAATTCTAAGTGTCGATACGTTACCTGAAAAGAAATTTGTTAATTTTAAAAAATACAGATATTCAACTCTGTGCTTTTCGCATAAATAAAAAGATTATAATTTCGTGTTTTAAATACAGTGCTATTATTGAAAGAAAAATATCTACAGGGTACTCAAGTAGGCCCTACCCAAGAAACCAAAAGTGAATAAATCACATCCAGCTTATACAGGGTGAAGCTTTAAACCCTTACAATCAAATAAAAAGCATATTTACGCTTTGAACTTATACAGGGTGTACCTATTGGCCGAATCCTTCCGTTTAAGGACATACCACCCCGACCTAACTTGTAAAGAAATTAAGTGCACCAGCGGCCTCTGGGAGTCTCAGACGAAGCTAGCCAGCCCAAACTTTTTATTTTCCCAACAACCAGAGGACCGTTCGTGTTCACAACGAAGACCGCGTCCTCGCCTCACACATCTTCCAGCGGCTTGTGTATCAGAGTATGCGCGAAAGCTATACAACCTTAGGCGGGGGTTGTATAAGGGATATACCATCCTTCGGAGAGGATGTAAAGCCGTCGGTCCCTTGTCTATTAAATGTTAGGCAAGTAAAAGATCCCTACTCTTCTTAAGGGAAGAGGTTTCGGCAAAATTCCTGGTTGGGGGTAGCTCGTCTACAGGCGTCGGTGATAGGCCTCAGTAGCGGAAATAGGCCGACGTTAAATAAATGTATTAAAAAAAAATAAGTAAAAGTTGTTGGCGTTAAAAAGACCTTTAATTTCATTTCTTATGAGTTAAAATCAATAAATAAATTATCGATGTAATGGCGAAGAACTCTCTTTTTGTACTATTTTATAAATGTTGCATAAATGTGTTGTTATAAACTTTTGCAATAACTCGCTATTATATCGATAATTTATTTATCGATTTTTAAGTCATAAAAATGAAATTAGAGAGAGAATGGAGAAGGAGGAACAGGGGCTGGCTATACTTCACTTAAATCAAATAGAGACGTGTTTCCTAAAATAAGAAACAAATCAGCATAAATTAATTGAAGTTATTGAAGGTATATGACCCAAACTATATCGTCGACAAATTTTCTTAGTGTCATTATGTTCATTGCTTAACATGTACTTTTCACGTCTTTTGCAAATTATAATTTATAACAAAAGATTTGTGAATTATTGAAATGGATTGAATGACGTGATACTTGTTATATAATGAATAACTATCTGCGTTAGTGTTTGTGTTTTCTGTTATTGTCTTTTGTTTTTGTTCATTATTCTACCACACAATTTAAGTGTAATAACAATATTCCGAGATTTGAAGCTCAAGAAATCGCTAATATAAAAATTTTCCTTAAAAAATAATTTGGCAACAATAGCCAAACTAATTTCTTATGCTATCACCTGTATAAATAAATATGTTTGTGTTTTATACACCTGTCTATCACATTCTAGCATAATTGTATTGTTTTGTCTTTCCATTATTATGCAAATAGTCTGATTAGAGCATGAATAGTGATGTTATTACCTACTTTATGAAGCAAGTGGGAGTAAAATGTAGCCGTTTTTTTAATTTCCTGTTATTTTACCATTTGTTTAAAATAATTACTGTACATAAGTAACGCGGTATTATTAGCTACTTACTCAGGTTCCTCCTAATACCTCTGCTGATGTTTACATCTCCTTATTTAACACATTAATTTCTTGTCCTCGATGACTTTAACATCCTCAAATGTTCGTCTTTTAATAATAATACGGCAACGCCTGCATCAAAAATGATTCTTAACTTCCAAAACTCCATGAATTTAAACCAGTATAATAATATAGTAAATGTTAACAATCGCCTTCTAGATCTAGTTTCATGTAATAAATTTTGTTCAGTTGAAGTTCATATTATTGTTAACAAAGTTGCACCATCCGCCAATTGTTATTTCCTGCGAATTTTGTAGTGAAAACTCTGATCATAAAAAAGTGAACAAGTTATTATATTGATATAATTCTTTTTTTAATGAATGAATGAAGTTTATTTATCTCAAGGATATTACATGTCACAGTTTTAATTTAATATTACATACTTATATCTAACTTAAATCTAGTGTTACATACTTATGTCTACAGTCTGCATTAGCAGAAAATAACCTACTTTAATGAGCTAAGGTGGTTTTGAAGTTTTGTTTTGAATACTTTTACAGAACTAGCATTTTTTATATCACTATTTAAAATATTATATTGGATGAGACCAGAATGGAACAAACTGTTCATTGAACTGGTTTTAGAAGTTGTATTAATATAAATATTATGTTCTTGCCTAGTACTATATTGATGGACATCACGTATAAATTTTATTTGATCTTTTAAGTAATTTGGTAATAAATTATTAACAATTTTATAAATAAAAATCATTGTATGCATGTAAAAATAAGTTTTAATGTCAAACCAGTTTAAGACATTTAGCATCAGATTAATGTTTGTATACATGTTACATTATAAAATAATTCGCATTGCTTTATTTTGAAGTTTTTGTAGTCTTTCCGTGTTAGTGTTTGAGGTATAGATTAATGAACAGCAGTATGTAAAGTGTGGTAGGACTAGAGCGTTATATACGGTCATTTTACTTCCAACTGATAAACACTGACTGACCCTTCTAAAGAAACCAATTTTTTTACCTATTTTCTTCGATACATAGTCAACGTGATCATTTAGTTTTAGTTCTCTATCAATAACAAGTCCTAAGTATTTCATATTTCTTACATGTTCCACATTTTCATTATTTAAAATAACATTTATATTTAGTTCTTTAAAAGAGTTGTATAAACAATTTGAACCAATAAACATCCATTTTGATTTCATTTCATTTATTTTTAACTTATTTTCTTTGAATTTATCTGAGACGTGGCTTAATTCCAGGTTTACTGTCTCCACCAACTGATTGAAATCATTACCAGCATAATATATCAACGTATCATCTGCAAAAAGGTGGATTTTACATTTTTTCAAAATATTCCCGATATACAGTATAAACATCAGTGGCCCAAGGACGGTTCCTTGGGGCACTCCAAAGTTATTTACAATAGGTCCGGATTTATTATTATTTAATTTAATTATCTGTTTACGAATTGAAAGATAACTCTCAAACCAATGCAGCACTGTATTTGAAAAGTCATAGGCTTTTAATTTTTATAATAGTATTTGCCTATCAATCGTTTCGAAAGCCCTTTTAAGATCTATAAATACTGCACATATTCCTGTTCCCGTTTTGTTTAGTTGTTGTTGCCATTCCGATATTATGAACTGTTAAGCTGTTTCACATGAATGTTTTCCCCGAAAACCCGATTGATAAGTACACAATATATTATTTTAATTTATATATCGTATTACTTGATTGAATACCACTAATTCAAGTAATTTTTCACAAAAGGGAAGCATATTTATGGGTCTCAAATACTCTGCTAACTTAGTATTTGGGACTTTTGGTATTGGTACTATCGCGGACGTCTTAAAACACTCCGGAAAAATACATTTTTCAAGACTTAGGTTGATAACATTTAGTAGGGGATAACCAATTACATGAAAAGTGTTTTTTATTAATACCTTCCCTATCTCATCAGTACTGCATTTTCTTGCTTGGTTGCTTATAATTTTATTTAGATTTGTTAATGAAATAAAATCAAAAGAAGACATGGTGCAGTTCATTTTAGGTATTGTTTCTAACACACTCTCCTCATCAACAATATTTACACCAATGCTAACGATCACATCCTCTATGCTGCCTACATAATAAGTGTTAAGTGTATTAGTAATTTCATCTATATCATTATATTCAACTCCATTACAATTTAATGTATTTAGAGAGGTTGAACTTTTTTTATTATTACCTATTAATCCTTTTAAGTTTGCCCACATTTGTCTAGGATTCTTTTTTGTGTTATCAATGCTTTTTTCATAGTGATTACATTTAGTAGTTTCTATTTTTTTTATTTCTCTCTCGTTTATATATATTCCAGTCTTGCTCCTCTTTTGTATATAGAAATTTTTTATAAGCCGCATTTTTATTTTGTATTGCCTCTTTACATTCATTGTTAATCCATAAATTCTTTTTTTCTTTAACTTTGATTTGTTTAAGTGGAGCAACCATATTAAGAGCTTCAACCATATTATTAATAAATTGTGATGACACAACATTCACATTGCTACTATTATAGTCCCATTCTTTTTGTATCAATATATTTGTCATCTCAACATAATTTATTTTTTCTCGAATGTTTTTTGTGATAATTTTGTTTTTTTCGACTTCCTTTAATTTAATTTGTACAATTGAGTGATCGGTTATTGAGTAATTTTTTTCTACAAATACATTTAATGTAAAGTCATTACTTATTACAAGATCTATTAAACTACTTGTTGTATTTTAAGAAAGCCAATTTCTCTCTACTCTATCAAAGCTAACTTGAAATTGACTGGAGTATTCTGGATAAATGTGTAGATGTTGATGAGGCCACCCTACTATTTTACAATCAATTGGACTTAATTTTCAATATTCATGTGTTATTCTATAATAAAGGATATTAAGAGAAAGCATTCTCTGTATGGAAACAATATAAATCCTATAAGGATATTACTTGTTACAACGAATTTAAGCAACTAAGGCCTAAAGTCAAAACTTGCTGTGGAAAATCATTTAATATATCCAACATAGAAAACAATATTATACTTGATCCCCCTGACTTCTGGAAATTTACCAATAAAAAGAACTCACACGCTGGTGTACCTAACAACTTGACATTAAATGCTATAAATATCTCCGATTCTGAAAGAATATGCAATGCTTCTGCACATTTTTCCAGCAATTTTATAGCGTGCCTTCCAACAACACTTTGTGCACTTTGTGCAAGATTGTAATAATAATTGTCATAAAAATCAGCTGTGCCATAATAGTAAAAATTCACTTTATAATAATTATAATTCAGTAATTATTTATTACAAGCAAACAAATATCTCATGAATAAAGATACAAGTACAAAATGAACATAAAAAAAAACGAAAAACTATGTATAACAGTACTACTTATTACTTATTACTATCATACTTAAAAGAAAATGTGTGTATTTATTTTTTTAACTACAAATTCTCAAACTGTGCGCCATGCATTCTAATACACAAACGTGCTCTACGAGACACCTCACACATTACATTTTGGAGCATTTCAGGAGTAATTGCCTCACATACGTTTCTAATTCTAGTTTTGATGTCCTCAATTTTCAGGGGCAGTTTGAAATGCCTTGTCTTTAGTGTAACCCCAGACGAAAAAATCCAAGGGAGTAATATCTGGTGATCGAGCTGGCCATAGAATGGGTCCATAGGTGCCTATCCATCTCTCTGGCATAACTTGATTTAAATAATTTGTACATATTACAGCAGTGTGAGGTGGACCCAGGGCCGTTTCTAGGCATTTGGCTGCCCGCGTGCAAAAATTATTAGGCCGCCCTTTCCTATGTGCGAATATTAAAATGGGAACATTTACTTTTTTAAGTTGTAAAATGGGCACTTTTAGCCATCTTTTTTTAATAAATAATAAACCACATTTAATAAAATATTATATTTATGTTACAAATATAATAAATTTTATAAAAAATTCACTTTTCGAGCTTTCATTTCAGAAAATTCTTTTATGGTGTCAAACATATTTAAATTATCCAAAAAAGCGTGTTCAATCGATATTAATCTCAAATTCTTGGACCATCATGGCGGATCCTGAGAAAATTTTTGATTATTTTTAACTTTGAGAATGTCCTCTCGCCGGATGCAACTGTTACTGGTAAAGTCAGCATTATTCTTATTGCAACAAATCTATCTGGATATGATCCCATAAGATTATTTTCAAATATGGATTTTAAAACATCTTCATATTCCTTTTTTGATGGGGCCTGCAAATAATTTAACTTAAAAGACTAGATTTCAACGCACAAATCTAGATTCGCTGTTTTAAGTTTAAGTATGAATATGGAACATATATTGATGTATTTTAGTATTTTGGCCATTTATCGTTTAAAATTAACACCATAATTATTATTGGTTTGAATGGTTGGTACTATGTCAGTAGAGGAAGTTAGCCGTAGGTCGGTCTCCCCCCACCACTTCACCTTGGCCTTGACCGCACACATGTGGTCGTTGTGTTCAAGGTTACGGCGTCCCCTTAGCCCGGCATAACAGTTGCCGTGACCTTGACTTTGACCGTGTCAGTTGGTTCCCTTACTCAGAACGATCACTTGCTGTGACCTTGGGCTTGGCTTGCATAGATTTCAAGGACGAAGCTTCCTCCTTGCCAAGCAACTTGACCTCTAAAACTATATTTGTTCAATACGTATACAATAAAATGTGGTGGGGTTTGATATTTTGTGACGTAGCATACCTTTTCTATAAAATAGTGAAAGGAGTTAATGTGTGGTCATTCTTAACGTCAATTTCCTTGAGTAAAGAAGCAAAGATGTATTTTAACTACAACTAACCAAATGAAGTCTCATAAAAGAACACTGCAACATAGAACAAATTCATGTGTACGGTTGGCGGATGGTATAGAAATTGTCCGAAGTGCTTTCAAATATAGAATTATAATTTACCGAGTGCACAGTGATAATGAGAAACTTGACTATATTATATTTTTCAACGAAATTAGACATAAAATATTGAATGTACTAGAATAAATACTGCTACTTCATAAAACAATGAAAGTAAACATGGAAACGTTTGCCAGCTACATATTACAAGCACAAGAAATAGCTGAAATTAAATCGTTTAATACTTCTAATAAAATTTTAGATCAAGGTGTGGATTTAGACAACGCCCTCAATACTTTTATAGACGTGATGGTTACGCAAACTACGGACTTTCAAGAACGTTATTTTATTTGGTCTATTTTTGTCATGGTTTTCCTTTAGAACAGTGCTGAATGTGTGGCTGGTTTTATGTTAACACCTGGGGGGGTATTCGTAAAGAGCTTAACCAATTCTATATTGCTTTCTTTAAGGTCTGTTACCTCTTGTTTTAGCTGTCCCATTTCATTTTTAATGAGGTCTTTTACTATGTTGATGAAATTTATTCTAATTTCATCCTGCAGATCTTTATATGTATCTTCCAACTGAACTATTTTTCCACTTAGCTCAGTATAATTATCTTTACTTAAGTACTTTATTGTAGAATTTAGTTTTGATAGTTCTTAATTTTGGTTTTGCAGCTTCTGGTTTTCTAGTATCAGTTTTTTATTTAATTTCAGACACTTTTCATATTCAAGTTCACATTCTGAACAGAAAAATTTCAGTTTTCTTATGGTTAGATTCATACATCGGTCTTCGGTAGATGATAATGATGAACATTCACTACATAGTCCTTTTTGGCACAAGTCACATGCATGTAGGGATTTTGAGTTAGGGGTACTGTAGCAGGAATATACGGTAACATCGCCAATTACACAACTAGCAATTCCATTTGCGTAGCGAGGGTTGCTAGCGCATTTATTATACACCCTGATGCCCGCATCTTGTGAGGGATCAGTAAACCAGGCACTGTTTGTCGTGACGTGCCTCTTGTTGGGCTCGCTGACGAGTAGCACGTCAGCGTTATACTCCACCCTATGTTGATACAGGAGGTCCTGGGCTACCCGGCTCCTGTTAAGGTTAATTTGAAGATATAATAATAATAATAATAATAAATCAGTTTATTCTGTAAAATTAGATTAGGCCAGGTGACAATTTGTTGAATTGGTGTAAAACCTGACCTTTGTACGATCATACATCTTTACAAAATACTTAATATATCATCACAAATTAAAAACATATAATGTCTATACAGAAGGGTCGGATAAGTTAAAAAATACATATAACGCATATATAGAAAAAATATATATATAAATAAATAAGAACAGAACAAAGTACAGCGGCTAATAATTAATGGTAAGTTGTTCCGATTTTAAGAGTTGAATTATTTTTGCTTTAAAGTTGTTTGGACTCAGTATTTTTAGATCGGATGGTAGTTGGGTAGTTGGTTATATATCTTGGTTGCTTGGTATGTGAAATTCTTCTTGAAATTCTCAGTGTGATGTGCTGGCACTGTTAGTGTAATGTCTCGATTTCTAGTTGCTACTGAGTGCACATCTTCGCGTTTCTCGATTTTGTTTAATAAGTATTCTGGTTTTTTTTTTGAGACAATCACATTATGCACCATACAGCATAGATGTAACCACTGTCTTTGTTTCATGTTCAGCCATCCCACTTGCTTGATATATAGACTTATGTGTTCTCTGTAGGGAACATCTTGCGCATACCGTATACAGGCGTTTTGAACATTCTGTATCATGTGTGTGTTTCCTACTTTGAGGGAGGTACCATACACGGAGTCGCAATAATTTAATTTTGACAGTACTAGTGAATCGCTTAGTTTGATTTTGGCATCCTTTGGTAAGTTGACTTTCAAGTGGTACAGATCTCTTAAACTTAAATATGCTGAGCGACACATACTTGACACTTGTTTAGTGAAATTTTATTTGTCATCCATAATAAGGCCGAGATTCCTAACATAATCGCTGAACTTTATCTCATTGTTATTCATCATCAGTTTGAGACCATTGTTGCGTAACTCGTTTCTGTTTTTTTCACTACCAAAAAGAATTGCATCTGTCTTATTGATATTTAACTGCAATCCATTTTCAAGTGTCCACTGCAAAGTGCTGTTTAGATCATCACTAATTTTTTGGAAAGCTTCATGGCATTTACTCACGTTAAAACTTAACATGAGTTGTAAATCATCTGCATAATAATGAATACAGCAAGATTCAATTTTCTGCTCAAGATCTATAATGAAGACGTTGAAAAGTAAGGGCTCAAGTATAGATCCTTGTGGTACCCCCGATTTAATAGTACACTGTTTTGAAAATATATGTGTGTCTTTCTCGCTAAGCTGAACAGTTTGCTTACGCTCTGTTAGGTAGCTTCTGAACCATTCCCACATTATTCCTCTAACTCCATAGTAGTATAGCTTAGACAGTAATAGCCCATGACTTACACTGTCAAATGCTTTTGACATGTTTAATAGTACGAGCACTGTGATCATGTTATTGTCAGTTGTTGTTATGATATCATCATGTATTTTCAGTAGTGCCGTTGTTGTGCTGTGGTGTTTACGGAAACCTGAATGGGCTTTGAGAAATATATTGTGTGTTTCTAAATAGTCTGTCAATTGTTCATGAACTACTCTTTCCAGAACTTTTGATCCAGGTGGAAGGATACTAATTGGTCTTAAGTCTTTAAGTTCTGTAGAATCTTCTTTTTTTAATGGTGGAATAACTTTTTTTTTCCAGGGAGTAATTTATAATGTGACTAAGTTCATTGTTGCAGTATTGTAAGCATATCTTTGTCATATGTATTGTGATACCATTCATTCCTGGAGCATTGGACTTTATGCTGTGCACTATTTTTCCTATTTGTTGGCGATCGACAGGTTTAATGGTAAAGTCTTGGCGTTCTGCTATGTAATTGTCATAGTAATAGTTATATAGCATATCTTCACAAGAGATGTGTCTGGTGCAGTTTATGAAATGATCATTTATTACATTAGCATTGAAATTTTCACCGCTTGCTATGCCGTTACTTTTATTGTTGCTAACGAAACCCCATTGTCTCATTTTATTCCAAAATGCTTTAGAATTTCATGTTCTGTTTAATCGTATGTTCATAATACTTTTTCTTTTCGACATTGATGGCTCTGTTAGTGTAGTTTCTGATTTGGCAGTAATATTGCCTATCTACTTCTGTCATTGTTCTTTTATACTTTCGATGGGCATTGTCTCGGTCTCTTAGTATTCATTTTAGGTTGTACGTCATCCAGGGTGCCTTCGTCTTTTTTTTTTTTTGCTTTTTGGTATTAGAGGTGCATGAAAGTCAATTAGGGATAAGATACAGGAGTTTAGCCAATTTACTTTGTCATCAGTATTTTCTAGTTGGTATACACGTCTCCAATTCATATTTTTGGCATCTTCAGCGAATTTATCCATTTCGATATTCTTATAATTTCTGCAGAATTTTTGTTCAGTTATCTCCTCTTGGTCAAATTCCAGAAAAGCATATTATATGTCATGGTCAGATAAGTGTGTGATGCATCTTTGGTTCCAGATTCGATTACATTCCACTTTTTTATTTACACATAATATATCAATGAATGACTCGGTATCTGCTGTTATTCGAGTAGGGTGTGTTATGATTTGTTTCAAGTCAAATATGTCTAGCATTGAGATTAGTTGTTCTGTGTTCGTGTTTGTTTGCAGCTTGTTATTATTTAGATCCCCCATGCATATTATGTAATCAAATGCTGTCGATATTTCTGCAAGACTATTTTCTACCTTCTCCAACGATGTTTGCATGCTTGGTCTGTATATCACCCCAGTTGCCATTGCTCTTCCTTTGTGTATACAATGAATCCACAGCTGCCCGATTCCTTCTTCAATACCAGTTATTTCATTTAAGATTTTGCCTTTTAGCGTTGACTTAGAGTATATGAGTAGCCCACCTCCTCTGCTATGTGTTCTGTCAATTCTAGCTAAGCTGTAGCCTCCTATCCTCAGAGTGTGTTGTTCAAATCTTCATTGGTGAGCCATATCTCACTAACAGCTAGTATATCATAGTTTTCTTTTTCAATTAGTTTTTTGACCCGACATACTTTATTTCTGATGGATCTAATATTTATGTGCGCAACTTTGAGCTTATGTACACCCTCTTTATTTTGCAGCTTTTGTTTTTTCATAATTGCTATAGTGTTGGTGTCTGATAGTCGATATTTTTTTATTTATTATTTAACATTCTCTTATAAAATGGACAGTTTTTATCCACAGCTGTGTGGCCTACATCGATACCCAGGTTGAATTTGCTATTTGCTTTTGTACAATTTATGCATTTTAGAGTTCTAGAATCACAGTCTTTGTAAGTATGGCTTCCTGAGCAATTTGAGCAGCTTAATTCTGATCTACAGTCTTTGGCGAAATGGTTATAACCTTGACATTTATCGCAACGTAGAAGACTTATGTGATCAAACACCCTGCCTCTTGACCAGCCTATGCATAATCGTTCACTTGTTATTAAATTTTTGTGGATTAGAGAATCAGTTTCTATAATGAGAGTAACTTTTTTAAATTTATTTTCAATTTTTTTCATTATTTTCATATGAAATTTTTCACACTGTTGTGCTTTACTATTTTTTTTATTGTGTCTTCGTCATTTTCCTCTATATCCTCCGCACTAATATTCACCACTTTTATTTTCGGTTTTTTAATCCAGGGGCTTCTATAGTGTAATTGTTACCCATTTCCTGTCTTAACTTATTTTGTAACAAGCCTCTCTCAGTTATGTTTTCACAGCCTATAACTACTGCTCCGTTCGACACTTGTCTGAACTTTGATATGTTAATTCCAATTTCTGCTGGGTTTACTTTTTGTTTGATTTCACTTTTTGTTTGTTCCCTTGCTTGGTCTTTGTGTGGTTTAACCACGAGAACTCGTTCTGGTTTGTGCTTTACTGCATTTGCATAACCATTCATTTCTGGTAGATTATTTTTCGATTCTGCTTCTTTTAATTTAGCTATCAATTCACTTTTTTCTTCTTCTAGTTTTTTATTTGCCTGTAAATATATCCCATTTTTGTCTTATATCTGCTGTATAATTTCGCTCAGTAAGTAATTTTCCATTTCTAGGGAAGTGAGGTTAGTCACATGTTTTGAGTTATAGGTTATGGTCTTTAAACAACAAATAACTCTAGTTTCATCAACTCTTGTGTAACTTTTTCTTGTGGAGCAGCTATTTTGAAACATTGCTCCACATTTTACACAGACACTGATTTGATTAGCCTTCTTGTTTTTACAACATTTAAAGAAATTTTCGGGAGGATCGCCCGTGCCATCCTCACCTGCCGCCATCTTCTACACTTTTTCTCTGACCGCCATCAAAATGATTGCAGCTATCTTCCACATGGTCCTTGTCACCACACTTAGGACACCCAGGTTTAGCCTTGCGGGCCTTAGTCAGAGCTCTCCTAAAATTGTCACATTTGCCACTTCCAGCTTTATGGCCGGCCTTGTTACAGACCGGGCAGGATTCCTCATTTGTGCAATCCTTTGCGTTATGTCCCTCACCGCCGCATTTGAAGCAGGACTTTGATCTATCCGGACCATCGCACTCAGCTGCTACATGTTCCGATGACCAGCATTTAAAGCACCTCTTGATTCTAAGACGTTTTTCGATCGTACAGTTAACCAGTCCTACCCGAAATTCCTTATCCTGCAGGAGCATATTGGCATCAGCTTTGTCAATCTCCTGGGTGGCCCTGGCGTTTTCGCGTGGCTCGCTGAGTCTAACGGTCTTCCCAGCCAAGGTTTCCCAATTTAGATTGGATTGCCTCCATGACCTCTGCCTCGACGGTGTCGGCGTCCAATCCTCGGATATGCAAAGTCTCCAGATTCTCCTCCGCCCCTACTACCCTAGTTTTGATTTCGTTGCCTTCGGTCAAGATCTTATTTATTCCTTCCAAGGCTACTTTATCTTTCTCAGTCGTAATAAGCAGCTTGCCATCCTTGGTACAGCTAAGCCCTCGTATGGCCTTAGTGTACTCACTAACCTTGAGTAGACCCTTTGCTTTACCCAAAAGGGTCTTGTACGTTGTGCCGCTCTGCTCGGCAATCAGCGCAAAGGTATTGTACTCCCTCTTTTCTTCTCCTGCTTAGTGAGGGCTTTGCGTGGTTACTGGTTTGTATATATCACCACCCGGGTGTCTGTGGCGTGGAATACAGCCTCTGCCATCTTTTTAAGGCGTTCAGTACTGACAAAACTCAGATGGTGGATGGCCACCCATTTGTACTCGCCGGTTTCGGCCTTGACTTTGTGAAGGTTATCCCAAATATCCTCCTCCTTACCGTCCAGCGCGATTCTTATAATTCTCGTGCTCCTGGCTTCTCCTTATGCAAGCCTCGACCACAGCCTGGTGGTTAGTTCAATCACCTCGAACGCCTCAGTAATAGTACCGAGTTCGGGCCATCTGTCCTTATACATTTTCTGTATACTTCTCTCCATGTTGCGGTCACCAGGTTCCACCAGCACCACTTTGGTGACGAACTCATTAGGATCGATGAGGTTTCCGACCTTTATCTCGGTGCTCTGGAACAAAGAATTGTCCCATGGTTGCTGTGCCGCGCTGACCCATTCTTCATAACTGGTGATTCCCGTTAAGGTGTTAAGTTGTCCTGCTGCACTTCACGCCATGGTTTGTATGCCGACTTCTCGTGTTTCTTTAGGTGTCCCGCTAGTTTGGGTATCAGTATCATGCTTGGGCACCATATTGGACACAAATCGATGGCTGGTGAACCACTCCTTTACGGATGTGCCATCTAGGACGTTGGCCTACTTGCGCAGTCTTAGCGCTATCTCCTTTATCTCACACTTCGTATTACTATCGATTTTCCACTCTAGGTCATTAATATGCTTCAAAAGCATTTATATTGATTCAGTGATGCTGAAGGCAACAGGGCACTCAATTTTCTTGACCGCCCCGCTGTCTCCCGCCTCAAAGGATACCTCCATTAACTTTCTCTTGTTTGAGCCTTCACTGAGAGAACTACATCTTTCAAGCCTGCTCACGAGATTGAGCCGGCTATGCTGATCACGCTTGCTGCTAATCGTCTTATTAAGAACGTCATCCCATATGAGATCTATTTCTTTTACACTGCCTCCTGCACTTGTTTCAAATCTGCCATTAGGTGTAACCGACACCCCAGCCTGGTAAACCACTGGAGGTATCTGGCAGTCATTGGATGACGACCCGGGGGGGGGTCTGCCGCAGCACCCTCGCCCCGTGCCGGTACTGAGGTATCCAACGTCTGCACCGTAAACGATTTATCAATTTCCTTGTCCGTCATAGTTATATCAGTTCGCGACTATTTATATAAGAGGTTTTCCCCTCTGTGCTATCCTGTTGGTCCGCGGGAGGTATTTTATTTCCCTCCTACCCGCCGGCAGAGCCGGTGAGGGCATTCCCCTATCCGCCACCCGGGGGACGCGGAGGAGGTTAGAAGACATATTACTTAAAATGAGATCTAATAGTCTGTTATTAGCGTTGAGTACATTATTTTGTTGTTTTAGATTAAAAAAGTTCATAAAATGCAGCAGGGAATTATATTTTAGTCTGGGAGTTTTTGAGAAATATTCAGGGATGTTAAAGTCGCCGATAATGAGAATGTCGGATCCATACAGGTCATATAGTGATTCAATATTATCAAATAAACACTCATAATCATCACAGGTAGCGTCAGTGGGAATATATAAAACAAAAATAAGAAAATAGTGATTACATATTTTTAATTCTTACGCCCAGTATATCGATGCCCTTGAGATTATTAAAACCTGGACATAGGGAACGAACGTCAAGTAAATAAGTGTTGTATTTAATTTTAAGTGCCAGTAATACTTCACCTCCTCGCGTTTTATTACAAGCTTGAAAATCCCTATCAGCGCGAAATACATCATATACATTTATATCCAACAGTTCGGAATTTGACAATCCCGCATGAGCCCATGTCTCGGGGAGAGCAATACAGTCATACTGGTCAAAGGGTGAATTAGTAAATAACTCATTCTTTTTTGTCCCTAGTCCACGAACATTCTGATAATAGAACGACATAAAATAAGAGTTCTTAGCCATTGCTTTATCAATGTTTATAAATGTTTTTGTGGATAGCGCATGGTCGGAACTTAAAGGAGCTGATTGCTACCGAATACCTAAAATATTATTCCTGAACTTTGTAAGATTTTGTTGGGGGACGAAGCAATTTTTATTCCATGCTGCATGATTAGTATTAATTACTGAGTCTTTATTAGCCTTATTGAAGGTTAGGCAGTTGATACAACAAAGATCTTGTGATTTACACTCTGAGATGTTATGTTTTTGGGAACAACGTGGACAGATCACATGCTGGAGGGCACATTTATTTGACAGATGGTAAAAACCATTACATTTAAAACAGCGTCTCATTTCAATAGCATCAAAAATATTACAATAGTCATAGCCAACGAATAATTTACCCTGCTCTAATATATTACCATATGTAGTCTTATCTACTTGAAGGATAGCCTGAAATTTATTGTTGTTTTTTTTTTAAATGTGACACAGATATAACCTTACACTCACTGTTAGACACAATAACATTTTTATTCTGTGACTCACAAAAATTCAAAGAATTAGCTGCTGAAAGACTCTCTGATAAGTATGTTGTTGAGGAGTTGGCGACTCTACATCCGCGTGTGCATGAAGTCACGGATGAATTAGATGCTGAAACTGTCCATAATTTTCTAATGTCACAGAATAAAAATGTTATTGTGTCTAACAGTGAGTGTAAGGTTATATCTGTGTCACATTTAAAAAAAAAACAACAATAAATTTCAGGCTATCCTTCAAGTAGATAAGACTACATATGGTAATATATTAGAGCAGGGTAAATTATTCGTTGGCTATGACTATTGTAATATTTTTGATGCTATTGAAATGAGACGCTGTTTTAAATGTAATGGTTTTTACCATCTGTCAAATAAATGTGCCCTCCAGCATGTGATCTGTCCACGTTGTTCCCAAAAACATAACATCTCAGAGTGTAAATCACAAGATCTTTGTTGTATCAACTGCCTAACCTTCAATAAGGCTAATAAAGACTCAGTAATTAATACTAATCATGCAGCATGGAATAAAAATTGCTTCGTCCCCCAACAAAATCTTACAAAGTTCAGGAATAATATTTTAGGTATTCGGTAGCAATCAGCTCCTTTAAGTTCCGACCATGCGCTATCCACAAAAACATTTATAAACATTGATAAAGCAATGGCTAAGAACTCTTATTTTATGTCGTTCTATTATCAGAATGTTCGTGGACTAGGGACAAAAAAGAATGAGTTATTTACTAATTCACCCTTTGACCAGTATGACTGTATTGCTCTCCCCGAGACATGGGCTCATGCGGGATTGTCAAATTCCGAACTGTTGGATATAAATGTATATGATGTATTTCGCGCTGATAGGGATTTTCAAGCTTGTAATAAAACGCGAGGAGGTGAAGTATTACTGGCACTTAAAATTAAATACAACACTTATTTACTTGACGTTCGTTCCCTATGTCCAGGTTTTAATAATCTCAAGGGCATCGATATACTGGGCGTAAGAATTAAAAATATGTAATCACTATTTTCTTATTTTTGTTTTATATATTCCCACTGACGCTACCTGTGATGATTATGAGTGTTTATTTGATAATATTGAATCACTATATGACCTGTATGGATCCGACATTCTCATTATCGGCGACTTTAACATCCCTGAATATTTCTCAAAAACTCCCAGACTAAAATATAATTCCCTGCTGCATTTTATGAACTTTTTTAATCTAAAACAACAAAATAATGTACTCAACGCTAATAACAGACTATTAGATCTCATTTTAAGTAATATGTCTTCTAACCTCCTCCGCGTCCCCCGGGTGGCGGATAGGGGAATGCCCTCACCGGCTCTGCCGGCGGGTAGGAGGGAAATAAAATACCTCCCGCGGACCAACAGGATAGCACAGAGGGGAAAACCTCTTATATAAATAGTCGCGAACTGATATAACTATGACGGACAAGGAAATTGATAAATCGTTTACGGTGCAGACGTTGGATACCTCAGTACCGGCACGGGGCGAGGGTGCTGCGGCAGACCCCCCCCCGGGTCGTCATCCAATGACTGCCAGATACCTCCAGTGGTTTACCAGGCTGGGGTGTCGGTTACACCTAATGGCAGATTTGAAACAAGTGCAGGAGGCAGTGTAAAAGAAATAGATCTCATATGGGATGACGTTCTTAATAAGACGATTAGCAGCAAGCGTGATCAGCATAGCCGGCTCAATCTCGTGAGCAGGCTTGAAAGATGTAGTTCTCTCAGTGAAGGCTCAAACAAGAGAAAGTTAATGGAGGTATCCTTTGAGGCGGGAGACAGCGGGGCGGTCAAGAAAATTGAGTGCCCTGTTGCCTTCAGCATCACTGAATCAATATAAATGCTTTTGAAGCATATTAATGACCTAGAGTGGAAAATCGATAGTAATACGAAGTGTGAGATAAAGGAGATAGCGCTAAGACTGCGCAAGTAGGCCAACGTCCTAGATGGCACATCCGTAAAGGAGTGGTTCACCAGCCATCGATTTGTGTCCAATATGGTGCCCAAGCATGATACTGATACCCAAACTAGCGGGACACCTAAAGAAACACGAGAAGTCGGCATACAAACCATGGCGTGAAGTGCAGCAGGACAACTTAACACCTTAACGGGAATCACCAGTTATGAAGAATGGGTCAGCGCGGCACAGCAACCATGGGACAATTCTTTGTTCCAGAGCACCGAGATAAAGGTCGGAAACCTCATCGATCCTAATGAGTTCGTCACCAAAGTGGTGCTGGTGGAACCTGGTGACCGCAACATGGAGAGAAGTATACAGAAAATGTATAAGGACAGATGGCCCGAACTCGGTACTATTACTGAGGCGTTCGAGGTGATTGAACTAACCACCAGGCTGTGGTCGAGGCTTGCATAAGGAGAAGCCAGGAGCACGAGAATTATAAGAATCGCGCTGGACGGTAAGGAGGAGGATATTTGGGATAACCTTCACAAAGTCAAGGCCGAAACCGGCGAGTACAAATGGGTGGCCATCCACCATCTGAGTTTTGTCAGTACTGAACGCCTTAAAAAGATGGCAGAGGCTGTATTCCACGCCACAGACACCCGGGTGGTGATATATACAAACCAGTAACCACGCAAAGCCCTCACTAAGCAGGAGAAGAAAAGAGGGAGTACAATACCTTTGCGCTGATTGCCGAGCAGAGCGGCACAACGTACAAGACCCTTTTGGGTAAAGCAAAGGGTCTACTCAAGGTTAGTGAGTACACTAAGGCCATACGAGGGCTTAGCTGTACCAAGGATGGCAAGCTGCTTATTACGACTGAGAAAGATAAAGTAGCCTTGGAAGGAATAAATAAGATCTTGACCGAAGGCAACGAAATCAAAACTAGGGTAGTAGGGGCGGAGGAGAATCTGGAGACTTTGCATATCCGAGGATTGGACGCCGACACCGTCGAGGCAGAGGTCATGGAGGCAATCCAATCTAAATTGGGAAACCTTGGCTGGGAAGACCGTTAGACTCAGCGAGCCACGCGAAAACGCCAGGGCCACCCAGGAGATTGACAAAGCTGATGCCAATATGCTCCTGCAGGATAAGGAATTTCGGGTAGGACTGGTTAACTGTACGATCGAAAAACGTCTTAGAATCAAGAGGTGCTTTAAATGCTGGTCATCGGAACATGTAGCAGCTGAGTGCGATGGTCCGGATAGATCAAAGTCCTGCTTCAAATGCGGCGGTGAGGGACATAACGCAAAGGATTGCACAAATGAGGAATCCTGCCCGGTCTGTAACAAGGCCGGCCATAAAGCTGGAAGTGGCAAATGTGACAATTTTAGGAGAGCTCTGACTAAGGCCCGCAAGGCTAAACCTGGGTGTCCTAAGTGTGGTGACAAGGACCATGTGGAAGATAGCTGCAATCATTTTGATGGCGGTCAGAGAAAAAGTGTAGAAGATGGCGGCAGGTGAGGATGGCACGGGCGATCCTCCCGAAAATTTCTTTAAATGTTGTAAAAACAAGAAGGCTAATCAAATCAGTGTCTGTGTAAAATGTGGAGCAATGTTTCAAAATAGCTGCTCCACAAGAAAAAGTTACACAAGAGTTGATGAAACTAGAGTTATTTGTTGTTTAAAGACCATAACCTATAACTCAAAACATGTGACTAACCTCACTTCCCTAGAAATGGAAAATTACTTACTGAGCGAAATTATACAGCAGATATAAGACAAAAATGGGATATATTTACAGGCAAATAAAAAACTAGAAGAAGAAAAAAGTGAATTGATAGCTAAATTAAAAGAAGCAGAATCGAAAAATAATCTACCAGAAATGAATGGTTATGCAAATGCAGTAAAGCACAAACCAGAACGAGTTCTCGTGGTTAAACCACACAAAGACCAAGCAAGGGAACAAACAAAAAGTGAAATCAAACAAAAAGTAAACCCAGCAGAAATTGGAATTAACATATCAAAGTTCAGACAAGTGTCGAACGGAGCAGTAGTTATAGGCTGTGAAAACATAACTGAGAGAGGCTTGTTACAAAATAAGTTAAGACAGGAAATGGGTAACAATTACACTATAGAAGCCCCTGGATTAAAAAACCGAAAATAAAAGTGGTGAATATTAGTGCGGAGGATATAGAGGAAAATGACGAAGACACAATAAAAAAAATAGTAAAGCACAACAGTGTGAAAAATTTCATATGAAAATAATGAAAAAAATTGAAAATAAATTTAAAAAAGTTACTCTCATTATAGAAACTGATTCTCTAATCCACAAAAATTTAATAACAAGTGAACGATTATGCATAGGCTGGTCAAGAGGCAGGGTGTTTGATCACATAAGTCTTCTACGTTGCGATAAATGTCAAGGTTATAACCATTTCGCCAAAGACTGTAGATCAGAATTAAGCTGCTCAAATTGCTCAGGAAGCCATACTTACAAAGACTGTGATTCTAGAACTCTAAAATGCATAAATTGTACAAAAGCAAATAGCAAATTCAACCTGGGTATCGATGTAGGCCACACAGCTGTGGATAAAAACTGTCCATTTTATAAGAGAATGTTAAATAATAAATAAAAAAATATCGACTATCAGACACCAACACTATAGCAATTATGAAAAAACAAAAGCTGCAAAATAAAGAGGGTGTACATAAGCTCAAAGTTGCGCACATAAATATTAGATCCATCAGAAATAAAGTATGTCGGGTCAAAAAACTAATTGAAAAAGAAAACTATGATATACTAGCTGTTAGTGAGATATGGCTCACCAATGAAGATTTGAACAACACACTCTGAGGATAGGAGGCTACAGCTTAGCTAGAATTGACAGAACACATAGCAGAGGAGGTGGGCTACTCATATACTCTAAGTCAACGCTAAAAGGCAAAATCTTAAATGAAATAACTGGTATTGAAGAAGGAATCGGGCAGCTGTGGATTCATTGTATACACAAAGGAAGAGCAATGGCAACTGGGGTGATATACAGACCAAGCATGCAAACATCGTTGGAGAAGGTAGAAAATAGTCTTGCAGAAATATCGACAGCATTTGATTACATAATATGCATGGGGGATCTAAATAATAACAAGCTGCAAACAAACACGAACACAGAACAACTAATCTCAATGCTAGACATATTTGACTTGAAACAAATCATAACACACCCTACTCGAATAACAGCAGATACCGAGTCATTCATTGATATATTATGTGTAAATAAAAAAGTGGAATGTAATCGAATCTGGAACCAAAGATGCATCACACACTTATCTGACCATGACATATAATATGCTTTTCTGGAATTTGACCAAGAGGAGATAACTGAACAAAAATTCTGCAGAAATTATAAGAATATCGAAATGGATAAATTCGCTGAAGATGCCAAAAATATGAATTGGAGACGTGTATACCAACTAGAAAATACTGATGACAAAGTAAATTGGCTAAACTCCTGTATCTTATCCCTAATTGACTTTCATGCACCTCTAATACCAAAAAGCAAAAAAAAAAAAAGACGAAGGCACCCTGGATGACGTACAACCTAAAATGAATACTAAGAGACCGAGACAATGCCCATCGAAAGTATAAAAGAACAATGACAGAAGTAGATAGGCAATATTACTGCCAAATCAGAAACTACACTAACAGAGCCATCAATGTCGAAAAGAAAAAGTATTATGAACATACGATTAAACAGAACATGAAATTCTAAAGCATTTTGGAATAAAATGAGACAATGGGGTTTCGTTAGCAACAATAAAAGTAACGGCATAGCAAGCGGTGAAAATTTCAATGCTAATGTAATAAATGATCATTTCATAAACTGCACCAGACACATCTCTTGTGAAGATATGCTATATAACTATTACTATGACAATTACATAGCAGAACGCCAAGACTTTACCATTAAACCTGTCGATCGCCAACAAATAGGAAAAATAGTGCACAGCATAAAGTCCAATGCTCCAGGAATGAATGGTATCACAATACATATGACAAAGATATGCTTACAATACTGCAACAATGAACTTAGTCACATTATAAATTACTCCCTGGAAAAAAAAAGTTATTCCACCATTAAAAAAAGAAGATTCTACAGAACTTAAAGACTTAAGACCAATTAGTATCCTTCCACCTGGATCAAAAGTTCTGGAAAGAGTAGTTCATGAACAATTGACAGACTATTTAGAAACACACAATATATTTCTCAAAGCCCATTCAGGTTTCCGTAAACACCACAGCACAACAACGGCACTACTGAAAATACATGATGATATCATAACAACAACTGACAATAACATGATCACAGTGCTCGTACTATTAAACATGTCAAAAGCATTTGACAGTGTAAGTCATGGGCTATTACTGTCTAAGCTATACTACTATGGAGTTAGAGGAATAATGTGGGAATGGTTCAGAAGCTACCTAACAGAGCGTAAGCAAACTGTTCAGCTTAGCGAGAAAGACACACATATATTTTCAAAACAGTGTACTATTAAATCGGGGGTACCACAAGGATCTATACTTGAGCCCTTACTTTTCAACGTCTTCATTATAGATCTTGAGCAGAAAATTGAATCTTGCTGTATTCATTATTATGCAGATGATTTACAACTCATGTTAAGTTTTAACGTGAGTAAATGCCATGAAGCTTTCCAAAAAATTAGTGATGATCTAAACAGCACTTTGCAGTGGACACTTGAAAATGGATTGCAGTTAAATATCAATAAGACAGATGCAATTCTTTTTGGTAGTGAAAAAAACAGAAACGAGTTACGCAACAATGGTCTCAAACTGATGATGAATAACAATGAGATAAAGTTCAGCGATTATGTTAGGAATCTCGGCCTTATTATGGATGACAAATAAAATTTCACTAAACAAGTGTCAAGTATGTGTCGCTCAGCATATTTAAGTTTAAGAGATCTGTACCACTTGAAAGTCAACTTACCAAAGGATGCCAAAATCAAACTAAGCGATTCACTAGTACTGTCAAAATTAAATTATTGCGACTCCGTGTATGGTACCTCCCTCAAAGTAGGAAACACACACATGATACAGAATGTTCAAAACGCCTGTATACGGTATGCGCAAGATGTTCCCTACAGAGAACACATAAGTCTATATATCAAGCAAGTGGGATGGCTGAACATGAAACAAAGACAGTGGTTACATCTATGCTGTATGGTGCATAATGTGATTGTCTCAAAAAAAAAACCAGAATACTTATTAAACAAAATCGAGAAACGCGAAGATGTGCACTCAGTAGCAACTAGAAATCGAGACATTACACTAACAGTGCCAGCACATCACACTGAGAATTTCAAGAAGAATTTCACATACCAAGCAACCAAGATATATAACCAACTACCCAACTACCATCCGATCTAAAAATACTGAGTCCAAACAACTTTAAAGCAAAAATAATTCAACTCTTAAAATCGGAACAACTTACCATTAATTATTAGCCGCTGTACTTTGTTCTGTTCTTATTTATTTATATATATATTTTTTCTATATATGCGTTATATGTATTTTTTAACTTATCCGACCCTTCTGTATAGACATTATATGTTTTTAATTTGTGATGATATATTAAGTATTTTGTAAAGATGTATGATCGTACAAAGGTCAGGTTTTACACCAATTCAACAAATTGTCACCTGGCCTAATCTAATTTTACAGAATAAACTGATTTATTATTATTATTATTATTATATCTTCAAATTAACCTTAACAGGAGCCGGGTAGCCCAGGACCTCCTGTATCAACATAGGGTGGAGTATAACGCTGACGTGCTACTCGTCAGCGAGCCCAACAAGAGGCACGTCACGACAAACAGTGCCTGGTTTACTGATCCCTCACAAGATGCGGGCATCAGGGTGTATAATAAATGCGCTAGCAACCCTCGCTACGCAAATGGAATTGCTAGTTGTGTAATTGGCGATGTTACCGTATATTCCTGCTACAGTACCCCTAACTCAAAATCCCTACATGCATGTGACTTGTGCCAAAAAGGACTATGTAGTGAATGTTCATCATTATCATCTACCGAAGACCGATGTATGAATCTAACCATAAGAAAACTGAAATTTTTCTGTTCAGAATGTGAACTTGAATATGAAAAGTGTCTGAAATTAAATAAAAAACTGATACTAGAAAACCAGAAGCTGCAAAACCAAAATTAAGAACTATCAAAACTAAATTCTACAATAAAGTACTTAAGTAAAGATAATTATACTGAGCTAAGTGGAAAAATAGTTCAGTTGGAAGATACATATAAAGATCTGCAGGATGAAATTAGAATAAATTTCATCAACATAGTAAAAGACCTCATTAAAAATGAAATGGGACAGCTAAAACAAGAGGTAACAGACCTTAAAGAAAGCAATATAGAATTGGTTAAGCTCTTTACGAATACCCCCCCAGGTGTTAACATAAAACCAGCCACACATTCAGCACTGTTCTAAAGGAAAACCATGACAAAAATAGACCAAATAAAATAACGTTCTTGAAAGTCCGTAGTTTGCGTAACCATCACGTCTATAAAAGTATTGAGGGCGTTGTCTAAATCCACACCTTGATCTAAAATTTTATTAGAAGTATTAAACGATTTAATTTCAGCTATTTCTTGTGCTTGTAATATGTAGCTGGCAAACGTTTCCATGTTTACTTTCATTGTTTTATGAAGTAGCAGTATTTATTCTAGTACATTCAATATTTTATGTCTAATTTCGTTGAAAAATATAATATAGTCAAGTTTCTCATTATCACTGTGCACTCGGTAAATTATAATTCTATATTTGAAAGCACTTCGGACAATTTCTATACCATCCGCCAACCGTACACATGAATTTGTTCTATGTTGCAGTGTTCTTTTATGAGACTTCATTTGGTTAGTTGTAGTTAAAATACATCTTTGCTTCTTTACTCAAGGAAATTGACGTTAAGAATGACCACACATTAACTCCTTTCACTATTTTATAGAAAAGGTATGCTACGTCACAAAATATCAAACCCCACCACATTTTATTGTATACGTATTGAACAAATATAGTTTTAGAGGTCAAGTTGCTTGGCAAGGAGGAAGCTTCGTCCTTGAAATCTATGCAAGCCAAGCCCAAGGTCACAGCAAGTGATCGTTCTGAGTAAGGGAACCAACTGACACGGTCAAAGTCAAGGTCACGGCAACTGTTATGCCGGGCTAAGGGGACGCCGTAACCTTGAACACAACGACCACATGTGTGCGGTCAAGGCCAAGGTGAAGTGGTGGGGGGAGACCGACCTACGGCTAACTTCCTCTACTTATGTCTAGTTGAGATTTTGGTTTTAGGCCGCCCTTAATATCGGCCGCCCACTTAAAACGGACCTGGGTAGTGCCCCATCTTGTTGAAAATACGAATAATCTTTCAGCCACTGTTAATTCATAAAGAAAATCTTGAAATTCGTTTTGCAGGAAATTAAGTTATCTACAAGCGGTTAATTTGCCATCATAAAAGTAAAGTCCAATTATTTTAGTCTCTAAAAGACCCACCCAAACATTCGTAGAAAATCATTCTTGGAAAGCATCCTCTCCGCATGAATGTGTATCTTCTTGTGTTCACTTATAATGCATATTTCTGTTGAAAAATCTATTACAAAAATTTGATTGGTCCTACCAAAGAATTTTGCTACATATCAGCGGGTCATTCCTTTTTTTATTTAACAACCATCTATAGTCCAAGTAAGGACTTCCCGAGACATAAAAACGCAACAAAAACTTTACGACCTCATTAAAATACCATTACCCTTTGTGCTGTCTCGACCGCAATTGACTCGCTTACCCTTATAGGTTTTTAATGTGCGTCGGGTCGTTTGATGCAGCATGCGGCCATGGCCCGCGGCGATAATAATTATGTCGTAAAGTTTTTGTTGCGTTTTCTATGTATCGGGAACTTATTACTTGAACTATACAAAATCTTACTCTCCTCGGCTAATCTCCCTCATTTAAATGTTGAAATTTCTTCATTTTGTGGCAACGAAATCCGTTTTTTAAAATATTTTTCTTGCACTGTCTTTTTTATGTGACAGTTTCTCTGAATTTGTCTCAAAGAGGTTCCTTTATTTTAGTTAATAATTCAATACTCTATTCAATTTTCTTACATTATTCGCAACATGCCCTCGCCTTACTATTTTTTTTGAAAATGAACCGTGTGTTTTTAGATTTTGACTAACTTCCTAAACATAGTTCGATTTGGCTGCGGAGCATCTGAAAATCTATCTCCGTAAACCGTGACTGCCATCTCAGTGTCAAAATTGCACTGACAATAAATGCTAATCATATCGAATTTGTTATTATTGGTGTACACCATAATTACTGATATAAAACTTGTCTTAGAACTCGACAACGCAACATACAACAGTGACAATCTGTCAAATTGGTTAATAACTCTATACATTATTTTTCACTAATCATGGCATAGCTGATTTTTACGATTCGATGATATGAATTTTGGTTTTCGTAAAATTTTAAATATTTTGACACTATCAGTTAAAATTTTTGTGACATATTTTATATCGTTGGAAAGAGAAAAAATAAACGGAATTAATGGTGTCATGGCCTACTTTGATATTTGTTCTTTTCATTTTTGCACAAGAGCGTATGTCAAAACCAACTACGTTTTACACATTTTTTGATACACATTATTATTTTTATTGTCTTTGCCCTCAACTTTCATCCCTTTAACTTTTTTCATATCTCCTCAAATAAGGAAGCTATTTTATAACAGTTTGTGGTTTTCCTATTATTCAGGTTTTTGTAATATACCTCACTAAGTGAATGGATTTCAAATTTCTTTTTACTGAAATATAGCTCACAAAAAATGGGATAACTGTTTCTTCAACTTTATTCTTGTGCAATAGATATTAAGCGACATATTTGGTGTGGCCTTCGTAAAATAGGCAGACGGTATATAAAAATAACCAAATAACTTTTCTTAACTTTTATAAACAGTCGAGCGAGAGCAAATATGGCAGATTTCAATGATTCTTACTTCCTACATATCCCACGCAGATATTTATAAAGTATTTTTTTTCCAGATTCACGGGGGCACTCATACACTTACTTAAAAGTTCCTTGGGCACAGGTATTTTGGCCATACCCAGAGCCTTCAAAAGTGCAGGTTTAGTAGTTGGACTGATAGGAACACTTTTTATAGGATTTTTATGTACACATACCATACATATTTTGGTAAGTATTAGCACACTCCTTTACTGTTTTATGCGTCATTTTCCTTGCCTTATTTCTAAGAACTAGATTTAAAGGTGTGGTCAATTTAATATGAGTGATCTCTACAAAACCATTGTTGTTTTTAAAAGCTTTTATTTAAGAGCGCTCCAGATATAAGCCGGAAAGACGGTTCAATTTACTCTCATATAAATCATTATTTTAAAAAACGGCTTTCACTAAAAGACATTAAATACATGTCACAATGTGGGACGATGAGAGAAAAAAAGTATATATATATATATATATAAAAAAAAAAAATTCTATTTTCGATTTGCAAAATAATTCTTATCATCCCACATAGGTATTATTAAAATAAACTGTTTCCCTTTTGTAGAACTAAACTAATATTAGCCCTAATATCCTCAAGTGTACCAAGAAATTTAAAGATTAGGTATAATAAATTTGTCCAATGTCATATTCTATTACATCTCTATCTCTCTCTTTCCAAGCACACCGTACATTCGGCTGCGTCATTTTATTGACGTGAAGTCATTTACAATTAAAATTGGAAGCATGGATGACTAATGCACTCCGAACAACTCTTAACTTGCAATGTTTGTTGGTTAGTTAGTTTAGGTCAAATCTTGCAAACAGAATTTCGATTAGTTCCATTTAAGCTAGAGCTTTGAAATTTGGCACATGTGTATAAGTCAGGTGACAATACACTTTAACATTTTCATACAAGAAAAAAAACAAGATGGCGGCTTCAAGATGGCGGACGACCTTATCGTTTATGATCCGATACGACTCAAAATCAATATCTGGGGATTACAGCATATCAAAAGACTAAAAAGTAAAAAATAAAAATATTTTTAAAAAAGCTCCTCCTTCAAAAGCAATCTCCTTTGCACACGAAAATCCCGCGACAAGCTTTTATATAAAAAACAAAAAATTATATAATGTAACAAAATGATAAGTTTGATTTTCTTCAAAGTTTATTTTCTATTTTTTAGAGCATTTATATATAAAAGCTTTTTTTTTAAATATTTTTTTATATAATTTTTTTAATATTATATTGTACGGCTTGAGAAGCTTTGAAATATTGTAAAATAAATATAAACAAGTGAGTGATAATGTACACGACAGAACATTAATTTTTGTTTTCATAAACTTCAAAATAGAATAATATTCGTACATAGTCTTGGCTTATCCACTATTCTGCCTTAATTTTGTTCGACGTGAACATACTTGACCTCTACTTCTAATATAGAATTATTTTTAAAGAATATGTCCACTGACTGACTTTGAATGATATAATTTTTATTAATTTACAAATATCTTTTGGTCATTTGCACAACAGTGGATTAACTCTAATCCTGGATTAGGTATACAAATTGATTTAACAATAGTTGATTTCGTATCTGAGCAAGGATTAAAGATAATCCTGTGAAGTGCAATAGCTTTGTTTACAGCTTATATTAAATTATCAAAAAATAGCTGATCTTAAACTCTCTAAAGAGCTCAAAGCGCACAAACATCGAAATTTTGTTCTTATCCTGCATCTGAGTAGATAACCAAAGCCGCTTCTGGGCCACTGAGTAAAGGAACACTGGGGGTTCTTAATGACGTTATGAACTTTATGGTGCCCATCATAAGTCTTTGTGATTTAAGAACTGTTTGCAGCTGTTTAAAACCTGTTTACAGTTGTTTGAGACCTGTTTAGAGCTGTTTAACACCTGTTTACAGGTGTTACAACGGTCTATTTATCGTATGCAAATTTAGAAAAATATTAGTAAAATGTCATTTATAAATCGGTAAAAACGAAGCCTGTAGTCGCGCGGCATATTCGTATTCAACTCTAAAGCTATGGTTGGTGCATTTTTGGATCCGATTCCATGATTGGTTTAGGTATTTAGCTTCATTTTGATGAGAGATAGAGGATGCGCGGAAGAAAGTCACGTTGATGGATGGTGTACGCCGAGAACAAGAAATCAGAACGGCGATTAAAAATGGGTAAAAGGAAGATTGCAAGTGGTGTATTACCGCGAATTAATGTGTAAAGTTGTGCTAGATGTTGACTCGTATTGATGAGAAAGTCTGGCGATATTACCCTCATAAGTTCCATTCTAGAGAGAAGTTTTATTTTTTTAGTGAAAGATGCCATTTATTGACGGTGTATACAGCAAGTACGCCATATTATAAGATTTCCCCGTTATATTTTACGGCATTGGTCCGTATACTGTACTATTTTATCAAAGTGTAAACCTTAGACATTTTCATAGTGAAATAAAAATTTTACCTTGTCTAGTGCGTGCAACTCGTCGTGAATTAGGAGTTAATTGTAAATTTTTGAATACTACGCCCTCCAAGTAAATATTTGGAAGATTCATGTTAATACCAATTAATGTTTCATATGACAAAGTGCATTATAAACTATAAGTAAGTTCTTGTTAAGTTCACTCAATGGTTTTCGGCTTTTTACCAAAAAATAAAATCCGTGTCTCCCGACATTGATGTATTTTTATGTTCCACGGTCTCAGGGTCATGAATTCTATTGCTGTAATACAGAATTAAATTAAACATTATTTGTTTCTCTTTAATCCAGTATTTTCCCTCACTCCAGAGGTTGAGCTAGCTAGGTTCGTTTAAGGACAAACGTTCTTAAAGAAATTTAGAGTATAAATAGAAGTTGTTTCACTGTTTAAAATCTGTTTTATAGCCCGATGGGCACATGCCATTCAGTTCATGACGTCATTAAGAACCTCCAGTGTTCTTCTACTCAGTGGTCCAGAAGCGGATTTGCTTATCTACTCATCTGATTCTTCCTTATCGATCGTTTGTTGATAGCTGACAACTTAAATACATAATACATATTTTCTTAACCGTAGGTAGTGGCATCTCAGGAAATGTGTAGGAAATCAAGAGTTCCCAGTTTAGGATATGCGGAAACGGCGGAAGAAGTTTTTAAAAATGGACCAGGGGGCTTCAGAAAATGGTCCAAGGCAGCAAAGTAAGTTTTCCATTTATGGGTACTGATTAGATTGCTGAAAGCTGTTTGATTCAGTTGTGGTACAATAAAAAAAGCACTTCCTTTTAATTAAATCGAAAGATTATCACAAACATAAATAAAATAAATTAACAAATAAAATCTGTATTATCCAACGAGATTATCTTTACAATAATATGGGATACGTCTCATAGATACAGTGGTAATAAGTATACACAATAATCAGGTAAATAAGAGGCTATACCTCGTTTAGGATATGTCATGGACTTTCAAAAAAATTCTTAAAGAGAATAAAAATAATGCTGAAATAAATAGTTTTTTATGTTATGTTGGAAAATTGATAATGAATTATGTTCTTTCAGATGTCTTGGTAAACGGTTAAATTTGGTCCCAAATTGATAGGTAGATATTTTCCAATGTAGAGTCTATTGATATTAAAAAAAATAACAATATTATACCATTTCGAGTATTATAATGCAGCATCTCTTGATTTTTACATAGTTTATGCTTATTTTTATATGTGAAAATGGCGAGTTCAAAAATGAGCACCCACTATAGGGCCAAATTCTGTATTTACTGAAGAAAGGTTTACAGGAATGTGTACTTGGAACACCTGCTATGCATCTGATCAGCCGTTTCTGCGTGATAAATACTTTATTAGCACGGCATGAAGAGCCCCATATTTGTATTCTATTGCATATAGAATCCTGAATTAAACATAAGCGTGATAGAACAAGATCAATTATTGTACATTTAGGACTTGTTTCATGTTTTTAATAGGTAGCACTGAGTATTTAACTTCTAGATTAAATTTGTGCATTGTAATTCCCAATTTAAATTTTCATCCAGTATTATTTCCAAAAATCTGACGTGAAGATCTTTTAACATTATTATCTACATTAATATCTTGCATTTTTGCTTGTCGATTATAAAATAGAATATAATTTGTTTTACTGACGTTCAAATAGAGTTTGAGGTTATTGAATGTAATGTTTATATCGATGACTGCCTTGTTGACTCTTGTTTCTAGATTTTTTAAGTTCTTATCCGGAAGTAAAAACGTATTGTCAGCAGCATACATGGTCACTTTATACTGCGACGCACTTGAGGAAGCTCGTTTACAAGAAGTAAAAATAACATAGTGCCCAAAATTGAGCCCTGCGGTACCCCCAACTTGATCTCACAGTGGTTAGAGTCTCTTTTCATTAAGGTATGGTTATTTTTGTGGCATATCTGGACAAACTAGGAACGTTCGTCGAGATAAGATTTATACCAGCCAAGAGCAACACCTCGAATACCATAAACAAGCATTTTCTTCAATAATATTTTTTGGTCGACACAGTCACCACTACGCTAGGACATTATATTGGACGCGCATTTCGTCAACCATGTAAGAATCACCAGGAGATAATTAAAGTATTTTATTCATCCATATGATGTCACCATGGTTGGCGAAACATGCATCAAGAGGTATTCGAGTATAGTATTTATAGCAAGTAGTTCATAGCTTAGGTAATATCGAAGTCTCAAATTTCTTTCAACACCAAAGAGTTTTCACGCGGAGTCTACTTAAGAGAAGTTTACTGTCAAACGCCATGGTGGCTGGAAGAGTAATACTGTAGTGAAGGGTGTATTAAGAATTCCCATGAAAACAAGAAAAAGTTTTCTGTTGCACCTGGAGAAAAATCATCGACCCGTTGTTTGTTCACAGCAATTAACTGAAATTTATAAATACATAAAAATTGTGTGTAAAAATTTATCATTGCGTTGAACATTAAGTCTGCCGGTACCAGTATCATCATTTGCTATCAATTTATTTATTTCAATAATATAAATTTTATATTCAGTTCAAATACATAAAAAACTTCATTGACGGTCTCAATGCCCGGATTTTCAAAACTAATTTTTAATGAGATCCGGAATTTGGGTCATCCTAGACGAGAGAGTTTATGAAGCTAGTTATTTTAATGTGTTGCTAGAAAGGTCTGATCCAACAAAAGTAAATTTTCACGTCTCTTAAATGAGAACTCTGTTCTTAACATTAACCGCTAATAGTAAAAGAAGTAGTTTAAAGTAATCTTAATTGCAATTAAAATTCCAAAACAATGTATAAATCGGAATTCATCGTGACTTTGTATTATTTTATTTTCTCAAATAATAATGGAAAAAGAACTCTATTAAGTGTTCCATAATGAAATCTACAAACTGATTGTCTTATCACTGTTATTGCTTAAATTTAAATTAATATTAGGTAAATATTTTTATACGTATAAGAAATTATGTGAGCGTTTCCTTCGATTATACAGGGCGTTTCATTAAAAACAATCCACCTTAATTTTTTTTAGTAAAAACAAGAAAAAGACTTCGCTTCAGAAGAAGACCACGACAAGAAGGTCGAAACGTCAAGTATTCAAAACTATGGATCATCCGCTCCGCGAAAGCCTTAGAACCAAAATAAAATCTAGAATACACAATTAAATATTTTGTTATTAACATTGGATCGCAAATAATAATGACCTATATTTAGTTTTAAACGAACTAAGTTTGTTATTCTTTAATTCATGAGGGACTGAGTTACAAACTTTGCATATCTGATACCGGAACGACCTTTTAAATATCTCAGTGTGATGGGGTGGAGGAGTTAACAAATCTTTGAATCGAACATCATTTAGATTATGAATATCAGTTCTTAATGTTATTTTCTGTATAAATATTGAGATGATTTGTTTATTATGATAATATGATGTGAACAGGCCGCATGATGTATTCGTCTGTTATTCATATTTAACCAGCCTATATCCCTTAGTTTATATGAAATTCTCTCCCGCTTTCGAATTCCAAAAATAAGTCTTTAACATGAGCTTTGTATCTTCAGCATTTTATTCTTATATAGACTAGTTAAATTAGGACTGTAAATGCTATCAGCAAAATTAAGTGACGACAAGATCAGTGACTCGCATAATGTAATTTTAGTTTTCTGAGGTAGATAATGCCTATTACCATGTATTAATTTGACGGCATTACGTGTTTTTTGTACTAGTTTATTAACATGCGTGTTAAACCTTACATCTTCATCAATAATGACCCTCAAATTTTCTATATCATTTACTGATTCAATTGTTTGATTCTCAATAGAAATTTATTAATAGCATATTTTTACCTCATTTCTGTATTTTTATGTCCAAAGATAACTTTCGATTTATTTGGGTTGATAATTAAACAATGGTCCTTGAATAGGTCTACAAAATATTTGAAATCCTCATTAATGTTGGTACAGGCATTATCTGTCTCGTTTGGCAAAAAGAGTGGTAGAGTTGGGCGTCGTCTGCGTAAAAGTGAGCTTGACAATAAGACAGAGATTTGACCAACTGACTAGAATATATATTGAAAAGTAGTGGACCTAAGATGTACCCTTGTGGTACTCCTGACTTGAGTGCTAAGGAATCGGAGGTTTCATGATCGATACTAACTTTTTGTTATCTATTACTCATATAGTTTTTAATCAACATAATAGCATCTTCAGATAATACGATGTAATGTAAAAATCCTTCAAGCTTACGATAGTTAATAGTATCGAACGCTCTGCTAAAATCGTGTAGAACGAGTACAGTACACAAACCCTGATCAATCGCCCCTAAAATATCATCTGTTGCATTTAGGAACGCCGTGGTGCAATTATGTCCAATCCTAAAACCAGTCAAATCTGGTGATCGAGGTGGCCACCCCAATATCAGATCTCATTTACCCATTGAATTATCATTGAGAAATTGACGGACAGTCACAGCAAAATGTGTTGTGCCCCATCTTGTGCAAATGCAAGATTTTCAGAAAGAATCTCATAACTTTCTAATATTTTGGTAGTCTGTGAATCAATCATAATAGTTTTTGTTCTTTTATGTCCGCTATAGCGTAATCAATGAATTATTACAACTGATTATAATGGCGAATAAAACTGGCAATTTGAGAACCTTCTTCTATACTAACTGAATATGCTCTATGCTCTGTAAGCAAGTCGGATTGTCAGTAAAAGACTGAGTCATACATTTGTTCATTTCATTTACATAAGTATAGTTTAGATAAAAAAGATACTTCTATAAGAAATGATAATCGCTAATAATGTCAAGGTTTTTAAAATACGCATAGTATATGCAGAACTCGCTAATTTGTTGTTGCAAGATCCTTTATATCGATAACTCTTATGAATATATAACGAGCATTAAATTGTTTTCCATTAAAATATATTAAAAATTTATTTTTTAGATATCTAGATGTTAAAAGACTTTATTGGACGGGTACATATTGAGAAATTTTTCGGTAAAATGTTATATAATATATAACATAGTCTATAACATTTTGAGAGCGTTGCTGTAATACAATAATTGAATACAAGCGTAACTACAGTTTCACAAAGTTTTTGCGTTGCTTAAAATTGAAAATATGCTTGTTTGCTTAACCACAGTTCAGTTAGCTTTCATTTATGACTTCTAAAATAGGTTAATTTTAATTTATTAGGGGCAAATCGTAATTGAGCTGAGCTTCTTCTTCTAAAAAGTCAAATGTAGTCGATTATTTTCTGAGCAGAATAGACTAGCAACCACCGATTTGGTTGGATTAATCTTAAGGGTTATGTTGATATGAACATTGATGGATGTTATCTAGATCCTACTTGATCAAATTAGTGGCAACATCTGCGTTAGATAGCTCAAAACAATGAGGAAGCAGGATACAGTCAGCGTAGGCTTGCAGATGTGAAATTGTTACTACCTTAAGTACATCCGTTTTACATATAAGAAACAAAAGAGGGCCAAGAATGGATTCTTGAGGGACACCTGATGTTACTGTTTTAAAATCAGCTATTTCTGCACATTGACGACGTTTACTCAAAGAATGCATGAACTGCAAATATCCCAAATAACAACTTATATTTATTTTTTATTTTATTTTTATTTTACGAATACGGCTGCCCAGACAGATATGCATCCAATTACAGGGCAGGAAATATACAAAGAAATATATATACAGTACAGAAATAGAAACTTGCTACTAAATAATTTACAGAGGAATAATGACTATTAAAACTAAAACTAAAGAGAGGAAACAACAAATATATATATATTATATATATGATTTGCAGGAAACAATTACTCAGCGGGCAAATACCCCGACCTGCATTGAATTAAACCTTACAAATCATGAAAGAATGGTAGCCAATATCATTTGTCAATTCCCTGACCAGACATAGACCGGTTTCGAACTTATTAATTCTCATCAGTATGCCATAGGTCATGGAACAGACAAATGATGGTGGCCAACCTGCTAGTTTTATACAAACTATAGTAAATTGAGTAGTGATGAGAGGTAAGAGAATCCTCTCACATGATCAATTGCTATTATACACCATAGATGTCTCCATGAGCGTATAGCGACTTGCGATTCTGCAAGTACCTGAGAGCTCTCAGGCCGTCTTCAGGTCTTATAAAAGTAGTAAATAAATCATTAAGTACTTGCATAAGTATACATAGACTCAACTTATTTACCTACAAGTTCCTCCTGGCTTAAAAAATCAAATTGAACTTGAATAAATTCGGATAATCCTAGTTAAAACTAAATGTTCGCATTTATACTTGAATAAAGTCTTATAATCCTGGTGAAAACTAAACTGTTTGAAGTCAGAACCTTCATAAAACTGCTAGGTTTTGGTTTTATAATTATTCGAATGTTTCCTAAATTTCTAATCTATTTGCTAGTGATTGATTGGAGTATCATTAAGAAATTTTAAATAACTTAAATTTTCTTTTAAAATTGCCACTGCTTTTAACTTTTTTCTACTTGCTTGTTGGCGCTGACTTAGACATTCTCTATACAGTCGATGTCAGGGGTCGGGATTTTTTGGGGTTTTTGCTTTTTATTGCCAGAGCACCAATCTGGAGACCCTCCCCCGTTTTCGAGGTCGCTAAACAGGATGGTGGGAGCCCCGCAATTTTTTTTCCTCGGCAACCCCCTTAAATTGGCAAAAAACCACCCCCAAAGTGCCCTTTTCCGTGAACCCGTTTATTTTCTCCAGTTTTTCGACTAACTGTTTTTCCCTCGAGTAGGACGGAAAGTCCCACGAGGGATTTGACCTCAGCCACCTCTACACCAGGCTTCCAACCCTCTAGGGGTTAGAAAATTGAAATTTTTTTTGTGGAAAAAAAATTGATATTTTACAGGTGTTTTTGTGAGGAAGGTGGTCGCGGTTATGTAACCATCCCGGGAGTGTTGTCTCCCTTCAAAGGGTGTGACTAATACAATATAACAGTGTCGACACAGTGCATACACAAATATTGTGCCCTGGTTTAAACACATTTTGCTTTTAGTATATCTATTTTGATTAAATTTAATACGCGGATATTTCCTTAGTGTTAATATTAGGTAGCTAGTTCTTCCTAGAAAATGGAGGGCAGGGATTAAAAGAATAATAGCACGTCAGCTACACTGACTGTTCTGCATTGGCCTACGCGTATATGGAAATTCCTAGTTGCATCGAGCCTGTCATTATATCTCCATATGGCATGTAAATGTAAATAAATAAATGCCATAGAGTGATTTGCCAAGGTAAACTCGCATAATCCGTGAAAAGAAAGGATTGCATGGCATTGTACTCTGTTGTTTACCTTCACCTGTTTATGGCTCCGTAACAATGTTCAAACAATAACAAATTTATTTACTGGGACACTTGAAGCGACAATGTCAATTATTTTTAGTCCGTCATAATAAATAGTTTTATCAGATTTTAGAATCTTGAATATCGTGTGCGTACGAGCGTTCAATGGAATATTTTTTTATTATTTTCATAAACTGCTATCTGAGGTACTGTGATGATACTAGACACTTTGACATGTTATACAAAATTGAGAATCTTATTATTTTTTAGTAACGGGATCATCAGTAATCAATTAATTAACATTCCTAGAATGGGATGTCATTTTATTCTTTCACTGTATTACAAATGCATATACAAAGTGACCAATTTAAGAGCTGGACACCTCTCTAAAATTTTTATTTGTTGGCCGATTTAAACGATTGTTTTTAATGATAGAGCTTCCATAACTCTACCATGGTGCAAAATTTCATATCGAAATTCAAAATTCCAAGGCCTATTTCGATTTTTTAAGGCCAGAAATCCAAGAAAAGTGTTAGCAATTTTTTTAATCGCAAATTTGACTACGCCACTGGGTTTAGGATACCTTTAAATGGATGTGACCAAAATTTAATAAAAAACTATCGGTTTTTAACAGAATTTACCATTCGTATACTGAGTCACACTTCATTAAAGTTCCCAATGCACAACGGCACAATTTCATATCATGTTCAACTCTGCGTGCACGGACCTTCGGGACAAATTTACGGGGTCATTCCAAAATTAATTAATCTCTTCGCCTATTTTCATTAATAACTCCTAAATTAAAATCGATCCGAATTTCATTCTTATATCAAAAAATTCTCCCTTTCAACGCCGACACGGTTACATAATTTTCATATCCGAATTTCCAGTATTACCCTAAATGATGCAATATTGCACAATCGTTGCCCCCACTGAATGGAGGGGGCATATCCAGACCTGCATACCTAAGCCCCGACGAACCGTATAAATAGCTGAACGCAACGAGCTCTGGCTAAGTTCGAAATCGCCAACAAGTTAAAGTGAAATTAGTACGTTAAGTTTTCATGAATGAAACCTTTAGTAATTATTTAAAAGTGATTTTAAATTTAATAAGTTCTTATATTAGTAAAATCGCCCCGGTTCTATTTAACTTAAGTTGTAGTTTCCACCATCTAGTCAGTTTCCTACTTCGTCTACAGCCTAATTTTTCTGAGACGAAACTGTCGAGATCTTGCTTCCTTGGCCAAAACCAAGTAAAAAAGAGTTTTTTAAATTAAATTAAATCGCCGCCGCGCTTAAAACACAAAAAGTGAATTTTTTCAGAACATTTTAAAATAAATCCTTTAAATAATTTTATTTTTTCACCAATTCAGCTACGATTGAACTTCTGCTAACAAAACTTGTTAAATAAAAATATAATAATCCAATTACGTTCGAAACTCTGTTAATTAAACTTAAATAATTTGTTCGTTCTGTTTTAAAACAAGTGTCATGATTTCAAGAGATACTATATACAGGTTGTAGCCTTCGACCCTGACAGAAACAATAAGAACTCAAAACGTGCTAAATAAATTAAACTTTAAAACTAAGTACATACAAAGTTCCAGAACCCACATACAGGATGTAGCATTTGACCCGAACAACTACTCCAAGAACCTCAGGGCTTCTCTCAACGAAATAAAGTGCATGAACACCCTCAAGGGACTCTACCAAAGCTCTCCGACTCAAACTTTTTTAATTTTTCAATCTAGATGGTCCCGTTCGTGTTCACACGAAAGGTCGCGTCCTCGCGTCACATCTTCAGTGTATGCAATCTTAAACGAGGATTGTATAGGGGCTATACCATCCTTCGGAGGGGATGTAAGTCCTTTGTCTATTAAAGGTTAGGCAAGTAAAAGATCCCTACTCTTCGAAGGAGAAGAGGTTTGGCAACATTCCTCCACTCCGCATAGAACGTGCTATATTTTCTCCAAACACCGCTTGTGAATGGCAGTGCAAGAATTTTAGTGCCGCTCAAAGCTCGTGAGCGGCCGTAAAAGAGTATTACTGCAGCTCAGATGAAGTGTCAGACAATGACACTTTAAGTTCACGAACCCTGTTATAAAAGTGAAATTTATTGACGTTTGAAGAAACAGCTATTTATGTAAGAAGTCCATAGCAAACTCGTCTTTTTCGTCCTCAAAATACAAAATATATCTTTATAGTACTAGTAAAATAAAGTCGCTTTATTTTACTAGTACTATAAAAGGGTACTTTCGCAAAATAAATCATAAAGAGAACAGTTGTACATAAAAATATTTACTGGTAATATAGTAAAATAAAATAACTTTTTAGGCAACTGTCAGAGAAAATGACGTTTATCCGATCTGACAGCATTCCTACAGTGTCATCTCTTTGTACTCAGTTGCCAATCTCATTTTTTTGACCGCTTCTACTTCACGGCCGCATGTACTACTTAATCATCACTAATATTTGAAATATGTCACGGCTTGTCACTAAAACTGTGACGTTTTCATTTGTTGATACACAAATAGCTATTATTTTACTAGTACTATAAAAGGGTGCTTTACGGCCGCAAAATTAAGTCATAAAGAGAACTTGATAACAGTTAGGTAGTGGTGAGAGGTAAGTGAAACCTCTCAAATGGTCAATTGCTACTATACACCATAGATGTCTCTATGGGCGTATAGCGACTTGCGATTCTGCAAGTACCTGAGAGCGGCGACCTTTCAGTCCTCGGTGGACTTAACCTACTGTTATTGATAACAGTTGTACATAAAATTGTTTACTGGTTGGATATGGGGAAAAGCCGCAATTTTTAATCACCTCTAGTTAATTAATTTTAGTCACTACCATGCAAAACGCTTTTTATTGTATATCTCCTAAATGGTGCGTCCTACGTTAATTTATCAAGGGAGCTTTTTCACAGAAAATTGAATGATCTATCATTTTTATTTAAAACACTTTTCTTTAAAATCAATATTTTGTACGTCACATCGTTCCAAATTGACCTAATATCCTTTTTTTAAATAATTTTTAAAAAAAATTCGTATATAAAATTGAAGAGGATTAAATTACCTATAACTTTTATATAAAACTTTTTTTTGTACGGTGAATATTTTCCCTACAAGCATACTTTCAAAGTTCTAGCTTCGGCTGCCGTCTTGAATTTAGGGGGGCAATTTGTTTTTGTCCAATAGCTCGCCCATTTTCAACATTGGCTAAAAATGGTCATTACTAAACTTGTAGGAAATTTAATTCTCTCTACCTAACATATTATCTTTAACAAAGAAGGATTTTATCTCGACAGTCTCATGTGAACTCCTTCTAGATGATTTGAGTGAAAGTTACAAAAATAAAAATAAAAAAAAAAAAATTAAAATGTCATATTCAAATAATTGGTGAATGCGCTGGTGTAAACCAATAATATTTTATTTGTCGTTAAACTGTAGACACTGCAGTTTTATTTCATTAACTACGTAGAAGATAAATAAGGAGTACTATAAATGATGAAGAATATTTTTCGGCAAAAAATTTAACTGCCCTCAAAAGAAATCTCTAAATATTATTCAGTCGCAGTTGTCTGGTTCATTGGACCTTCTTACCTAATCCTGAAATTGGTGTGGAACACATTCTTTTACCATATTCAGGGAAGTTAAACAAGTTAAATAGTTTGAATTTTGAAAAATGCGTAGTCGGAGATTGTCATGTTTAGGTAAATTCTGTTATATCATAGCAAGATATTATGTAAATAAATATTCTGTCGGCAATACTCTACAGCAACTTTTCCTCGGTACGCACACTTTCGTGTAGTAAACGATATCTGAGAATGGACACCCTAACGGAGACAATCTTATGCGTCAAATTTACCCAACATACTCAGACCTACAATAGAAAGTGAAAGTTGCGAGCTAATAAAAATATTACACAATAACAAAACGTGGTCCAAGCGCGCATAACATAATATAAAATGAGATAATTATAATGCAATTTTGTATTGCTAAACTCTCACCCAAAAAAATAACTGTGTCGAATCACATTATGTTAAATCGATCAAAATATAATCACTTATAATCGCCAGGTTGGTGATAAACATACGGAGTGTCCCACAGTTAAGTACTATCCTTTCGGTGAGCGATAGAAACTTGAAATTTAATAATATTTGGAAATTTCCTCATCAGCGAAAGAATTTATGATTACGTTTGAATTTTGCCCTTGAATGTATTAGGCTCCTCTATTTCTACAATGCTGGAAGGAAGACAGTGAAACTTTATTGTTTAGTGTCATCACTTTATAGTAGCGCGAATAATTAAATATATCTTGAAGACTGCAAAAATATCATTAAGGTTTTCTGTTTCCGAGGCCAATATTTCAATATATCCATGTTAAAATTATGACTTGTATAACCCAACCCTTAAATCAGTTGCGACGGGAATTCCAGCCAATTTTTCAATTTTTATATTGAATCGTTTGTTATTCCAAACCTTTCTTAATTTAGAAAGTTTGCAATATTTCTTAATATTTTCTTTTAACTTAACAAGTCTGAAACATGAGTTTTTTACGGTATAGCCTAAAATTATTCTTAATATGATATATTCTTGATATGAATGAAGGTCGAGAGATAAGTGCACTTGCCTCTCACCCAAAAGTTCCGGGTTCGATTCCCGGTCGTGGCAGTGGAAAATACTGTAAGAGAGATTTTTCCACTTTACACGGATATTGGGTGTGTGTCGCTTGTCTCTAAGTGTATAGCCACCACCCACACAAGGCTCTTCTAGGGCCTTCCAGGATAAAGAGGGTCGTAATTACCTGTGGTGTTATTTATTATTTATATATTTATCATATACTTTAAGTCCATGATTGTCATTTAACGCACTGGAAACAGATTTTTATGGAAAATATATTTCTTGTATGAAAATGATAAAAAATATTTTATATATTAAGTCTAAGTAACACTGTAAATATATCATGCCACAAATCTCTCTCCTTACTAGGAGAAAGCAGTGTGTACAAGTAAATGGCTCTACAAGCAACTACGAAGATATAAATTGTGGCGTACCTCAAGGAACTGTGTTGGGATCAGTACTATTTAACATATATATCAATGATTTATTTCAAATAGAAGCAGAAGGGACTATAATCGCTTTCGCAAATGATACCGCCATCTACTATAAACACAAATCTTGGGCGTGCCTGAAACAAAAATTAGAAAAAGATATGAAGATAATACTTAGCTGCTATTCTGAAAACCTACTCACCTTCAATAAATACAAGACAGTATACTTAACTTTCTCTTCGTATTGTAACACCTTGTAGATTTTCAACATCTAAATATAAAAATAGGTGATCAACATACCAACATTAAATCTGTGGAAAAAACTATTTAACTAGGTGTGGTAATAGACTGACATCTAAGATGGGATAAACATATTGAGACACTAAAAAGGGAATTAAGATATGTCCTATGCAGAATAAGACAAATAAAAGACTTCTTAAACCTAGAAGCAGTTGGAAATAATTTACCATGCTTTAGTGGAAAGCCATTTTAATTATGATATAATTACCTGGGGAGCTACAAATAAAACATGCCTAAATCACACTAGTGTACTACAAAGAAGAATATTGAAAACAATGACTAATAAGATCCTTCAGATGCTTTATACAAGGAGCTACATGTTCTAACTAATAATCTAACACCAGCTGATCACAAATACAATACACGTGCTAAAGAAAAATCTGTAATAGTTCCTTTGAAAACTACAACGAAAGGTTAGCGTGGCTATGACTATCAAGCCCCAAAGGTTTACAACTCCATACGAAAAGTATAAAAATGGTGCTGAATCAGAGAAGATAAATACCTCCCAAAAAAAAAATCTCTTTCAATATAATATAGGTAAGGTCTGTGAATTAATATAGAAAATGCATAAAATTAACGACCCTAAAAAACAACATTATAGACTGCTTACTTAATAACATGCAAAAATTAAGTTATTTTAACGCTCTTCCATAAGCCTGGAAAAATGACCTAATTTTTGTTAATGTATGTTTTTATTTGTTATAGTTTTATGATTTATTTTAAATGCACTACTTGTACTTTGCCTCACTCTCAAATCTAGATGAGCATGAGCATTATGTTTATTATTATATTTCGCCATTTTACTACTACTTATACTGTATCTTACACATTGCTGTTACAATATACTTTTTAGAGATTTAGTACCATATTCGTTTGTATAAATTTATAACTGTTACCACTTTGTGTAAAGTTATTATTATTTATTGTTGTGGTTGTTTGTAATATTAATAAACATTATTATCATTATTATTATATTACTTATTTATATATTTTTTGTTTTTCAGTTATTTTGTTGAAATCGCATTGGTCCTCACATACTTTGTTGGATGTGCTGTTTATGTGGTGTTCATCACCGAATCTATAACCAAAGTAAGTTTTTTAGAATGCTAAGAAGTTCTGTTGCATGCATAACCTGTTTCAATGCAATCGCTTTGTTTTACGTAACTGTTGAAGCCGAAATTGATCGTAGGAATATTTTACGATATCCACAATATAAAAGTGTGGAAAATACCGCGATTGGTACATCTATTTTTGTTTTAAATACGTGAGAATTATTAACATTAGGTAGATAATTACTATTAGATCAAGAACATTAGAAAACTACGCAAACAATTGCACAGTATTTGAAATTCAATAGTAAGAGTGACTACTAAAAACTTTTAATAGTGCCAATGAGAGTGACATTTACGGTGTCGCGACGCCTGGAAGAAATTTTTTGATGACAGGAACTTTGGTACTTTTTGTAGTACATACTATTCCATTAAAACCAGTAGTTTCCAGGTATTTCTGTCTACTTTGGCAACACTTGCGTATATTTTGCTGTGTTGGTCTGCTATATCATTGATTGGCTCACTGTAAAAGTAAAATAAATCTTTATATGTCCCCATAAGAAAAAATCTAATGGAGTTAAGTCAGGTGATCGTGCCGTCTGATTACTTAATTAGTTCCTATCCATCGTCCAGAATATGTTCGTCGCAAATATCTAACTACTGTTCTGATGATCTAACTGATGATCCAGATTATGTGCTCGTCATGTGGAATGTTTCTTAATTAATTTGGCTGCTCTTCTTGCATTAACCTCAGGTATCTAATACCACTTAATGTTCCATAAAACAGATAAGGTCCGACTATATATCCATTTAATATTCCACGGCAGACATTTACTGTTTGATCACTGGTTGTTCGTATCCAACTCAGGTTATTTTGAGACCAATAACGAGCAGTCTATGTTGTCACAAACAAATAATAATGGAAGCACCTCTCATGGTGTATGCTATGTTTCAATGTTGCAGCTACCGCTGTCGAAAGACAACTTTGTATTTCACCTCCATTTGAAAAAGTACGAATCACTTGAAGTTAAACCTTCTTATTGTATCTAGTGATCACCTCTTAGCGAATTTTAATTTTCTGGCTAGTTACCAAATATTTGACTAGGGATTTTTTTAGTTTGCCTCAAAAACCACTGATTTTAATGGAGAAGTCTGTAAGCAGTACTACAAAAAGTACTCAGAATTAAACATACCGTCATCAAGAAATTTTTTTCCGGTGTCGCGACACCACTGTTATTAGAGAGGCAAAATAAAGTTTCTAAGAATATCTAACGACTCGCTTTTACAGATTTTGAATACCTGTTCTTTTCATTACCACAGAAACTGCCTGAGGAGTTTTACATGAATCATCTTTTATACACAGCTTGTGCGATTTAATAACCGCAACACTCAGGACCTCTATTCTGTAATTATGGGGCACACGCATCTCACCCGACTGTCCTAGACTGTCTTCTGTAAGTGTAGTAAATAGGTGGTGAACGTGAAGGGATTCGACGAGAGTAGAATTGAATCGGGCAGCGCGCTCCAAAATAACAGGGTATTGCGGTATTAAGTCGCATACACTGTATATAAACTTTATAGTACTTTCTATTTTCAGCTACTATCGTATTACTACGATGACACGGACTCCTGGTACCCGTACCTCATCGTGGGCATAATGGTGCTTCTCATTCTGTGCTGCCAAATAAGGGAACTTAAGCATCTCGTCCCATTCTCCTTCATTGCCAATACAACCATGATTGTAGCATTCAGCATAACTTTGTACTACACGTTCTCAGGAATAAGTAAAGTGGACATGGACGAGAGGGACTTGGCAACCAACTTATCTGGTATACCCTCGTTCTTCGGTACCGTTGTTTTCGCCATGGAAGGCATCGGCACTATCATGCCCGTTGAGAATTCGATGGTCAAGCCGCAATTTGTGGGATGTCCGGGGGTTCTAAATATTGCGATGGGGATGGTGGTTACTCTGTACACGTCAATAGGACTCTTCGGTTATATAAGATTTGGGCCTGACACCGAAGCAACCATTACCAAGAATTTACCATCAGAGGAAATGTAAGCTAAACTGTATTCAGTGTAAAGCTGTATGAGGAGAGTTTTGCCTATTTCCACCAACTTGTTTAGGGGTTCTTTAACGCTAAAGAGAGAACAACTTAGGGCTAGGTAACCATTCTGGGTTCCTCTAGAGCTTATTCCTTCCTTAAGATTTTCTAACTTTAGAGGGATAAAATTCTCCACCTACGCGGAGAAAATAGTTTTTGTTAAATTCAAAATGATTTTGTCATTAAAACAAAAGACGGAAATATCCCTAAAGTTTTTCATTTTTTAACTAGAAATTCTCAAACTTTGAATGGTGGAATTTTATGGTGTACCAGACCCTACACAAAGTTTGATGGAAATGGATATTAGTATTTTATTCTTTTGAGTACAAAGACCTACATGGTGTTCATTTGGAAACCATACAATGATTTAATGGCAGACTCATTTATTGCAATAATACTCTGTTGCTATTGTCTGGAAGTTATTTGTGGCATTCTACGAATATTCTTTCCTTCTTATTTGGGTTTGACTTGACTTTTACGTCAAAGGAACAGTCAAAGGTTATGTTTTACAAATAATATAAATCGGAATAAACACAGAAATAATGTATTTTGCTGACGTTTCGGAAAGTAGTCCCTTTCCGTTTTCAAAGCTTTTTCTAAGAACTCTTCTTTGCTGTGTATGTCAAATACACAGCTTTAAGATTCTGTTTATGTTATTTCCATAGATACTTACTACTTACACAGAACTGATGATATTTTCTTTTAAATAATGTTGAGTTTGTTAAATTCTTCTTTTAACATTTGTAGCCAAGTTGTACAAATATCTACAGAACAATTCGATACACAATTATCTTCATTTAATAAGATTATTGCTGATTCTTTAATTTTTCAGATAACAAAAAAAGAAAAATTAAAGAATCAGCAATAACCTTATTAAATGAAGATAAATGCGTATCGAATTGTTCTGTAGATATTTGTACAACCTGGCTACCAATGTTAAAAGAAGAACTTAACAAACTCAACATTTTCTAAAAGAAAATATCATCAGTTCTGTGTAAGTAGGAAGTATCTATGGAAATAACATAAACATAATCTTAAAGCTGTGTATTCAACATACACAACAAATAAGAGTTCTTCGAAAAAAGCTTTGAAAACAGAAAGCGGTTACTTTCCGAAACGTCAGCAAAACACAGTATTTCTGTGTTTATTCCCATTTATATTATTTGTAAAACATAACCTCTGACTGTTCCTTTGACGTAAAAGTCACAGGCGCAGAGGTTTTTTCCAATAATTCTATTATTTTGTAGATTCAGTGATTTGTTTTTGAAGAGGATAATAAATGTGGTAGAAAACCCAAATAAAGGAAAGAATACTCTGTTGCTATTTCTGTATTGTATAATTTTCAAGGTGCAAAATGATTTTTCCGAAAAATGATATATTTGTTTAAGATAACAAATTATTTCATTGTCGTATTATTATTATTACTTACGTTAACTTCAAGTATAAATATTGAATTTTATATATTTTTATCATAATTGTATTTCTGTGTATTTTTCATACCTGATATAGATATAGTTGTTTCAATGAGAGGTATATAAATATATAGTGATAGCATTGACTGAAAATACCACTTATTGTTGATTACATTTTTGAATATAGTAGAAGTATAATGATTTTTATAACACAAATATATATATTTTTAGTAAAACATTCTTGAATAGATTGTCTAACAAATCAATAAAGATATTATAATCGAGTATACATTTACTGGGCACTCAAAAACTTTACGACCTCATTATTATCGCCGTTGGACCATGCGGCATGTTGTCATCAAACAAGCCGACGCACATGAAAAATCTATAAAGGTTAGCGAGTCAATTTGCGAACGAAATAGTACAGAGCCGAACTTAAAATTCGTATGTATTAGAACGTACATATTAATAATATAGACCGTAACGCGCTGTTAAAATTGAACGACTGAGTTGCTAATCTAAATATTTCAAGTGCGTGCCTGGGCGCAATTACTTTTGCCACTAGTTTAGCGGTATTTTAATGAGATCGTAAAGTTTTTGTTGCATTTTTTGAGTGCCCAATAAATGTGTAGTCGACTATACCATGTTATTATATATATATATATATATATATATATATAAGAGTATGTTGAATGCCTACTTAACTGACGATTTTCGAACAGAAAAATTGTGGATATTAATTCATTCCAATCTAGTTTTTAATTTGACATTAAGGTTATGGACCCAAATTTTTATTTCAAATTATCTTCAAAGAGTGGTTCGCATTCCACTATGAACCATAGAGCACCTTCTCCAGGTGGCCAGGTAAAGTTTTGTCCCTTTTTAGATTTTAAAAACAAAAATAAGTTACGGCCTGTGTATATGCTCTCAAGTGGGTATTGGTTATATCTGTGTACTTTTCCCCAAGTTTCGAAACTAGGCCGGATCTGTCCTGTGCTCAAATCTGGCGATTATTCTTTATTAGTTAATTACAGGCCAATCTCCGTTTTATGTAATTTTGCAAAGGTTTTAGAGATCTCTTTATTAAATATTTTTTATTCTACATCTGGAGTCCCTCAGCGATCCAATCTTGGACCCTTGTTATTTTTATTATTTATCAACGACATTGCAAATGTCATTCACTGCAACTTGATTTTATTTGCTGATGATTTAAAAATGTATTATACTATACTGTGAACGATATTGTGGATTGTGTGTCTATTCAATATCAAATAGAAAATCCTGAAATTTGGTGCTAGGTGAATAGATTACGGTTAAATATTCAGAACTATAGAACGATGAGCTTTACTCTAAAAAAACAACCAGTCGAATTTACATATAAAATAAATTTAATAGATTTAAATCGATGTGAAATCATAAAGGACCTTGGCGTAGTTTTTGACATCAAACTCAAATTTAACGATCACATTAGTCAATCTATATCATCCTCATTATGGATGTTTATGGTTCTTATCTCAAAAGAGGTTACGATAATCAGTTTCTACTTGATAATTTTGATATGCCATCACTACAATAATTGTCAATTATTGAGGCGTGTTTTGGTTTTAAACTTCTGAACAATTTGATTTGATAGCATGCGTCTGCGAAAGTTTTCATCTAGACAAGTAGACATTTTTAATTTACCAATGGCTGGAACCAACTTGCTGCTCCGTTCACCCATGTATATTATATGTAGTAATTTAAATAAACTAAGTACATTTTGTGATATATTTATTCAACATAAATTTAAAAGAGATACGTAGTATTACTACATAAATACAATTTTTAGAGTTTTTTAATTGCAAAATTTCCAAATGTACAAGTATGTTATAATCTCATGTACTTATTAAATTTGTTCACAATTTAGTTATAAACTGTTTGTCCTGTAATTGGATTCTTGTATTCTGTTGAGCAATGAAGACCATTATTATTATAAAATATTAGACAGACAGACAGACAGGTATTCACAGTCGGCAATTCCAGTCTGCAAATTTTATTTTCAATTTCTCAATTTAATATGCAAGTATGTACGGAGTATAGACTTGACAAAATCAGCAAACTAATTAAAAATAGTGAAACGAAGAAAATATCAGTTTAAAGAAAGTTTATCTCTTAAGCAGTTAACAGCTTCAATCCCATTATCTTACAGTAACAGTATAATATAATACACGGAATGTTTACTTCGGGTTTAACGATGATGTTAATAGCGTATTGTAATTCCTAAATTGCGAAATTATACAAAGTTGCTATTAAATGTGTGTCAAGTCTACAAGAGTTAATTTTTTTATCATACAAGTTATAGTCTAAACGATTTAAAATTTCTCTCAACTCAGAATAATACATTAGTACTTTCTCAGTCTATCACCTTTTCTATTTATTGAATTTGAGTTTCATGCTCGATAATTTATTTACGCAGAAAAAGTTGTATAGAAAAGTGACCACAATAAAATATACGCAAATGCATAAACCGAGACACAGGCATGTTAATTATTCCAAAAAGACGTTTTGTTTCCTTAATTAATATTATTTATTATTTTTCTTAGCCAGTTTTAAATTGATATTAGGTAATAAATTACAATAGGTATATAAATAGGTAATATAGTTACACCCAGGTAGCATATGTATGTTCTATAAATATGCAGATAATATACAGTGTGAATGTGAAACAGCCAAATGGAATAAATCCAGTATCTCAATTATTGTGCATATTTATAAAAAATACCGAGACAAGTCGATTTTGGATCCTGAAATTACATCCTGTGGCTTAGTTTTGTATACTGTACTTTTCACATATTCCCGTAGAAAAAAATCCAAGGGTATAAAATCAGGAGAACGTGCTGGCTATTCTAGCGATCTTCGTCTCCCTATCCACATATTTGGAAATGTTAAGTTGAGGTATTGCCGGACATCGATTTCATAATGTGGTGGTGCTCCATCCTAGTGGAACCATATTATATCCGCTGGAACTTGTGGGTTTCAAATTGCCATCAAAGAAAAAGGGACCATAACACGGTTTCCATTTATCCCCGTCCATGCATTAACCCTTTTAGGATTTTGCGTATGTAATTCTCTCATCCAGTGAAGATTTTATTAGCCCAGTAGCGACAGTGTTGAATTTGGTATTGTTACTCATTGCATTGTTTTTATCTGCCGTATATGTCCATTTTTGCGAAACCGCTGTTCAATTTTGCTAATTGTACCTCGGAATATAGGTGACAAATTAGGAAATTTTTCTTAAAATAGGCGAGTAACTTTCTTATGTGATCGCTTTCTATCTCCATCTATAAAATTATTGTTTTATGAATTTCGTTTAAATAAACCATGTTTAGAAATTGCAGTTAGCAAAACTCAAACAATACGCAAAACACTGACCACTATTTATTGACAATTATGACAGCTATTTATTGCTTTCGCAATTCGCTTTCTTTTGCCACTCTTTGTAACTGTGTTTAAATATTGTATTTTCTTTCTGGTATTTTGTAGCCTCTTCAAATCATTTTCTCTTTGAGCAAACGATTCTAATTAAGCTATTATTTTTCGTTGGTTTGCTGCTAAAGTTTCTACATTTAATTTTTCCTGCTCTAACAGCAACTCTAATTTAATAACTTGAGCATTTGCATTGTTATTATCATTTGCGATATTGTTCGCCTTACTATCTATAGCATCGGTGGACAACTGCCACTCGAAGGGGGTTGAATATAGAGATGAAATTTATACTTGCAGGATGATATTTTAGAATCTAAAACGTGTCTCGGGATTTTTTAAAAATATGCACAATAACTGAGATATTGAATTTATTCAATTTGGCTGCCCCACACTATTTATCTAAGAATGGTCTCACAAACTGCAAATTCATTCTAAGTACTTTCTATGGACAATAGACAAGAAGTATTTTTAACGGTTTCTAGAATTTTCACACATTTTTAAGAACATTTTTAGTTATATTCTGTGAACTGTTCTAGAAACTACAGGAGTAATTATTAAGAATATTTTTAGTACGTATATTTTTGCGACTTAGCACGAGGTATTTGATTGCTGACTTGGTTATGTAAAAATCACACACAAATGTAAATTTGTACAAGAAAACAACAAACAACGAGCAATTAAATTTTTTTAGTAATTATAAATTCTCTAATACTCTGTTCCAGACCTGCCCAAGTGGTTCAAGTCAGTATATCCCTGGCTGTGTTTTTCACCTTCATGCTCCAGTTCTACGTCCCGATCGACATCAGCTGGAGAAGATTGAAAGACAGGATACCGGTGAAACGACACAACATTAGTCAAATTTTGTTAAGGACTGGTGCTGTGATCTTTATTACTGGTATTGCAGCGGCCGCCGGCCACCACCTGGACTCTTTGATAGACTTAGTCGGTGCCATATTCCTTTCAACTTTAGGATTATTTGTGCCAGCGTTCATAGACATTGTTGTTAAGTGGAGAAATTGGGGATTTTTGCATTGGGTGTTGTACAAAAATACCTTTATAATGATTTTATCATTGTTTGGCCTGGTTTCCGGCAGTTATTATGCCATACTTAATATGATAGAAGAATCATAAGACAATTGTATACAGGGTGGTCCGCCAAATACAGTCCATCCGGGTTCCCGCCATTTTGACTCAGTTGAACATGTCGATTTTACTAGGGACATTATTCTTTATCCCCAGTATTTTTCTTTTACGATTTATACACTTTTGCAGTAAACTTTTATAAGTTAGACCCAAAAATCAAACGGGCCTGGACAAATATGTAAATTATATGATAATTTTAATAATTCAATAGAATGTAATAAAAATATTGACGCCTCTAGCGTCAGATCCAAGTACAACAACTACTGATATGGATATTCATTGTTTCATGATGTTCATGAAAATATATAAATGTTAACTATACATGCGGGTGCATAAGACATATTGCTGTTGTGTGTCTGTGTCATATATTATTTATATTTTATGTAATATGACATGTTAACATAACACAGTATTGAAACCGGGAAAGTTAATTCGGATGGAATATTTTTGTGCCATCTTGTTCAAAATATGCTCCTTTATAAGAAAGTACAGTTTGCCAGATGTAAGTGTGGTCAGGAATTGTTTAAACAAAATTTTTTAAAACAAATTAGAAAATTGACTTTCTCGTTTCGGAAAAAATATGTTAGTATTTTTCACACTACAGAAAACAAAAAATGTTCTTAAACATTTTTCTCTAAAGTTGATAGAGTTCGAGAAATAAATTCTTGAAATCTCAAAAAACCTGAAATTTGCGATTTTCAGGGCTCAAAAACTATATGAAAACTAATGTTTTTTAATGCAAGAATAATTTGTATCTACTTTTTGAAGCTTATACTACAATATGCTGTAGATATATTTTGATATTCTTTGGCTTTTTACTTTCACGTCCAGTGGAAGTATAGAAACGCAAAAAAAATATTTTTTTTGTTGAAATAGGCTTATAATGTCATGAAACGTCGAGATTTTAAATTTTAGCGAAAAAAATTCATGTCTGTCTGTCGGTCTGTCTGTCTGTCTGTAACTTTTTTTTGTGCGCACGTTTACTCTGGAATCGTTTATGATATTGACTTGAAATTTGGTACACTTATGTATTGTAACGTGATCTGGAACTAGATTATATTTTGATCTAATTCCGTTAAAGGGTTCGGGGGTAAATAGGCAAAACAAGCAAGTAAGAGTTCATTAAAAAAATTAAAATGTGATTTAGTGTATATACAAAAACGAAACCTATAAAAAAAATTTTTTTGGCGTTAGCTACCTCCTCTACCACCCCATTGCCACCCCCACCCTATTATTAAGGGGGTAAAAAAATTAAAATGTGATTTACTGTGTATACAAGAACGAAACGTCTATCTTATTAAAGTTTTGTGCTTTCCAGTACTGTATATGATAGACATCAGAGGATATGTGATTTCTAAATTAAATTCTGAAGGTCGAAAGTTCGGAATCAATGAAGAAAACACATATAAAACACATAAATAATAAGACAAATTCAAATCAACTGAACAATGATAACAGATACATCATACAACAAAAATATAAAATTTCCCTATCTAGCTAAATAAAATAATTATGATTCAAAAGTTAAAATAGTTCGGATATAATTAAGTTGAAAATTAAATTTGTTTATAAAAATGAAGTTGATTGTCAAAAAATTTACCAATTTGAAACATTTGTAATTATTTTTAAGTTATTAATTTATCGATTGAATTTATACTGAAATAGTGAACATAAAATTTTATATATAGTTTGTTACAACATTGTTAGTTAGTTACATACTCTTTCACCTTCCAAATGAGATACTGTTTTCCACTAGGAACCGTTTTCTTCATCTTAAAATAAATTACTATTACTCTTCTTTCGTCCTTTCGTCAAAAATTCTAAAACTCGATTTCTTCCTGTTTCTTTCATGAAAATTCTTTAACTACTTTTCTTTCTTTAATCTACCTTTCATCAATTAAACCACCAGCAGTCAATTCTCTATTTTATTTTAATATTCTTTTTTCTCCAAAATTTTTTCTTTCCTTCAAATTTTCAATTTTCTTATTATTCTTTTCATCCCCTGGAACCCCCAAATTTCCAATTCTTCCACATTCTTCTTTATGTTTTCCTCAAATAAAATCGCAAATACCAACTTGAAACTTTCGTGACATAAACTTAACAAAACAAGTTGATTTCTTCTCTTCTTATCACGTAATATTGAGCCTTTTTCACTCTTATGTAAAATACCTTGATATTTTATCGAACAGAAAAATAAAAGAAAACAGAAAACATGCACGCAACTCTCTACTCAGAATAAAAAGCATCTTATTCACAATACTCAATTCAAATGTTTTATTTACCTTAAGCACAAGTGAATATCACGTCAATATATTACTGTTACCTGTCTATATATTTTGGTGGTGAATGTCGTTGCCATTTAGGGTGTAACCCATTTAAAAATAAAATCGACAGGTTCAGTCACGGACTGTCTTCGGCAAACCGCCCTGTATGTAGTACCTAGCTATGTTTGAATGCATGTGCGTTATCTGTGGTGGAAATGACTATTCATTATTAATAATTTATTTTTTATATTAGTGTAATATAAAAACTCTAAGTGATAATGAATGCTTTATTTAGAATAGAGATTTATTGTAAATAAGTAAATGGTAGTTTCAGTTTTATTTATTTTAACTGTTAATGCCGCATTTAACATAAATTAGCAACAAATTACTGTAAATAAATACATATATTAAGTAGATTATGTCGGCGTTTGATTTTTTATTAGTAGACAGCATCTCGGAAGCGTCCAGGTAGGTATAGGAGAATTCGTAGATACAGCCATTGTTTATAGTAGACCCATGAGATATAGTAGAAGTAAGAAGTTACCAATGAAACTGAAGCAATTAACAGAACTTAATCATTTCGCATTAATAAAAATACTAATAGTTTTCCTGATTAAACTTTTTTTGGTTTGATACTTAAACTAACTAATAGTTGTATTGCCTAGCGATAAAACATGTATTTATAGATCACATAAAATATTCTTAACAATTCTTATAGAAACTGTTAAAATTAATAGTAAGACTTAATTATTTCTTGCTATATATTATTTATTTTATAAACAGTTTTAGAAATATAATAATTAAAGATCTTAAATCCATTCTAGTATAATTCCTGAATGTCAAACAAATAAACAAACAGATGTATTTTTTTAAATTCTTTTACTTCTAATAGATTCAAAACATACAAATCCTTCTATAGATCGTGCAATCTCGATTTGAATCTTCTGAGATTTAACCATAATTGAAGTATTATTATTAATTTTCACAAAATTAATAAAGAATATACTTTAAAAAATCTCTTCAAATCTCTTCCGTCGAAAATCGTCGATAAAAAATATCGCAAAAATTTTCAAGAAATGTCTGAACCCATATGCTTAGTTCATATCTTGGAGAAAAAAAGTTATCTCAAAAAATCAGTATGGATTCCAAAGAAATCTAAGCACAGACTGGTGTTTCATAGGGAACAGTCTTAGGTCCTACCTTATTCCTGCTGTTTATCAACGGCTTACTGGACAAATACTTTGGATGCAACATCATATCATATACAGATGACACTGTATTGATAGGCAGCTGAGGCAATTAGTAAAGCCAAAAGCTAGCCAGACACAAATTTGCTAAAACTAAATATAGAAAGACCATATTAAATATTTAAACGGGAAGCTAAGAAAACTAATATATAAATTCTATAATTTAAAAAGCATATTAAACAGAAAGACTCTTCTAGTGACATATAACAGCTTAGCAGAATTCCTAATTAGGTCTCCTGATAACACAAAATTATGTACTACGGACAATTTTGAACAGGAAAAGTAGAGACAACTGTAGAAATATATTTATTCATAATGAATTACTGAATGTGAAGGGGTTGTATATGCAGTGCCGGATTAACCTCAAGGCAATGAAGCATTGTTTCGGGGCCCCCACCAAAATGGAATCTCCACCAAGTTGTCTTGAAAATTTATTTTACTAGAAAAAAAACATCTTGCTGGCGAAAGAGACGGGGTCGTGGGACTGTATGGCCTATTTAGGTTTGAAAGTAAAAAAAAAATCCTCATGATTTACACTGCAGATTCCGCAAAGCTTTTTCGAAATTCACCAGTCTTGAGGAAGCCTCCACCCCAATTTTGCCTACAGGCCACCATCCATGTTCATCCGGCCCTGTATATATGTATGCGGCTATAGTTTATTCTCACAACAAGAAACGTATGTTTGATTCGCCGGTAAACTACCGATATGAAACAAGAAATAGATCTAAAAATGCGCATCAAACTCCAAAATACAACAATACAGTCTGTCAAAAACAAATCAATTTCAATGGAATTAAATTGTACAACCAACTACCTCAATATATTAAAGTCCATAATAAAGAGAAATTCAAAAGGACATGTAAAAAGTATATAACAGACAATTAGTTATGCCACACTCCTTCGACTATTTGCCTAACAATAAAGCTAATCTTTCCCCCGTAACGCTAAAGTACTTTCGCGCCCGTTGTCCCCCAAAACAATTGCGGAAAGAGGCGCCTTGGGCACACTCGTGACAAAAAGCACTATACGTATCTAGGGAGGAAGGTATTTTCGTACTCGTACGAAAAACTCGCCTTTCCTCCCTAGGTACGTAATGTACTATTTTGTCGCGAGTGCGTGGAAAGGCGCCTCTTTCCGTAAGTGTTTTGGGGACAGCGTTCGCGAAAGTACTTTCGCGCAAGCTCTTTCGTTTCTGGGGGTGCGAAAGTGCCTTCGCGGCCGCTGTTTTCTACAGGGCCAGAAGTGCCTCTTTCATCCTCAAAAACAATTACGAAAAGAGGCGCTTTCGACGCACGTATATGACAAAAAGTTACCTACTGTCCCGGCTTAGGATGAAAAAAAACTTTCCCAGGTTGTTTTCTGGTGGTTGCTTAGCAACGGGCTAAAATACTAGATACTATAAGCTATCAGATGGCAACGCGGTAAATCTAATAAGCGCCTACGCTCCCACTCTGGATGCAAGTCACGAAACCAAGGAAAGCTTCTATCAACAGCTGGAAGAAACCCTCTGTAGAATACCTAAAACGGAGCGACTCGTGATTCTTGACGATTTTAACGCTAGAGTAGGGAGAGATGCAGACACCTGGCCAGGCATCATAGGCAAGAACGGTTTGGGCAACATGAACCCTAACGGTCAACTACTCCTAACTAAATGCGCCGAACATGATCTAGTTATAACAAACGCTATTTTCCGACAAAAGGATAAATTTAAAGGCACCTGGCGTCACCCCAGATCAGGTCACTGGCATCTACTGGACTATGTTATCGTACGTAGGAAGCATCTCAAGGACGCCCAAATTACAAAGGCGCGCATTGATAGCGAATGTTGGACCGATCATCGTCCTGTTGTCTCTAAAATGAAAAGTGTTATGAGACCCAAACACCGAACAACTCAAGTAAAACGTAGACCCCGTCTCTGTATTAGTAAATTGCGTGACCAACAAACCGACGAACAGCTAAAGCAAAAAGTTCAAGAGAATTTGAGTGCACTAGAAGAAACCAATGCAATGCCAGAGAAATTCAAAGGTACGCCGATTCACACGACTGCAGGAATTTCTTTCAAGGAGTAAAAGCAGTGTCGGAAAAATATGTGCCGTATTAAAGATTTAAATGGAAATCTCCTCAAAGAAGACCAGGAAATAAGAGCCCGATGGAAAGAACACTACTCTAACATTCTTAACCAGCAAAGTCAAGCCGATCACGATATTATAAATCTTATCCCTCAATATGACACCTTTGAAGACTTAGATAAACCACTAACAACGGAAGAGATCTTAACCGCCATTGGGCAGCTAAAAAATAACAAATCTCCCGGCGCCGACTCACTCCCAGCTGAGATCTTTAAAGCTGTGTCGTCAGAGCTCATACCCTACCTCAAAAAACTGTTTAATGTCGTGTGGGAAAGTGGTCAAGCTCCGCAGGAGTTTCGTGATACACTTTTAATCAACCTCTTCAAAAACAAAGGGAGCGCTGCTGACTGTGGAAATTACAGGGGTATAGCTCTCCTGGCTGTTGGAGGGAAGATACTCACTAAAGCGATGGCAAATAGGCTAACACCTGTTATGGAAAAGTTACTTCCTGAAACACAGAGTGGCTTTAGACCAAACCGAGGCACATCGGATCTAATCTTCACACTTAAACAGCTTCAAGAAAAAGCACTCGAGCATCAAGGAGAAATTCACATGGCCTTCATTGATTTAACCAAGGCGTTTGACTCGGTGGACAGGGAAGTGCTCTGGAAAATTATGCTCCGCTTAGGTATCCCTAGAAAATTTGTGGAAGAATGTCGCAGTCTACATACAAACAACAACGCCCAGGTTATGTATAATAATGAGGCAACCGAACCTTTCCAAACCCTCACTGGAGTTAGGCAGGGATGTGTCCTGGCACCCCTACTTTTTAATTTGTTTACCACTGCTCTAACAATTATTGTTGACAACAAACTGACAGTCAGAGGAATAGGTCTCAGATACCGTTCTGATGGCGGTCTCTTTAACATAGGGCGCTTTAGAGCTTTCACGAAGACACGCACACGATTCATTTGTGATCTCCAGTATGCGGATGACTGTGCTCTTTTAGCCTCTACGCCGGAAGAGCTTCAAGAACTTTTGTGTATGCCCAGAGCTATGATTCCTTGGGACTTAAAATCAACATTGGAAAGACTAAGATTATGTCAACTCCTCATCAAGTGAACCAAATAGACATTACACTTAACGGAAATTCTCTTGAAGCGGTGGATCAGTTCAATTACTTAGGCAACGTTGTCAATGACAAAGCAAACATGGACAGCGAGATTCGCAACAGAATTAACGCTGCATCTAGAGCACTGTGGGGACTTAAAGAGAGAGTATTTGACAACCACGACCTTGCTTTGTCAACGAAAATGGCTGTCTACAGCGCAGTTGTCATTCCAACAGTGCTATATGGATGTGAAAGCTGGGTCACTTACCGTCGTCATGTCAAAGAATTAGAACGTTTTCAGCAAAGACACCTCAGAAGTATGATGAAAATCCGTTGGTTCCATCACATATCAAACGTGGAAGTACTCAGGAGAGCAAACAGCCTTCCAATTGAGGTGCTTATTTCAAGAGCACGCCTAAGATGGGCAGGTCACGTTCATCGTATGCATGATAACCGCCTTCCTAAATGTACACTTTATGGTGAATTGCTAAGCGGTAGAAGAAGGCGTGGCGATCAACGAAAGAGGTTCAAAGACGTTCTCCATGAAAATCTAAAATCCTGCGGTATTCCAGACGAGCAATGGGAACAACTTGCAGCGGACAGAACCGAATGGCGAGGGGTTGTGGCCAGCTATCAAGGAAATGTTGCTGCAAGGAAGCCGAATCCAAGACGTAACCAGGTCTATGTTTGTCCTGATTGCGGTCGACATGTGCTCTCCCGAATTGGCCTCTATAGCCATAGTCGTGTGCACCGTAGATGAATGAGAATTACAATAGACTACACCTTTTACTTGTTTTTTATTACACACAATCTATCGACTGTAACATTTTTTTATACTCGGACTCGAGTAAAGGCTAATAATAATAATAAAAAAAAAATACTAGAGTAGCGTATTTTGAAATCTGAACTTACGCCGAGAAAGTAGGCATTCTTGACCGATTTCAGAAAAAAATCCTTGCCATATTCCAGGTCTACGTTAAGGTTTCATTTAAAACGACTTTAGAAGAGAATATATTTTCAAATTATGTATAAGTACAGACTAGACTGTTTAATCTACCTAGTTAATTATAGGTATGCCTACTGTAATCATATTTTTTTCGCATTGTCATATCTCAATAAAACAAAGATTTACAAGCATTAATACATTTTATTTGTGTTGTTTTACATTAATTTACATACTTATTCGTATTTAACTACCTACAATCATCTTTTACAATATATATCTATACACAAGATATTCTGTATTATATTTATTTAAATATTAAGGTTTTATGTTCTATCTTAAAGCTAATGACTAGACTTCACTCTTTTGGAATGTCTTAATTCCCAGATAAGGCGCAACAAAAGTTAAAACAGTGTTTCCTAATTATTAGAGAACGTTAAAATAAATGCGAATGTACAATTTAAAACTAGTTAACAATTTAAATTAAATAATATACATTATAGTTTTAATATTCAATTAGTGAAAATATATTTTTTATCTTTAACTTATTATTCAAAACAACTATGTACCTTGTTTGCATATGGCGTATTATTTTATTTCGGCGATTGGTTTGTAACACAAAGGATATATTTTGAAAAATTTCCTATGATGTATACGCTGAGTTATTTAGTTCCCTTTTCCGTAAACAGCAAAATAAGCTAGTTAATCATAAGATGTTCACGTGTAAGCGCTGGAAATGCGATCTAAACCACGCCGCGCCGGTCAAATCCTTTTCCTTGGGAACTACACATAGCCAGTCATATCTTACAAATAAAAAACTATAACAAGCTAAATTTTTGGTTATTTGTTATTTGAACCCGTTAGAGAAGTGGGAAGCGTTTTACAACCAAAAAAAAGTTGTGCTAGTTGCGTAATACGATTTTTTTTAAATTTTGCAGTTGAACTCACAAACTATGCATTTTTTGACATTAGTTATCTTTGTCATTTTTAAAGTATATTAAATTTATGACAAAATTCATAAAGTTTCAAAAATTTGTAGGCATAATGAGGATAGCACACGTATTATTAAACCGAAAAGTTCCCACACCTAAATAGTGTACTTCATCCCCTAACTCCACTTTATGACAAAAATTTAGAGATAAATTTCAATTTTCAAAGCCTTCTATGATTTATTTTTAATGTCTAAATGAACAAATTTGATTAGCGATTTTTTTTATTGAAATTTTAACTACACCACTAGATTCAGTAACCTCTCAAATGGGTAAATCCCAAGTTTCATGAAAGAATAATGAAAAATGGCAGAGCTATGACAAAATTAATGGAGGCAGTTGTGCGACCCATTTTGAATGGAAACACCCCTGTAAAAAATGTATCTATTATCTTATTTTGACGGGACTTTTTTTAATAGATACACCATCAAAAACTCCACTTTATGACAAAAATTTAAAGATAAATTTCAATTTTCAAGGCTTTCTATGATTTATTTTCAATGTTGAGAATGGACAAATTTGATTAACGATTTTTTATTGAAATTTTAACTACACCACTGGATTCAGTAACCTCTCAAATGGGTAAATCCCAAGTTCCATGAAAAAATATTGAAAAATAACAGATTTATGACAAAATCAATGTAGGCTCATAGTAACTTTTACTTGATTTTTTCTAAAAATCGAAGTAGTCCATGACAAGTAAACAAAAGAAAGATAAATTAAGTGAATAGTTTTAATAAATATTACATTTTTATTGAGTAGGTAATGGCAGATAATAATAGGGTGCCATGGAAAACAAATTTTATAGTCAAACGTCAAATCTTTAAAATTCGCATATTCTCATATTCAAGTATTAGTTTATTAGTTTGTAGTTAATTATGGATAATCTAAATGTACAGGAAAAAATTGAACTTGTGCGCCTTAGAGGAGATAATGACAGAACTTTGAAAGGGGTATACGAGATATTCAACAACAGGCATCCGAATAGGCCCAACATTATTAAAAGTACTGTTTATAAAATAAACAAAATTTTTAATGAGTGTGGCGCTGTGACACGGCGTATTATAAGAACAGATAATATACAAAGAAGAACCAGGTACGAGCAGACAGTTTTAAATTATTTTAACAACAATCCTAACGCCAGTGTAAGAGTAGCTAACTTAGGTTTGAATTTACCTAGAGAAAATATTCGCCGATGCCTTAAGAAGTATTTGGTGAAACCATTCAAACCCAAATTTTTACACACGTTGGAACCTGGTGATGATAACAAACGGATAGAGTTTTCCTTGTGGGCTCAAGGAGAGTATCTTAATAACAGAAATTTTAATAAAAATATTTTATTCAGCGTTGAAGCAACTTTTACAACAAACGGGGTAGTATCGTCACAAAATTCTAGGTTTTGGGCTATAGAAAACCCACAATTTGTCATTAATTGTAAAAGACAATATTCCCAAAAAGTTAATGTTTGGTGTGGGTTGCTCAATGAAACAATCATTGGCCCTTTCTCTTTTGAAGGTAATATGAATAGCATGTAGTTTTTACAGTTCCTAAGAAATGAATTTTGGAATATTCTACATGAACTTCCAATACAAGAAAGAGTAAATCTACATTTTCAATTAGATGGAAGCCCTGTCCATTATGCCAGAGTGGTTACCAGATGGCTGAATGCTAACTTTCCTAATCGATGGATAGGTCGTGGTAGCCCGTTAATTGAATGGTCACCGCGATCCCCGGACTTAACACCGATGGACTTCTTTTTATGGAGTTTAATAAAATCTAAAGTTTACAGGTCACGCCCGAGTAATAGAGAAGATTTGTGCAACAATTACAGAATGTCGTAAAAAATTATAAAAAACGATTCGACAAGTGCATCGAAATAAACGGCGGCCTTGTAGAGTCTACAAAAATTTAAGAAGTTTTAGTGTAATGTTGTACAATGTGTTATTTTTTTAAATTTAATAGGTATCTAATTATTATTACTTTTAATTGTTCATACTTATGTTTTTAAGTCCAATATGATTAAGTTTGTTTAAATGACAATATATATTAAAACTATTCACTTAATTTATCTTTCTTTTGTTTATTTTTCATGGGCTGCTTTGATTTTTATAAAAAATCAAGTAAAAGTTACTATGAGCCTACATTAATTTTGTCATAAACCTGTCATTTTTCAATATTATTTCATGAAACTTGGGATTTACCCATTTGAGAGGTTACTGAATCCAGTGGTGTAGTTAAAATTTCAATTAAAAAATTGCTAATCAAATTTGTCCATTTTCGACATTGAAAATAAATCATAGAAGGCTTTGAAAATTGAAATATATCTCTAAATTTTTGTCATAAAGTGGAGTTTTCGACGGTTTATCATTTAAAAGAAAAAGCGTTAACATAGGATTATAAATAAATTTTTTACAGAGAGGTTTCCATTTGAAATGGGTCACACTGCATATAATAAATACGCAACGTCATTTGCCCAATATTTAATAAAGTGCTATATGTACATGTACCAAATTCAAACATGCAAAAAACATTCAACTTTAAAGTAGATTATAGTAAAAATTACAATTTACTGTGTTGGCCGGAACCAACCCTTATGTATATGCCTTATTTCCCATAGTATTTCCCCTGATCATCTAGAAAAGCTCAAAATAGAGGTGGAAATGACGTCCTAGGGGATGAAGCACACTATTTAGGAATGAGGACTTTTCAAAACTTTATGAACTTTTCTCGATATAAATTGTTATATTACTGAACTATATATAAGTAAAACTGACTATGTTAAAATATTAGCATAATTTCGCTATCGTTTATTTTTCTTTGTATATAAAAAATTTAAAGGTAGCTAGTCTAATTCATTAATAAATGAATTAAAACTGGTTAAATCAGTGTTTGCGTCACATATGTTAAATTCGTGGCTCAGTTTTCATGTGTTTAATCACCGCGGATTATTCATCTACCGCAAATTACTTGACAATGATATAATTCGGTAAAAATTCGCTGCTTATACGCAAATTAATATTGTGAAATTACCACAGAAGTATGTTCCATTTTTGTATATTGATTTGTTAGAGGTGGTAACTCCAGGAAAGAAGTAAAGAAATTGCCTGTTGGTAACTTATGAATGAGTCAGTGACGTGACGTTTGTTTTTTAATTATACTTTTTTTTATTGCATTATGCAAAAACCCTTTATATCCCACCAATAGTTGATTGCTGTGGAATAATTATCAATATAAAAGTTATTATTATAGTAAGGATTTTCAGTTGGAATTTCTCGTGGTGTCGAAACAGATATTATCGACAAATGGATCATTAGGAAATAATTTGTTACATCACTGGAAATTTTTAGCAGAATATTACCTACCCGAACAAAATGAAAATCTTATTTTTACTAGAATCGAATTAAGATTTTTAATTTGAATTGTCTGGTCAAGGAAATTTATTTATTTTACCATGTTTAGGAGGTCAAAGTTAAGTTCACAGTCCAGTTTTAAATTAAGAACTCGCCCGTGAACTCAACTTGGCCCTCTGAACACATTAAAATAAAAAAAAAAAACAGTCCTGACTAGACAATTTACAATTTCTAATCGTGTATAGTCGAGCTCAGGTTTACGATGCACTTAAAAAGGGCAATAAAAACTTTGCAACCTCATTAAAATATCGTTAAACTAGTCGCAGAAGAAATTGCGCCCAGTCACGCACTTGAAATATTTAGATCAGCAACTCAGTCGTTCAATTTCAACAGCGCGTTACTGTCTAATTAATATGTACATTCTAATATATATATGCATTTTAAATACGGTTCTGTACAATTTCGTTCGCAAACTGACTCGCTTACCTTTATAAGTTTTTAATATGCGTCGGTTTGTTTGATAACAGCATGCCGAATGGCCCAACGAGAATAATAATAAGGTCGCAAAGTTTTTGTTACATTTTTTGAGTGCACCATAAATCTGAGCTCGAGTATTCCTATGAAGATTTCCATGATGAATTTTTGACTTTATATATCCATGTTGAAGTTCGTGCTATAAATCAATCGCTTATTCTAAATAGTGAAATGTCGTTTTATGTAAAGAACGTGACTCTATGTTTTGAATTAATTCTCATTGGTTATCGTTCGTCACGATACTAGTGCCATTCTGTGAATCGGATAGAACCTGGAAAAATATGAATTTTTCTTAGCCTAACCAGACTAAACCACCCTCGAAAGGGGTAAACCGCGTATCCGCCGTCTTATACCAGCAAAAACCTGTGTTACCCCCGTTTTTGAGGATGCCGAGCACCATGGTGATGTCGAGACCCTTCCTTGAGCCCTACTAACCCCCCAAACGACCAAAAACTGCCCCCGAAAGGGGTGAAACGCGTATAGACCGTCTTCTCTCGGCTAAACCCGTGTTACACTCCACTTTCGAGGATGCTGAGCATGAAAAAAATATCGGGTGTGAAATTGATGGATGTGCAACCCTGCAATTCCACTTGTAAGCGACGTAGGTTACATTGATTGGATCAATGTTTCACTGGAAAGTGATTTTATGACGACGTTTTATATTTATATATAGTGAATAAGTAACTGTATGCGTCAATATAAGTATTTTATACTTATATGGAGTAAATAAGTAATTTTACGCGTCAATAGAACTGTTCATTATTTAATATAATAAAATAAATGAAATTGTGCCAGCGATTGCAAATTTCTGATTTTCCCATCTAAAACCTATGCACAAAGTATGCAGCCATTTTTTTCAGCTGAGCAGTCAATCAAGATACCTGTAATCATCATCCCGTACGTATTCAATGATCTGTGGACTTACCCACTTACTTCATAAAACTGCGTATCAAAGGGGTAGTTTTTGTCCGTTTGAGGAGTGGGTTCGTCTTGGGGAGAAGATTCAACATCACCATCGTGCTGAAGATCCCCGAAAACGGGGGTTACACAGGTTTGGCTGGTAGGAAACGACGGATACTCGATACCCCTTTCGGGGGGTTTTTGACCGTTTGGGGGGTGGGGGGACATAGTCTTGGTAGGATAAGAAAAATTCATATCCCTGTCCGACTTACAGAATGCATATACAGTAGTGAATGCCATATTCCTTTTCTTTTTTTCGGTCTTTTTTAACATAAAACGACCGCACTAGCATAAAGGAAGCATATCTCGAACTAATATTATCGTGATGATTATGACGGTGTGTGCGTACATGTGAAACAATAATTTTTAACATGATATAAATATGATACTTATATTTCTTTTATTAACCGAAGAGATATTTTTATTAACATTTAATTTTGTGTATATCTATATCTTTATATATTTATTTTAATCTAAAGCTAGTTATTATTCATTTCATGGTATTGTCCCAAACACTGGCTGCTACTTAATTGTATCTCTAATTTTTATTCTCTATTAATTTTACATAAAAATCCATTCAAAATGTTAAATACTTTTTACACTGAAATAATTAAGAGATATTTTTATGAACTACATTTAACGTTAGCAAAACAACTGGAATCCACAAGATTGTATAACAAAATTCAGATATATCAAGACAACCTTTTGATCGGATATGTCAATTTACGTAGTATTTCATCATTAGTGCCCTGCTAATAACACTACAATGTCACTGTTTGAAGCATAAAAAAAATTTTAAATACAACTTTCAAAACCATATAGATTAGACATCCATTGTCCCCTATTATATTTTTAAACTTTTAACTTCAGTTAATTGAAGATAAATCGAAAAGCAAAACAACAGAACAAGAAAAAGAGAGGAGATGAATTTCTCTTTACAAGGTGTTATTGAAATGCCTTCAGCTCAATTTGGCAATAGCCAACTGAGGATTTTGACAAGCCTTCTTCTCCGAGCACTGCCATCAACAAATATAAATGCAGATTAAGGCTTCCCAAGATTGTAGATGCGTAGATCTTGTTATGAGAAACAGGAAACCATAAGTTATAGGTATCTTGTGGCCTTGGCTAAAGAAAGCACTTTTATCAGGGGCCATAATACTGGAACCTATGGAATCCACTGGAATTCTAAGGTCCTCTGAAGCAACTCAAGAAATAGAAAAGTGCCACAATAGAGTTTGGTCGATGTACAAAAGGATTTCTAATAGTCTACATTTATATATTAGTAAAATCGAGGGTTTATAATGGTTCTGTGGTCACATAATTTTTTAATGTTTTGTAAACGGAGATATGATTAACCTAGTTTTTTTGATGTCAAGAATCGGCTTTGTGATGATATGATAGCCCGTCATTAATACCGAAACAATACTTACATAGTGACTTATTAAACATTGATGTGAGTATCTTTATTAGCAGAGCATTAGTAATGTCATACTTGATGCGAACCAAAGTATTAACAGCTAAGTTGTCTACACTTTAAAAGTTAATACTATACTTACATTATCGATAAACAATATTTTAAGTACAAATCATAATTATTAGTCACTGTCCGAACTAGACTCCTCAGCAACTGTTGCAGGCTTTTCTTCCACTACTGGTTCCGGTTTACTGACAAATGTGGCGGCTGCATACGCATTTGGTGATTCTCCTTCCGTATGTTCAATACCAACCCTAGAAGGTATTAAATATTGAAATTAGAAACTTGTAACGTGTAACATCTGTACTTAAATGGATTGAATCTTACCCAACTGCAAGAAAACAAAGAACAAGATATGTAAATAATGCATCTAACGTGATAGACAATAACATCGGAGTACCACAAGGATCAGTATTAGGACCTTTATTATTTATGCTGTTTACAAATGACATAGTGAAATCAATAATAAATTGTAAGGTACATTTATTTGCAGATGACACATTAATTTATTTTTATGGAGAAAATATAAATGATGTTATTAATTTTTCCAATCAAGATTTAAAAGATGTATTTGTTTGGTTGTGTGATAATAGCTTAAAAGTAAACATCGATAAAAGCAAATATTTATGTGACAAGTTGAGTTTTGTACGAGATACTCTGGATATAACACTCGTAGTGTAAATGACATAGTGATAGAGAGGCATGACAATTTAATGGAATCGAAATCTTTGTTCTGTAAGAGTATTCAGTTATTCAACAGTACCAAATGAAATGAAATATTGTGTAAAATGTAATACTTTCACCAAATTATGTGTTAGTATATTAGAAAAGAATATTGATTAGGAGGTTTTACGATAAACTATGTTAGAATACAAAAAGATTAGTAATTATTTTACAGTTATTGCTATATGTGTAGATTTAAGTAAGCTAGTGAATAGTTAATCGACTTCTGTTCTATATATTGTTATGATTTTTTTAGTTAATAAAGATGCATTATTATTATTATTATTTATACTTGTACTAACACGTCCAGTACTAATGACGCTGTTAGACGTCATCGCTATACTATCCCAAGCGCGCATGACGTTGCCACTTGCCGAATATGTTTGTACCTGATCTACACACAATTCCATTATGTCAAATTACTTATGGAATGCACCTTGTATATTTGTCTGGAACTATACAACTATATGTTTCTGGATACGGTTCAATTATTATTTGAAATATTTCATGAACTCTTCATAATACATCTGCGTGTCAGTCAATCAGTCATACACTCATTGGGAACATGCAAAAGGAAACTGTAAGCTGAGAAATTATTACCTGTATTCATGCCTTGCCAGATATCTAACATATTTTTCTGGCGGTTCGTCACTGTCTGAATTCTGTAGGCTCACACTCCTGCAAGTCGTGTGACTAACTTGTGTAGCAGGCATCGTGAACTCTACATAGCAGTACTCTGCCAATTTTTCCGGCATTTGGTCATAATTTGTTAAAGCTATCCGACAAACCATGTTATGCGTGGTGTATGCTCCTAAAACCAAACATAATAGTGTAGCAATCCGAAATAAAATGATTTTCGCCTTTCCTTGTAATAGATGGCCAGACGAAAATAATTTTTTTTCAAAAGCTAAATCTGAAGTTTATTTTAGCATATCATAGTAGATAAGCTGTGGGCGTTCTGCGCCAAAATCTCGTGTTATTTCTTACGGAGATTCATTTTGGTTTTTCAAGATTACTCTTTGCCAGGCTCCGCCCACCCACGACTTGCGCGCGCAGGAATTGGCAGGAAATGCAAACCACCGCCCCCTATTAAACAGGTCTGTACAAATAATAAACAGGTCTTAAATATGGGCGATTCATGGGATGTCATGGGTTTTTCATGAGGGTGTCATGGCTTGTTTGAAAGTTGTACAGACCTGTTTCTTATTCGTACAAACCTGTTTAATATTCCTACAGACCTGTTTAATAGGGGGCGCACCGTTTGAATTTCCCGCCAATTCCTACGCGTGAAACTCGTGGGTGGGCGGAGACTGGCAAAGAGAGACCTTAAAAAACAGAATGAGCCTCCATAAGAAACGACATGGGATTTTGGCGCAGAACACCCATAACTTATCTACTTATCATTACTACCTTGGCCTTCCTTTGGTAATCTTGGGCATCTCCACACTATTGCCCGATGCTGATGTTCGTACTTCGCTTGTCCAGAGGTTACCTCGATTAAGTTTTCTTGCAAAGAGTCAACCGTCCCCAGTATCCTTTCTATACCCTTGATTTTTCCAGTCCTGAAATTTAATGGAACGTAAACTAAAAATAGCCTCAACAGCGAAAAGGGGATCAATAAAATTTTGCATAGGCGGTCATTTGTAGTTATGTTTTTATCAATCTATAAATCTGCATCGGGATTGAGAGTAACTCTTTTTTAACTGACGAAGGGGAAATGTATTTTGACTAAAAAAATATTCATTAATTTGTGTCAATGAATTCTCGCGAACATGCACTTTTTGGGAACTTCAACCATATCTTGACTGTTTTCTACCATTATTTTCAACGAACTGGTAAGAATATCAATGTAATTATAAAGATAAGAATTACCTTCTATGAGCCGATTTTACAGATCCGTATCGAAAATGTTTCTCGACCCTAAAAAGGTATATCCAGCACTCTGGAATAGGAAACCGAATCATTACATCTTCACAAGGAATTTGTCCAAGTTTTCTGGATGCAAAACCAGGAACTAACACGTCGGCTCTAAGTTCGACCTAGAAATATACCAGAATGTCAGAAGCTAGAATCATAGACGTTACAGCAACATACTTTGTACCCTGTGACACATATTTGAGCTTTCAATTGTAAAGGAAGTTCTCTGTTTCTCGGTGGTCTCACTCTAAACCTCATTAGTTCTATATAGCATGCATCGGGGGGTTTAAACCTGAAAAAAAAAAATGATATTTTGCAACAAACTTCAGTACCTTGCGAAGATAATTGAAGTTAACTGGATTTTTATAAAATTTCCATTACGGTATAGTATTGCTATCTGAATTTTGAAAATGCACTTACTTAATTATCTGTGTATCATTGTAGTCCTCCTGCTGAATGCACGAATGAAACTCAACGTCTTCCAACCTAATCCATTCTTCAGTTACTACAGGAATAATATCATGGCGACCTACCACCTCCTTACCCTGTCTTCTCATGTCGTTTACGCCCAATTCAACGTCTGGCATTCCTGTAAGGAACCCTAGGAAGAACAGCCTCACACGAGCGATTTGTTTTTCAATGTGACCTGAAAATTGTAAACGTGATTAGTCAAATTACAAAAATGACATTTGTTCATTACCTTCAGCGTCTTGTTCGACGTATAACTCGTCAACAGCGGTTATTTGAACTTCCTCCATCTTATAATGCAAAGCACGATCTCTGTGAGCTGATAGCTTGAATAAAGCCTCCTCAATAGAAAAGGAAAACTGCTTTAGGTCCTCGTAATTCAAAGAACCTAGCTTCATTAACTGGGACACTTGTGGGGCGTGTTCTACAGGAAGACCTAGTTTCTTCAGGTCACTTCCAAATTCTTTCACTCCTAGATTACGCATAGAAATATTAGAAATTTCGTAACGCTAATAACATCTACTGAAAATTTTCTTACCTTGGTAGTCACCCTGGATGGCGTACGCAGCGAATTGACTCAACTTATTCGTGATCCTTTCTGCCTTTTTGACTTGTCCAGGTCTGACGCCCGGCCTTTCCTTATAAAAAATATACTGTAGTTTAATAGTGAATATTTTACCAAACTGATCGTATTGCTGTGCTCCAATTTCAGAAACTGAATAACACGGTTGCAATGGCAATTCCTGAAAAGGATCTTTGTCTTCCTTCTGATTGAACAACTGCAGAAGAACGCAATCCGGTTGATACACGAGTTTAACGAATATCTTCTTCCAAAATCTTTGGCCCGTAATTTTCTTCTTGTTGGGTTGGCGCAAGTGCATCTCCCATCCGTCAGCAGTGAAGTTAATCCTTGGGAACGGCTCGAGAGGCTGAGACACGTCCTCGTCGTACAAAGGCGTGGGAGGAGTTTCTTGGGAATCGCTCCTTTTAAGGTCGCCAGCTACAAAGAGAATGTATATGAGGTGAACAGTTTTGATTACAATCTAAATTTAATTTTGCATTCGGGTTGCTTTGCTTACCATAAGGAATTTCATTTTCCACCGCCGTCACGGCCGAAATATCATTCTGCTGATCGAATGGATTAAATCTAGGTGAAGTATCTGTAAAAGCCGCCGAAACAGGAGCTGGCGGTGGTGCGATTGTTGGCAGCACACCCGACGAGAAGTCTTCATTCCCTTTCGGCCTAAAACAATTTACCAGATGTATTTATGATATTTTATCAATATGACATTTACCTTATGAAAACAGAAAAATCCTTATCCTCGTCAGATTCCTGCGATCCCGTCTTGCTTATCCTATTTGGGGTACTTTGCGGAACACACGGTGGTTCCTCTAGCGCAAGGAAAGCGTCAAAAGTGTCGTCAGTTCCAAAGCCCGTCGACGCTTCATTGGTCGCCGATATTTCATTGCCCCAAGCACTAATGATCTTCGAGGACCCATTCCTATTTTCATCGCATCTCACCGAATCAAATTTCTCAGCAAATGCATCAAAATCATCGTTTATAGTTTTGTTCATAGGATCTGACATACTAAAGGCATCTTCTTTTGCCAGGTCTGATGTAGTAGTATTATCAAATATATTATTCGAGATGTTATCGGTCATTTTAAAATTGGAATTGTCTTCGAATACCTCATTATGGCTTTGAGGGCTGATTTGCTGAGTGAGATCCTCTGAAGGTGCAAAAGGATTAAACGTGACGCTCGATACGGATCCTTTACTCTGACTGTCACTAGTGTCCATTTGAATATCGTTTTGAGGATCGGGTGAGAGGAAATTGTCTCTCATTATATCAGTCGATTGGTTTACTGGAGAAAGAGCTGGATTTAAGTCTTCTTTTATACCGATTTCTTCATTTTTCTCTGGCATAACGCTTTCCTGACCAGACTGTTCCATTGCTTCTGATTCCATCGTGTCAAAAAGCAGATCAGTCTTAACCTGCTCTTGCTTAGGCGGCACGGTATTGTATAAATTAAGTATGTCTGCTTTAGAAACCGATGTTTTCTGCGGGGTCATTTCCATTCCGAACATATCCGGTTCTTCATCTGGGTCATTTTTCTTTTCAATTTTCGCGGATTGTTGAACGACTGGTGGCGCCGTTGGAAGCTCGGGTGGAGGTGGTTTCTGTGGCGGAGCAGGCTTCGGAGGCCTGACCGGCGGAGACGGCCTAGAAGGCTTTACTGGTTGAGGTGCCGTAGCAATTGCAGGATTTTGATTAATGTCACAATTGACCTCCTCCTGGGTCAACTTAAATAAATCTTCGGCCTTGTTACTAACAGCGGTCTCTGATGTTCGGTCACTCACATCCAATAAGTCCCCAAAAGTATTTTCTGGCGTTGGACTGGGAGAATGTAAGTCACGCATGGAGACAGGACTGGGTGTTCTCGTAGGGGGAATTTTATCTAGCAAGCTAGAACTGGTCGCGTCTATAGCACCCATAACTGACATAAGTAAATCTTGGGTTTCTTTGGATGGTGGCACTCGAGGAGGTGGAGGCCTAGGCGGTCCATTACCCACCCCTGGATGAGTATACCTTAAATCTAAGTCCACTGGTTTCTGAGGAGCAACAGTTTCAGGGGTTACTAGGATGTCTGCGTTCTTCACGGGAGTCAAATGTTCCTCTTGATTAAAAATAGGTGAGCCGTTGCTGATAAAAAAGTCTTGATCGGCACTAGTATTTATACAATTATCATTAGAACTAATATTAACTTGTACATCGTTTGCTTCAGGCTGAGAGTCCATAGGATCGAAAGCGAAAGGATTGGTAGCAGTAGCGGATGGTACAAGAGTGTTCGACGACAAAAAAGGATTCTCGTTGAACTCGTGTCCATCATGAGAAGCATCATCGTCGTCCAAAAGAAACGGATTTGATGCTGCAGAAGGAGGGGATTCATACATCCCCTCGTTAAAAAGAAACGGATTAGCCGCCATCGAAATGATATTAAATAAATTCGGATTCGAGTAGTTTCAGTTCTGCCCTGCCCGGCTGAATATTATTTGCGATGCTTGTATCGAACGGGTCGAAATCTTCTTGATCGGGTATTGAGGGAAATTTAACCGCACTTTCAGATGGAGACAAAGGTTTGTCGATAATTATATCATCATGATTCTCTAATAAATTTTCAATAGGTTTATCCGAATCTAAATGCGAATTTTCAGAATTAATCAGTTCCGTCTCTAACAGTTTTAATTCTGTTTTTCCAGGTAGTATGTTGCCAGCAACTGCTGACGTATCAAATGGGTCACAGTAAGATAGTTCCGAGACACTTTGTAGATTTTCACCTGGCGTTAACACTTTCGCGGAAATGTTAGTGTCGATTGCTAGCAAATCCACCGGTGCTGCTGGCGGTGTCGGTAACTTAACGTTTGATATATCTTTAATTATTTCTACTACTTTATCGATTTCAGCTTTCTTTTCATCTCTAGGATCAAAATCATTATCAACAAGGCTTAATTCCTTTTCAATAACTGGATCGAATAGTTCGCTTTCTATTACTTTTAATTCAGCTTTTCCTGGAGCAATGTTAGAAGCAAACGATGTGTCAAAAGGATCGCTTAAGTCTTCATCTAATGGTAGCTCCGGTACCGAATTTTTTCGAATATAGAATGGCGTGAGAGGTTTGGCAATTTTACCCCCTTCACCGACACCTAACAGTTCATTTTCTTTTGGGGAAGTAACGTCAAACGAAACTGTTTTTATAACAGAAATGTTCAGCACGTCTGGCCGAGAAACGGTTCTCTCTCTGGCTTTCTCTTCTCCTCTAGGATCAAAATCATCATCGCTCAAAGTATCCTCTGCTATTAACCCTCTTTCCAATGCACTGATATCTTGCTGTGTATTAAAGTCTACGATAGATATATCGAACAGATCACTATGTTCAACGTAAGTAGTGCGTACGTCGTTAGTCAGCTGTTGAGGTTGATTACTGAGAACGGATAGATCTGTGTTACTTCCTCCTAGCAGATCCCTGTGTATCGGTTTAATTAGATTTAATTCACTTTCTGAAAATGTAAAGAAATATATAGGGCAGCTATAAATTCTGGAAATGGATAAATATTTAAAATCGGGAGATTTAATGGACAACTTTCAACCGATATAGTATATACGTTTGTAACAATTTATTTATACATATATAAGAGACACGATTTATCATACAGAAACTGTATAAGTGGAGATTAGCTATGGATAAAGATTCTTTGTCGATTCGCTACATATTTGAACCAAAAACTGAACTATTCTGTATCATACTCGTTACAACGGAATCCTTTCTCCTAACTTACCTGGCACTCTATTTTCTGTTTGAATTATATTCCCTTTCCCAACAGTATTAGTTACTTGAATACTAACTCCATTCACTACTTGCGGTTCGTCAAGAAATTGAAAATCTGCGTTATTTAAAATTTCATTTTCAATAATTTTCAATTCTGCCTTTCCTGGTAAGATATTTTCAGCGAAAGAAGTATCAAAGGGATCAACGTCTATGTTACTGGTGTCCCTAAAAATCAAGACACGAAACTTAAAAGTGTTTATATGTAGGAACCAAATAAACGACAATTTAAAATTGAAATAGATTTAATGGGAATGTTATATCATATCATTATAAACTGACTATTCTTAGAGAATTAAGAAATAGGTATTTACTTCTCTTCAAAAGCGTTCCATCTAACGTCCTCTGTAGGTCCAGAAGAATTAGTCAGCGGCAAAGAATGAAGAACCTTAGTAGATTTGGATAAACTTTCCGCTGCTAACGCCTCAAATTCCTCATCGTCTGGATCATCAGATGCGCTTACGATTGTATCAAATTCACTAACAATATCTTTACTTTTATCAACGATTTTGTGGTGAACTGATGAATGGATTGCTTGATTTACAGACTGTATTAATCGAATTGGTTCCTCAGATATCGAAATTGGATCGTCATCTAGTAGAGTCTTTTGAACTTCTTCTGATGGCTCTGTAAGGGGGAGAAATAAGTCATAAGCCTAACAGTTTTAAATCATTCTGGGTAAATAATACAATCAATATTTGCTTACCGTTTCCACCTGCCGCTACGTCTAAATTGTCATCAAAACTTCCTAAAAGTAAATCTCTTTCTTTGAGAACCTGTCGCTTGCTAGTAGGTCTTTTTGTTGCACACGTTGGCAACTGTACGCGTCCAGTTAAGACTTCGACAGCCGCTCCAATAGGGACAAGCTTCTTTCCCTTGCGTTGAACTTCCGGGCCTAAGATTGCTCGTTCAGCTATGGAGGTATCAAAAGGGTCGTCTCCTTCTGCTTTATCTGTCGGAGATTCAGGAATATATGCTAATTTTACTTCTCCTGCTGCAATTGCATCAATGTAAGCAGTGTCGAAAATATTATCGTCATCTTCTTCCTCAGATTCCGATTCAGAAACTTCAACGATTCCAAGCTGTTGTGGGCTAACTTCTTTGATTTCTTTTTGTTGGCACGCCTCTTCAGTAGCCTTTGATTCTTCTCTCTTTTTTACCTCACTCTCTGTAGGTTTCCTTTGGAAGAATGAGGTACTCTTGATGCGATCTAGATCACCTTGTGTCTTTTTTAAAATATCATCGACCCCAGAGGTAAGAGCGATGAACTTTTTCCACTCCTCGTTTTTTTCTCCGGGATCCTCGCTTATTCCTTGGTGTTCTTTTCGATAAACCTCAAGCTCCTCTGGTTTAAATAGTTCTTCGTCTTTGCGCTTGGATTTTTTGCCTTTTTTCTTCTTTTTTAGTCCTTTGGTTATTTTGTGCATTATCTAACATACGTTTCATTGAGACCCCTATAAAATAAATACAGCACGTTTATACAGAGCCAGCCGGAAAGTCTGCACTGCATGGGAAACTTTTTATTTTTTGGTCAAATTTGGTGCATGGTCTCAAACATAAAAGTGGCCTTACAAATTTACGTTAGTCCCTGCTCTTAGGTCGAAAAATTAACTTTGCTTCACAGAGAATTTCCTTTATTTTTGAAAATATCTAAAAATTTTATGAAGTTTAATACGAAGTTACACTTAAATATTAAATTTGGTTGTTCTGTTATAAAAATAAACATTTTCCAGTTTTTCACGCATAATTAATAATTCCTGAACTATTTTTAACAATTTTTTTTCTGTTATTAATAAATCTCTCAGTGAACCATTTTAATGTGACGTAAAAGCCCCAGAAAGTAGCCAATCTTATAGTATAGTTCAAATGTGCTTTTAGAGGGCGGAATATTAAACATAATATTTTTAGTCGCAAACTCCTCTACAAAGTCCTTATTTTACTATAAGGAACGTAACCAGACTGCAACCAACAGCTACTCTCAGGGCTATGTGCCCCGCCGAGCGCTGAATTACAAGTTACAAGTCTGGCGCGTTAAGTGTAATAATTGCATATTACCATCAAAACGCTAATGCTTCGATTGCAACAAACACCAGCTGAAAGACTGATCCTACTTAAAGGAGCTCTCTTGCCAGCCGTCACACACCACTTGCAGACTGCAGTTTCGAACCGTTGGCTCTCGTCAGAGCAAGGTAGGCATGTGACGACCGGCACGAGGATCCTTTGACTATTTGGAACATCCCAGTATTTTTACAATAGCAACATGTAAAATAGTTAGCAGGCGCCATCTAGCGGTCCAGTGTCTGTTGCAATCGAAAAATAAATAGCCTGACTGGGCTTAGCATAGTTCAAATGTGCTTTTAGAGGGCGGAATATTAAACATAATATTTTTAGTCGCAAACTCCTCTATAAAGTCCTTATTTTACTATAAGGAACGTAACCAGACTGCAACCAACAGCTACTCTCAGGGCTATGTGCCCCGCCGAGCGCTGAATTACAAGTTACAAGTCTGGCGCGTTAAGTGTAATAATTGCATATTACCATCAAAACGCTAATGCTTCGATTGCAACAAACACCAGCTGAAAGACTGATCCTACTTAAAGGAGCTCTCTTGCCAGCCGTCACACACCACTTGCAGACTGCAGTTTCGAACTGTTGGCTCTCGTCAGTGCAAGGTAGGCATGTGACGACCGGCACGAGGATCCTTTGACTATTTGGTACATCCCAGTATTTTTACAATAGCGACATGTAAAATAGTTAGCAGGCGCCATCTAGCGGTCCAGTGTCTGTTGCAATCGAAAAATAAATAGCCTGACTGGGCTTAGCATAGTTCAAATGTGCTTTTAGAGGGCGGAATATTAAACATAATATTTTTAGTCGCAAACTCCTCTATAAAGTCCTTATTTTACTATAAGGAACGTAACCAGACTGTAACCAACAGCTACTCTCCGGGCTACGTGCCCCGCCGAGCGCTGAATTACAAGTTACAAGCCTGGCGCGTTAAGTGTAATAATCGCATATTACCAACAAAACGCTAATGCTTCGACTGCAACAAACACCAGCCAAAAGACTGATCCTGCTTAAAGGAGCTCTCGTGCCAGTCATCACACACCACTTGCAGGCTGCAGTTTCGAGCTGTTGGCTCTCGTCAGTGCAAAGTAGGCATGTGACGACCGACACGAGGATCACTTGACTATATTTAGTACATTTCGGTATCTTCGGGATAGCGACATGTAAAACAGTCAGCAGGCGCCATCTAGCGCTCCAGTGTCTGTTGTTGCAATCGAAGCATTAGCGTTTTGATAGTAATATGCAATTATTACACTTAACGCGCCAGGCTTGTAACTTGTAATTCAGCGCTTGGCGGGGCACATAGCCCGGAGAGTAGATATTGGTTGCAGTCTGGTTACGTTCCTTATAGTAAAATAAGGATTTTATAGAGGAGTTTGCGACTAAAAATATTATGTTTTAATATTCCGCCATCTAAAAGCACATTTGAGCTTTGAAAGATGTTTACATTAATTATTGTGAATTACAAATTAAAAAGATTTATGCAGTATTTTTCGTAATAAATGTATTGGGTCATGTTTTTTTCGAAACAACTTAAATTATGAAGCGTATTTTAATGTTTTGAGAGCCGTTAATGAAATTATGGAGATGTTTAAAGAAGATAAAACAAAAGTTGCATATCTATAGTACTGTTCCTGTGAAAAATAATTTTTTTCGAGCCCACTAGATTGGTTGACATCAAATTTTCACTGGCCAGCTAGGTCTTCAGACCATACTCCTATGGATTACTTTTATGAAGATATCTTATAAATAAAGTAAGTATACGCAATAAGACTATAAACGTAGATTAATTAATACCGCTAGAAGTTACACTTTGTTTCAGACCATATCATATACGCTAATTTTTAAAATAATATTTCTCAGAAACTTAATAACAACAGAGTTTCTCATACGGTGCAAACTTATTGGCGGACACGGGACAATAGTGTTTTTGAATAGGTTCATCTTATAGATAAAATACGATAATTCTATGGAAATGCAATTAAAATTTACAGTTACATAAGTTATTCATATTCGGCCAAATACATATGGCACGTGGTGGTTATCACAAGTATATAAAGAAAATTAAAGCGCTCAGATATACCAATACGTCCTAGAGACCCGGTGTCAGTTTGTTCGATGTACAAGTAAGAAACGAGCTTTTAAAGTTATTTAAGTGAATCAATCAATATATCTACGACAGCAAATCTCCTGAAGTGCGAACTCTGAGTACGGAGAAAGGATGAATTTGGCGAGCCTTTCTTTTAATGAACTTTGCTAGGAGTAAAGAACACATTGCGAATAAAATTTCTTAAAATAAAAATTGATGGAAATTTTAAAAGTTCATTTAAAAAATAAAGCCTATTTTTTGCCATAACTTGAATATAGTTCACCGATTCCAATTTCTATAATGAAAAAGACAACTGTCTTAAGTATTCCCTTTTGTAGTATACCTACTGAACGCTGAAAGCGTTCTTTTTAATAGGTATAGTACGGGTTAACAAAGATTCTTTCTATCTAAACTAGTTTCGTATTTTTTTTTAAATTAAATTTTGACTGATTTATGGAAATCCATAGTATGCGATTTGCATAATCTTTGACCAGCGCCACCGGGCACATAGCCAAGTGGTCCAATCCGCCCCTGTTTCAATAAGTAAAATAATCAAAATAAATATTTTAATACTAAAGTCAAATTAGAATATTAATTTGAACTGTCAGGGCAATTTGTTTATTTCAACGTATTTAGGTGTTTTTTTTATAAATCTCTCGGGATCTATAAGTAAACGAAAACAATGGAGAATGTCCGTCAAGAGCTACAAACTAAAATTGGCCCCAATTATTGTTATTGTTAAAAAAAGATATATTGCATAATTAGTTATTTTTAAACAAATTGTTATTTCATGAAGAAAATGGGCAAATTTCTCTCTTATAGAGTATACCCTTCAATTACAATTTCAATCAGGATATGTATAGAAACAGCTAAAAATCGTAATTGTTACTAAAATTTTACATCCTTGCAAAATCCTGCGATCAAAACCGAGAAGTATGGGTGATTGCTCAAACTGGGGCATTTCAATATGTAGAACATTTTAACTATGAACTTAAATTGGCTTCCTAAACACGTTAGATTAAAAAAACTATCCTGACCAGACCTAATTTGACTCCGCACTATATGGAAACATTTCTAATTGTAAGTATATTTTTCCTGTTTCTTCCCAATTTTCAATTTATCAGAACTCTATTGTGGTGCTTAGAGGTACGTTAACATAATTTGTTTTTAATAATTCTTGCCCTCTATGCAAATTTTCTTCTTAAAAAGAGTGCTTACTAAATGGAATCCGCCATCTTCGTGTTTTATTCAAAATAAATTTTCAGAACAGCCCAGACGTCGCGTCGCTTTGTCTAGGTTTAACATATCCGCTCTCACTTCACCCTTTATGAAAATTAAGAAAAGTTATTTGGTACGAAGATAACCAACCAAACCAATAATCAAAGTTTCTACGGGCTTATTTTTCTTTTCTTTTTAACTTTTAAAAAAATTATTGTATAAGTTATAAACACTGAAATTCGAAAAGTAAATCGAAGTAGAGGTCTATTAGTGATTTAAATTGACATAGGTATTTATATTTTTACAAAAAAATAATTTCCTGATAACACACAATTTTCAGAGTGGATTTTCTTAATCGCTACATACGCCATGCGAGTAAAAACGTATGAAAAATTGATGAAAAAGTTTTTAAATTTTGAGATAACATTGAAGGAAGTTAAAAAAGTAACAAACCCGGTTTTTACACCCTTTTCCGCCCTCCGGAACGTTGTTAAATTAACAAAAAAAAAAAACGTAAATTTGTAATAACTTTTTGAAAAAAAATCCGAAATTTATGCAAACCTTGAAGAACATCTTGCAAGAAAAAAGAATGATAAAACAAATCTTCCGGGATAAAAAAGTTATGCAAAACTAGGAACAAGTTATGTGTATAAACAATCATTTGTATAACTTTTGTAACTTTTAATCGCCAAATATATCAAAGTAAAGTAAATAAACAACTATTTGCAATGTTCCGGTCATCGCAGCAAGGTGCAGACTTAATGGAAGATGTTCTCCAAGGTTTGCATAAATTTCGGATTTTTTTTCAAAAAGTTATTACAAACGTTTTTTTTTTTTTTGTTAATTTAACAATGTTCCGGGGGCGGAATAGGGTGCAAAAACCGGGTTTGTTACTTTTTTATCTCCTCCAATGTTGTCACAAAATTTAACAACTTTTGCAATTTTTCATACCTTTTTTACTCCAATGACTAGCGTATGTAGCGATTCATAAAATCCGCTCTGAAAATTGTGTGCGTTTTAGGGAAATTAATTTATTGCAAAATAAGATAAGAATCATTAGTACATATCTGTGGATGTACTTTTTGACTTTCAGTGATTTAACTTAAGTATATAAAAAATAAACTAAAAACAATTTACATAAAGTATTTTTTTGTTTAATGCTAATGAAATAATTTTCTTAATATGGATATACAGGGTTACTGGTAATTCGATACATTCCTTTGGAGATGTGATGGGGCATGAGCTAAGGAGTAAATCTAGCCCTAACATACATTAAGCAAAACTCAATAGTTTTTGAGATATTTCAATTTTTTTGTTTTTCTCAAAAAAGTAGATCTTAATGTCTTAAAAGTTAATTTCCGAAAAATCTACTTGACATTTTTAAATTTTTTTTTACTGGATTACTTGTCCAATATTATAGATATCCGTTTGGAATGAAAAATATCCGTTGTTGTTATTATATTTTCTGTGCCATGGCCGCGTATAAACAATTTTATATTGTATAAAAATAATTGATTAAATTAATATTTCACATTTTAAAAAAGTTACTTGACAAATTTAATTTTTTTATTTGATTGCCAATTTGTATTCAGATAGTTATTCTTAATTAATCTTTTTTGAAAATGCTGCATGCAATTAACACTAAATGTAACAATATTTACGTAAAATAATGAACAAAAAAATCAGTTTTTTGTTCCTCTAATTGGTATGGTGTGCCCTACCTTAAAATTCGGGATCCGTTTTGTTACATTTTCATTGCATTTGTTTATTTGTTATATCTGGAGCTTAGAACACTATAATTTTGCACATTTTCGTTTCGCTACCGATATAACGAGTACTCAGTTAAATTTCACACCGGGTGGATGCGATGGCGGACATCGGACGTCGGCCTGCTACGTCACGAAGAGCGCCGAGATGCCAGGTATTGATTTTAATTTTCCGTCGTCCATTATCCCCTACACATGCCAGCACCGGTGCACTCGATTGGAAAATTCTAGTTTGCAAAAAGTATTTAACGAAAAATTATGTTTAAATATTATTTTGAATTAAAAACAATTTATTAATGGAACCGAATTTCTACCATATAACAGAACCGGAGTGGAACTCCTGTCCATTTAGTATTCTTCTTGTAGTAAAAAATACACTTCAATAATCTATGAATATTTGATGTTCGATATGTAGCGTATTGAAATCTTACTGCTCCAGGTGACTGACTAATAGGGGGATAATCGAAAACAACAAATAATGATATAAGTACATAAAAAAATTAAAAACATACTTTCATTAAAAATGCCCTAGTAACGCAATTTTTTTCAGCTATCCCAGTAGTTTTAGGCCTATATTAGCTCAGTCGCTGCAGATTTTGACCACCAAAATAACAAAATGGCAGATATTTTGTATACTCTTAGGGTATTGTATAAGGTATCATATAGAAAAAGTTTTTACAGTAGACATAAATAAGATAGCTCGAGAAAACAAACGGGTCTTCACAAGAAGCATTATATAAAATATTGAAAAATTTATTAGCGTACTTTTCGATTTAATAAAAATATGATGACGACTTCAGTAACATACAATATGTAACGCGTTTGCGGCATTTCTCCTCAGTCTCTTCAACTAATCTGCATTTGGATCGTGGCGCTTACGGAACTCCTACCAATTCAATTTCAATTCAAAAAAAGTATTTATTAATAATAATGATGAAATAGTTGCCTCACCAGGACCTGCTCCGGAACCGATCGTGCAACCACCGCATTAACGCGGCGACGGATTGCAGGATCGGGCGGAACAGACCTGGATCAGCGAAAACAACAATTCAACAAAACTAAACCTAGACGCCTTTTTAAATATAAAATAAAAATAGGTCATAAAATTAACTTATAATAAACTTATATACTACACGTTTAAAAAAATTATTAAATTTGGTATCTGGACGCAGGCACCACAACTCGAACAAGGTGCCTTCCGCGAGATATTTCAATGCAGGGATGCGCAGGGCTGGCCTAAACTTTGATTTTTAAAAATTTTGATTTCGAAAAGGTTTCAATTTTTTAAAAGGTGTGAAGCGAATTTAGAAACAAAAATGCACAAAAAGAAATGAAGAAAAACTAACAAACGCGACAAAAATACTCAAACAGAAAGGAAGAGGGGGACAGGAAAGATTTAAGGATAATTAAAAGGTATGAAACACAAGCGAAAGGTGGATAGGATTAGAGAAAGGTATAGTTGTTGAAACTTGGCTATAGTGGTTGCCAGAAAATCGGTAAAGTCTGGTACGGTAAGGGGTGTTTGATCCGAAATGGGGCATTGTGCTGTCTAATTTGCGTTATGTGTCTTGTTAGCGGACTATCGCCCAGCTTGAACGAGTAGAAGTTTTGAGAGATTTGCTGGACGTAGTCCGCTATCGGGGGGCTATCGATATCTCGAGTTCTACTATAGCTAGAAATTTTTTAGAAAATTGCAAGTAAACTAGATAAAAAAGTCTATAACTGGAAATTATTTTCTAACATACAGGTCGAGCCAAGACGAAATTACAGGACCAAGGGCCTTTTTTTTAAATGGAATGCTATGTAGGTATATCACTACATTTTTTGAAGCCTCTTATTTTCATTTATTTATTCCTATATTAGCATTGAATATCTCCCAACCACTTGGATGTAATGAATTTTTTTGTTGAAATAACGCAATCTGCAGATGGATATTAAAAAAATCACCACAGTCACAATTATTGGTTTTAAGAAAAGCTTATGTGAATACCAGTTACGAGGCATCTAGTTAATGTTTTTGAATCATTTTCATTTCCTAAAAGTGTACAGGGTGGCCAAAAATTATTTTTCAATTAAGAACATTTTAAATTGAATTTTTTCAATTTTATCCAATGGAACACTTTATATTTTTCGACGATGTGATGTAGAAATGAAAAACAAACATTTTTTGTAAGTACTTTCCTATGGATACATGCAACCAATTTCGTTTTTTTTGAGCAATAATTACAAAATTCGAAAATAAACTTAAAAAAGATGTTCCTTCAAATAAAATTATAATAAATGTTCCACATGTTGCCCATTTTGATTGACACACATCTCTATGCGTTTTTGAAATGAGGTTCCCACTGTTCCTGAAACTGCCGGTGTGATATATATAAAGGCAGTTATTATTCTTTCCTTCATATTTTGTACTGTTGTTGGTGTGTCTCTATAAACAATTTCCTTCACGTATCCCCATAAAAAGAAATCCATTTTTGTAAGATCTGGGGATCTAGCAGGCCATTTAGTGGGTCCATTTCTTCCAATCCATTGATTAAGGTAGGTATTATTTAAGTGGTCTCTAACTGCATTTAAATAATGTGGTGGAGCACTATCTTGCTGAAACCATATCCTATTTCGAATTCTTTCAGGAAGATTTATCAATAATTGTGGCAGATAGTTTTCCAAAAAATGAAGATAAATAGCTCCAGTGAATGTACCATCAAAGAAATGTGGCCCTATTACATGTTCCCCAATAATTCCTCCCCAAACGTTTATAGACCATCTGTATTGGTTATCAACTTGCATAAAAAAGTGAGGATTTTCCGAAGCATAATAATGGAAATTGTGCATATTTACAAATCCATTTTTATGAAAAGTGGCCTCATCCCTGAATAAAACAGTATTGAAGAAGTTGACATCATGTTGCATTTCACCTCTGGCCCAATTAGAAAATTGTAGGCGCTTTTGAAAATCGTCATCAGATAATTTCTGGTGCATTTGAATATGATATGCATGCAACTTATTTGTTTTTAAGATTCGACCCACAGACCGTCTACTTATTTCTACTAATGAGCTCACTTCTCTTTAACTAACATGAGGATTCTCAACCGTTGCCAGTACCACAGAAAACTCCTTTTTTTAAAAAAACATGTTTTATTATTTCACTTTTTTTATATTCGACATTTCCGGTTTCCAGAAATCTATCGAGAAGGTTTTGGAAGCTGCTAACATCAGGAATCCTTCTTTCAGGATAACGTTCGTGATAAATTCTATTGGCAAGTAAACAATTTCTGTCTGAATCGCCCAAAACAAGTCTTGTTTACAAGTTCCGCTTTATTAAAACTTGTATTGTAAAATTCCAAATATTTTAAATTCAATACAAATTGTAACGACCGATAAGTGTGATAAATGCTCCTTTGTACACGACAATTTATACCAAACTGAGGTTTTATTGCTTGTCGAATAACGAAAACAGCAAAAAAATGTACAAAAAAACATTACAGTAAAGGACTAGATGGATTAGAAGAAATGGTCCCACTAAATGGCCTCATTTCAAAATTGCATAAAGACATGTGTCAATTAAAATGGGCGCACATCGAACACCTATTATAAATTTTTCTAATGAATTATTTGAGAAACCTCTTTTTTTAAGTTTATTCTTGAATTTGACACTTATTTATTTATAAAACGAAAATTGCTGCAATTAACCATAGGGAAGTACCTACAAAAAAATGTTCGTTTTTTCATTTCTACATCACATCGCCGAAAAATATACAAGGTGTTCCATTTGAAAAAATTGAGAAAATTTGATTTAAAAAGTTCTTAATTGAAAAATAGATAGAAAAACGATAATGCGGTTGCAATTAGCCATACTTACAAAAAAATGTTCATTTTTTATTTCTACATCATATCGCCGAAAAATATACAGGATGTTCCATTTAAAAAAATTGAGAAAATTCAATTTAAAATGTTCTTAATTGAAAAATAATTTTCGACCACCCTGTACATTTTTAGGAAATGAAAATGATTCAGAAACATTAATTAGATTTCTCGTAACTGGTATTCACATAAGTTTTTCTTAAAATCCATAATTGTGACTGTGGTGATTTTTTTAATATCGATCTGCAGATTGCATTATTTCAAGAAAAAAGTACATTACATCCAAGTGGTTGGGAGATATTCAATGCTAATATAGGAATGAATAGATCCTAGAACGAGGCTTCATTCCATTTTAAAAAAGGCACTTGGTCCTGTAATTTCGTCTTGGCTCGTTCTGTGTTCGAAAATAATTTTCAGTTATATACTTCTTTATCTAGTTTACTTGCAATTTTTTTAAAAATTTCTAGCTATCATAAAACTCGAGATCCGACTCATTATTGCCCCACCCTGTATATCAACCTATCCTCTTCCAATGTATTTAATTTCTGAAAACTAATGTACCTACATAATTTTAATGATCATCTTTATGTTTACCCCCAGAATGTATATAAATATCTTGACATCCCTTTGCATTTCATTCATTTGAATCATTCGATTGATAATGGCACGTTAAGTACCGAAACTGCAGTGAGGTTCAAGTTACAATAAATCAGTGATAGAAACAAAGTAAAGTATTGTAATACATCGTCATGATTGACAATCACAAAGTAACGGCTTCCACAACAGAATTTTTAGTTTAGGTTGTTAGTCCGACTCTGGCAAATTATTCTTTAAAGTCATTTCATCTCGTAATATTTAATGTGTTTTTGACTGTATTTTTGTATACATGATAAATGTGTTAATATAAATGTGACCATTTCCGAATAATAATCATCCCTATAATTGCGACTAGTATACTAGATAATAGATAACCTTTCATAAACACAGGGTTTGAATAAATATATTCTTAAATTATCTACACAGTTTCACTAGGTAGTGCACTTACCTTTCGTGTCCCATTACTAACGATCTTTATGTGAAATTAAATGCCTCAGTAGGTATTTTTTCTATATTTATTATGATTTAAAATCACTGAATGGGCGATGGAGTCACTCGACAGGGCTAAACATACATTATCGATTGTGCGCTAGCAGTATAATATACAGAATGTCCCAGAATGTCTTTTACATTCAATATCTCTTTTATTTGAAAAGATAGAAATGTGAATCAAAAACTATATTATATTGCATCGAAAAACCTTGCTGACTATACATATGTAAAACCTCTTTCTTTTTTCAACTTTTCAACCCCTAGGAAATTACCCCAAACTATTGTTTTTCAAATTGCACTTATACTTACATAAGAATTTTATTATTTTTTTTAATAATCAACTAAAACTGTATGTATAACTTTGTAGACAAATGAAGCTATTGTAAAAATTATGTTTTTTTTCTATGGAGGAATTGTATTTACTTTAAATATTAAGTACCTATGTTATTTATACTTCTGTGTTCAGAACGAAGTGGTAATTCATTTTTAAATGAAAGAAAAATAAGGCCAGCTCTAGGCAAGGGTCAAAAACAAGTTTTTATTTAACAATATTATTAAAATAAGAGAGTGAAAAATTGCAACGAAAGAGGCTTTTGAAGATTTCTCGTGAAAACACCAGGAGCGGCTCCAGGGAGGATCCAAAAACAATGCGTCGTGGAATTAAAAATTATTTTATATAAAAATTATTCAAGATGGACAATTGTTTTGAATAGGGTTTTTTTTAAAATTTTTCGTCAATGTAGAAGGACCGGCTTCAATTTAATTAAGAGATTTTTAAAATAAAAATTATTCAGGATGGATTATTGTTTTAAAAAGGTTTTTTTTTAAACAATTGTCATCAATGTACCAGGGCCGGCTCCAATTTAATTAAGAGATTTTTAAAATAAAAATTATTCAGGATGGACAGTCGTTTTGAAAAGATTTTTTTTTTATTTCTCGTCAATGTACATTTGATTTAAAAAAAACTGGTACAACTCTTTTATCGAAAATCTTAATAGTTTAGTTGTGTCTATGTCTGTAAATAGGGCTGGCTAGGCATGTCAAAAGGGGGGGGGGGGGGTAGAAGAGGTGATTTACCCCGGACCTGGGTTTTTTGGAGGAGACCGGTTTTCTTACTGTTTTTAAACTTATTAAATCTTTTTTTTTAATTTTATTCAAATGGAATTTCAAAAAATAATTAGAAAATAACTTTTTCAAAACATTTTCAAGTCTGCCATATTATTGTTTAAAAAAATAATATTTGTTACGGATAATTCTACTAATTGTTGTAATTAAAATACTAACTGAATAATGATAATTCTAGTTTTAAAATAAGAACTCAAAAATACCACTTGAGATTAAAAAAAAATGTAAACAGTGCAAACTGAACATAAAAATACAATAAAAAAATAAAATAAATGAACTTCAAACTACGTAATACAGAATTAACTAATATTTTGTCATTGCTCCATTAGCGTCTAAAACTGCCTGAAGTCTTGCAGGCATGGACAAAATCAGATTTCCTGCAAGGTCAACTTCTTGCGACAAGTTCTCCCAAGCGTCTTCAATTATCCCTTCCAATTCTTGGGCATTATTTCAATGGTTATTTAATTTTCTTATACGTTTCACCATTAGTCTCCAAACATTTTCTATTGGATTTAAATCCGGACTTTTAGATGGCCACGGTATCAACTCTATGTTTCTATTAAGAAACCATTGCCTGACACGATGGACCGTATGTATGGAGCAGTTGTCTTGTTGGAAAATAAAATTATTTTCCGGAAACACCTCTATTACTGACGGCAACATAATATTGTCTAATATTTCAATATATTTAATGGAATTGAGATGTCCACCACTGTTCCAACACACACCTAACCCATTTAGGCTCATCCAAGCCCAGATATTGACTGAAAACCTTCCTGATCTTTGTGGATCGAAAGTATATTTTTCGTCGTATCTAGAGGAAGGAGGCCTATATACGCAAACATGTCCATCGTTACAGGAATTAAAAACCTTTTCGTCAGAAAAGACAACTTGTCCCCAGAAGTTTTCATCATTGATTATATAGTTCAGTGCAAAAATAATCCTACCCTGCTTCTTTTCTTCTGAAAGTTTGTATTTTTTAGCCGCTGAACAACTCTTCAATTCGCTTCCTAGTTTTACTCTTCTGGAAGCAGTAGGTACCGAAGCAGGGAAATTTGTTTCTGAAATTGCATTTACTGCAGTTTAAAAAGGGTTTTCTCTTAGGTAATTTATAAGATTTTTTTCTGGGCCTACCGGAATCAACCTTACGGGATAACGTTTGGTTAGTTTCCCATTGTTTTTTAACACTCATTATCGTGGTGTTACTCGCATTGCATTCAGCAGCAAGTCTTCTTATGGACCAACCGTCTTCAATTTTAGAAACAATTCGAAGTTTTTGAATAACTGTTAGATGTTGAGCCATTTTTAATAATGACGCCACTGATTAACGTCAAAGTGACATTTGTAAGATTATTAATATCAATCAAAGAACGAATGATTTACATAGCTAAAAGAAAGTGTACCAGTTTTTTTGAAATCAACTGTACCAGGACCGGCTCCAATTTAATTAAGAGATATTTAAAATGAAAATTGTTTAGAGTGGAAAATTGCAACAAGAATGCCTTGTAAATTGTTCGTCAGAGCACCTGGTACAGCTTCAAACAAATTTTCGCTGAATTAAGAGTAGAAAATGTTTTAAATAAAGCTTATTCAGGATGAAAAATTATATCAAAAAGGATTATTCTCAAATTTCTCATCAGAGTGCCAAAGCCGGCTAGAGGGAGGGCCTAAAAACATTTTTTTTTGTTAAATCGAAATATGAGGATATTAATTTGATTATCCTCACCTTAATAATAATAATGGTAGGTCTAGTGTATAACATGTTCACAAACCCGATGCTAAATAGTTTTCGATTTATACTTTCGCCTCATCCCCCAATAATGGCAGCTTGTTTGCAGAAACGTTTGTTAATACACCGTATACTTATAGTCTAGTATGATGCCAAATTATTATGAATGAATTCACAAAGTTTAACGTAGACATGCAAGGCTAGCAATACCTTATGACCCCATTATATAAAAGTGAATCAGCCGATTAGTCAAGACTCCGCGATAAAGATCCATAGTTCTGCTTTCTGTTCAACCTCCGATCATTTTGAGCCATTATCATCGCCGGATCAGCCAACGTTCAGTTGAACTTCGTTCAAAATCCAAGGATACCACTATTGTAATAATTGTAATTTCAACTGAATTTTGGCTGATCCGCTTTTGTACAAAGGAAGTAAGTGGTGATCTAATTTTGCTGTATTATGTGATCCTGAATTGTCTACCCTATGGAAATCATCAATGGCAGATTGTTATAAAACAAATAGTAATTTGAAAACAAAGCAAGAATGTAATCAAAAAGGAAACTTACTTCCTGGGTGTTATAAGAAATTGGCTTATCATTAACAGGGACAGAACAATGCAACGTTTAATAGTCGGATCTTGTGACATTTTGTTGCTAGTCATAATTCTCGAACGCGGCTCTTCTCTTCGATTTTTCATTAGGCGGTGCTGAAACTCAATACTCTGCTGCATTTGTGACTGACATACTCTGTTTTAGTCAAAAGAAGCTATGTAACCGACAACTGTAAAAAAATATGATTCTAGGTGAGATTGTTGGTCTATTTATTTTATTTCAAATATATTTAGATCTTTAGGGAGATAAAGAGATACGATTTTTTAGGTTGGCAGTTCTGTCTCATACTCTCATAAAGTGGCAACACTGCGCGATAGTGTAAATGTGAGTTTTCTCGTGGGATGTGTTTTATATTTTCCCAGGGGAAATAAATTGTATTTAATAATTGAAAAAACCGAGACTGTATCTTTATGTGAGTTATTAGGATATTTTATCCTTGAAGTATAAAACTCGTAGAACTACATTGATATCAACAGTTATTTTTAGTGTAATATTGACATAGCAAAGCGTCTGTCATAAGGGCGCTTTATTTAAAATTTACATAAAATTATATTTCTGTAAATAGGTAGGCTGTAAATATTTTTAAATAACGAGCGATTATTAATTAATATAAATTGCAGTTATTTTTTTATTTTACAAATCCAAGAGAGCACGAGACATATGCCAATGGTTTTACCAGTTCAAGAGAACAGAAGGGATTGATGTTGGTCTTTGCTTAATTACCGCAAAATGTATAACAATGTAAGTAATAGTTTACCCATTATTTAAAGTATTATAATTATGTAAGTTTAAGATGCAAGCTTTAAGGCTTCTTCATAAAAACTAGTATTTTGTGATGATATAAATGAACATTAACCAACCCTTAAAGTTTGTGTAATTTATAACCTATAAACAGTGAAACTTGGATGACTAAATTTGCCTTTATGTGTAAACTGATTAAATTATTTTGTGCTAAATTTACTATCTCTTACATTTTTCAGTCTACACATTATCCTAATACTGCATACCAGAGTGCTTATCCGCAGTATCAGCAGACGTATGGCGGTAATTACGGATACCAAGATTATGGAACCCAGTATACAGACCAGGTGAGCCTTTTGTGCATTTGTTTTGATCGAATTATTTATTTTCACAAATGAATAAGAAACAGCCCACTAAACACTGTGATAAACACATAGAAGTGATGTGGAAATCACAAACATCATATCATAAATAATTGTAGAAAGACGTGTCTGCCATATCATGGCGATCGTAACGCCAGTGGTTGCCTACGTAAAACATGGCTAGAAAACATGTTAATTGCACAGCTATTCTGCCACTTATTTTAAATATGGATGCCAACATAAAGAGCACTGTAAAGCAAATGTGTTTTGAGATGTGTAAGTTAATGGTAATACTAAAGGAGAACGGAAACCTCGAATTTTTGCGTGATTTTTTCAGGATACCTTATTTCGGGGTCGTAGAACACGAATCTGAAATTAGTTTTGTGTGCATACGAACCGTTTCTCCAAAAAACTTTTTCATGCACTGATTTATACACCAACAGCACTTGTATATGGTCTTTTTCCTTATTAAGATTGCACTATGTCCTTTATAGAACAATAAACCCTTCACTTATGGCAGAAAACTCACTTTCTTTTGTATAAAAATCAGAATTTTATTCACAGAAATTGTATTAGTTGAACCTCCATCTGTCATTTGATTACATATATTTGCATGCGTTGTTTGCGCATGTGTAAGGTTTGGTGTCTAAAGGCATGACGGGTCTGGTAAAGTTCAAGTACCTCCGATTTTAACAATTTTCTAGTAAGATTTGGAAATAATATGAACAGTACAACACTTTCAAGAAAAAAAATTTAGGAAATTGTTAAAATCGGAGGTACTTAAACAGATCAAATAACACATCATAAAGTTAAAATATAATTTGAGAAAATCATGCTGTTATGCTCATCTCGGCTAATAATAATAATTGAATAGATGGTAAGTATTATATTATTATTATTATTATATATCCCTTGCCCTTCAAGAAACTTTCGAAGCGTCGACGGGCGCGAACGTGTCTTGAAGGGCAAGGGATATATAATAGTACTTAGCACCTTATTAAATCTGGGGCAGACAGCGCTGAGTATTATTTATAAACATACATATCCCTTGCCCTTCAAGACACGTTCACACCCGTCGACGCTTCGAAAGTTTCTTGAATGGCAAGGGATATATAATAGTACTTGGCACCTTATTAAATCTGGGGCAGACGGCGTTAAGTACACACATTCTCGCCTTGAAGGGCAAGGGATATGTGTGTTTATAAATAATACTTAACGCCGTCTGCCCCAGATTTAATAAGGTGCTAAGTACTATTATATATCCCTTGCCCTTCAAGACACTTTCGAAGCGTCGACGGGCGCGAACGTATGTTGAAGGGCAAGGGATATATAATAGTACTTAGCACCTTATTAAATCTGTGGCAGATGGCGTTAAAGCATTATTTATAAACGTAAATCAAGACACGTTCGCGGCCGGTCGACGTTTCGAAATCCGCGTCATTTAGTATTTCTGTTTTTTCGGCAGAAGAGGGGGTGTTCTATAGAATGACCCATACCGCTTTCACAAGCAATATTAATTTAACATTGAAAACGTGAAAAATCGCCTCATTGGTCGGTGTCGGTACTTTAGACACAACTTTGTAAATGCATGCGCATCGGGTTGACAGTTGTATAGTTTTGAGTAGCTGTTTTGTGATGTTTTACAAACTATCTTTTTACTTTTATGTAAAAGTAAGTGAGTTTTCTGCCATAAGTGAAGGGTTTGTTGTTCTATAAAAGCCATAGTGTGATCTTAATAAGGAAAAAGACGATATACAAGTGCTGTTGGTATATAAATTAGTGCATGAAAAGGTGCGTGTCTTAAGAAAAATTTTCAAAATTTTTTTTTAAGAAACGGTTTGTATGCATGCAAAACTAATTTCGGATTCGTGTTCTACGACCCCAAAATAGGGTATCCTGAAAAAAATCACGCAAAAATTCGAGGTTTCCGTTCTCCTTTAGTATTACCGAAAACATATCAGCAACTCTCGTTGTTTTTTTAGATATAAGCAAAACTTTTGACTATCAACAGATATTCTACTAGACAAAGTGACTTTCGTACATCATTGAAATTAATGTTATCCTACTTGTCCAGTAGACAACAATGCACTTAATAAAAATAGGTTAAGTAGCCTATTACCTATCACGTATGGAGTTCCGCAAGGCAGGATTCTAGGCCCTTTGTTATTTCTTATATATGTGAATGATTTGCCAAACCTTCTCTATTATTTAGTGTTCTATTTGCAGATAACACAACTTTGCAAAACAGATAAAAACAGACTGTTGAAAAAAGAGTAGAGTCATGCATTATTCCACGGCATAATCTCATGGTTTAATTAACTGGGGAACATCAACTAACATTCACCAAATTTTCATTATTCAAAAAAGAGCTATTAGAGCTTGGGCTGGAATTACTCAAATGGATAGTTGCAAACCATGGTTTATTAATGACACTACCATCATTAATAATTTATTGAAATTTGGTTCATACAGTAAGCGGCAGGCAAGTGCTTATGTTGGGCCATGTTTAGATGCATAATAATTCCAGTAGACTATGTTACATAGTATAGGAAAAGTCAGTATAACAAACATAAAACATAGATTACAGTAAAATTAATGACAAAAGTCCCATATATAAACTTATATATTACAATATTGCCTGGGGGCGAGCGCAGGTGCGTCTTTACTATGTACATACTTCAGTATGCGATGTAAAGCAACGACAGGCGCAGTTAGTAGTTGGATGGGTGACCATTCCAACGGAAACCGCATCCTCGCCTCACATATCTTCCAGCGGCTTGTATATCAGTGTATGTGTCGTAATCACATGGTGCACTAGAGCTTTTCGGGAAAAGCCTAAACAGTTCATGAAATGCCGGCAGATAGTGTGAAATCTGTATGCTACACGATTCGCCTAGGCTGTTCATGAACAGCCTGGTTTATTTAGTCAGTTAATGTTATGATTCGTGCTTTACATGATCTGCCATGATTTAGGCGATCGGCATTTCATGAAATGACGCGATTTAGTCATATTCTGAATGAGCCTAGCGATGAAGGCGGCAGATCATGTAAAGCACGAATCATAACATTAACTGACTAACCAGGCTCTTCATTCTCTAGGCGAATCGTGTAGCATACAGATTTCACACTATCTGCCGGCATTTCATGAAATACCGATGCCCTAAAACACGGCAGATCATGTTAAACTTCTCATTACACGAAAATACTAACATTTTAAGGCACTTCATGAAAAGCTTAGTCAAATGATATAACATGAGATGTTTTACAGTATCTGCTGGCATCTCGAGAACTGCCTAGGCTTTTCCCGAAAAGCCGTATCGCATAATGTGTCTACGACATAGGTTTTTCAGAAAATGCCTAGGCAGTTCAAGAAATGCCGGCATCACGTCATTTCATGAAATGCCGATGGCCTAAATCACGGCAGATCCTATTAAACTTCTCGTACACCAAAATACTAAAATTTTAAGGCATTTCATGAAAAGCCTAGTGACATAATGTAACATGAGGATATTTCATCATGTGACTACGACATATGCGCGAAAGCTATACAACCTTAGGCGAGGGTTGTATAGGAGATATACCATCCTTCAGAGGGGATGTAAAGCCGTCGGTCCCTTGTCTATTAAATGTTAGGCAAGTAAAAGATCCCTACTCTTCTTAAGGGAAGAGGTTCGGCAAAATTCCTGGTTGGGGGTAGCTCGTCTACAGGCGTCGGTGTTAGGCCTCAGTAGCGGAAATAGGCCGACGTTAAATAATTGTATAAAAAAAAAAAAAACAATATTGTCTGAAACTTATTTGTGGCATTCTACGAATGTTCTTTCCTGTTATTTGGGTTTTCTACCACATGTATTATCCTCTTCAAAAATAAATCACCGAATCTACAAAATAATAGAATTAAGGGGGAAAAAGGCCTCTGCGCCCGTGACGTTTACGTCAAAGGAACAGCCAGAGGTTATATTTTACAAATAACATAAATCAGAATAGCTTTTTTTGGAAGAACACTTATTTGCTGTGCATGTCAAATACACAGCTTTAAGATTCTGTTTATATTATTTCCATAGATACTACTTACACAGAACTGATAATATTTTCTTTTAGATAATGTTGAGTTTGTTAAGTTCTTCTTTTAACATTGGTAGTCAGGTTGTACAAATATCTACAGAACAATTCGATACGCACTTATCTTCATTTAATAAGATTATTGCTGATTCTTTAATTTTCCTTTTTTTATCTGCCTCTTTTGTTAAAAATTTTTCCGAGTCTCAGTTTATTCTATGACCGTTTTCCCAAGCATGTTCACAAATCTTTGATTTCTGAATTTCATTCTTTCTAATGTAATTCTTGTGCTCATCCAACCTCACACTGAACGGTCTGGATGATTCACCCACATAACATTTATCACATTCGCACAGGATATTGTAAATAGTTTTTTGAATTCTGCTCCCTGTTTATCGATTTTGTTTTTGTTAAAATAGATCTTATAAAGTGTTCCTCGTTTGAAATACCGTCTTAGCATCAAATTTGTCACCTATATGGCGTAGCTTCTCCGATAGTCCGTATACATGAGGAATTATTGCTGTATAATGACGTTCAGGTTTTTGTCATACCTGATTGTCCCTATTTTCAACATTTATGAAAACTCTACCAACAAAGGCTTCAGGGCATTGATTTTGTACTAGAACCTCTTTGATATATTTTTTCTCGTTATTTAATATTTCATTATTAGATGAAATTATTTTGGCCCTATCGTATAAACATTTTACAACATCCCTTTTAACATTTATTGACTACACCAACAGAGTTTGAACTCTTTAAACCCATTATTATATTATAGATTTCTGGGTAACCGACGTGCAGAGATAAACCGCAGTCGTCTTGATCGATCCCCCACCATTTGCATTTCCTTTGTATTGTTGTGCATTCAATCTGCTTAGCACCTGTCCTGTGAATATGAAATGTCTAGATACCCATAAATTCGCCCGTGTACAAAAACAGCAACAAAAATCTGTTATAACCATGTATCTAATATTTGCACTGATATTCAGACACCACAGCAGATGTTAGCTTGTACAAAAGAAACAATTTTGAAGTTTACCTGGTGCATCAATTATTGTTCTTTCTTTTTATATGTATTGTATTTGACATGTCATCTTACCACGGTGAATCTATCTCTAAACTAAACCATGATAATTGTGTAGCTGCAAAACGAACTAAAATGTGACAAGATAGCGATTTCATACAAAATAGCACGTTTTCGTAACTTGGAGCACCATAAACCACCAAAATTCGTGTGGCTATGATGTGCATTTGTGTTTAGTGGAAGTTGTTTAATAAATCAATAATATTTAGCCGTATATGTAGTAATTAGAAAATATGGTGTTATATATATAAACAAAACCTGAAATAATATATTTTCCATTAGAATTCGACAAGTCTGCAGCCTGCTCCACCAGGAGAAGGTTTTCCTTCGGATAACTGGAGCGTAACCAGTGCAGCCACAAGTTATGCAGCATCCCAGAAGGATGGTGAGTAGTAGTTAAATAGTGATTTCTAAAAAAATAATACACAACATATCTAAGTATAGGGGAATATTTTAATACTACCTTAAAACGGGAGTATTCAAATTAATATTTGGTTTTAATTTCAGGATGAACTTTGTACTGGTCATTTAATAGAATAGTATAGAAAATACTTCCGAAAGGCTAACGACCAAAGGTCTTCCTGCCTATTTACACGATATCGTATAATATAAAGTTTTTTTTTGTATTTAACTGGATTAGGTGCAAATATAGTTAGGTAAATTATGAGAAGGTAGTTGATAAAAGAAATGTAACAATGAAAGTATTAGAAAAACAAGATTGTTCGTTATTTAAATTGTAAAAAAGTGTATTAACCTGTTTTAGCACCTAATTAGGTGTTATATTTTCTTTTGACCATTAAGTTGACGCTGTATTCAATGTGATGCAACAATTTTAAGGCAACGAAAGCTCATAGTCCGAATATCGTCTTCATAACAAATTTTATTATGTTAGATTTAAATTTTAATTATTTTAATCGTCTTTTACGAATTTCACTTATTTTATTAGTCACATAGGTAAAAGGCGATAAGCTTTATTTATGCATTATTTGTGTTTTCGCCGAACCGGACCTGTTCTGCTCAGATTTTCATCGTTCATTGCGGATTGTTGCTTTTTAAGCACCAATGGAGATTAGTCTGTTCAATTAGAACTTACTCTTAAGATAATCCCATAAAAAATAACACAGGCCCAAGAAATTTTAAACCAGAATCTGGTTTCGAAAGTTTTTGACTCGCTAAATCCTTATTTGACCTCAGAATTGCTCCATCACGTCAGGTTTTCAAGACAGTCTAGACTAAAAGTGGAAAAAACCCGTTCTTTCGCTATATTTGAGGTTATGTTACATCACAAAGTAATTTTCCTTCACAAAAGGGGAAGAGTAGTATACTCTCAGATGCCTTAACGAGTTTTGTCAAGAAAAATTACTTTGTGATGTAACATGGCCTCAAATATAGCGTAATATCGTTTTTTTTTTTCACTTTTAGGCTAGTCTCTCGAAAATCTGACCTGATGGAGCAATTCTAAAGTTGGATTCGGATTCAGCGCCACAAAAACCTTCGAAGAATGATAGTCTCACTTCTGGTTTAGAAGGCCAGTTAAATTTCGTCGGCCTGTGTAATCTAAAGACATGCCCTTATATCAAGTGACTTTTCCACTATGTAGCCGCAACCAATGTTCAGCATTCTGTCAGTTCAATAACGCGCAGTGGACGCATATATCAAATTTATTGATTTTCCTTGTTAGAATCTGAATACACCTACATTAGTCACACAATTTATCGCCAATTTTCATTCTTTTCTTCGGAATTGTAAATCTTGTTGCCTCAGCATTAATTTAAATCACTATTTTGGTTCCAACGGTTTTTTGAAGAAGACATGCATCTGATGCTCTACTACTCTATAGACATTACTGTCAATAAAGTTTAAACAGAAATAAAATAGCCAAAATGCGACGAAAATAAAAGGAATCAGAATCACCCGACACTTTAACTGCCTGTTTGCCGGCAGACATGGCTTCAAAAGGAGACATGATAAAGGGAAGAGGGCTTGAGTTGTAGTCACTCAATCTGTGTGAAGACAAATGTGTGACTACTGGTCACCTGTTGAAAAAACGTATTAAACAATAAAAAAATATTATTTGGTAACTAATAAATATATAAACAAGTTCTTTATTGGATACGATCCAATTGACCATCAACCGTGGTCTTTCAGCCCATATCAGTTATAGTTGCATATCCAATATATGTGTATATATAAACGTATGTTCTATCAAGAATTTTAAAAAAAGAAAACGATTTGTTACGATTTGCAAATAAAAAAATATATATTCTGTAATTTTAAAAATAACAAATAGATAAATAGAAAAACATAATTTATTCTTGTGCTCATCTTATTCATTAAAGTGGTTGCTGATCTCCCAAATTGTTTTCTCGGTGATGTAAATGTAATGTAAATTTATTGTAAATTAAACAATTCATGTCCAAGCTCTATTTGGACATTTTGTGAAGGTTGTTTTGATGTGTCGGTTAATTTTTTCAGTAGCAATGTATATCTATATGTCTATGGGTTGAATTTTGTTTTCCAAAAAAGTTATTCATTTGATGTAGTAGATTTAGAGGAAGGATGTCTTATTTTAGTTATTTCTAGAATTCTTTTCGCTGGATTTCTAATGTTAGAGTATAGCACATGCCTTTAGTCTATTATAGGCTATATTGTTTTATGTATTTTAGTTGTTGTGGGGATATTAGTACCTGTTTTCCCATATGTAAGTCTTCTAAAATGTCTTGTTCTGCTGTTAATTTTTTTTGTTGGGATCTGGATGTGGTTGTTAAAAGATAATTCGTGGTCTCTATAAATGTCCAAGTAGTTGGCTGCTGTTTTCATATGCATTGTTTAATTTTCAACTATAACTCTTAGGGACGATATTTTTTCATGGTGGATGGAAACAATAATTTTTTTTTTTCGTTGCAGTTTGATTTCAGCCTCTAAAAATTAAATAATTTTTGTATTTTGTTTGTTAAATCTTCTAGGATTTCCAATTGTTTTCTTATAGTTGTAATTTGTTGTAGGGAATTTTATTGTTCTCTTTTTTCCATTCAGATGGAAAATATATGTTTTGTAGACGGTGTTTATATATTTTTATGATGTATTGTGGATTTCAAATTTCAGGTTTTTAATAATGTTGGTTGTTATATTGCCAATTCCAGGAGTAGTATTTTTCCAGGTTTTGGGTATTTTATAGTACGTATCTTCAGTTTTTTTGTTGATTAGAAGGTGGTTTGATTTCAAGAAAATTTTGGTGTTAGTCACTCATGTGATTTAGGTTATGTTGGTCGTAGTTTACATGTATAGTCGAGTTATCTGTTCTCGGCACTCAAAAAACGCAACAAAAACTTTACGACATAATTATTATCGCCGTTGATTATCAAACAAGCGGACGCACATTAAAAACTTATAAGGTAAGCGAGTCAATTTGCGAACGAAATAGTACAGAGAGTACAGGTATTTTAACGAGTTCTCCTTTTTATATCTAAAGGATTTGTTGATTTTTGAGAAGATTTTGGGCAATATATCTCTCCTGTACTGTTTTGGATAGATTTTTGCATGTATTTATTATATTCACTAATTTCCTTTTTCTTCTTGATTAGTCTGGTACTCTCTATACATTTTTCTTTTGTTCTTTAATAGTTCCGGTATGAATGGTAATTTATGGCTAAAGTGTTGTAGTTAAGATTGGTATATTTTGTATAATAGGGTCTGATTGTTTTTTAATAAATCCATTGATTAATGCCTTCCATGGTTTGTAATTCCTTGATTTCGTTAAGTATTATTAAAATTTTTAGGAAAGTTGCGAGTTTCTACACACATTAAACATATTTAGTGATTTAGTGAAAACTGTCAAACCTGTTTTTAAGTATAAAAAAAAATATATCTAACAATTAAAGATGATATAGCGATAATTATTAAAACGCATTTTTGTAATTAATGAGTGCATTAAAGTATGTTTATTATAAATAAAGGTATATGCAGATCGAAGGTGTTGTAAGAATACGTTTTTCTATAAATATTTTTCTACAACTCTCGTTTGTTTTTAGGTAAAAAATAAGTCTGATAATTCTTTTTTGGCAAATAAACACTCTTTCACACTCAGAGGCTTTACCCCATTCAAGAATATTAAATGAAATTGACTATACGCCATAGCATAATATATGTTGATTAAACCTTCTTTGCTTAGGGTGGATTTTAACTGTAACATTGCAAAAAATGCCTTATTTAACTGACTACATACATGTCTACAACAGGATAACTTGGAATCAAGTAAGGTACCAAGTAATTTGGCAGAATTCGATAGCACAATATCATTGATCGTGAAGTTTTCCGGCAAAGGTTTTTGAAGGTCAAGGTTTATGCAAACTGTCTTTTTCTCATTTAGAATCAGCTTGTTTCTTTGACACCATGCACTTAAAGAATCTGTTATATTGTTTATCTTAATGTGAAGCTCTTCGAGTGTATCGATGATTGTTGTGTCATCCGCAAACATTGTTACATGGCTATGCTCCGTGTAAGTGGACAAATCATTTACATAGAGCATGAACGGTAATGGACCTAGCACTGAGCCTTGAGGAACCCAAGTGCAACACTAAATGTATCCGACTCCTGGTCATTTAGCCTCACCCCGAGTGATCTATTTTCCATATAGGAGGTCAACCACAGCAGAATGTTACGCCTAATAATCTAACCTAATAACCTATTAACATTGCTGAGATCAGAAAATTCTACATTTTTTTGCATTGCGTAAGCTTCAATAATAATTTGTTGCACAATTGAAATAGACATTTATTCAAAGAGTGGATAAAATCTTATATTTTTGTTAAATTTCATTAATCTCCCAAATAACTGAATAATTTTACAATTTTTTAAATATGATTTATACGTAATTCATAAAAAAATTACAATTGTTCAAGAGAAAATGGTGATATATTTACATTTTAAGTTACAATATTTTCCTAATTGGAAGACAAAACAAATATACGAAGAGTTACAAAAAGTTAGGTTAGAATCTGTTAAAACATCAAAGTCACCATTATACTGTAGGGCAGAATTACCTGCTTAATGCAAAACACATTGTTTTGTGAGGTTATGGTGTAATGCCCTGTTATTTAATTTCGTTTTTTTTTGTGGTGTCTACTGTGAGTTGCATTGAATTTTGTCTGTCGCGATTTATTTCGATTTTAGGTTTCGTCTTGAATATTATGTCGGACTGTATAGCTGGAATACGTTAAAATTCCAAATAATTATGATATTCAATTTATTCCATGACACAATAATAGTGTGCCAAGAACGTGGATATCTGTGTTTATAGATATTCCTATTTACTGCCGCAAATTCATCGTATCTGTTAATGGCGGTTGCCCAGTCGACGTGGAAATGTACCCTAGTAGCAGACTGCAGCGGACGAGATACGGAAACAACATTGAAATTTTTATATGCACGTCTTACATTAAGTACTCATGTAATTATTACTTGTAATAACTAGGCAGAATATAAGTGCACATTTTTAATATGATTTTTTCGTAGGAGGATCATACACCAATAATATCTATTGGAGTGGTAAAAGTGGGTTGCACCAAAAGCAAGGGCAGTTAAAACCGTTATAAAGTTACATGACATTTTCACCATTCCCTTCTGCCATATTTACTAATGCTGTCTTTATTGTAGCTGTGGCGCAAGAAATGCAACAACAAAAAGCCCAGTTAGCTAAGCAACGCGAGGATTACGTAAGGAAAGTGTCGGTTTTGCGTCACGAATTGGAACAACTCCGCATGCAAAAGCAAGAGCTCGTAGGAGATGGCTCCTCCGATCGTGACTTGGGAAATATTTTGAGAGAAAATGATAAGTTGCAGGTAATAATGTTATAAATTTATAAGTGCTTCTTACGAAGGCGTAGTAGGGACCAATGATAATTTTTACAAGTTTCAACCAAAATTCCCTTTGATCGTTACAATTTTAACTAAACGATTGTAGTTTCGGCCTACAATTGTAACTTTGATCTATAATTGTAGATAAATCAGTTAGTATTGTGTTTATATCAGCATTGGTACTCCACACCAACTTTTTGTGTCGTCATATGAGGCCCAGGGCCCCGTGTTTCTAGCTTCATGATGTTGGATATCAAATAAATCATCTCGATGTATAGAATAAAGATTTATCAAAATATTCGTACTAAGGTTAAAAAAAATGACAATTCAAGTATTATATTTCAATTTAAAGTGTAAAATTCTGTTTACCAGATCAAAATACACCAGAATCGACAGTAAAGTAACAACATTCTGTCTTCCAAAATATGCGATATTGGGTATCAAATTAAACGTCTCGTATAAAATAACAATTTATCAAAATTTTCGTTCTTAGGTTAAAAAATTGCATTTGAAGGTATTTCGATTAAAAGTGTAAAACTTAAAATTCACCAGAGTCAGCAATAAAATAACTATTTCCGGTTTTTACTTCCGGTCTTCCAAAAATATACGATGTTGGGTATCAAATTAATCGTCTCGATATATAGAGTAACGGTTTATTAAAATTTTCGTTCTAAGGTTAGGAAAATGGCCTTTGAAGTAAGATATTTCACTACAATAATGAAAACTATGGTATCATATCTGATTACGTCGCTCGATGTTGAAGAAATTTCGGTTCCGAAATTCCCTCCACCACCTGACCGTTAACAGACTGCCCGCTGTGCGAACACAAGATGACCTAAATGAATACCGGTTCTGGATCTCCCCCCACAACTTGACTTGAACAGGTCATCCATGTAATGGAAGCTGTTGACCTTGAAGGAATGCCAGATCCCACCAAGCTAATTACCTTCCACCATTCTAATCATTTCCCACCACACTAATTACCCCCACCCTCTAATTATCCATCTGCCGCCTCTGGCCCCGCCCCCTATAACGTCACAAAGGAGTGGTGGGGGAGTACCAGCTTTGGTGTAAACATCCTACTAACTGATTTATCTACAATTGTAGGTTGAAGCTACAATTGTAGATCGAAGCTACAATTGTAGATCGAAGCTACAATTGCAGATCGAAGCTACAATTGTAGGTCGAAGCTGGAATCGTTTAGTTAAAATTGCAACAATCAAAGTGAATTTTGGTTGAAACTTGTGAAAATTATTATTGGCCCCTCTATGCCTTCGTAGTTTCTTTCTTATAAGGAGAAAACAAATGTAGGGTAAGTTGTTGAGAGTCCATTTGGTAGCAATGTTTTGTTTCGCAGTTTTGGCCTCACAGTGCAGCAATAGCATCAGCTCCGATATTTCCACGAAATTTTCATATATTTTCCATTGTAATATTAAAATTTAATGCAGAGGAGAGGAGAGGTGCCAGTATGTATTGAGTACATTTGTATTATATATATGCATCGGGCAAAGTTATAAATGTGTCTTTCTTTTCAGGAGGAAATCCAAGGCAAAATGAAAGCCATTCACAATGTTATCGAGATGTTGTCGAGCATTATAAAAGACGGCCGCACATTATCCGACTTAGAGGCGTCCCTCATGGTCTTTGACACTTCCCAGTCGCCGTCTCCCCCTAACGTGCATGGCGAGAGCCACGGTAAACTAAAAACTCAATCTCCCGAATCCAACAAAATGTCCCCGGATCGGTACTGTTACGTGCATTACGACACCGGGTTGCACTGGTGCCGGTTGTGCGACGAGTTTCCCGAAACGGCCAAAGACTTCCTTCTGCATCTGCAGGACAAAAAGCATCGGGATATGGTTAAAGAAAATGATGTCGATAGCACTCCCTGGCACAAGTTGCCAGCCGAGCCTCTTTTACCATCGGACGAGAGTGCCACAAAGAAACGCGTTCCCATTAAAGGTATATATTCGTTAAGTAGCCTAATTACGCATAAATGTGTTTTATGTCCCAAATTCAAGTCTCGTCTATGAAGCTTTGTGAAGTAAAGTTGCGATTAGAGCTATACAAAGGAGGATATTATGTTCCAATGAAAACTGTAATTTAACTAAAAATATATGGGTTACAATCGATAATTCAACAAAAAAACCTATATCTCTCAAATTTGATGCCCAGAACATCACATCACTTTTATTGTGGCTGAGGTCAAAGGTGCACAAAATAATCAAATTTTAAATGAAGTTGAAAATTAACATAAAGTTGATATTTAATTTAAAGTGCTCGAACTGTAATCGACTATTATCAACTAGGTTGATGCCAATGCAGATTTTGAATACTAAAAAAAAAAAAATTAAGTCATGGACTAGCTGGAAGGTTTAGTTAATGTAATGATTAAGAGAGAAAACAAAAATTAAACATGAGATGAAGTGAAATTGTAGAGTGGGGGGTGCTGTTTAGGGATTGAACGTGGTTTTTGCGATTTTCGGCGAAACGTGATCTCCTAGCAGAAAATGTCCGGCACCATAGTTGTGGATAATAAAAAATCTAAAACTTTCATATAAGGCATTTTTCAACATAACCTCACATTTTTCGAGAAAATGGCGGATAACTTATTTTTTGGTTTTTTATTTTTTTCCTCTGGTAAAAATAATTGAATTTATATAAAATTATGTGAAAGTATACCTTTTTTGCATTGAATAAGCATTTTTTTTGGAATCTGGGAAACAAGCAGTTTCCAAGATGTTACATTTTTCAAAAAAAAAACAAAATCTTCCACGAAAAACTTCACTGGTGTTTTTTTTTTTAATTTAAATATTCAATCCGGGCTCATTTTAACCGTTGAAATGTGTATTTTAAAGTGGTCTATATATGTATATTGATGGTTTATTTTTCATGAAACCACTTAAAATTGAGAAAAACAAAAAAAAATAACTTCGAATCACGAATTTTTCAATATTTTTTAAAATTTCCATTTTTTATATTATTTATGTAAATAATGGATTAATGACAGAATTTACTTCAATGTCATATTACTAAAGTTGAATGAATTTAATTGATGAAAGTGACAGAAACCATCCTGGAACTTTTGAATAAATAAAAAATTAATAAAGAATCTTAAGATATGCATTATTCAACAACAAAAATTTATCAAGCCTATAAATAATGGATTAATGACAGAATTTACTTCAATGTCATATTACTAAAGTTGAATGAATTTAATTGATGAAAGTAACAGAAACCATCCTGGAACTTTTGAATAAATAAAAAATTAATAAAGAATCTTAAGATATGCATTATTCAACAACAAAAATTTATCAAGCCTAGCTAGTATTTTTTTTAAAAAAGATGCAGATAAATAACCATTGCAAAAAATGGATCTCAGCTTATAGCTTAGTTCAAAGATGCTTTTAGAGGGCGAAATATTAAAACATAATATTTTTAGTCGCAAACTCCTCTATAAAATCCTTATTTTACTGTAAGGAACGTAACCAGACTGCAACCAACAGCTACTCTTCGGGCTATGTGCCCCGCCGAGCGCTGAATCACAAGTTACAATTCTGGCGCGTTAAGACTGATCCTACTTAAATTAGCTCTCTTGCCAGTCGTCACACACCACTTGCAGACTGCAGTTTCGAGCTGTTGGCTCTCGTCAGTGCAAGGTAGGCATGTGACGACCGACACGAGGATCACCTGACAATTCTCAATTTTAAACGATTTCATGAAAAATAAACCATTAACATATATAGACCATTTTAAAGTAGACATTAAACGGTTAAATGAGCCCGGACAGAATATTTAAATGAAAGAAACACCAATAAAATTTTCCGCGGAAGATTTTGGTTTCTTTTACGAAAATGTAAATATCTCAGAAACTACTAGTTTCCCAGATTCCAAAAAAATCATGCTTATTCAATGCAAAAGAAGGTATACTTTGACATAATTTCATGTAAATTGAATTATTTTTACGAGAGAAAAAAATAAAAAACCGAAAAATCAGTTTCCCGCCTTCTCAGAAAATTTGAGGTTATGTTGAAAAATGCCTGATTTCAAAGTTTTAGATTTTTTTTATTATCTACAACTTTCGTAATGGACATATTCCGATAAGAGGTAACGTTTCGCCGAAAATCACTTTTATCTCATATTTAATTTTTATTTTATCCCTTAGTTATAACCTTAACTAAAGTTTCCGGCCTGTTAGTATATTTTTTTTTCATCAAGATATTGGCACCAGCCTATTAGTACATGCTTGAGCTCTTTTTAGCATGGAATCACACACTTTTGCAAGCATACGTGTCTCAGATCTGCTATCATCATCTATTTGAAACATTCATAGTTTTCAAGGTCTCGGTAGCTGATATTGAATTTGGGATATTACAAACAATTTTTGTTTCTGTTAACAGAATTAAAAGCCTTCTTTACAACATGGGGCATAGAGTTGCACCTTAAAACTGCTTGCCGATTTGACAAAAACGCATCTTATTTTGTAAAAAAAATATATAAGGCATTTATTTCATTTAATTCTGTTGAACCGGTTCAGTTCAAACATGACAACATTGTAACTTTGCTTTTTATAGGTTTGCAGTTCTTCATATCGGCCCCATCATGGTATTGTAAGTTATGTGATTTATGGATAGGTGATTTACATTGTGCGTCGCACCATTTGAAATCTCAAACACACTTTCAAAACTACGAGGTAAGCACTAGAGTAAACCCGCGTAAATAATTCAAGTAAATGTGATATATTTCCCAGGCGATTATTCTACATGTTTTCTTTTCAGAACTTTGTGGTACAGAATCCCCACTGGGAGATGGAGTGGTTGAAAGACAGGGAAAAGGCAATGACTAGAAATGGCATACACGATTCCTCAGATTCAGACGGTAAAAAGAAAAAGAAGAAACGTAAGGATAAACGTCACTCCATGGAACTGTTTGCAATGAAGGAGAAGAAGAAGAAGAAACGTTCAAAAAAACGTAGAAAGCACTCGTCAGATTCCAGCAGCAGTTCCAGCTCTTCAGACAGTAGCTCTGATGAGGACAAAGCTGACAGGTCTAGAAGCATTAGAGTAGCGATGCGGAACATGAAACAGGTCCAGTCGATCATGGAGGAAGATTTAACAAGCAAATGGAGCGTCCTGGAGCGACTAGTGGAAGAGCACAAGAAAAAAGAAGAAAAAAAAGAGAAAGACAAAAAAGACAAAGAGTTGGAGAAGGCCAAGGAACCAGAGGATCCGCTTATCAACCAGTGGATGACGGTGTCCCAACCTCAGGAGAAGGATAAGCGTCTGCTTGAAAACTTGAAAGACAGGATGAAACAGAAGCAGGAGATGGAAAAGGCAAAGCAGATAGAGATGGAGAGAAGGCGACAGGAAAAGGAAAGGGAAGAGAGGGAGATGAAAGAGAGAAAGGAGCGGGAGGCTCGGGAAGCGGCAGAGGAAGCCGAACGTGATAGGAAGAGAAAGGAACAAGAAGAATTTGAACGAATCAGGGATAGAGAAAGGCATCAGGTTAGGTTCAGGACCAATTATAGGAGGAGACGGGAATCTTCGAGGAGCGATGAGGAAGACAGCCCTCACCGCGACAAACATAGCAGACATGAAAGGTAACTGAACTCGCAGTAGTTTGTGCATAGATGATAATTTCAAGTAATGAAAACTAACTTGGTATGGAGATTCAGACGTTTTTAAGCTCAAGTGAAAAATTTGTTTTTCTGGCAGTATGTGGTGTGAGTCCGTGAAAAATTCTGAAGTACTTGTATTGATTATTTTTGCTTAAATATGTTTCATACACCTTATTTAACGAAGAGATATAAAATTGCGTTCTTCCAATTCAGATGGACGAAATTACAAAAAATTATACTAGCTGTAGATTTTAACTCTGCAACTTTGGTAGATGGTGTTAACTGGGATTTTTCACACTTCTTAAAAACTATATCGCCAAACCGTATGTGCACTCTGTCTCCGCAACCGTGACTATAATTTTTTTTTAGTTACGCCATTCATCCTGCTTTTCGAAATCGCTGAGTATCCGCTAGTAGTACATAATTAATATTACATCATAATGTATGTATTAAAGTTGGACCTAGCGTTTAAACAAGGCTCTTCTAGAGCCTTCCGGGATAAAGGGGGTCGTCATTACTTGTGTATTAAAAAAATAATAATAATAAGGGCTTATACAACGGCAAATACGTTATATTATGATCTGCGGCGCCTCCGGCAAAACATTGACAATAGATTAGTCATTTTTTAAATTTTATTTTATCTTGATTTTGGTGAGGACATCAGGACAAAGTTGTCAAAATATTGTGTTGTCATCTGTCCTTGATAAGTGTGCAAAGTTTCAGTTTAATCTGACGTTTTGAAGTGGGTGAGAATCACGTTCAAAGATTGAAAAAGTTAGATACAAACAAACAAACATACAGGTGAAGTTAAGATAAAGCATGTAAAAAATAATCCCATAAAGTTTCTCAAAAATTTTGGTTTAGGTCCTATAGAATCTTGCTTGGTGCAGGCTGAAGAATTTCTTGTGTTAAGGATAAAGTTTAGTTCATCTTACAAAAGTTTGATGAACTGAGGGCTTGGTTTTATTATAACTCCAAAAATTTTATTCCAGAGAATTTATCGCCTATAACCTCATTCACTTATGCCGATCATATTAAAAGAGCATACTATTTGTGTTGATTTGTATTTTAACTGTGATAGAGGAATTAACTATGATCCATTAGATGTCACTAAATACGGTTTTGAACTAGAAGCAGGTAACGAATTTTTGAAACCAATTTGTAATTTACGTTGCATTCCGGACAATTTTCTTTTGACGTGCTCGTGCAAAACAAAATACGAAAAAAAAATGTTTGCACTTGTAAGAAAAATGGAGTGCTTTGTTCAAATTTCTGCAAATGCAATAATTTTCATTTGTGTAAAAACAAATAATTAAATTTCAATTTACAATCACTGCAAAGATCTTATTTTGTTTTATAACATAAAAACCAAAATTTAATTTATAAAATCTTTAGGGGGACGGTAGCTCAGTGTGTTAAAGCGCCTGGCTAGCAAACTGAGTTGCCTAGCGAAGTAGGTTCGATTCCCGCAAGGCAAAACAATTTTTCATTAAAAAAATTGCCCCAAGAGTGGTTCGAATCTACATTAAACTGTAAGGCCTCGTCTCTCTTTACCTAGCACCAGGTCCTTGAGATTTTCGAGGGGTTTACTTCGGTAACTTGAGAGGCGGTTAAGAAAACATCTGTCATACATATTTATTACAACTAATGCAACTAATATACGTTTCAAATGTGTTAAGCCCTCACTTTAATCGCGAATATTTCAAAAATGAAGTGGCGGAAAAAACTGAAAATAAGATGTGTTCATTTTATGTCATTTGTAAACTACTCACTGAATTTGAATAACTTGAGTTTAAACATTGTGAAGATTATTTAATTTTTACCACTAAATGTACCCATTTTTAACACGGGACTTTCATAAAATTAAATTTTAGATGGTCATTTTTCGAAATTCACAAATTATTTTGATGTAAAATTTTGTCGTGTGAAGGAATAAATATCCCTTTTATATGTGGTAATTTTATTTATTTATTTTTTTGTCCAAATCCTTTGTTATTTACAAAAATGTGTCATCATGTCTTCAGTTAAACAGCAAAAGTTGGAGATTTTTCAATATAACTTCATCAACGTAAGTTATTCAAATTTCAAATACTAGTTTGCTATAGGCACACGATGGAAACGTAATTTAAAAAAAAAACCTATTCCGTTTGTGAAATATTCACAGTTAACGTGAAGGCTCAATACATTTAAATTGTATATTATTAGTAGCACACGCTACTGGACGAAGATAGCTGTATCTCTCTTATTTTTAGAGGTAATCGAGTGGACAAAACGAGATTTTGTAGCTAAAATATGGGGCTACAACTTATATTAATTAAACAAATATTAAAAATATATATATAATGAGGAAAGGTGGACAGTTGTGATTAAAAAAATTTTAATTGTGAACTTATACTTTTTATATTAGTTTTAACTCCGTTATCTTAAAAGATATGAAAAAATTCACAAGAGCATTTATCTTTCAGCGTAAAATTTGTAGTTGAACTAAAAAAAGAAAATTAAAACCGGATCAGCGGTTGCGGAGATAGAGTGCACATCCGGTTTGGCATAAAAACCAATATGGCGGACTTCCTCCCACTTTCCGGGATGTCCACCTCATGAATTCCTGACTTATATATGTCCCCAATTAAGATTCTGAAGTCAAAGTCCGCACATTCCATGGGTCAATGAAATTCTTGTCAGGAGAAGGTCTAATGTAGATATATTTAAATTTTTGGTAGATACGGTATAGTTGAGAATTATCATTGATGTGGATTTCATGAAAGCTTGTAATCTTGTTTGAATCTTCAAATCATTTACCTACCACTCCATTCCATTCAAACTATCTCCTACTTATTATTACATTTGGCCTGCTAAGCAACAAAGGTTTATCAGTTTTATCTTTTAGGTATAGCGAGAGCAGATCGGAGACGAGATCAGAGGCATCTCGTGAAAAATCAAGGAGTCGTAGCAGGAGCATAGATCGGAAGGTAGAAGAAAGCGTTGCTAAAAAGAAACCACCGGGCCCGCCGAGTTACAAGAAACTCCCGTTCATAGGCAGGATGCCTTTGTTTAAAAACAAAAAAATTGAAGAAAAAGAGGAAAAGAAGGAAATAAAAAAGGAGAGTTACGAGGTACCCAGACGCACTAGGTTCCAACCTGGGACGTTGGCAAGAGCTTTCATCCCGAAACCTGACGTCTGTTGTTTCCCAAAATTATCGAGCATTCCACCACTTACGATACCTCCACCTCCCACCGTGTCAGAGCATCTTGTGGCGCCACCGGATCCTCCTAAAATAAGCAGTAAGGCCTCCCCGAAGGTGCCGCCTCCACCTAAAATCGCCAAGCAAGAGGAGCCTAGTAAAGCGGCACATTTAAGTGACGATGACATGTTATACGGGGAAGCCGGAAATGGGGCAGATTCAAGTATGATGGATCAATATTATCAGGAGTATAACATGATGTACACGCATAATTATGAATATCAACAGGATCAGAGGTCTGCTGCGCCTGAAATTCCACATTTACATACCATGCCTTTGCAACCGCCTCCTTTACCGCCAGATGATGATTTAGCCCTTTTGGGGATCTGTGCCGATGACATGGCCGCTCAAAGCTTCTGAAATTGTTTGTTTATAAATTTCACAATTACATTTTTTTAAGCTAAATGTTAATAATGAAACCTTACTTTAATTATTATAACCGTCTGTTTCTAGAGAATATTAAACAAATCAAATTTATATTTGTCATTTCTGAAAATAATAGTTTAATAGATTTGACGTGTAAGTTGTGATATTAACGGCATTTTTTTCTTGACCCCTCCCTAATTAGCAGTTATAATCGAGCTCAGATATACAGTGCACGTAAAAAAAGACAATAAAAACTTTACGACCTAATTAAAATACCGTTAAACTAGTCGCAAAAGTAATTGCGCACAGGTACGCACTTGAAATGTTTAGATCAGCAACTCCGTCATTCAACTTTAACAGCACGTTATGGTCGTGTGTTCTTGTTTACATTTTATTTCATCCAGTGAAGTTATATACAGTACATTTACAGGTAGGTGAAATGTTATTGTGTTTACAGGGTGACCACTTTATGGAAAACCTGGGAAACTTGGAAAAGTCAGGGAATTTGATAATTTTGAAAAAAAGTCAGGGAAATTTGCTTTATTTTAGCAGTTCATATTTAAATTTTACTCATTACGTCCATTAAAATATAATGATGTAAACGTATTTTTGCTAATAACGTCGTTCGAAGTATCTCATGGGAGTGCAAGTGTTGAAAGAGAATTTTCGATCAGCGATCAATGTTTGATTGAGAATGTGTTGAAATCATCATTGGTTGGTCAAAGACTAGTTTATCGCTGTTCTGGATTCTGGGCGAATTGAAGAAATTTAAATCAATAAAAAATTGTTCAGTATTTTAGAAGCGCGCATTCTAAATAGAAATAGAACTTGAATAAAAAGCAGCAATTGAGCAGAGGGTGAAGAGATAAACAGGAAAGGAATGAATAATATAAAATCGAAGGAACTTGAGGAAAGGAAAAGAAAACTTAACACAGAGGCTAATCTAATCAATGAAGAGGTCAACTCTCTTCAACTGAACTTTAGTTATGTAACTAAGAGTTACTTATCATATGTTTAGCATACGGAGTATTTTCTATGTGTACCTAATTTTTTAACTCAACATTTTTTTGGCAATGACAAAAAAGACTGGAATTTTAATTGAAAAGTACTAGAAAACCTGGAAAAGTCAGGGAATTTCAAAATTCCCAATAAATAACCACCCTGTTAAACGTATTTTACAGCTGTGTTTTTATAAATATTTTGGTGGGTATTGAATATTTGGAGGTTTTTTGTTTACAAGTGGGTGTGGTAAAATAATATTGTGAAAATGTTTAGGCTTTGGGAAGATCCACAACCGAGAATATAATAATAATAATAATCATTTATTGGTGTCAACATGCACAAAGCAGTTACACAAGTCATACAATAAGGTATACAAGTTAAAAATGGTAAATAAAAAAACATTAAAAATTGACATATTAAAGTAGTAAAAGTTAATTAAAATCCAGTGGAGAAAAAGTAACGAACAATTAATAACACAATACTATAAAACCATGGCTAAATCAATCTAGATAAAGCAGCCCAATCAATAAAATTGTTTCTGAGAAACTCATCAAGCTGTAAAAGGCTTTATTTTTTAAATATTGCTTTAAGTTTTGTTTGAAAGAGATTAAATTTAGATTTTTTACTAGATCTGGTAGGACATTAAAGAGTTTTATTCCATAGTAACTATGGCCATCTCTAGTTTTTACCAGTCTAGAGAAATTAGGTAGAATTTTATAATTATTTCTGGTTGAATAATCATGTACTTCTTTGTGTATTGGAATTCTTGATTTTTTATATACAACAGGCATTCCATAATGAACACACATGGGAAAGTAAGTATACCTAATTTTATGAAATATTCTCGACAACACTCCCTGTAGCCAATCTGTGCAATTATTCTAATGCATTTTCTTTGAATTGCAAATATTTTATAAGCATGAGCTGAGTGACCCCAGTTTATGATTACATAACTCATTTTAGAATGGAAACATCCATAGTAGGCAGTTATTAAAGTTTTTTGTGACACTGTTTTGGATAAACGTCGAAGGAGAAAGATACTTTTAGAGAGTTTATTTGAAAGATATATAATATGTTCCTCCCAAGTCAGTTTGGAATCTAAGTAGACGCCTAGGAATTTAACAGGATCGGATTTTTTATGTTCATGATCGTTGTGGAGAGTGAAAAGTAAGGATTGAGTTTTGTCAACATTAACAAGCAATGAATTTGAAAGAAACCAAGTAGTTATCTTTGACTGTGTGTCGGCTACCTTAATATGTATTTGAGGTAATGATTTGTCTTGATTGATAACTGTGGTGTCGTCAGCAAATAATATGGAAGAAACGTCTGAGTTGAAATTTGGCAGATCGTTTATGTAAATTAGAAAGAGTGTTGGACCCAACACAGAGCCTTGAGGTACACCATGTTTACAAATTTGTTGAGTTGACTGGTTTTGGTTATAATATACATATTGACATCTTTCTGTGAGGTAAGATTTTATTAGCTCAATACTATTTTTATCGAAATTATATACTGGTGTTTCTTTAATAAAATGTGGTGGGACACACAGTCAAAGGCTTTTGTTAGGTCGAAAAAAGAAGCCTGAGTGTAAAATTTGTTTTCGAATGCATCTAGGACATTTTTGGTGAGACTGTTTATAGCTAGAGATGTAGACAGATTGGTTCTAAAGCCATACTGACTTGGGCTGAACATTTCATTTACTTCAAAATATATATTTATCTGATTTTTTAGAACACATTCAAATATTTTTGCGAATAGCGGAACAAGTGAAATAGGTCTATAGTTCGTCGGATCATCACTATACCCTTTCTTAAGAACTGGAACTACTTTTGCAATCTTCAAACATTGAGGACAGCAACTATTTCTTATGCACAAATTTATTAGTTTTGTTAGAGGGATCAGAATGAGATTTATTAAACTTTCAATGATTTTAACTGTGAAATTATAAGGGTCTTTACTTTTAGTGTTTTTTAATTTACTGATTATACCTCTAACTTCATTATATGTCACTTCTTTAAAAGTGAAATTGTTTAATAGGTTCATTCATATAATTCAACGGATTTATGTCAGTTTTAGGGAGGTCCTTTATAATATTTTCTGAGATATTCACGAAAAAGTCATTAAAATCATTGGCATTTATATTTACATTGTCGGGACGATTTGTCATTGGACTATTGTTTTTGATTATATTTCACATAGCTGTCTGCAGATTTTTTGAGTTTTTAATGTAATCATCATTCATGTTACGTTTTGCATTATAAATTTCTTGGCGATATCTTATTTTAAAGTTTTTTAATTGGGTATTTGACACTAATTTAATATTTCTTTGGTTTAGTTCACATAACAGTTGTCATGTCTCTCTCATTTTTTTCAGTTCATCATTAAACCAGTCATCTTTATAATCACTTTTAAAGCTGTTAATGGATTTAGGCTTTAAAGGGCAGCAGATTTCAATTGCCTTGGTAATTTTGTCGATAAATATTTGAAATTTGTTATCTAAATCGATACTAGAATCGTCAATGAAATGCCAATTTAATCCTTCGAATGTCGGGAAGATGTGGGGGATGGTAATGGTTCTCAAATTACGAAGAAAGTTTCCACAAAATATTTACATACACAGACCCAAGAAATGGTTTTAAAGGTGTATAAAAATATAAACATAAATTCCAGAACGAACTGTTTATAAATTAATTAAGGAGGGGGTACAGACACGAAAAGTTAGATCAGATAAAGGAACATCACAAACATTAGATTCGTCTATGGTGAAATTGGTAAGAGATGCAATTTGTAGCAGGTATAAAGAAAATGAGACACCAACTGTACAATCAATACATATGAGATTGAGAAGAAAAGATACATCTTTTCACTAGAGTGTCAATGAAAAAACACTTCGGCAATGGCTAGTGAAGATATGATTCAAGTTCAAAATGATCAATACTTTTAAATCAGTATTATTAACATGTACCGTCTAATACATACGAATTTTACGTATGGTTCTGTACTATTTCATTCGCAAATTGACTCGCTTATCTCAATATAGGTTTTTAATGTGCGTCGGCTTGTTTGATGACACCATGCCGGTCCAACGGCGATAATACTAAGGTCATAAAGATTTTGCTGCCTTTTTTACATGCACCATAAATCTGAGCTTGAGTATACCATCATCATCCTTACCACAATTCATTTGCTTCCTTGTGTTTAAATAAGAAAGTAATTAAAGCGTTTTCGATTACAAGATTCAACTGATACGGTCCATTCACCATCCCAGAAACCACTGTGACAATATTAGTGATATTTATGTGTTCCGGCCATTCTGCGGTGCTTATTCATAACTCGAGAGGCCTCCATATGAGCTTAACTAAATTTCGTACTTAAATATTCTTAAAAAAGTGGCCGATACTGTAATAAAATAGTGTTTATTTTTCATCAGTGATGAGCAGAATAAAACAATACAAAAGGTAAGTGATAAACATGATAGTAATAATAATAACAGAGGGTTTTTATGATTACGAAACGTAGCCTTCGAGTTGAAACTTACAAAATCAGTATGAGTGTATGATTATGTGAGGTAGAGACGAATTGCAACCAATAATAATAATAATCATTTATTGGTGTCAGACACATACAAACATTTACTCAGATCAACAAAAAAGAATAGTATAAAATGGTAAAATGAATTTTAAAAAATCAATATGTAAATAGTTAAATCCGATTATTAATAAATAACCACTAACAATACATACAGATCAGATTTAAAAGTACTATTATTATTCAAAATATTAGTTCGTGAGAAGCTTTCAACTCAGATAAAATGTCCTCAAGGAAATCGTCTACAGAATAAAAAGTTGTTTGATTTGTTAGGCTCAAGGGATTTTATTCTGTCGGGTAATTTATTATAAATTTTAATGCAATAATATTGCGCCGTCTCTGGGTTTTGCGAGTCAAAGAAAGTCTTGTTTTATATTGTGCCTGGTTCTTGTGTCATGTGACTGCATCTCGCCCTGTTCACAAAAGCATGCAAGTTACGTCTGATACACAGCAGACACTCTAGTATATATGAAGAGGGCATCTTAAGGATGTTGAAGATCTTAAAATATTGGCGGCACTTGTCCATAATTTAAACCAGCAAGGACTCTGATACTCTTTCTTTGAAGACCAAGGATTTTTGCAATGAGACGAATGCCCCCAATAAGGATAGCATAGGCCATATTTGAGTGAAAAACCGCATAGTAGGCTGTTAAAAGAACCTGCTTTGAAACAGTGGATACTAGATTTCTTAGTAAAAAGATTTTTTTATTGATAAATTTCCTGTGTTCTTCCCAGGTTAACTTGGGGTCGATGGACACGCCAAGAAATTTTACCATATTATCGTAATTGATGTTGTTGTCAGGGCGAAAAGTAAAAGTTTGTAGTTGGGTCTTGCCCTGATTCGAGTTCAATTTGCTTTATATTAGCTTGTGTATTCACGACACTCTCAGATAAACAAATGAAATCTGTGTCAGAGTGAAGAGCTGTAGCGTCATCAGCAAATAGTATAAATGTAGTGTTGCCATCACAGTTCACAAGATCATTAATGTAGGTCATTAATAGAATAGGGCCAAGAACCGATCCCTGTGGTACCCTGTGTTTTATCATTGTGTGCTGTGACGCATTGCTGTGGTATGACACATACTGCATTCTGTCTGACAGATAGGAATTGATAAGAGATATGCTATTATCATCGAAACTGTATAGTCTTAGCTTTTCCAAGAGAATGCTATAAGATACACAATCAAAGGCCTTAATTAGGTCATAAGATGTTCCATTGGTAAAGTTACCTTGTTCAAAATTTTGTAGCACGCACAGTTTGTGTTAAGTTATTTATGGCCAAGTTTATTGATAGCTTGAGTTCCGAGTTTAGAAACAAAGGATTGTATATATTTATTGATTTTAAAGCTGAATTATCGAAATTTTGAGTATGAAACTTAACTGGAAATAAAGTTAATTTTATTTAGTATTGAATTCATGTGTTTTTAATTGATAATTATCTGTCTAAAAGCGGAATTTTAAATTATTTTTAAATTAGTAAAACTTACTTTTTTTTATTAACTATTAAGAAACCCGTAACGGAATAAAAAACTTCCGTAACAGTACTCTTAGTCATAAGTCTATTAAAAAGTTATGAAATTCGAAACTGTAATGAAAAATTGAATTTTGGTTTGATTTTAAAATAAAACTAAATATATATCGACATTTTTATTAGTTTAGAAATATGGTTAGTAATTTAATTAATGATTTTAGACATAAAATTTATGTGATTCGAGTTACTCTTATAAAACTCAATATTTGTTAGAATGTTAAGGTGGAGTGTGATGTAAGTGGGACCCAGAATTTTTAAGTACTTGGACATTACATAGAAGAAATGGCAAGAGGCCTCAAAAGTTCTAATTTTCACACAATATATTTTGTAATATTTACTGTTGTTCCTACAGTCCAAAACACGATATTTTAATTTTGAAAAAGCAAATCGGAAAGAATACTTATAGTTCAAATTGAAGTTACCTATTATAGTTTTTGAGCTATTTAATTTTATAGTGACATTTTACAGTGTGATCAAGAACTCTGCCTCGACTAATGGTATACGAATCGAGTACTTTTGTTTTGCTTGTTATTACTACTGTGTCTCACTTATTACTAGCAACAAAAATATAAAAGAGGTATCATAGTAATCAAGAAGGACGACGCAATTTTGCAAGAGAAGACTTTTTTGATTTAAGGTTTGATTTTATAATAAATTGGTAAGGTGGGTAAGCTATTTAGGACTTTAACCTTTTATTTTGCTATATGCCAGTTTTTAGCATTTTGGAGCCTATTGGAATCAATTTAAGCGATTGGTGAGTACTGTACTAAGATATCTAACAAGCTTATAATATTTCCAAGAGAAAAACTGCCTTATATAATTTTGTTACAAGCAATTGTAAGGCTGTGGCACTACCAAGGCATGTGATGTGAAACTTTCATTTTTAATTTACCTTTCTTCAATTTTCGAAACAGTTCAAAGGGAATTTATCAAATATTCGCTGCACGTACTTCTCAACATTGCGCACCATTTAGTATAACTACATGTGTGTTTGAGAATCCAGTACAGCAAGAACGTAACAAAATTATTGACAAAAATTAATTTTATTGTAAAAAGCGTTTGGTGCTTGATATCAATTGTTATAAATATTTTATTGGTAGCTATTGATAAAAGTAAAATTATGAAAATATAGTAAAAAGCACTCCACGCTTTTTACAATAAAATGAATTTTTTTCTGTCAATAATATTTAAACATTATTTTTTTACTTTTTAGTTCGATTTGCTATTTTTAATAAACTATAATTTATAAAATATATAATATTAATAGCGGCGCCTCCGACAAAATATCGACAATAGATTAGTAATTTTTTAAATTTTATTTTATCCTGATGATCCTGGCGAGGACATTAGGACAAAGTTGTCAAATTATTGTATTGTCATCGATCCTTGATAAGTGTGCAAAGTTTCAGTTTAATCTGACGTTTTGAAGTGGATGAGAATCACGTTCAAAGATTCCGTTACATACAAACAAACATACAGGTGAAGCTAATATAAAGCGTGTAAAATGAATGCAATCCAAACAACATTGCACTATTGCTTTTCAACTATCTATCATATGCTTCGCCAGTATTTCGTCTCGGCGACACCATCACTGCTTTGCGGCAGAGACGTATGAAAAGGAGTACATTTGACAGTTCGTGAAATTGATCTTAGAAAACTACTGTGATTAATGGAACCATTTTAACGGAAACTTAAAACAAAAAGCATGAAAAATCTAGCTTGAATTGTACTCAGTTGGGAACTTGGTGTTTGAGAATTTACACATGAAAAATGTTTCAATTGCACCTGAAAGTTTGAAAGGCTTCTTTTGCACGTTTTTTTTTTTATTGAAATTGATATTGAAGCTAGTATCGTCACAATTGCCAAACACAGAAGTTCAGCCTCAAATTGATCACAAAGTTTTTTAAGTTGTAGATTTTCATAAGTTCTTTCCTTATACTTACATTGACTGCATTTTGTTTACATGAAAATGGTACAAAAGGAAAGATAAAAAAAATGCATTCTTGAAAATTTGAAACAGATAGTTTTGTCATTTTAAAGTACGTTAAAAAATCTAAAATTGTTTCACATTGATACTAGACAAAGGATGCAAAATTATATTTTCTCTGCCATTTCTGACCATTCTGTTTAACTTACAGCATCTGAGTTTCATTCGATTTGCTAGTATTGTTCAGCAAACAAGAACTAGAGGACACAAGAGGAACGACAAATCCATATTTAAAACCCATCCAAACAACAAGGACTAATGTGCAAAAAGTGCTGCATGTCAATTAATTCGCATCTAGAACACACTGCCAAACCATGTGGAATAGTTGCCATCTAAGTATTATAAAAAATATCTACATTTTGTTAAAAAATGCATACTATAATATTGACGACTTTTTCACTATAATTTTTAATTGAAATTTTATTATTAAATGAAATTATATTTTAAAAAGGTATATTTTACTATCAAACTTTAAACGATTTATTTATATTTCATATTAGATAGATTTTTAACTAACAAATTATTTTAATATTTAACATTGTATTTTTTTAAATTAATCTACTTTAAAACCAAATGACGTGTTCCATATATTTTGTATTATTGAATAAATACTTATTCTATTCTGTAGAAACGTTCTATGTTTACCAACTTTGGTGAAATCATCGCAAAAGTTCGCTTTGAATTTTTTTTTCTATTATTCTTGATGTTTGTTAATGTATTTCAAAGTGGTGTATTAACTCATGAAAATCGGACAGGCCCAGAATTGTTCAGAATTTCATTGTGAATAAGTCAGTATTTTTGTTATTCTGATTCGATAACTTGAACACAAAATATTACGCAGACAAGTAGAAAATTGATGAAAGTACATCAGAAAAGTGTATATAACTTTTGAAACTCCACTCACTCTTTAGAGATAATTTTTTTTTTAATCAGGTGGTTAAAATACATAGAATCATTATTAAATGGAAAGTTGTCAGTAAAAACACTCAATTTGATTGTTTCGGAAATATCAAATAATCGATTTCTTCAGGTAAATTCTAACATCCACTTTAAATCTGTCTATAAAGTCTTTAATTATAGAAAAATAATTGCGTCTCCAAGTTTGTAATAGCTGCGGAAACACCTAACACAATAATAATAGTTTATTCATCCATAAAGCGGCAATATTACATTATCACTTATCTGACTAGTCATAACCAAAAGGGAAAAACAGGTACGGTCGTGTGCAAAAAAAAATTATACAAGTCTTGTATCGGTATTTTGCTAAAATCTAGTTGTGTACATCTAACTTTAATTTTTGTGACATTGTCAGTTAGTTGTTATAATTTATTGTAAGTGTGCAAAAAACTAATATGTCTCATATAAGCGATTTAGTTAAATCTGGAGTTATTGCTAAACCAGAAGATGGATGGTCAATGAGAAAAATTGCACTGCATTATAATATTGACAAAAATTCAGTTGTAACATTTTAAGAAAGTGGAGAATAAACGGTACGATTAGTAAAAATCCTGGATCAGGGCGACGAAGGATATCAACTCAACAACAAGATTTGCAATTGGTAAATACTTTAGTGGAAAATCCATTCCTCAGTTATTCAGGCTGCTGAAGAAACGAATTTTCCTGGATCGAGTAGTACTGGTTGCCGGCAAATAAGAGAATCGGAGCTACGCTGTCATACAGCAGCACAGAAATATTTAAAGCTGAACATAAAGAAGCTCGAGTAGGATTTGCGCTTAATTTTTAGCGCATGATGTAAATTTTTGGAACAATGTAATCTTTACAGACGAAAAAACTTTCCAGTCAACACACAGCGGTCGTATTCGTGTTTACTGCCTTCCCAATACTCGATTGGATGAGAAATATGTATCTAACAATGATAAAAGTGGTAGATTTTCCATCAATATGTGGGCTTGGATATCGGCACGTGGTCCTGGTGTTTTGTGGCATATTGAGGAACGATTTAATAGTGAAACGTATATTAGGATTTTAGACAATATTATGCTCCCTTCTGTGTCACAATTATTTCCTAATAATGAGTCCATATTTCAACAATACAATTTTTCCGTTCATACTGCTTATACCGTAACTAACTGGTTTCAAGATAACATCAATGTTCTTAACTGGCCCAGTCATAGTCCAGATCTTAACACTGTGGAAGAAGTATGGGGACTACTCGTAAGAAGTATCCAAAAACGAAATGTGAGACCACGGAATGCCGAATAATTACTGGAAATAGTAGATAATGCATGGGAAAATATTATTACTAATGATTATTGTATAAGGTTATTTAATTCTATGCCAAACAGACTTATAGAAGTTATAAAGAGAAATGGTGCAATAACGAAATATTAATAGATAGTTTAAGTAAGTAAGTTTATTGAATAGGACAAACCTAATATACATATTAAAGATGTTTCTTCTTATAAATACATTAATAACAAATAAAAATAAGATATAATATTATATACACAAATACAAACAACTACTCATAATTAAGTACATGTGGCCCAAGTGGCATAAAAACAAGTAAACTATGATTATATAACGAGTTTAGTTATTTTAAATATTCATTTAAAGCAGCTTTAAATGTATTAATATTGCTAGATTCTTTTACACTATTTGGCAAATTATTAAATTCCCGTAGAACTTGTATAAATAGTGTATTCATATATTTCCTGTAGTTTCTATTTTGTACATGTAGATCATCGCGTCTTCTTGTTAAATGATTGTGAACTTGGTTATTGAACACTATATACTGATTAAAATATGATGGGAGTAGTCCTTTTATAATTTTGAAAACAAAAATCAACATAAAATATCTCAAACGAGTTCTGACATTAAACCAATTTAACACCTCCAACATTACAGCAATTGATGTTACTCTACTACATTTTAATATAATTCGCATGCCCCTATTTTGTAACTTCTGTAATGCAGTTACACTGTTATTATCTAAAAAATATAGAATGCTTGAGCAATAGTCAAAGTGAGGCTGAATAATTGTTTTAAAAACTATAATATTAGTATTAATTGAAAGAAAGTTAGCCACTCTAGAGAAAAAGAATAATTTTTTTGATATTTTGTTTTGCATATAAATAAAATGATGTTTCAGTGAGAGATTATTGTCAATAATAAAGCCTAGATATTTTATTTCAGTAACTATTTCTATTTTTAAATTTTCAAAGTTTAAATTAATATTATCAATATTTATCTTAGAGTGGTTGGTTATATGGTTTAGTGATAATCATGCCTTTAGTTTTATTTAAATTTAGTTTCAATTTGTTAGTATTAAGGTATGCAGATAATTTTACTAGTTCATTCATCCTTTCAATTGCTACATCAACATCACTATGACATATTGTAATAAGTGTATCATCTGCAAATAAATTCACAAAGTCACACGACAGAGAATAACTTATGTCATCTAAATAAATTATGAATAACAATGGGCCCAAAACACTTCCTTGCGGTACACCAGTGTCATTTATTTCCAAGGGAGATATGGCATTGTTTATTTTTGTACGTTGAGATCTATTGTGCAAGTAACTTTTGAACCAGTCAAGAACTGATTCCCCAATACCATAATATTTTAATTTATCTAAAAGCATCTTTCTGTCAATCGTTTCAAAAGCACGCCTGAAATCTAAAAACACTGCAACAATGTATTTATCTATATCAATTTCTTCATTCCAATTTGCAAAAGTTAATTGTAGAGCAGTTTCACACGAATGTTTAAACCGAAAACCAGATTGATTTCCTATAAACAAATTATTACAATTGAAATATTTAATTAGTTGCTGATATACTGATAATTCAAGTACTTTTTCAATTGGGGGAAGAGTATTAATTGGTCTAAAGTCACCTGCATTGTTAGAGTTTGGAATTTTAGCAACTGGTACAATAATACTACATTTTAATGAACTAGGCACTTCCCCTCTAGACAAGGATGTGTTGATCAAATGTAGTATTACATGTCCCGTCACTTCAAATATAGATTTTAAAAATTTTGAATTTAGAGTAATATTTACATTAGATTTATTGTTTAAAGATGACGCAATAACTTTAAGTTCCTGTAGTGTTAAAAGTTTAAATTCATCAAAACTACTTCCAACCAAATTATAACCAACAGAAGACCACTGACCACCATTATTTATAGAGTGAATAATATCATGAATGCTATTAATAAAGAATTGGTTAAACATATGAGCTATATTTTGCTCTGTGTTTGCCACTACTATGTTGTTATTATTTTCAAATCTGATACTCTCAGCCATAAGTGTTTTATTTTCAGGTTTAATAAGGGTTTTTAATGTTTTCCACATCATTTTAGAGTCATTATGATATGCATCAATTTTTTGCTCGAAATAATTTCTTTTCTTGAGCTTAGAAAGATTAACTGCCATATTTCTTTTCTGTTTGTAAATTTCTTGTTAAGTAGGATATCCTTTGTCCTTTGACCCAGGATTTCTACTAATCGTACCTTTATTCTCCACTTTCTTAAAATGTTACTCACCAAATTTTTGTTAATGTTATAACGCAGTGCAATTTGTCTCATTAACCATCCATCATTTACTATAGCAATAACTACAGCATTAAAATAAAAAATAAATTAAAAGTGATCTGTTTTATTTCGGCTATTCATTAAATATTCAAATAGAGACAGATTTACATAAAAAAAGTTGTCCTATTTTTTTCTGCTCACGACAGTACAATACAGGATTATTATAAAAACTACAATAAAAATATTTAATGGTTTAAGAATTCATCCACAGAATAAAATGCATTTTCTATCAGAAATCGGTTTAATTTATATTTACAAACATTGATGCCGTCAGTTATTACAAAGAAGTTTATTTTACTATAGCATTTTTACCGATGTTGGGCCTAGAGAATAGATGATATATTAAATGTTTATTACGTGTATCATGAGGATGGATATCACTGTTACTTAAGAATTGCTGTTCATATGATCTAATATACATAATTAGTTGAGAAATACATAGACATGGTAATGTCAAAATTTCTAGGTTTTTAAAAATCGACTTACAACTGGAAGAAGGATGAGCTCCAACCATACATCATACTACCTTCCTTTGCATTAGAAATACTTTTTCTAGGTGGCTGATGAGCCCCAGGAAAGTAGACCATATTGGAGAGTTGATTGCATAAGCCCATAATAATGTTTTCAAAATATCTGAGACTGTCTCTCTAGTGTTTCAATTATAAAGATATATTACTAAGCTTTGAGCAGGTATTATTTATATGTGCCTCCCATGTGAGTTTTTGGTCGATATATTTATTTTATTAACATAAAACAATGTTTACAATTAACATTCTTCTTCATACAGAACGACTTTTATAGAATTTAATAAAATTGTTTACTGGGCACCTAGATGAATGTACCATCTGTATGTGCCCACGGAAAAAGTAGATAAATCGAGAGGATTGTTTCTATCCAAACAGCTGCAAATAGGAAAGCTGATGATACCTACGCTCCATCCCCGCCCCCCCATGCGATGTGAGAGACTGATAAGCGAAGACGCTCATCAGTCCCTCACACCACACTGGGAATCCACGCAGACACCATCCGTCTCACCAATATACCAAGAAATTTAATTTCCTGAACAGCTTGCAAGATTGGAGTTTTGGTCAATAGTATCAAGATTCTTCTGATGTAAGAGAAGATTTGTGTCATCTGCATAAAGTATAGTTCTATCAGAGGTAGTGCAACTATTTGTTATATCATTGATGAATATTATAAAAAATAAAGGACCCAAAATAGATCCTTGTGGTACACCCAGTTCACTACTCTTTATATTTGACTGAGCTTTTCCAACACTTACAAACACAGTCCTATTTTGTAAATTGAAGCAACCCAGTCATGAGCAACCCCCCTCGTACTCTGATACCATATAATTTATGCAGTAGTAACTGGTGATCAACGGAATCAAAAGCGCGACTTAGATCATAATATAGGGCAATTATACGTGTTTTATCACTGAGAGCCTCACAAATTGTGTATAAGAGATCAAAAATAGCTGTGTTAATAGATCTTCCAGTTCTGAAACCATGTTGAGCGGGATTTATTAAATTATATTTTGTGACAAAGTTTGTTAAGTCGATTTGCGTATGCTGACTCAATAATCTTTGCAATCTGACTTAGATGTATTGATCTATAATTAGTGATGTTCTCTCTAGAGCCCTTATTTTTGTAAGGTGGTATACACTTAGAAATTTTTAACGAGTCTGGATATATACCTGTGCTGAAGGATTCATTTATAATATAGGACAAGGGTTCCGATAAAAGGCTTTTTACTGATTTTATTGCCTTGCCGCATGAATACGTCAGCCCGTGCCGCAAGCTTAATGTGATTTTGCTTATTATATCTTCGATCTCGTTTGGAGTTGTTGGTGTTAGATACAAACTGTGTGCATTGTTTATTATTGTACAATTGTTGATGTTGGATTTATGGCATGAATCTGTTAGGCTACAGATGAATGTGCTAAATTCATTGACAATGTCTACCGAGTCAGTAATTCATTTACCATTCTTAGTTAAGGTTATAGAGGAATTTGTTTTAGAACTATGTTGTCTGATTGGGCTATTCGGTCATTATTTGTTTTTGTTTTAAAGTTAATTTCATTTCCATTTCAGTCAGTTAATAAACATATGAATTACATACCTTTTTTTTATTTTCCTTACTTACAACACCCTGTACATGTACTGGGGAAGATGGATATTGAGGTGGGTTTTAAAAAATAACATTAAAAACTAATTCCTTTATTATTTTAAAAAATACAATACAGCGTGTTATCCAAATAATTTTCAAACGATGAAGAAAGAGACAATATGTTCCCATGGACTAGTCAACAAATACAATGATAGCATCATCAATGACACGCATTACATGACGTCTAATATGGTATACCCACCTACACTTCGGTTAATGAACAAACAGAGCACGTTCAAGTGACATTACAATATTTGAGCCAGTGTTTGAATCGGATCTGGACCTATGTGTAGTTTCGCGATTCAATTTAAATGCTCAAACTGTTCCCCAACTGAAGTATAGTTATTTAGCTTTTAACTTTTAGGAAAGTTATGTTTCTACATCCACAATCTCCCTGTAATTTTTTTTTTTTGTCGTTTTAGTCTTGAACTTCTGTACTTCACTCTCAACTAGGCTGTGAATAGTCTTATTACGGTTTTTAATGCAGAAATGCATTTTCTTGACAGAATTGTCCCCTGTTACCTAATACATGTGTTTACATTTCAATTGGGTCCTTCGTTCTTTTTTACAGTTTTTTCCAGTAAGATATAAGAACGAGAATTTTTGTTATAGGATGTTAAAATAAGTATAAATCTGTAACATATTCTATATTCTAGTGTTATTATAATGCATACCTAGCTTTAGTTTATACAGTAATGAACGGATTTTGTTATTTGAGAGCAGACATAAATAATTATTAATAATAACGTGTTTCATTTAACATTCAATGTTAACTACAACGTTACATGGTATCAGAAGTTAAAAAGTATAAATAAAAAAAAAAATGTGAAATATGACGGAAGCAGGTATGCAGGGAATCCGTCCACCAAAACTGCTGACCACAACAAACAAGGACATGGCGACCACATGGAAAGCGTGGATACAGTAGTTCGAATGATGGGCAATAGCTACCCAACTAGGAAATAAAGCGGCTCAAGTACAATGTGCAACTTTTATGAGTACCATTGACCAAGATATTATAAAGATTTTCAATAGTTTTAACTTGAACGAAATGCAACAAGAAGGCCTGGCCGTCATAAAACAAAACTGTCAACGTATCGTTTGAAAGACTTACATTCAACAAAGCTATACAAAGTAAAAATGAAACATTTGACGAATTCCTTACTAGAATTAAAACATACGAGTTTGCAATTGCATGAATGATGGCCCATTAAAAGACAAAATAATATTTGGTGTCAAAGAACATGATTTGCAGCTTAAGTTACTAGAGTTACACTAGACAAAGATGTGACGATATGTAGATCCAACGAAATGGTCCAGAAACAGCTACAAAAAGCAGAAACAAGTACTACCCAAATAAATGTAGTAAAAAACAGGTAAACACTGCAACGTTCCACAAATTCGATCAATTTTTGTATTAGTATTTACAGTAATAGTTGTTTTTCTATCCTTAGTCAACTTTGTATTCCAAGATGCCCTATATGAATATTCGACAACTATTTTGGAATTTGATTCTTGGGGATTATTACCTTATCACCTTTAAATATGAAGCAACGACAATTAAATTTTTAGGGCATATTTTACCATCTGCGGGTCTTAATGTTGATTCTGACAAAGTATTATCCATAAATAAACTGAAAACACCAGAAGACAAAACGCAATTACAAAGGCTATTAGCCATGATCTTAATAAATTTATACCAAATATGTCTGATGAAACCGAGCCCCTTAGAAAATTACTGCGAAAAGACGTTACTTGATCCTGGGAACATGACAACAAACTGCACTGGAAAATATTAAGAGAATACAAAACCTCCCACATTAAAATTTTACGATGTTAACAAAGATGTCACTCTCAATTGACGCAAATTCAAAGTCTAGGAGCTGTTCTCCTACAAAATAATCACGCAACAAAGGCCCTGACGGTTTCACAAGAAGCTTATCCACAAATAGTGAAAGAAGCACTGGAGAAAATTTCATGGATATGTTTATAGCAAAAAATTGTTGATAGAAACTGATCATAAACCGTTAGCGACCAACTTCAAAAAACCAGTTCATTCTGCTTCTGCTAGATTACAAAGAATATTGTTTGATGTCTTGCAATACTCGCCAGAAATCAAATATAAAAATGGTATAGATATACCTATTGCCGACACATTAAGCCGTGACTGTAAAAATGATGAGGAGGAAACAGTTGAAGAGGAACTGGAAATACAAATCGTACTATATCAATGTCGGAAAGAAGCTAAAGAGGGACCAGTAGAAGCAATTAAAAAAGATGTCGAATTACAGCTACTGCTGAAATATATACAATAAGGCTTTCCAGAGAATCGTGAAAAACTACCCGACAATATAAAACATTAATTTTAGCGAGGAACTATCATATGAAAGACTCATATTTAAAGGTGATAAGGTAATAATCCCTAAGAATCGAATTCCAAAAATGTGGTCGAATATTCGTATAAGGCATCTTGGAATACAAAGTCGTCTAAGGAGAGCCAGACAACTATTCCACCGGAAAGGCCAATACAAAAATATAGTCGGATTTGTGGAACATTGCAATGTTTGCCAAAAAAACTCAAAGAAACTATACTGACTAAACATATACCTTCTTACCACTATGTCAAATTGTAGGAAGTGATTTATTTTCATACCACGGTAAAGCGTATTTATCAAATTGTGATAGCTATTCTGATTACGAGGATTTTAAGGAGTTCCTAAGTTAAAGTTCCAGCGAAGTTATTAAACATTTCAAATAGTGGTTTGCCACATTTGGCATATGGTCGAGGCAAGAATTCAAGCGATGCACGTCACAGATCGATTGTATAAATAAGACAATATTGCTAGGAATCATGAAGCCCCATTAAACTGTACCTATTTCTGAAAAAAGCTTAATAACCGGGTGTCAAGAATTACCCTTTTTAACGTAATTAATGATTAAAAATTATGTATGTTAGTATTAACATTTCTTTAATGAGATTACTTGTGACGTGCATCGCTTGAATTCTTGCCTCGACTTTATCAGCAATTTTAGAAGCAAATAATGGTCCACAGTTAGTGCCTCGTGAATTTAAAGACTTCGAAGGAAAATGGAATTTCAAACATCAAGTGCGTAAGTCCATGGCATCTTAGAGGAAACAGTCTAGCTGAACGAGGAGTTCAAATACCCAAAAACATTATAAGAAAATGTACGATGGATGGCACTGATGTTGAGTTGGAAATTTCAGGAATACTCCTTGAAATGACATTAGTTTCTCCCAATCAAAGATTATTCAGTAGAGTCACCAAATCATTACTATTGACTTCTAACGAAAACCTAAAGCCTAGAATTATAGAAGGCATGAACAAGAATTGAAATTGTTGAGAGAAAATCAGAAAGTGCATGCAGATAAGAGTGCAAGGACAGACGATGATGAAGTGAAATTGCAAATGTCGCATAGAAATTGGAAAGGGGCAGGAATAATAAAGAATATAGAAATTCCTAGATCAGTTATTTTAAAAACAATCGAAAAACATTGAGGAGAAATTCCAAAATTCTAATGTAATCCACAAAACAAAAGCTCCTATTACAGAACAGAAATTCCTGTCTTCTGGCCATCTACAACTGGAAATGAACCTGAGCATAGTGCCACAATCTTAGAAGGTGGTGATGAGGTGGCAGAAAGTTCAAAGACCTCGCCTAACCCAGATGTCCCAACAGTTCAATCATCCAGATATGGAAGGTCGATAAAGCCCATATAGCACTTGGATTTATAAGGTCTCAGAAGGGAGATGTAATATATATGTTATACTGTATATGTAGCTGCCTTTAGTTTTCTAGTGTCATATTATAATGCATACCTACCGTTAGTTATACAGTGATGAACGGATTTTGTTATTTGATAGCAGACAAATAATTACTAATAATGTGTTTCATTTAATGTTCAATGTTAACTACAACGTTACAAAATCCAAGTTTGTAAAAACCGGACGTTTGATCATATATTGGAAAAATGTTTTCATGATACCAAATCAATTTTCAAAAAACCATTTTGAATTAATTAATGGGCCAGATGAAAACTGTAAATTTCTCAGTGCTGGACAAGTTCTACATATACATATTTGACGTAGGATTTAGGGATAACAAAGTAACTAATTTTTTTTTCAAAATTCTAACTTTTTGTTGATCCTACAGTGTAACGGATAAAATTGTAGGAAATTTGGAGACCTTGAAAGTGGTTTTTGAAAATTAATTCAGCACCGGGCGAAGATATTTTATGAAACCGTTTTTACAATATGGCGGAGCAAGGCCAAACTTCCAGTTTTTACAAACATTGATTTCCGCTTATTTTAACATCCCATACAACACAATGCGATTCATCGACTCTTCATTCGATGGGTTCAATGTTTGACTGGACTATAATAGTTATTGCGACATGTGTAACAAGAGGAGGATTTCTTTTCTGTTGCGGTTAACGATTCGGTTGCACACTACACATTAATAAAAACATGTTAGGCGTATGTACTTACAATTATTATGTAATGAACTTTTATTATAATTTAACTACAAATAAAACTCGTTTAATATTGTAATTAGTATTGATACAATTTAAAAAAAAAAGCAAAAGTACGACTGGCATTTATTCGTCGAGTTCCGTAGAGGGCAAATTATTCGCAGATTAAACATAGCATCGTTATTAAAATTCTGATTATGAAATCTAGTTCGTGTGAGACTGTTTTTGCTGCTGCGTTTTATGTCCGAATGTCGAGTTTTTGCAATTTCTACTCCGGTCACTCTCTTGAACACCCAGAGGGCAATACATTTTTGAAAGATTTAGAAGAATCACAGATCCTTAATAAGACTTCCAGAGCTAACTCCTGTCAGCACAATTATGCATTTACCAATTTTTGTGTTTAGTTTATATATTACAAACAAGACAAAGCAACTTTTTTAAAAATGTTTTACCATCAAAAGAAGTCGCTACCTAGCATGTCTATGGAGTATATTTGCAAATATACCAGCGGATAAGAAATAATTAAGTCCCTGTATGTGGGGTTGGAGAGGTATGCAGATAACAGATAACTTTCGTAGAAGATAAATTAATTCCTGACAGGGTTTTGCAAATCATTCACTGTAAATGCATTAAAAGACAGAAAAGTAGGACTCGAGTCTTTTTTCTGCAAAGTTTGTTGCGGAATTGATTGTAGAAGCATTGATTAATTATATCATGATGAAAATTCATAAAATGAAGCTTTTCCACACATGGACTTCGATTCCAAATACGAAAACGTTGAAGATGAAGAAGAAGAAAGTAAAAGGGAAGGGATAGATGAAGCTGATGGAACAAAAATAAAGGAAAATTCTCCACCAAGTGAAAGTTAAAATAATAGTTTTCTTTTGTTTGTAATAGGTAGAATAACTCAAAAATGTAAAAAATACATTTCCATTCACTTTTTAAACATATTTTAGAAAACAGAGTTTATAAAAACTATATTGCACAGAAAAACAAGAATTAACACATTTTATCTGTGATAAAAAAAAAAATATATCGATCTTCCATTAAAAAGTGGCATGATTTTTACAATTTCACTTTTGAAAAGTCAATGGAAAATACAAAAGTTACTGGGTTGATAATTCCACTGTATTGCAATGGAGGGTACATTGAACAGTAATGATGGAATGAAAAAATTGTCTAATAAGCTCTAATGCCTGGAAGGAGGGGATTTGCCACACCAGCGATAGTAGGCTAGCCTTTTAAAAGGAATTGGTTTTGCGGAATAATGAAACTCATAGTACCATAAGCTTGAACTTCAGCACACTAGGCCTTCAGTACCAACCCCATAGGGGAAAAACCTAACACCGTTTCATACAAATGTCAATTCAACAACTATTACACCATTTTAAAATTTCCCCCACTTTCTAATAAATAAGATGCCAGTCGTAGCGATTTAAATAACCCTTCTTGATTCTCTATCTACAAAGACATAACTGGAAATCGTTCTCCCACTTACTTATTTATTATATACAATGTTCGATAAAACATTCTCTAAAACTGAAATTCCTACTATTTACATTATGTATAAAAGATTATCACAAAAATGATAACGATCAAACTTACTTCCTAGAGCAGTTTTTCTTCCTTGTAAGTACCGGGCAAATCCTGGAAACCAACGTTAAGCGTAACGTTCTCTGCCGAACCAAAATTTCAAGTCGACTCACCTTATATTATAATCGTAAAGCTCATTGCATCGGTGCAACACCGGTCATGCTATCACTGATGTACAGAGAATTGCTAAGGGTCGATGACAGATTCGTGTAACTAAACTGATCAAAATAGGGCTCTTCCAATATGGATCCTAACGGTCTTGAATTGTCTGGAGGTGTCAGTTCCACGCTTTCGCCTGTAAATTCCGAGTCGAAATACCTCGTGTCTGTTTCGCTTGTTACTTGAGGTTTGAAAGGTGGAGGTATCTGCAACGATAATGACCTCATAATATACATACAAGATAACTGTGGTCCTCAGCCTTTAGTGGAACATGCCACAAAAAAATAATTATATACTTGGAGCAGGAACGACGTTAAAATGGAACTTACTTTTTTCTGGTCCAAGTCCCTCCAGTTTATGCTGCTGAAGAAAGGGTGAGCCATGATTTGCTTAGCATCATCTGGGCCTCCGCCTAGTCTTCTTGCGGGATTCTTAACTAATAAGCCGGCCAGCAAATCTTTAGCTTCCGAGCTTATATTCCTTGGAAATTTTACATCTTCCATTAAGATCAGTGTGAACAGTTTGTCGTGGTCTCTGTTATAGAAAGGCAACCTGCCACAAATCTATAGTCGTGAAAAATGAAACAAAGCTATGTTAGACTTTTTTAAGACATTGATATTAAATTTTTATTACATATGTCGTAGAAGGCGAGAACCTCGATATATTTAAAGATTCTTGATCTATGTAGTATCAATAGGTATATAATCGATAGCCCCGTATTTGCAATAACATCATCAATTATTTATGCAAATGTAAGTAAAGATTTGAAGAACTTGATTAACTCATTTCTACAGAGCCTTCAACAGGAGGTGCCAGCCTATTGGTTCCTACTAAGTTAGGACTTTATGTCTATTATCTATCTTCTAGTGAAATTTGAATGTAATCATTCATATAGTGTTTACTATACAAAGAAAAAACCCTTACTGATAAGAAGGTGGAGGAGGAATTTATATATTAATCTTTGAATAGAGCATTGGTGAATTAATTTATAAGTGACTATTAGCCTGGTCACAGACGTGAACTATGAGGTAGAGGTTTACAGAGGTTATGTGTTGTAGACAATTATATAAATAATAAACATTGAAACTAGCAATATTCTTTTCAATCTTGCTTTAAATCGATTAGCTTTTACATTTAAACACATTTTATAAGTAGGATGCCTAGTAATTTTCTATTTTAGTCTATAGGCCCCTATTTTAGTCAAATGCTCCGTAGGTGCCCCCCCCCCCCCTGAGTGGTTCAAATGTACCGCCGATTTATATTTTAGCCAAGTAGGTCAATTGTCCAATAGGTGTCTATTTTCAGCGAGTAGGTCAAATATCTCGTGAAGTCTATTTTGTCGCATAATTCGAATGCCACGTAGATTCTCATCATTTCAGTCTTTTGAAAAATTATCACAAAATCTACAGAAAATATCAAAATTAACCGGTACATTAGAAAAATAACCTCTAAGCTTGTGACGTCTATGTCAAAGGAACGGTCAGAGGCTATTATCTGCCAACCAATACAAAATTCGTAAACAAAATCTGTTTCCTTTTTCAAAATCATGATAACAATTCTTGTTTACTGTGTATGTTAAATAATTGTGTTTAAGAGCGCTCCGGATATAAGCCGGAAAGACGGTTCAATTTACTCTCATATAAATCATTATTTTAAAAAACGGCTTTCACTAAAAGACAATAAAAACATGTTACAATGTGGGATGATGAGAGAAAAAAGTAAATATAAAAAAATATTTTTTTTTGTTCTATTTTCGATTTGCAAAAATAATTCTTATCATCCCACATAGGTATTATTAAAATAAACATTTTCCCTTTTGTAGAACTAAAATAAAATTAGCCCTAATGTACAAGTGCACTGAGAAATTTAAAGATTAGGTATAATAAATTTG